>OX422215.1:218088580-219292955 GCA_949130495.1 Sambucus nigra
CAAATTTATAATATAAAATACCCAAAACCTTCTACAATGGGAATTTCTATCTCTATCCCTCTATGATGTGGTGGGGCGTTGGAAATTTCTAATGAGGATTTCTCTATGACATAAAACCGTTGGGCCGTTGGGACGTACTATTTTCTATCAGTATGTATAAAAAGTGCCAAATCACATAGAATTTATTAAAATTATTTGATACATGGGATATCAATGTTTTCAGAATTAGCAATCATTGGAGGTGGCTGTATATGGTTTCCTAAAATTATGGGATACACTTATCGGCATTTCCCACTAACTTTTCTTATTGGATTGCTTTAACAAGCTTGCACGGTTGTTTTTGTTATCTTATTAGTTATTTGGTAGAATGATGGTTCCCTATATAATGGCTGTTGTACTCTCTTTCTGAATTAATGAATAATATGGAGAGTTGATTCCTTGCGGATTTGTGATTGTGTTCCTCGGCGTATATACATCAATTGGTACAAGAGCATCTTCTGCTCTTGATTACCGTAGCTAGTACAGTGGAGGTGTAAATTTGAGTGACACCAAAAATCCAACAAAACGAATATCGCCACCCAATCGTCATCTCTTGATCGATGGGTCCCTGAAATCAACGGCGAGGCATGGTGAATCATTGGCACACTCCTCACAGGGGTTATTCAGGGCAGCAGCTTGCTGCAGGGAGAGGAGCAGGATAACCCTTTCAATGGCGCAGCTGGGCGAGCCTCTGTTCAGCTCGCGACTTCGCCTCATGGGTCTTCTCAGGCTGGATGTCAGGTTGACAACGGCAATTGTGGCCACCTTCACCGACAACAACGTTTCTAGGCCAACGAGGAGAATCGACACAATATTCCTGCTCTAGTGTGAGCGTATGATGCGAAGGTTGCCGAAAGTGAAGCTCGTGAGTAGAAAGCCAGGGGAAAACAACCATTGAACCCTCATACGAAATTTAATCTATTTGAGGGCCTTCCGCCCCCAAAAGTTGCAAACAACCCATATGCGAGTTCTTATGAATCAACTCTGATTCAATTCTAGCTGACCACTGCAAATCGAGCACTTGGGTACTGCGTGATCGAGTGCAACAATTACGTCCAAAACCATTGAATATGAGTATTGAAATGATGGGTTGGAGTATGAAATCTGACCATACGTGGAAGACGGCTGGGGCATTCTTCTTGTTTTTCGTTTCCTCTATGATGATTGATGAGGATTGTAAGATGGGTGAGTATCGTTACATTTTACACCACAGTAGAAGGTATTGTGACGACTCCCTTTTTGTGATGGGAAGCCGTTGTTATTTTTCTTTTATTTTTCATTTTATTTTTATTTTCTATTTTAGTTCTTTTTTAGGTATTTTCTTTTCTTAACTAGTCTTCAAGTACGTTTGGTACTAATTAGACATTCTTTTATTTTTAGTTGGTCTATTTAGTCATTTTACTTGATTAGCAAGTAATCCCTCCCATATAAATACCCCATGTAATCTCATTTGTACTCACTTTTCCCATTCTTGAAATATAAGACAACTTTTGATTCTCTCTCTAAAGTTAGGGTTTGGTATTTCTTTTTAGTCATTGACATGTAGTTTACGTCAAATTGGTACCAGAGCGGGTGTCGCTCTAAACATTGGTGTTAGTGTGTACCGGTGTGTGTAGATTATCAAAATCGTATGCTACTCTCTCAACGACTCTTAAGAAATCCAAACAACGATAGTGGGGGAATAAAAAATTGAAGAAAGACGACCAAGAGTGGAGAAAAAACACTCAAGATCTCATCAAGAACGTTGACTCTCACTTCCGCTTCATTACCATAAAACCCACCACCCCCAAAACTCAAATTTTGAACCCTAATTTCCCCCCAAACCCAAATTCATTCCATAAACCCTCCATTCAACATCTAAAACAACCCACGTCTAGGGTTTCACCTACCATTTTATAATCCAATCCACAATTTACAAACCCTAGCCTCTAACCCTACAAACTTCCTCCACCACCACCCTGAACCCTCCAACCCACCAACCATTTTTCAAACCCTAGACATAAAAAAATTACGTTTTCGCCCCAATTAACTCCCGAAGCTCAATTCAAGATTATCGACGACTTGTTCAAGATTGGTTGATTCACCCAATCATTCTTCCTCCCACATTCATCCAATCGGGTCAAATCAAAGATAAACCCCCCCCTCCCAAGCCGGTTGATTGCAAGAACGATCGAGCGAAGAAATTGGGTTATGTATTGGGGATTTTTTTGACATTTTTATCGAGGATGGTTGGATGATTCGTACGCACTTTTGCGAGCAAAAAATATTTGATATGGGAGATTTCTTCTGAATCTTTGAGATTTGGGATGATGATCTTGATGAGGTTAAATCAGATGCTATCTTTCTTGGGGTTGAGGTGGAGATTAGAGGTGATGTGGTTGATGGTGGGTATGCGGACCCATTTTTGGTGACATTTGATATACGTTTGGTGGATGTTTTTCGCGGCGTAGCATTGAGGGGATTTATTACGGGAATCTAGAGCCGAGATTTTGTTGGTCGACCATGTTTGGATGGTGATCCTATTCTCCCTGGAATTATTGCAAGCCGGTACAAAGGACGTGTCCGAGGATGACTCTTCTATCTAGTGGAGATCTCTTTGATGCTTGTCTTGCTTTCTGGCTATTCATCTCCTACGCTCGAGGACGAGCTTCTCGAAGCCGGGGAGAGTGATGGAAATCCGTTGTTATTTTTCATTTTATTTATATTTTCTATTTTAGTTCTTCTTAGACATTTTCTGTAATGGCCAGGCACGATACGCCGAAGATGGGGTTTATCAACAATTTATATCATTCTCAGCACTGAAGGAATAAAAACTTCTTTCATCTTATATTAAAATCCACCATGAACAAAACTCTGAATAATTTTTCTTTTTCACATGAATAATAAAAACTGAATGATCATACAATGTCCAAAATATAAAACTAAATACAACTGATATAAAGAAACACTTGGGCTTATACCTGTACAAATTCCAATATGAAATTTTAGCCATTATGGCAATAATTTTTGTACTAAGCATTATTTTAGCCAGTATGGCAATAATTTTGTTACTAAGCATGAAACAAAGTGGAGGTTGTAGAGTTCTAAATGGACAAGAACTTGGTAAGAAACCAAATGTTATCCTGCAATCTCTTCAGAAGGGTCCCGTTGGACCTCCCGGAAATGACGGAAGCCGCATTTTTGGATAGTGTTGTAACCATTGCACAAATACCATCAGCCAAAACGGCTTTGCTGGTCATGTTATGGCTCAGGTTAAACCCCCTCCTATCCATGCATATCTTCGGCTCGTGGTTCCGTTTGGCGTAGTTACTAAACTCTCCATCCATTTACACTATATATGATAAAATGCTACAAATCAGAAAGCATGCAACTGTAACTTTATTCTTTACACTATATATGATAATACACTACAAATCAGAAAACATCCATTTACACTATATATGACAATATAATACGACAGGAACCAATCAAATCTTTATTCTTTTCCAATTTCTTTTTCTATTTCTTTCTCTCTAAATGTATTTGTTAGGATTCTTTACCTGTAACTCGGGTCTATTTGCTGTATTTGTTAAGGATATTCAAATAACAATAAAATGCAGATAAAAAAAAACAAAAAAATGTTGATTCTTTGTATTTTGACTGGTCGTGCTATTAGTGTCTGGTTGTTTGAACTTTTTAACATTTAACAAGTCTTTAATGGCAGTTTAACGATTGATTTAGTATAAGTTGTATACTAGTTGTAAATTTTTGTTTGTAAAGTGTAAAATGGACTTGCAAATTGTGCCATAATTATAGAGAGCCAATTAATTTTTTTTCTCATTTAAATGTTTAAATTGCAGTATCTTTAATTTGTATGGCCAATTATTGTACGTATTTTACTACGAAAAACATTAGTAGAGATTTATGAAACGTATCTGTATTTAATAATTCAGTCTATAAAATGATATTAATAAACCTTTTTACATGTGTTTGTGTTGTATTTTTCGTGTAATTTTTTTCATAAAAAATTGAAAGTAAACGGAGCAACTATAAATTTATGATGTTTATTTTATTTTTGTTCAAGTGTGCAGGCATGAACCATCTCTTCGGGTAATCTTAGTCTTAAGATAATTACATGTTAGTTATTCATTTAGTATCGGGCTGTCCTTTGTGGAGTTGTATGAGGGTTTAACTTTTCCCGATTTGAGGCTTAACAACATCTCATGAGTAAAAGTTGGTTTACTCCATAGGCTTATTTAGATAACTTATCCCATTATGGCGAATAGTATGAAGGTTTTAACTTTTCAAGGGTTATGATTTAATAACATTTTCGAGAAAATGTTGATTTAGAGAAAAAAATATAATAGTCGTAATTTTATCTTGAATGTAAAATGCATCATAATTATATACTTTCATTTCATCCTTTTCTCTCATGCAAAACTTTAAAATGATATCTTTTATTTGGTATGCATGTTATACGATCAAAATTAGTTTGAAACTATCCCTTTCTTTCACACACACATATCCCTTTCTTCCACATCAGATATAATTTACTAATTTCCATAATGTTCGTGCGTGTGTGTGTGAAAGAAAGGGATATGTGACACCCCTCCTATTTTAATCACGGGTGATAAGTCATCTACTAAAATAAACAAGAATCTCATTTGGTTCCATTCTTAGCATCACTGTTGAAAACTTTTTAGATTAATAACAACCTAAGTTAAGTTAAAATAAGCTAGTGCCAAAATTTATCTTTCATTAACATACAGTAATGTGCGAAAATAAAAATAATATAAACCTGTGACACCCCGACTAATTAAATACCGGGTAGCTACTCCTTTATTAAATCAATACAAAATGCCAAGTTGGTCCAGTTAATAGCATCACTGTCGAAAATATTTTTTTAATGATTACTAACCACCTAGTATTTAAAAGTGAGTTGTCAAATTTTAAATTAAATCTGATTAACATGCAATAAATGAAATATAGAAATGTAACACAACCATTCACGATAAAGTCCAACTATAATGAATCAACAAGTAAAGATGAGTCTCGAGGAAATACTCCTCACAACAATCCCAATATGAAATGAAATAAAACAAGTCTGCATCCTGAATTAATTACAAACCAAAGTCTGAATAACTGAAATATAAAATGAAATGTCGCTAAAAGAAATGGGCGACATGCCCTACAACTGATGGAATCTGAATATAGAGTCAAGGCAAATGAAGCGTCTACTAGCAAGGCCCTGTAACTTCCACAACAGCTACAGCTCGTCACCTGACTGGAAATACTATGCATGGTGTCCTTGTGGCTGGGCACCTAAAAATGGTTTTTACAAAAAGATAGATTTGAAAGCAAACGGATCAGAGCCCGAATGTGGAGAGTATTTTAAAAACAGCAAGTGCTTTAATAACAAATAAAACAATGAATGCAAGATACATGTTAGGACGTGCTCTCACATTACTCACCTCTCGTCTAACAGTGCACTCTTAACGTTCCTGTACCCATTCATGTGTTATTTATCTAACTAAACCATCATAAGTTCTAACCCAACTACTCGATTCACAATATGAATACCCAATGTTATTACTTCAATAGATAGCTTTACTTGAACTCGGATTCTCAATTGTTAGCATTACCGTTTACTGGAGGTTATCCCCTTATTTATCTTCTCAAGGAGTTACTATAAATGATTCTCATAAATAAACATCACAATTCCCTTTCATTCCACCGTATATTATTCACAACATAAATATACAATATAAGCACCCCGAGGCTAAGCTGCGGTGCACACATACTCTGCTATCCATCCCGGTACATCACGTACATAAGGATTACAAATTCCGAATCTCTCAGGAATTGTTAGAATAAGCACAACACACAAAAATGGAGGCGAACATAATTAAACATATCCATGGTCACGTACATACCTACGCTCCATAGTCAGCTGGCTTAATAACTCACAATTAAGTCATTCCCTTGAACTATGTCCTCTAGGTACCAAACTAAATCCGGGCACACAAGAATTAGAAGGCCCTAAGCGAACGTAAACCTCCCGTGATAGCAAGTATGGTAGGTATGTCATACACATAAGATTATATACTAAGCATGCACACATCTTAGATATCTCAATATTAATAAAGGTATTTTCTACATCCTTATACCATTATTCCAATTGTATACATTTTTAGCCTTCCGATAATATATAATGTAGACTGTCGACACATCTCACGTCATAGATTCTTATACTTAAAACCTATCTCAAAGGGGTTATTAAGTTTCCTATTATTTCCACCTATTACATCATTATTCTAAAGGTCCTTACTTCTGCCCCAAACCTCAATTCATCAATTTATTCAAAATTACTCTTTTAACCCTAATATTAACTCACTCATCGAGCTTCATTAGCTTTTAGAATAATTCCTCTATTTAAATTCTAAATAAGGTCCAAACTTCATTACCATACCTACTGGTCTTCCTTAAGTCTAAGGATATTCATAAGGTCTCCAATAATATTTTCCAAGGGTTAACATCATTAAAATTTAACTAGGGGAAATTTTACTCTTTCTGGGAAGGTCGATTGATCGACCTTGACCTTCGATCGATCGATAGTGGTCGATCGATCGACTGATGAATGTCGATCGATCGAACGCACCAGATAGGCTACGGACTGCTTCGATTTGCAGTTTTTAAATCATCTCAAAACACCATTAACAAGCATGAAACTCTAAGATAACGTTATAATATCATCATACAATCATCCTACAACAGTATTAACGTTCTAAAACCAATAATTCATCATTCAAGGGCTTTGTTTAGATCAAAACTTCATCAAGAATGCCAGATTTCTATTTCTTTCAAGAACATTAATAAACTTCTTCTAAAATCCGTTTTTAGATCATCAATGATTCTGTTTTGAATACATAATTCGTCCAGAATGTTTCTACATGCAATTCCTACCATAGTTCATAGTTTTAAATCCTCAAATTCATGGGTCTAATCAATCTTCCAAGATAAATTTGATGATTATCCTAAACATGGAAAAACATAGCATTGAATCAATTATAATTAAACCACTTGCCTCTAATCTTTCTCTGAATTTGATGTTGAATCTTGAAGGCTGAGTTGTTCTCTCTCTCTCTCTCTCTGCAGAATTCTCTTCTCTCTCTCTCTCTACAAGTTCTTCTCTAAGGATGATGACAATGGAGGTGGGGATTGGTTTTTGGCAAGTTAGAACTATTTCTTAACTTCTCCCGTAGCCCATTAAGTCCCTTAGTGTAGTTAGTGGGTTTAGTGGATAAAGAATAAGTCAGATTTTTATTTCTAATTTTCGTGAGTTTTAATTCCCAAATTTCCGAAATTACCAAAATGCCCTTTTAAGTTACCGGTATGGCCCAATAATGCCCCGGGACCCCAACTTAACCCCCGGCTAGTGTTTTCTGACTATTTCGACCCTTCCGGACACGTTGGCGCACTCAAAATGACCATACGGTTAATAGAAATAAAATTCACTTTTTAATTAAATAATTACTTTCCTGACGCGACTGTCACACGCGTCTCAACAAAATTTCCCAAATTGCCGTATTTCAATCTCGCGACAATTTCAATAGTTATAATATTCGTATATTGCCATATATACACATTATAATCAAATACTAACTCACATCTCATTAATAGTTTATCCGGATTAATTCTCAATTAATTCAATTAATCCCATAAATAAATATCGATAAAAAAGCGGGGTATTACATACTTCCCCCCTAATAACAGAATTTCGTCCCGAAAATCGGAACTAAAAAGTACCTGGTAAAAACAACTCTGGATAACGTTCGCGCATCTCATCCTCGCGCTCCCATGTGGACTCCTCGACATTATAATGTCGCCACTGAACACGCACTAACGGGACTATCTTTGACCGTAGTTTCCGCTCATTTCGGTCCAAAACAGCAATCGGCCCCTCCTCGTAGGAGCTATCGGGTTGGAGGTCGATGTCCTCCAAAGCAATGTGATAATGAGCCAAATCATCTCTAAGATATTTCCTTAGCGAAGAAATATGAAACACATCATGAATCCGATGCAAATGCTCCGGTAACCCAAGTCTATACGCAACATACCCAATCCGCTCAATAATAGGAAACGGTCCCACATATCTTGGTGCCAACTTCCCTTTCTTACCGAAATGCATAATCCCCTTCATAGGAGATACTCTGAGCAAAACCTGGTCCCCCACTTCAAATTCCCTGAAGGATCTCTTCGCATCAGCATAGCTCTTCTGTCTGTCCTGAGCTACCCGAATGCGACTCTGTATCAGCTCTATCCTTGCCGAAGTATCCTGAATCACTGGTCCAAGTAGTTTGTTGTCCCCCACCTCCAACCAACATGCTGGGGAACGACAAGGTCTACCGTACAACGCCTCAAATGGAGCCATACCAATGGTGAACTGGTAGGAGTTGTTGTAAGCAAACTCCACCAGTGGAAGATACTGCTCCCATCCACCCCCGAAGTCAATGATGCACATCCGCAACATGTCTTCCAACATCTGATTTGTACGCTCGGTTTGCCCATCGGTCTGCGGATGATAAGCCGTACTCAACCGCAATTCCGTGCCCATGGCCTCCTGAAAACTTTCCCAAAATCGTGAAACAAATATCTTGTCTCGGTCCGACACGATATTTAGGGGCACACCGTGAAGTCTCACTATCTCTGCAATAAAGAGCTGGGCATACTGTCCCGTAGTGTAGTCTGTCCTTACGGGTAGAAAATGAGCGACTTTGGTCAACCTTTCCACAATTACCCAAATGGAGTCGTGACCTCTCTGTGACGTAGGCAACCCCGTGATAAAGTCCATAGAGATGCTCTCCCACATCCACATCGGGACCTCTAATGGCTGTAGAAGTTCTGCCGGTCTCTGATGGTCCACTTTTACCAGCTGACAAGTGGCGCATTTAAAAACAAACACTGCAATATCTCTCTTCATCCCGCTCCACCAATACTGACGCCTCATGTCCTGGTACATTTTGTCCCCACCGGGATGTACCGCGAACCGTGAGCCGTGCGACTCTGCCATCACCTCGTGTCGCAATTCCTCCCCTTTCGGAACTACCAGTCTCCCATTGAAGCGTAATCCCCCGTCTGAGCTAACGGTATAGGACTCGGCTCCCTCTGTTAATAATCGAACTATCTGCTCCTGACAGAACGAGTCATCTGCTTGTGCCTTTACTACTTTCGTGACAATCTGCGGTGTAACAGTCATCACTGACATGAATGATCGGGCCACTGCATCCTGGTGTCCCAACTCCTTCCACTTTGCCTTCCACACCCCTGCCACCTCATCTACTGGCCTACGGCTCAACACGTCTGCTACCACGTTAGCCTTCCCCGGGTGATATTGGATATCAAACTGATAGTCCTTCACAAACTCAAGCCACCTTCGCTGCATCATATTCAGCTCCTTCTGCGTGAATAGGTACTGTAGGGACTTGTGGTCTGTGAACAATCGAAACTTCTCCCCCAAAAGATAATGTCTCCATATCCGAAGGGCAAATACCACTGCCGCTAACTCCAAGTCATGGGTAGGGTAATTCTTCTCGTGAGGCTTAAGCTTACGGGAAGCATAAGCTATGGCATGACTCTCCTGCTGCAGTACACCTCCAAGTCCTTGTAAGGACGCATCGGTGTAAACAAGATACTCAACTCCCGGTCTCGACAATGCTAACACAGGTGCTAAGGTTAACTTTTCCTTCAACTCATCGAATGCCAACTGACAGGCATCACTCCAAATGAACGGCACACCTTTACGAGCCAGATGTGTCATGGGACCCGCTATCTTGGAGAAACTCCGAATAAACCTCCTGTAGTATCCTGCTAAGCCCAAGAAACTACGGATTTCAGTCGGTGTCGTGGGCTGTCCCCACTCCCTCACCGCGGATACCTTCCCCGGATCAACAGATATCCCCCGGTCAGAAATAATATGCCCCAAAAATTGAACCTCTTTCAGCCAAAACCCGCACTTCTCATACTTTGCATACAACTCGTTCTGACGTAGCGTCTGCAAAACCTGCCTCAAATGCTCGGCGTGCTCCTCCTCTGTCTGGGAGTAAACCAGAATATCATCAATGAAGACAATGACGAACTGATCTAGGAACTCTCTGAACACCCTATTCATCAAGTCCATAAACACGGCTGGAGCGTTGGTCAAACCAAAAGGCATAACCCGAAACTCGTAGGAACCATATCTCGTTAAGAAAGCAGTCTTCAAGACGTCCTCCTCCCTGATACGCAACTGATGGTAACCAGATCGCAAATCAATCTTCGAGAAGAAAGAAGTTCCTCTCAATTGGTCGAATAAGTCATCGATTCGGGGCAACGGATACTTATTCCGTATCGTGACCTTATTCAACTCCCGGTAATCCACACACAACCTCAACGATCCATCCCTCTTCTTAACGAACAACACAGTGGCACCCCACGGCGAAGTACTCCTCCGGATGAACCCCTGACCCAACAACTGCTCAATCTGATCCCGAAACTCTCTCATCTCAGCTGGAGCCATACGGTAAGGTGTGCGGGCAATAGGCCGAGTGCCCGGTGTCAAATTAATCACGAAATCTATCTCTCTACTCGGAGGTAATCCAGGTATATCCTGAAATACATCGGCAAACTCTCGAACAACCGGAATCGAATCAAGTGGTATCACCACTTCCTTAGAGGTTTCCTCCTCTATGTAGTACAAATGAGTGGACGATCCTCCCTCAGGACGAGGCATCGCCACTAAAAACATCTCCTGCCCGGGAATGGCAAAGATAATACTCCTACTAAAACAGTCAATCATGGCTCGGTACGCTACTAGCCAATCCATACCAATAATGGTATCATACTCGGTCATCTCTAACACTAACATATCGGCGGGTAAAGTAAACCTCCCGATCTCTATACCCACACCTCTACACATAAGCGAAATCATGGAACCCCTACTCAACGGTGAGTCTACATAAGTAGCGGTGCTCTCTGCGGTGTCTAACAACCCAATGGTGCGTGCAAATCTCATAGCAATAAAACAGTGTGTAGCCCCCGTGTCAAATAAAATGCGCCCCAGAGTCCCCTGAATAGAGAACATACCCTCAATAGCTGGCGGATTCTGTGGGGCTGCGGCCTGCTGAAGCTGATACACTCTCCCATACTGAAGCTGTCCCTGCTGAACTGGGACCGCTGGAATGGGTGGTAATGCTGCCATCTGCGGTGGTGCTGGGAGGGCGGCGGGAAACATAGGCCTCTGTGGCTCGTGTCGAGCACCCTGCTGCTGCTGCTGTGGGGCCCTGCCCTTTTCAGGACAATCCTGACGTTTGTGGCCAATCTTACCACAAATGAAACACTTCCCTGGGAAGTTTCCCCCTCGCTGTCCCTGCTGCCCTCGGCCCTGGTGGCCGTTACCATTTCTGCCCTGGCCTTGCTGGCCCTGATGAAACTGCTGTTGTTGACCATTTCGACCCTGCTGGCCCTGATGGCCGTTATGACCCTGCTGGCCATTCCGGAATCCTCCCTGACCGTTCCTGAAACCCCCTGATCGGAACCTCTTATGATCCCCCTGCTGGGAACCCTGATCACTCTGCCTATACTGACCCTGAGCTGATTGTGCCCCGCTGGCACCATTTCCCCCTGTCCTGCCCTGATGGCTGGACTCTCCTGATCGCTTCCCCTCTGTCAAGTGAAAGCGGTGGTCCTGGCAATGGAGCAATGCAGCGTTAACCACGTCAGAATAAGTGGCCAACGAGAGGTTCCCCAATAAATGCTGACGGATCCTCCAAGTCAATCCATCTATGAATTTCTGAATCTTCTTCTCTTCCGTCGGTATCTCATCCGGTACACTGTTCAGCAAATTTGTGAATTCGGCCTCATACTCTGCCACAGTCTTACCCTCCTGTCTAAGGCTCATCAACTTCCTCCTCATTTCCGTGTGAACAGCTGACGGAAAATATTTTCGGTCGAACCGCACCCAGAACTCCTGTATAGTGAGAGTATCTCTCTCCTCTGCGGTGGTAATAGACTCCCACCACTGCAATGCAGCTCCCACTAGCTTGAAAGTAGCTAGTATCTGCCTCTGAACATCGGTGCACTCATACATCCTCAAGTGCGTCTGAATATTCTTCCTCCACTGACTAGATACCACAACATCGGAGCTACCTGCGAACTCCGGAGGGTGTGCTTTCTGAAAAGCATCTCGAACTCGTTCCCAAGCAGACGGGAATGCATATGCCTGAACTGGCGCGGGTACCGGCGCCTAGGGTGGTGCCTGTTGTACAACGGCGAGAGCGACATTTACCGCTTGGGCTACAATAGCTGCAACCTCGGCGGCATTCATGGTGCCCTGTACTGGAGCTGGCTGTGGCTCGGGCTGTGCATCCCTAGGAACTCGCTGCGCACGTCGTGGAGGCATCTGAAATGAGAATAAAGTTTATAAGTTCGCAGTTATAAACTTAAAATAGCCGAAAAGCGAAGCATACATAAAATAATACAACAGTCCTAAAATATAGGGCTCTATATCAAAGAAAGCTCAGCGGAAACATAATAAGCCGTACAGATCCTAAAGGACACTAGAACCTGATGCTCTGATACCACCTGTGACACCCCGACTAATTAAATACCGGGTAGCTACTCCTTTATTAAATCAATACAAAATGCCAAGTTGGTCCAGTTAATAGCATCACTGTCGAAAACATTTTTTTAATGATTACTAACCACCTAGTATTTAAAAGTGAGTTGTCAAATTTTAAATTAAATCTGATTAACATGCAATAAATGAAATATAGAAATGTAACACAACCATTCACGATAAAGTCCAACTATAATGAATCAACAAGTAAAGATGAGTCTCGAGGAAATACTCCTCACAACAATCCCAATATGAAATGAAATAAAACAAGTCTGCTTCCTGAATTAATTACAAACCAAAGTCTGAATAACTGAAATATAAGATGAAATGTCTCTAAAAGAAATGGGCGACATGCCCTACAACTGATGGAATCTGAATATAGAGTCAAGGCAAATGAAGCGTCTACTAGCAAGGCCCTGTAACTTCCACAACAGCTACAGCTCGTCACCTGACTGGAAATACTATGCATGGTGTCCTTGTGGCTGGGCACTTAAAAATGATTTTTACAAAAAGATAGATTTGAAAGCAAACGGGACAGAGCCCGAATGTGGAGAGTATTTTAAAAACAGCAAGTGCTTTAATAACAATTAAAACAATGAATGCAAGATACATGTTAGGACGTGCTCTCACATGAAATACTCACAGTGCAATCCTAACGTTCCTGTACACATTCATGTGTTATTTATCTAACTAAACCATCATAAGTTCTAACCCAACTACTCGATTCACAATATGAATACCCAATGTTATTACTTAAATAGATAGCTTTACTTGATCTCGGATTCTCAATTGTTAGCATTACCGTTTACTGGAGGTTATCCCCTTATTTATCTTCTCAAGGAGTTACTATAAATGATTCTCATAAATAAACATCACAATTCCTTTTCATTCCACCGTATATTATTCACAACATAAATATACAATATAAGCACCCCGAGGCTAAGCTGCGGTGCACACATACTCTGCTATCCATCCCGGTACATCACGTACATAAGGATTACAAATTCCGAATCTCTCAGGAATTGTTAGAATAAGCACAACACACAAAAATGGAGGCGAACGTAATTCAACATATCCATGGTCACGTACATACCTACGCTCCATAGTCAGCTGGCTTAATACCTCACAATTAAGTCATTCCCTTGAACTATGTCCTCTAGGTACCAAACTAAATCCGGGCACACAAGGATTAGAAGGCCCTAAGCGAACGTAAACCTCCCGTGATAGCAAGTATGGTAGGTATGTCATACACATAAGATTATATACTAAGCATACACACATCTTAGATATCTCAATATTAATAAAGGTATTTTATACATCCTTATACCATTTTCCAATTGTATACATTTTTAGCCTTCCGATAATATATAATGTAGACTGTCGACACATCTCACGTCATAGATTCTTATACTTAAAACCTATCTCAAAGGGGTTATTAAGTTTCCTATTATTCCCACCTATTACATCATTATTCTAACGGTCCTTACTTCCGCCCCAAACCTCAATTCATCAATTTATTCAAAATTACTCTTTTAACCCTAATATTAACTCACTCATCGAGCTTCATTAGCTTTTAGAATAATTCCTCTATTTAAATTCTAAATAAGGTCCAAACTTCATAACCATACCTACTGGTCTTCCTTAAGTCTAAGGATATTCATAAGGTCTCCAATAATATTTTCCAAGGGTTAACATCATTAAAATTTAACTAGGGGAAATTTTACTCTTTCTGGGAAGGTCGATCGATCGACCTTGACCTTCGATCGATCGAACGCACCAGATAGGCTACGGACTGCTTCGATTTGCAGTTTTTAAATCATCTCAAAACACCATTAACAAGCATGAAACTCTAAGACAACGTTATAATATCATCATACAATCATCCTACAACAGTATTAACGTTCTAAAACCAATAATGCATCATTCAAGGGCTTTGTTTAGATCAAAACTTCATCAAGAATTCCAGATTTCTATTTCTTTCAAGAACATTAATAAACTTATTCTAAAATCCATTTTTAGATCATCAATGATTCTGTTTTGAATACATAATTCGTCCAGAATGTTTCTACATGAAATTTCTACCATAGTTCATAGTTTTAAATCCTCAAATTCATGGGTCTAATCAATCTTCCAAGATAAATTTGATGATTATCCTAAACATGGAAAAACATAGCATTGAATCAATTATAATTAAACCACTTGCCTCTAATCTTTCTATGAATTTGATGTTGAATCTTGAAGGCTGAGTTGTTCTCTCTCTCTCTCTCTGCAGAATTCTCTTCTCTCTCTCTCTCTGCAAGTTCTTCTCTAAGGATGATGACAATGGAGGTGGGGGTTGGTTTTTGGCAAGTTAGAACTATTTCTTAACTTCTCCCGTAGCCCATTAAGTCCCTTAGTGTAGTTAGTGGGTTTAGTGGATAAAAAATAAGTCAGATTTTTATTTCTAATTTTCGTGGGTTTTAATTCCCAAATTTCCGAAATTACCAAAATGCCCTTTTAAGTTACCGGTATGGCCCAATAATGCCCCGGGACCCAAACTTAACCCCCGGATAGTGTTTTCTGACTATTTCGACCCTTCCGGACACGTTGGCGTACTCAAAATGACCATACGGTTAATAGAAATAAAATTTACTTTCCTGACGCGACTGTCACACGCGTCTCAACAAAATTTTCCAAATTGCCGTATTTCAATCTCGCGACAATTTCAATAGTTATAATATTCGTATATTGCCATATATACACATTATAATCAAATACTAACTCACATCTCGTTAATAGTTTATCCAGATTAATTCTCAATTAATTCACATTTAATTCAATTAATCCCATAAATAAATATCGATAAAAAAGCGGGGTATTACAAAACCATTCTCACATTAACTGAAGTCTAGAACATTGCAGGATAAAAATAAATAATTAAGTAAATGCCGAATAAACCATCGACTTCAAATCCAACATCCAAATCATAAATCTGACTGAAATGATACGAATATAGAGACATAGTCTGAAACTGGGAAGAATAAATCCAACTAAATGTCTAAACTGAATGGGCAACATGCCCAACTTAAATAACTGAATATGAATCCTAGACTAGAAATGAAATGACTGAAGCATCTACTCAAGTTCTGCATACCTCCATAAGTGCTGCAGCTATGCTTCCCTGGAATGATTCATTTTGTCTGACGTCCTTGTGGCTGGTCACATAAAAGTTTTGAAAATAGATTTGATACGAGTGAGTGCCCAAAATCTTTGAAAAAATATTTAGCAAGTATTTAAAATGCAATAAGAGCAGTTATTATACACATGTTAGTTTCGCGCGCACTCCCTTGAGTTCCTCACCTCTCAACTATAGTGCACACCTAACGTCTCTTATATAACCCGCCTAGTTTTGCTACTCAACTTAACTAGTCCCAATAGGCATCTATTTAACCACTAATATGCTTAGCTCACCCGTTCCGTCCATACGATACGCTTTGGTAAAACTATAATCAATATTTGCCAAATATTATGTTTGAACTATTAATTAAGTTTATCTTACTTAAGTTTATTTAGATATATACTAACTATATTTTCTATTACCATACAAGACACTACACCATAATGGCTATTTAGCAACTAATAGATTATTTAATTTGTAAGTGTTTAAAATACTTACATAATTTACAACAGTTTTGGACACTTACAAAATTTGTAAGTGTTCAAAAACATTGTAAAATTTGTGATAGTTACTTAATTTGTAGGTGGGATAACCTAAAAGGGTTGCATACTAAAAAAAATTAGTCCAAATCTCCTCACTAACTTTCACCTCCAAAACTTCCCTCCAAACCTTCGTGCGAAATCCCACTCCAAACCTTTTCCAAACCTTCGTGCGAAATCCCGCTCCAAACCTTCGAAGGTGCGTATGTCTTCTCCAAAATTTTTCTTCTCCAAAATTTTCATGCGATCAATATTCTGTTTCAGACTAATGATTGTTTCATGCGATCATTATTCTATTTCAAGTGATATTTTTCTTCGTGAGAAATCCTAATTTATTGAATGCATTTCAAATGTTTAGGGTTTGTCCTGTTTTAGTTGGTGCGTATTATCGAAGGTTTGCCCTGTTTCCGTCTGTTTTAACAAATATACCTTCCTAATATATTGAAGGTTTCCCTTGTTTTAACAAATCAACATTATTCAATTAACAAATCAACATTATTATGTTTTAACAAACCCATAGCCTTCGCTTAGGGTTGTATGCGATCAATATTATTCTATTAAATATTTTCATGCGATCATCTTTCAACGGTTTAGGGTTAAGGATACGATTTATGGTTTTATATTGTGCGTATTATTCTGTTAAAGATACGATTTAGGGTTTTATTTAGTGCGTATGTCTTACTCTATTAAATATTTGGTGCGTATTATTCATACACGATTAAATATTTGGTGCGTATTATTCTATTTGATGCGTATGTCTAATTTGATAATTGTCTGTTAAATATTTGGTGCGTATTATTCATATACGATTAATAGTTTGGAATAATGGGGCATATGTATAATTTGATTACTGTATAATTTGTGATGTTCACCCCAAGTGGGAATTAACAGTTAAATTAATGATATGGGTCTGCCAAATCTGGATTTTGAATAATTGTAAAGAGATTTGGGTCTGTCAACCACATTTCAAAAAAATTATTAAGAAAAACTTGTAGAGTCAGAGTCATTGACAAGGTAAACCTTCAATATGTACATGGTGATACAAACTCTCTGTACAGGAAAGCACTGCTTGAAACTAAAATTTGATTTTCTTTTCTTTTTTCGAACCAAGAAGTAATGCTGAGTTGGGGTTTGACGTGTTTGGGTTTAAGGTTGGGTGTGTTTATGTTATCTTTAATATAGAGAAGATTATTTATGGTTTCAACATTAAAAATATTTAATTTATACTTCATTTGATTATAAATTCTATTATATGAGATTTTAAGATCATGTTATATATGTTGATAAAAAAATTTGTACCAAAATAGGGGTTGTCGGATTGAGTGACTATTAAGCTGTAAACTAGTTCATGTTTGCTTGAAAAATCCACTTGTAATCACCTTTTTACTTTATTAAACATTAATCAATGGTTGTGAACAGTAGACTATTTCTTTACCGATTGCCTGACCCTCAGATATTAAATAGTATATATTAATTTTTTACTAATGTATCTCAACATACAGAATGTCATTGGAAGTTAGTAAAGAGTGGATGAAGGAACGTGAAAGAGGAAGCGCAAAATACATTAATGGGGTTGCTACATTCATTGATTTTGTAAAGCATAACCGTGGAGGCGAAACCTTATTTTCACGCCCGTGCATAAAATGTGAAAATGGAAAGTTGTTGGAGCTTGAAGATGTCCATTTTCATTTGCTTCGTTATGGTATATTCAAGTCTTAAACATTTTGGCATTTTCATGGTGAAAATTAAGTCGTTAAAAGAAAAGAAAAAGAACCCACTGAAAGTGTTGAAAGCAATGACCCTGTAATACCCCGCACTTTTATGGATATTTAAATTACATGAGTATGCGTAATTTGGTAATTTGAGAAATTTTTGTGAATAGTAATTTTGGGATTAATGAGCGTTAGATTATTACAGGTGTATGTTACATTTACTTTTGAGACTAAGTAAATGAGTTGAATTATTTCAATCACATGTTGCAGTTGGGTAAAGCGACAAAGGATAATAATTTAATTGGAAAATCCGTATTAAGATGTGTTGGGGTTTAATTAGTGAATTGTAGTTAATTGACTCGGATGGATATTTTGAGTGCGCGGTTGGGTTCAAAATGGTCGAGATAGTCAAAATAGAGTATCCGGGGGGTAGTGTTTAGGTTCCGGGGATTTTGGACTAATAGGGACTCGCAATTGAGTAAACGAGTCATTTTTGGGTTTATAAGGGATAAACCCTTATTTATCCCTATATAAGGCACGAGGGAGAGGGAAAAAGAAAGAAAGGAGAGAAAGAGAAGAGAGGAAGGAAGAGATGGAGAAGAAAAAGGAGATTCTGGCCAAACTGCGCGGGATTCGACTCGAGGTCATCGGATTTTATCCTCCAGGCAAGTGTTTACTTGCTTTATTTAAATTAGTGTGTACATCTCATATCATAGTTGGTAAATTATATAATTTTGGGTCAGAACCCTTAAAATAAATTTGGGAAATTGAGTATGAGTTTACATATTGATGTTTAAACTCTTAATGACTTCTAGTGTTAAATCCATAATAATGGAGTGTAAAAATGGTTAGAAATGAGAGAAAAGATAAACTAGGGTTTTATGGTTTAAATCTAGAAGAAATGGTTTAATACCACAAATTAATGGATGTGTTAGTTATAAATTAGTGTTAGGATGATCATAGAGTTGTTGGTTGAGATTAGAAACCACACAAATGGAGGTTGAGATGTTATTTTGGATTTTTGAAGAAGATAAAATTGTCCAGACTGTGAGCCCCGAACAGGGCGAATCGATTCGGGTCTAGGCCGAATCGATTCGCATAAGGAGATATGGGGGACTGTCTCAGGCCAAATCGATTCGGATTGAGACCGAATCGATTCGACTTTGAAGACCTGTTTGCAGACCCTTTTTCGAACCGATTCGAATTTGGTCCGAATCGATTCGCTGGTCGGAATCGATTCGCAATTTGAGCGAATCGATTCGGCTTATGCAGAATATGACAATTTTCCCTCTTTGAGTTTACGGGGAGTTAAAATTGAAATTGGAGATGAATATGAGGGGGGGGGGAGATTCTAGTTATGATATTAGGATTCCTAGATGATGTTTTTTAGGATAAGTAAACCTTGACATGAAAAAGGGAACCTCGGGTTAATTTGGCGTGCCATCCGAGGGACGGACCTACTGATTGTTCGGGTCGAGTAACAATCGAGAGAAAGGGGTCTTCGGCAAGTGTGCAGAAATATTTATGCGGTTTGAATGTATATGGGCGGAATGCATTAGAGTAAATCCTAGGATGTGATCATTATGAATTAGTATATTCGGGATTGTATATAGATCCTTAAAAGTAATTAAGGTACGAGTTATATTTAAGTAAGAGAATACTTATGGGTTTAGTATTTTAAGTGTGTAAATACTTATATTATTACGTATGGGAGCATTTGGGCTTGGCTATTCCTATATGAGCTGGCAATTATAGCCATAAATATATTGAGAAGAGATATAGATTATATATACGATGTTGTTACGGTATATATAAAATGATACGAATACATATATATCTGTGTGTGATTGGTATATTTGTATGTTAGAGACTGGTTCCACGGGCTTTCCTTTGAAGTAGGGTTGGAACAGCCAGAATATATATTTCTCTAGTGCGATCCGGGGAGGTTGCGCGATGTGGATGAATCACCTGGCTTGAGGAGCAGGGAGAGTATATCCCCAGGTCATCTCGTCCCGTGTATGAGTGCGATGTGTGTACTCCACTTGCAGAGGGAATATGACCGCCTCCACCGTTGTGTATTTTTACTATGACCATGAATGAGTCTGTCTTGGTACCGTGATTGAGTGAGTAAAACCGCATTCGGATAGGTACTACGAGACTGCATACTCGAGTTGTAGCTCGGAGGGATGGTTATTATACTTATGATTGTGGTAGGTATAATTATACTTATTGCGTATAGTATATTGCTTGTATATGAAGATGAGATATCATATAAAATAAACGTATATAAGAATGGAAAGAGTGATAAGGATTTATTCTCATTCCGGGAGATTATATCCGGATTTAAATTGTGATTTGTATATTAAAGTGAGAATTATATATATATATATATATATATATATATATATATATATATATACGAGTTTATATATATGTTATGTGCTGAGGGCCTAATGGATCTCGATGATCAACATTGCCATGTAGTAGTGTATCGGAGGGGTTTCTTGTATGGATTTCGCTTCGCGAGACACCCCACACACGAACGTAGCGCAATGTTGGGAACGTGGAGAAGTTTAGCCCTTAGTAATCGGGCTTACGAGGGCCTTTAGAGATTGGGTGAAACAGATATGTTAGGCAGGGTAGCTTACCTAGGTTGTTTAAAGGTATGCGATATGTGTGCACTATTAGAAGAGGGGTGAGGGGTATCTGATGGGAGTGCGATACCAATTTAAATATGAGATAAATCATATTTTAAAAATATGGCATTTATGCACTTGCTAAAATATATTTTCAAAACTCGAGCTCTGACCCATTTTCTCTATTTCCCCTTTTCTTGATATATATATATATATATAGGTGTCCAGACACAGGGATGCCTGGATGATGATCCTTTTGAGTCAGACGTTGCTGCAGCAGCTGTGGATGAATGCAGGTTTATTTTTAGATGCTTATATTCTTGTGATCTAGATAGGAAGCATTGTAGAAACACTCGGGTCGAAAGCCCAATTGTATTCATTTCTTCTTTTACCGCCTTTTAGTATGACATTCGATTTGGTTGTATTATGTTGAACCAAGTGTTCGGTTATTTTATTTCATTTCAGTTATATATATATATATATATATATATATAAACTGTGTGAATGTTTTATTTGAATGGTTTGATTAAAAAGATTAGTTAAATAAAATTTTGACGCCACGCTAATAGGTTATTAGTAATAAAAATAGTTTTTGATAGTGATGCTAAGAATGAACCATATGAGACTCATATTTTGATTTGGTACAGGATTGATCGCCCGGTATTTTATTAAGTGGGGTGTCACAGATGGTATCAGAGCATTAGGTTCTAGTGTCCTTAGGAATCTGTGTGGACGTACTACGCTTTCAACGCTGCTCTCGATTTGATATAGAGCCTTATGTCTAGGATTGTTGATTCCTCTTGTGAGATTTCGTTCTCCTGCAATTATATAAGATTATAGTAAATCTTTTGCACGCTTGTTCGCGTTTCATGTGCTGATCGATAAAAAGTGACCAAAGAAGGCCGTGATGAGGGCAGCAGGAGGCGGGGTTTAGTTGGAGCTGTAAGTTGAAGTCGGGGACGAGGACCACACCATAGGTCACTCCTTTTGTGGCATTTTTATGGATTTCTACAATGACTACTAAAGTATAATAGT
Source organism: Sambucus nigra (assembly GCA_949130495.1). Lineage (NCBI taxonomy): Eukaryota > Viridiplantae > Streptophyta > Magnoliopsida > Dipsacales > Adoxaceae > Sambucus > Sambucus nigra. Next base: position 218,110,330 of record OX422215.1, read on the forward strand.
TATAACTATTCAAGTTCCATTATAGTATAGAGAGTTGTGCTAAACTTGACCTACCCATTGAAGTAAATTGGAAAAAAGTTTGAAAAGGTCTTCGATAAGGACCATACGTTGAAGTTAAGTCATGCGAAGGTAGTGTAGCATTACTCAGTGGAAGTAGAAGGCTCAGAAGCTTTAGGCTTAGAGCAGGGTATGGAGATTCCCAGATGTGAAAATTTGAGGAAATTTTTTTCACTTGTGGGAGCAATATTGAAATGGTGGGAACGGTGGTCACCATATTCGAGGGAGCAAGATGTTTTTCTCAAGGAGGGATCTTACGGATGGTTTAACCATTAGTTCCTTTGGTTTGTCAGAAATGGAGAGAATGCAGTCTCTGAATTATTCACATAAGCATCGGTCAGAGACCGACTGTGAATAAAGAGTGATATGGAGAAGTGAACTTTGTACCGAATTAAGGTAGGTACACGGAAGAGAGAGTCCTTCAATGGAATGATAGGCTCCCAAGTAAGTGTTGCCAATACTTATGGAGATTTTACTCGGATTTCTGGTGAATATAAGGGCTATGTTGTGCCTCTTATATTGGTAATCTTAACGCTTCCATGAGAATGGAGCTGGATGAGTTGAAGAATTAAGTCCAAGGGTAAAGACTGGAATTTCTGGTGTTCATGAGACCCCACAGGTGGAAACCCACCAGGGGGTTCATTGAAACAGGGGAGTTGAGGCCACTAGTGTAGTTTCCTTTTAACGAAGGAGCTAAGGGAATCACAAGGGTGATTGTCAGGATCAAGGCTATAGAGTCTGAAATACTGATAACCTTAACATGGTCATAGTGGCCAGAAATAGGGAACGATTATAATGTGGAACGTAGAACCACACGCTTTGATCTTGCCCGATAGGAGTTAAAGGACAAAAGTAGGGTGCCTAGATGGGGCATTGATCAAAGCAGTTTTTGGTTCAGTTTCGACAAGTGTACTGAATCTGGGAACCATTTGGAGCAGCCAGGTTCATTGGTAAGAATGTTATTATGAGTTTCACCTCGAATGAAGGAGGTATATTCTGTGTGGAAATATTGAGTCACAGTATTTTATTAGCCCTAGATTCGTGTGTGATTCGAGATTAATGGCAGTATTGATAACATTATATAGTGTATGTCTATATGTTTTTCTGCGGTAACGGGGTTCCATTTTTTTCATTCGTTATGAAAAACAGGTGTTGATATTTTCAATTTATGTCTGGTTTGTGCTGCTCGTTTTGTGTGTGTTATACGAGTATAGTACTATTGTAAAAGTAATGTTATTGTATTATTGGAGCGATAGCAGGCTAATGATTGCAAGACTATCGTATCCGCGGTTCCAAGGTGGAACGAGTTATTGTTTCGGTATCTCACCTGGATACAGGTCGAGCTCGCCTTTATTACGTGTTTAGATGGAACTTAGATGAGTAGATGTTTCACTAGCATGATTTAAGTGCATGGGGATATGCAAGATGTATAATTTTTCATGTTTTACGCTGACGTACCTCCACTCCGATAAAGTTAATTAGTAGTGTGTCAGAGGGGTTCCTTATTTGGATTTTGCTTGTGAGACACTCCACGCACGAACCTTAACGACGTTGGGAGTGGAGAGATGTTACTGTATGCTAGGATGTTGGCTTTAGTGAAGTTATCCGCGAGCCATGTGAAAAACCACTGGAAATGTTTCTCTCACTGCCTGTATGTGGGTGAGGCAAGGTGAAGAAACTTGATCTAAGTCTTGTAGCCATGCCTTGATGAAAAGGCAAATTTTGGAGGTAGTATGTTTTGGGTATGATGTTCGTAACACTTTTGCAGAGAGTAGGCGCCCTGATTAGTTAGACTTTCCATTTTGCCAAGATGGAAGGACATAGTGGTACAAGTACGTAAGTAGGCTAGCGACGTACGATTTAGAACGTCCCGATAATGTGCCTTAGACCATTATATCTCGATGACCGACGACGCGAGGGAGTAGTGTAACGGGAGGTTTCCTTATTTGGATTTCGCTTTGCGAGACGTCCCACGCATGAAATCGAGCAAATGTCAGAAGATGAGAGAGGTCTTGGGCACTAGGGATATTATTAGGATAATACTCATTTTACGTGTGTTGGAAACACTTTGATCGTTGGGTTATTAGGAAGAAAGGCCAGTAGGACTAGTGGCATCGATATAGGAAGATTGTTGTGAGTTAACCACAAGAATATTGGTGGGTTAACCTTGAGAAAGATTGGACTTCTAGGTATAGGGAGAATTGAATCTTGAGAAGATTATTGAGAATACCCAGGTGTTAGCACCAGGACAAGAAATTGAGGACCATTTTTATATAGAGTGTTACGTCTGTTACGATTACAATGGTTGTATAGAGAGGCACGGATTAAAAATGTGTATGGGCACCTTGGTAAGTTGGTTTTATATACCGTCTGAAATAGAAGTGGCGGGTATATAAAGTTGAGGACTATACTGTGGGGCAGTTATAAGGGAGATTGAAGTTTGTGGATGGAACGTCGTAGGAGGCACGCGATGGTCCAATTATATAGGTGCAACAAGGAGTAGCACGCTTGAGATGGAAAAATTGACGGGAATAACCAAGTGCTAGTGTAGTTTCTTTTTGAGGAAAATTCAACGTCGTGAGGTAGACGAACGAACGCTTAGAGTAGTGGTTTCTCCGATTGGATCGAGACGGTTAATCCGTGATTATAGGCTCGTTTTCTTTATATACAGTCGTAGAAAGCACTAGGTGCGATGTGATGTTAGAGTCAACCTTACGACCAAGGTAGCGTTGTAGCATATGGATATTTAGATAAACTTATTGTTAAGATAGTGCGTTAGAGTATAGACCTTGAGATAGGTGGGTACCGTGAACGAGTATATGGTAGAGTGCCATTGGGTTACTACCATTCAACCTTTGTGCACTAGGATGTAGTGCGATTAGCGATCCTAGGTCGGTAGTACTGGTCGTGTCTGAATTTTGGAGATGAAATTCCGTTGTAAAGGGGAGAGAATGTAACACCCCGCACTTTTATGGATATTTAAATTACATGAGTGTGCGTAATTTGATAATTTGAGGAATTTTTGTGAATAGTAATTTTGGTATTAATGAGCGTTAGATTATTACCGGTGTGTGTTACATTTACTTTTGAGACTGAGTAAATGAGTTGGATTATTTCAATTACATGTCGCAGTTGGGTAAATCGACAAAGGATAATATTTTAATTGGAAAACTCGTATTAAGATGTGTTGGGTTTAATTAGTGAATTATAGTTAATTGACTCGGATGGAAATTTTGAGTGCGCGGTTGGGTTCAGAATGGCTGAGATAGTCAGAATAGAGTATGCGGGGTAGTATTTAGGTTCCAGGGATTTTGGACTAATAGGGACTCGCAATTGAGTAAATGAGTCATTTTTGGGTTTATAAGGGATATACCCTTATTTCTCCCTATATAAGGCACGGGAGAGTGGGAGAAAGAGAGAAAGGAGAGAAAGAGAAGAGAGGAAGGAAGAGATGGAGAAGAAAAAGGAGATTCCGGCCAAACTCTGCGGGATTCGACTCGAGGTCGTCGAATTTTATCCTCCAGGCAAGTGTTTACTTACTTCATTTAATTTAGTGTGTACATCTCATATCATAGTCGGTAAATTATATAATTTTGGGCTAGAACCCTTAAAATAAATTTGGGGAATTGAGTATAAATTTACATATGTAATGTAAACTCTTAATGACTTCTAGTGTTAAATCCATGATAATGGAGTGTAAAAATGGTTAGAAATGGGAGAAATGATAAACTAGGGTTTTATGGTTTAAATCTAGAAGAAATGGTTTAATACCACAAATTAATGGATGCGTTGGTTATAAATTAGTGTAAGGATGATCATAGAGTTGTTGGTTGAGATTAGAAACCACACAAATGGAGGTTGAGATGTTATTTGGGATTTTTTGAGAAGATGAAATCGCCTAGATTGTGAGCCCCGAACAGGGCGAATCGATTCGGGTCTAGACCGAATCGATTCGCATAAGGAGATCTGGGGGATTGTCTGAGGCCGAAACGATTCGAATTGAGACTGAATCGATTCGTCTATGAAGACCTGTTTGCAGACCCTTTTTCAAATCGATTTGGATTTGGTCCGAATCGATTCACTGGTCAGAATCGATTCGCAATTTGAGCGAATCGATTCGGTTTATGCAGAATTTGACAGTTTTCCCTCTTTGAGTTTAAGGGGAGTTAAAATTGCAATTGGAGATGAATATGGGGGGATTCTAGTTATGATATTAGGATTCCTCGGTTATGGTTTTGAGGATAAGTAAACCTTGACATGAAAAAGGGAACCTCAGGTTAATTTGGCGTGCCATCCGAGGGACGGACTTAGTGATTGTTCGGGTCGAGTAACATTAGAGAGAGAGAGGTCTTCGGCAAGTGTACAGAAATATTTATGCGGTTTGAATTTATATGGGCTGAATGCATTCGAGTAAATCATAGGATGTGATTATTATGAATTAGTATATTCATGATTGTATATAAATCCTTAAAAGTGATTAAGGTACGAGTTATATTTAAGTAAGAGAATACTTATGGGTTTGGTATTTTAAGTGTGTAAATACTTATATTATTACGTATGGGAGCATTTGGGCTTGGCTATTGATATATGAGTTGACAATTATAACCATAAATATATTGAGAAGCGATATAGATTATATATACGATGTTGTTATGGTATATATAAAATGATATGAATACATATATATCTGTGTGTGATTGGTATATTTGTATCTTAGAGGCTGGTTCCACGGGCTTTCCTCTGGCGTAGGATTGGAACAACCATAATATATATTTCTCTAGTGCGATCCGGGGAGGTTGCGCGATGTGGGTGAATCCCCTGGCTTGAGGAGAAGGGAGAGTATATCCCCATGGTCATCTCGTCCCGCGTACGAGTGCGATGTGTGTAGTCCACTGGCAGAGGGAATATGACCGCCTCCACCATTGTGTATTTTTACCATGGCCATGAATGAGTCTGGCTTGGTACCGTGGTTGAGTGAGTAAACCCAGATTCGGATAGGCACTACGAGACTACGTCCTGGAGTTATATCTAGGAGGGATGGTTATTATACTTATGATTGTGATAGGTTTAATTATGCGTATAGTTTATTGCTTGTATATGTAACACCCTGCCTAATTAAACCTTGGGTGATCAAGCCTTAATTTAATTTAAACAGGTTTCTTAAATGGTTCGTTCTTAACATCACTGCCGAAAACTTTTTAAATTATTAACCACCTAAGTGAAATTAAGCTAGTGCCAAATTTTATCTTCCTTAAACAGAATAAACAATCCAAACGAAACGAAACAATTCCAGCAATACTAAAATAATTCGCATAATTAACTGAATACAAATAAAATCTTGCCGAAAACCACGGCCAAGAGAAACCAACTCAAAATCCAAAATCAGAATAACTGTAAAAGTAAAGATTAGACAACATGTCCCAACTGAGAGTACTAAAACTGAGATCCTGCACTAGATCTGAAAAAGAGAAACGTCTAAACAATCCTTGCAACATCCACACGTGTTGCAGCTCCCAAATCCCTAGAATGAAATCATGCTGGATGTCCCTGTGGCTGGGCACCTAAAAGGTTTTTAATTTTTTTTTACATAGCAAGAGTTAGTACTCAAAAACATTTAAAAAATATTTTGCAAGCAGCTATCACAATTGAGTTATTGATTACACATATTAAGATTTTGAGGTGACCCCGAAAATGCAGGTCGATGCGCAAAGACTTTATATGCGGAAGTAAACTATTGTTGAGTAAACACCTTAAACCTACGAGTTTATATGAATGATTCAAAGGGGACCAAATTAAACTTTTACTTAATTTGATTAACTTTTATGAAAATAATTTTAATTTTCAAAGTTAATTATAGTCCAAAACAGATTCAATTTTTAGGCGAGTTTCTAGTTATTTTGACCTACCTTTTCGTGTGAGGTGAAATGCGAGAAATGTACAACACACAGTATTTATTTAACGTCGCAAAAACCCTTCCCCGGGAAAAACGACGAACTCCTCTAGGAGTTACCTAAACTACTTCCACTAAAACAATAAATCAACAGGAACGAGTTACAAACAACAAACTTAACAATTAAAGAAGAATGATCTAGCTATTACCCCACACGACCAAGTCTCTAGCCTGGTTGCTTATTCAGTTCTCTCTTTAACTTGTTCTTTCTTGTTTTTGCGTTCTTCACTTCTCAGCCTCCCCTTTAACTTCTTTAAGCGCAGGTTGGCTCAGTGCCTATTATTTACTTTCTAGTGAAGTGTGTGTGATGCAACAGACTATATATCACCTATATCTTTGCAAGTCTTGTGTTATTCAAATCAAGCCATCTTGACTTTGAATACACTTTTGAAAAGCTTTCTTTTCTCTTTCTTTAAATCTCGAACACTAGACTTGTTCAGATATTACACAAACAAAGATGTGTCTACGTGAATACAACGTGAGTGATATGTGAGTGATATGAGATGCAAACAATTTCTGAAAATCACTAACACAATCAAGTAATCAAGTTCACACAGATATATTCTAGACTGAACAGAAATAAAACATATCAAGCATACAGTCAGAAATAATACAAACTGTTTATAACTATTTTAGATTAAAATGATTTAATCCAGTTTAGTTTAAGTTCCAATTAGTCTGAACAGTTCAGGTTCTTGATTAGATCCATTATGTTCTTGTTCTCAGTCCGAATCCTTGGTCAAATACACAGGTATAAATTTGTTTAGTCCAAGGTCATATTTCTAGTACCAGGTAATTCTGTTCCGGTTCACAACTCGTATTAGGTTTAAATCTCTAAACCTAGAGTCAGTTGTACTTTAGTGTAAATCAGATTTCCAGAAAAAACAATTTAAAACAAAGTGTTTTAAATGAAGTAAGATCACTACTAGTTCTAGTGTGTGTAGTGTTTAGAAAATATATTCCAGCACAATAATTACACAAACACTTCAGATCTAGCACATAACAAATCTGAAATTACAAGAAAACAAAAACAATAATAGATATACTCACAAAACGATTTTTCAAAATGAAAAATCAACTGATTTGTAGATGCAGTGATTCTGAGATTAAAACCTTCCATTCTTGAATCCACAAAACGACTTGAAGACTCAACAATGTTTTGTAAAGAATACACACAAGATTTCTCTGAAAATAGTGGTTTTTAGTCTCTCTCTCTCTGAATTAATTTTGGCAGAATTTATGCTCAAAAATGAATTTTCTCCGGTTGAAAAAATGAAGACACAATGTCTCTATTTATAGAGTGCACAAGTGTGTGCTGATAGGTGTAAAATAGAATCACAGGGATCACTAAAGAATTACACAGAACCGTTGATAAAAATAGATCTAAGGGCTCACAAAGAAACACAAAGTGTTGTGTTAAAAATGTGACACGTGGTGTGCAGGCTGTTACGCACAAACAGATTCAAGAAAAACGATTTTACAAAACACAGTCGTTTTAAAAAAAAACTGAACGCCAGCTGTCAGAGAGCGTAACAAAAACGCTAACTACATATTACCGTTAAAAAAAAAAAAAAATTCCACGGCGTCATTTTAAATGAGAATCAAAAACCATTTTTGGTTTTGATAGAAACCGTGTGCGGTGAAAACCATTTTTCGAAGACAGCTGGAACGCATAAAAAATTACCGTTATAAAACGGCATCGTTTATAAAACAGGAAGCCAGCTGTACAAAAATAGTGGCACGGTGACGTTTTAAATGAATGGAAACCAAGTGACGTCGTTTGCCACACAAAGCTGAAACCCAGATTTGGTTGTGAAAATAAAACCGTGGGCGGTAAAGGTATGACAACACTCAACCATAAAGCAACTGACATGGGGCGGTCAAATCGCTAACAGCTATAAAAGGGGGCATGCTTTAAACTTATATTAATCTAATATAAAGAAAAGACACACAAGCATATTATTATCTAATGTATAAGACACGCAAGCTTTAACAGCTAGGGGGCCAAAAGTTAAAGTCTATAATATAGCATGGGTCAAATCGGCAGGGCATAGGAGAAGTTAAGGCCTCTTTCTAAATATCAAGGCAACCAACAACTATGAGTAAGGGTCACATCGCCAACTTATATGAGGACATAAACTACCAAAGTTAATAATATAAAAACATACTATAGCATACATATTATCTATCTATAGTATTATCTATATATATACGACACGCATGCATACGCATATAAAAATATAACAAAATTTTATTTTTCAAAAAAAATTATTCTGCGACTTTTTATAAAAAAAAAATTTAGTGTCAAAATTTATTTTCCAAGAAATATTTTTCTTATAAAAATTCCAAATTAAAATTTTTGAACTCAAAAATAATTTTATTATGACAAAATAAAACATTATCATGAGACGTGATAAAAATGCAAAATGCAACGTGGTGTCGTGTCCTATGTGACAGAAATTCTATGAGCCACAAAATTACCTTTCTCTGAGATGGCGGACTGAATGGAGTGCACATTTGATGTAGATCGACAAAGAGAGCTTGGATTCGATATGGGGACACGTAATCCTAAATTACAAAAATATTTTGTCAAAATTCAAGTCCAACTAGATGAAGTCCTATATAGCTAAAGCACCAAAAGCAAACCCTAGGTGTGCTCTATATAGGGCCTTCAAACTCCCCCATTGGACTAATTTTGACAAAACCCTTGAGTACATCAAATGATATACTAAGGAAAAATAATTCCTAATATGTCCTATACAAAAGAGTATCTAACTACCCACCCAACCTAGAAAAGAAAAGACCCAACTCGATCGGATGCACGGTTAAGAAAAACCTGCAAAACATAAATACACTTTCTGCCAAGAAATCAAGTTAGTAGCATTTGCTCTACCAAAATATTAAAATGACAGAATCAAATGTGCAGAAATTATAAGACATGATATGCATGGAAAATATCAACAACACAAGACTAGAATATGTACTCAATTCTCCCCCATTTTGTCTAAATTAGACAATGGTAAAAGAGAAAAAAAATAAGTGCTCATAATCTGCAAAATAAGCGTCTCCTACATTACACATGGCTTTAAGAGATACCGGTTATTAGTAGGTACCTTAATCCTAAAACCTCGGAGATCTAGTAATCAAAGTATGCAGTTTAAACATAAGCAAAACAGTCAAGTACAATCTTTCCAATCAAATGTTGAAGTTACTTCAAAACAAGAGTTATCTTAAGGTATATAAACCATATCAGCAAGCTAAAAATCACATGCAATAGAAGGAACAACCCTAATTATTTAAGCGTTTTTGGAGCATAAAACTGGTACGAATATCTATTAGCATCGCAATACATGGTAACTCCATTTTGATAAAACTCACCTCCCCCATCATTGAACAAATCTAAGGGTGTGGTGGTGTTTAAGTCCTTAACCTTCTCGTGAGGAGACTTAATGATTTTCTCACACTCGCAAGCGTCACATACATTAGTTGGACATTTCTTAGACTTTAAAAAATCCATTTGAGGTCTCAAATCACAAGTCCTAATCCAAATAGGACGAGTTTTCAAAGGTTTTTGTGCCTTTTGGAATTTAGGAAAAGATTTAGCTTTCGAAAAACTGTTCTTGTTAACATGAGGCCTAGACTTATTGAAGAAATGATTCCAATTAATATTAGTGCGCTGCCTTCAAAAATTTGCAAATCGCTTCACATTAGGGTTATGACTTTTAAAATGAGTACCTATCTTGCGATTACCAAGGCATTCCCAATTTTGGTGACCAAAAACATCACACCTAGTACAGAATTTACTAGAAGTAGGTAGATCAGATTGGTAGTGTTTTTCCTCTACATGCTCGACAGATTCATTGCGAATAAATGTTTTAGGAGGTCTATAGAGTCTCTTGGCCGGAGGACAATATTTTGATGTAGATGCCTCAACAAAATTTTCAATGAAAGTATCAATGTCATTTTCAAAATCACTTTCAATTAAGACTTGTTTTCCTTTATCCTTTTCAGACAACTTACTTTCCAACGGAAGAGCCATTTCTTCTTGGGCTTACACAAAGGGGACTGGTTTAGTAAAATCATCAGTCTTTGAAATAGGACCATCATAACCAAACCCTCTAGTATCACCCTTATATCGTTGTTCAGCAAGCAATTTGTCAAGGTCAAAACATGTTATATCACGACTACGACACATTTTGAAAGCTGTTTCACAAACTTGTTTGGATTTTTCAACTTGCAAAAGCGCTTCATTATATTTTTCTTCAAAAGAAGATAAATTTTCTTTTAAAGTCGTAATCTGAATTTTAAAATCAAGTGATTGTTTTTCAAAATCAGTTTTGACATTGTTCATTTCAATGGAATTTTGTTGAACAATCTTATATTGGTTCTCTAAGGTCTCACTAAGCATTTTTACCAAATTCAATAATTCTTGTCTATTTTGCAAAGTCCTTACATACAATTCCGAGTAATCATCATAGCCAACAAAATTTTCGTGCTCATTAGTGTCCGTGTGTGAATTGTTGCTATCATCAAATTCAGTATCACACAAGGCACGTTTAGCATCAAACGGAGCAGTTATTTCAAGCATAGAAGGCTGACTAGCTAATAAAGATTTAGCAGCATCAATTAAATCAAGCACATCATCAGAATTAGAATCAGAAACAGAAAGAGAATCATCATCAGAATCAGTCATTCCTGCTAAGTACACATCTCCGCAACAATCATAAACTTTCCCAAAAAACGCAAGGCAATTTTGTTCAGAATTTCCTTGGTTGTCTTCGGATTCGGAATCAGAAGAGTCATCCCAAGTTTTAGTTATGTGGGCCTTGTGTTGTTTAGAATGTTTAGACTGTGGCTTAGACCAACACTCAACAATAAAGTGACCAAGTTTCCCACAATTATGACAAGCCAATTCAGATTTATCAACCTTACTACTTCTACTATCATAATCAGAAATTCCCTTTGATGTTCTTTTATGGTGTCGGGTGATCGGACTAGATTGACTATTCACTTGCGTATGTCTCTTAGCAATAACATTTCTTTGCTCCAAAAGTTTCTTAAATTGAGAGGACATAATAGCAAGTTGATTGTCAATATTATCAAGATCATCCGATTCCACATCAGAATCATCATCAGAAGAGAATTGTTGTTTAACTACCTTATACTTATTTTTATTAGGATAGGCAGTTTTAAAAGCAACTCTAGAAGTATTGGGCGACTCATTTTTAGCATAAGATGTGAGAGTCTTTCTAAAAGCCGATTCAAGTTCCATAGTTCTCAATTTAGAGCTTAGCAATTCATGTGTGAGAGAAGGATCATTCATTTCTTCAATGATATAACGTTTATGGTCAAACCTAGGTGCAAGAGATCTCAAAATTTTAGCACACACATCATTATTAGAATATACAATACCATTCGCATGCAATTGGGTAATGATATCAGTCAAACGCATATAAAAATCATCAAATGGTTCATTATCGTTCATAACTAGCATATTGTATTGTTGAACCAACATTTGTGTTTTACATTGCTTTACTCTATCGTCACCCTCGTGTGCAATAACTAAATTATCCCAAGCATCCTTACTAGAAGTGCAATGACATATACGTTTCAATTCATTTTCACTCACACTCATGAAAATCGCATTTCTGCCCTTATTATTGAAATTGCTTATCTTTTTCTGATCAACACTTAATTCATTAATTTTCAGCTTTCTAAAAACAGTGCTACCTTCTGCAATAGGAGTAGTGGGGTGCCTATAACCATTTTCAATCAAGTCCCACACTTCATCTCCTAAAGTGCCTTGAATAAATGCAACCATTCTGATTTTCCAGTATGAAAAGTTTGAGCCATCAAAAATAGGAGGTCTACTAAAATTACCAAGCCTAAGAAATTGACTTGAATCATCCATTAAAACAAGATAAAAAGTGTTTAACAAAAGTTTTGAAAACGATCTTTAAAAGTCTAGCTCTGATACCACTTGAGGTGACCCCGAAAATGCAGGTCGATGCGCAAAGACTTTATATGCGGAAGTAAACTATTGTTGAGTAAACACCTTAAACCTACGAGTTTATATGAATGATGCAAAGGGGACCAAATTAAACTTTTACTTAATTTGATTAACTTTTATGAAAATAATTTTAATTTTCAAAGTTAATTATAGTCCAAAACAGATTCAATTTTTAGGCGAGTTTCTAGTTATTTAGACCTACCTTTTCGTGTGAGGTGAAATGCGAGAAATGTACAACACACAGTATTTATTTAACGTCGCAAAAACCCTTCCCCGGGAAAAACGACGAACTCCTCTAGGAGTTACCTAAACTACTTCCACTAAAACAATAAATCAACAGGAACGAGTTACAAACAACAAACTTAATAATTAAAGAAGAATGATCTAGCTATTACCCCACACGACCAAGTCTCTAGCCTGGTTGCTTATTCAGTTCTCTCTTTAACTTGTTCTTTCTTGTTTTTGCGTTCTTCACTTCTCAGCCTCCCCTTTAACTTCTTTAAGCGCAGGTTGGCTCAGTGCCTATTATTTACTTTCTAGTAAAGTGTGTGTGATGCAACAGACTATATATCACCTATATCTTTGCAAGTCTTGTGTTATTCAAATCAAGCCATCTTGACTTTGAATACACTTTTGAAAAGCTTTCTTTTCTCTTTCTTTAAATCTCGAACACTAGACTTGTTCAGATATTACACAAACAAAGATGTGTCTACGTGAATACAACGTGAGTGATATGTGAGTGATATGAGATGCAAACAATTTCTGAAAATCACTAACACAATCAAGTAATCAAGTTCACACAGATATATTCTAGACTGAACAGAAATAAAACATATCAAGCATACAGTCAGAAATAATACAAACTGTTTATAACTATTTTAGATTAAAATGATTTAATCCAGTTTAGTTTAAGTTCCAAATAGTCTAAACAGTTCAGGTTCTTGATTAGGTCCAGTATGTTCTTGTTCTCAGTCCGAATCCTTGGTCAAATACACAGGTATAAATTTGTTTAGTCCAAGGTCATATTTCCAGTACCAGGTAATTCTGTTCCGGTTCACAACTCGTATTAGGTTTAAATCTCTAAACCTAGAGTCAGTTGTACTTTAGTGTAAATCAGATTTCCAGAAAAAACAATTTAAAACAAAGTGTTTTAAATGAAGTAAGATCACTACTAGTTCTAGTGTGTGTAGTGTTTATAAAATATATTCCAGCACAATACTTACACAAACACTTCAGATCTAGCACATAACAAATCTGAAATTACAAGAAAACAAGAACAATAATAGAGATACTCACAAAACGATTTTTCAAAATGAAAAATCAACTGATTTGTAGATGCAGTGATTCTGAGATTAAAACCTTCCATTCTTGAATCCACAAAACGACTTAAAGACTCAGCAATGTTTTGTAAAGAATACACACAAGATTTCTCTGAAAATAGTGGTTTTTAGTCTCTCTCTCTCTGAATTAATTTTGGCAGAATTTATGCTCAAAAACGAATTTTCTCCGGTTGAAAAAATGAAGACACAATGTCTCTATTTATAGAGTGCACAAGTGTGTGCTGATAGGTGTAAAATAGAATCACAGGGATCACTAAAGAATTACACAGAACCGTTAATAAAAATTGATCTAAAGGCTCACAAAGAAACACAAAGTGTTGTGTTAAAAATGTGACACGTGGTGTGCAAGCTGTTACGCACAAACAGATTCAAGAAAAACGATTTTACAAAACACAGTCGTTTGAACGCCAGCTGTCAGAGAGCGTAACAAAAACGCTAACTACATATTACCGTTAAAAAAAAAAAAATTCCACGGCGTCGTTTTAAATGAGAATCCAAAAACCATTTTTGGTTTTGATAGAAACCGTGTGCGGTGAAAACCATTTTTCGAAGACAGCTGGAACGCATAAAAAATTACCGTTATAAAACGGCATCGTTTATAAAACAGGAAGCCAGCTGTACAAAAATAGTGGCACGGTGATGTTTTAAATGAATGGAAACCAAGTGACGTCGTTTGCCACACAAAGCTGAAACCCAGATTTGGTTGTGAAAATAAAACCGTGGGCGGTAAAGGTATGACAACACTCAACCATAAAGCAACTGACATGGGGCGGTCAAATCGCTAACAGCTATAAAAGGGGGCATGCTTTAAACTTATATTAATCTAATATAAAGAAAAGACACACAAGCATATTATTATCTAATGTATAAGACACGCAAGCTTTAACAGCTAGGGGGCCAAAAGTTAAAGTCTATAATATAGCATGGGTCAAATCGGCAGGGCATAGGAGAAGCTAAGGCCTCTTTCTAAATATCAAGGCAACCAACAACTATGAGTAAGGGTCACATCGCCAACTTATATGAGGACATAAACTACCAAAGTTAATAATATAAAAACATACTATAGCATACATATTATCTATCTATAGTATTATCTATATATATACGACGCGCATGCATACGCATATAAAAATATAACAAAATTTTATTTTTCAAAAAAAATTATTCTGCGACTTTTTATAAAAAAAAATTTAGTGTCAAAATTTATTTTCCAAGAAATATTTTTCTTATAAAAATTCCAAATTAAAATTTTTGAACTCAAAAATAATTTTATTATGACAAAATAAAATATTATCATGAGACATGATAAAAATGCAAAATGCAACGTGGTGTCGTGTCCTATGTGACAGAAATTCTATGAGCCACAAAATTACCTTTCTCTGAGATGGCGGACTGAATGGAGTGCACATTTGATGTAGATCGATAAAGAGAGCTTGGATTCGATATGGGGACACGCAATCCTAAATTACAAAAATATTTTGTCAAAATTCAAGTCCAACTAGATGAAGTCCTATATAGCTAAAGCACCAAAAGCAAACCCTAGGTGTGCTCTATATAGGGCCTTCATATTTCGCACACTCCCTTGAGCTTCCTCAACTCTCTTCTATAGTGCATGTCTAACGAGGGTACTTAGTTCACCTAGTTATACTACCCCAGTTAACTAGATCAGAATACCCCACTGCATGTACCCCCTCGCTAAGTCCCCATAACATACTCGCAGTATTTTAATAATCCATATTTCATTTGCTATAAACGTAGATAACTTACTTACTTCTTGTTATCCTTATCTTATAATAATTACATCACGCTACTTAATTATTACTAAGATATTTTCAATCCATCTCATTATCTACTATCCTAAATCAGTAGATTATACATATGGAATACATTTTATCACGCAACATGTATTAAATATTAGTTATCACTAACATATCCTTTTGACACACATAAAGGACTCTTGGTTCGGAATGATCCATCGACCCCAACTATATATATATATATATATATATATATATATATATATATATATATATGTGTGTGTGTGTGTGTGTGTGTGTGTACACATATTCTGGTTCGGGACTCTTTCATCGCGACACCGATGTTTGAAATAAGATAAAAACATAAAGTTACATCGACCCCAAATGTTTGGGGTCGATGTAAAATGCCGAACCAAACCTTAAAACTGGTGTCGCGATGAAAGAGTCCCGAACCAGAATATGTGTATATATATATATATATATATATATATATATATATATATATAGTTGGGGTCGATGGATCATTCCGAACCAACTCTCACTTGGGGTCGATGAATCATTCCGAACCAAGAGTCCTTTATGTGTGTCAAAAGGATATGTTAGTGATAACTAATGTTTAATACATGTTGCGTGATAAAATGTATTCCATATGTATAATCTACTGATTTAGGATAGTAGATAATGAGATGGATTGAAAATATCTTAGTAATAATTAAGTAGCGTGATGTAATTATTATAAGATAAGGATAACAAGAAGTAAGTAAGTTATCTACGTTTATAGCAAATGAAATATGGATTATTAAAATACTCCGAGTATGTTATGGGGACTTAGCGAGGGGGTACATGCAGTGGGGTATTCTGATCTAGTTAACTGAGGTAGTATAACTAGGTGAACTAAGTACCCTCGTTAGACATACACTATATAAGAGAGTTGAGGAAGCTCAAGGGAGTGTGCGAAATCTTAATATGTGTAATCAATAACTCAATTGTGATAGCTGCTTGCAAAATATTTTTTTAATGTTTTTGAATACTAACTCTTGCTATGTAAATTTTTTTAAAAACCTTTTAGGTGCCCAGCCACAGGGACACCCAACATGATTTCATTCTAGGGATTTGGGAGTTGCAACACGTGTGGATGTTGCAGGGATTGTTTAGACGTTTCTCTTTTTCAGATCTAGTGCAGGATCTCAGTTTTAGTACTCTCAGTTGGGACATGTTTTCCAATCTTTACCTTTACAGTTATTCTGATTTTGGATTTTGAGTTGGTTTTTCTTGGCCGTGGTTTTCGGCAAGATTTTATTTGTATTCAGTTTATTATGCGAATTGTTTTAGTATTGCTGGAATTGTATCGTTTCATTTGGATTGTTTATTCTGTTTAAGAAAGATAAAATTTGGCACTAGCTTAATTTCACTTAGGTGGTTAGTAATTTAAAAAGTTTGCGACAGTGATGCTAAGAATGAACCATTTAAGAAACCTGTTTAAATTAAATTAAGGCTTTATCACCCAAGGTTTAATTAGGCGGGGTGTCACAGATGGTATCAGAGCATCAGGTTCTAGTATCCATAGGATCTGTACGACTTACTGTTTTTCAGCGTAACGTTTGGTTATATTAGAGCCTTATTATTAGGACTGTTGATTCACTATCCGCTTTTGGGTTATCGTACTTCTGCTCTTACAATTTTGTATAAACTGTGTAATTATACAATTTGATCTTATTTCAGATGCCACCGAGGAGGCAGCGAGCGGAGAGGGCCGAAGCCAGAGATGAGGTGAGGGAGGCTCATCAGGAGCCACAGGTGCCGCTGCCACCAACCCCACCCGAGTTAATTTCCACTACTCAGGTTGCAATGATAGTGGCTCAGGCAGTCGAAACAGCGATGAGGGCCATGGCAACCCATTTTCCTCAGCCCCAAGTACCACCTCCCGTGGCATCGGTAGTTCAGGCCCCAGCAGGGCCATTTACTTGGCAGCGAGTCAGAGAGACATTTCAGAAAGGGCATCCACCAGAGTTCCAGGGTAGTACTGATGTAGTGGAGGCGTGCAACTGGAATAAAAATATCTAGCGCCACTTGCGCATGCTAGAGTGCACCGAGGTACAGAAACAAATGCTAGCCACTTTTCGTCTGTCGGAAGCGGCCTTACAGTGGTGGGAGTCAGTTACCACCACCGAAGAAAGGGACACAATGGCAATTTCTGAGTTTTGGGTGCGGTTTGATCGCAAGTATTTTCCTCTAGCAGTAGAGACAGAGATGAGAAAGAAATTCAGCGAGGTGGTTCATGGTGATCGCTCAGTTTCTGATTATGAGGAGGAGTTTACCCGCTTGGCTAACTTTGTGCCAAATGAGGTGATCGATGAGGAGCGGAAGAAGTCAAAATTTATAGATGGCTTGACCTGGAGAATCAGACAGCATTGGATCGAAAATTCGGCGTTGGTAACTTACACAGGTGTCGTCAATGCCGCTCTACTACACTGTCAGGATCACCGCTTTCAGGCGAAGGGAAATATGAGAGATGAGCCTAGCCAACCGGGCAAAGTGGATGGAAGTAGTGGAAGCAGCACACCACAACAGCAAACAGTGGGCCAACTAGGGCAGGATTCCCGACAGGGGAACTCTGCCAAGAAGTTTAAGCATGGGAGGCATCGCTTTGACAGACAGGGCCAGCAGGGTCCCCAGCAGCCAGTTCCTCAGGGCCGATAGGGCCAAGGGAACCAAGGTGGAGGAAAGCAAGGCCAAGGTCGATAGGGCCAACGTCAGTTCCAACAGGGCCAAGGTCAGAGGCAATTTCAGGGTCAGTGTTTCACTTGTGGCCAGCAGGGTCACAAGAGTAGGAATTGTCCACAGCAAGACAGGGCACAACCATAGAGTTCCCAACAGGGGCAGCAGGCTCCATTAGCCCCAGCAGCAGCACAGGCCCCACAGCCAGGCCAGATGCACTACGGGCGTGTGTTCAACATCCGTGACATTCCATTTCAGCCAGCACCGTCGGCAGTCGTGGGTATGTTTCCTATTCATGGAATTGAGGGTAGTATTTTGTTTGATACGGGGGCGACACATTCGTTTATTGCCACTAGATTTGCACGGGCAACCGATCTCTTAGCGACAGCTGACACTCATCTTATGTGCGTGGAGTCACCGATGGGTAGTGGGTCCCTTATACATTCGATTTGTAAGGGTGTGGACATTATGGTCGTGATATTGAGTCTAGAAGCGGACCTCCTAGTGATGGATATGGAGGGTTATGACGTCATCCTAGGCATGGATTGGTTGGCGCCTTATAGGGAAATGGTAGATTGCTACGAGAGGATTATCATGTTTTCCATCCCGAGTCAGGAGATGTTCCTTGTGGCGATGCCTCTTCCCGAGGGAGGATCGCGCACTCATTTATATTATATTGAGGAGGAGACCTTACATGGGGTTTTCATTTCTCTGGACTCAATCCCATTTGTGAGGGATTTCGTGGATGTCTTTCAGGAGATACCTGGGTTACCACCCAGCAGGGAGATAGAGTTCTATATTGACCTAGCGCCGGGGACAGGACCGATTGCCAGAGCACCGTATCGCATAGCTCCTTCGGAGATGCGAGAGCTGAGAGAACATATTCAGCAGCTCTTAGGACAGGATTTCATTCGACGGAGTACATCGCCATAGGGTGCGCCGGTGTTATTTATAAAGAAAAGGGACGGTTCACTTCGTCTGTGTGTAGATTACAGGGAGCTGAACAAAGTGATGATACGTAATAAGTATCCATTATCGAGGATTGACGACTTATTTGATCAATTGAGAGGGGTTGTGTACTTCTCAAAGATCGATTTGAGGTCGGGTTACCACCAATTGCGCATTCGTGAAGAGGATGTACCTAAGACCGCTTTCCTGTCGTGATACGGGTCATACGAGTTCAGGGTAATGCCGTTTGGGCTCACTAATCCGCCTGCAGTATTCATGGATCTCATGAACAGAGTATTCAGGGAATTTTTGGACCAGTTTGTGATTGTATTCATAGACGACATTCTAATCTTCTCTTGCACGGAGGAGGAATACACTGAACTTTTACGAATGGTTCTACAGACATTACGAGACCATTAGTTATACACCAAATTTGAGAAGTGTGGATTTTGGCTTCGGGAGGTTCAGTTCCTGGGCCACGTTGTATCCGATAGAGGCATTGCTGTTGACCCAAGTAAGGTATCGACAGTGAGGGAGTGGGGACAACCCACGACACCGACCAAAATTCGCAGCTTTTTGGGGTTGGTCGGTTATTATCGTCGCTTCATCAAGGGGTTCTCAAAAATTGCCGGTCCTTTGACGAACCTGACTCGGAAGGGAGTGCCCTTCGTATGGAGTGACTGTTGTCAGTTAGCGTTTGATGAGCTAAAGGACAAGTTGACATCAGCACCCGTTCTTGCCTTGTCTAGGAGCGGAATAGAGTACCGAGTCTATACTGACGCATCCTTACAGGGGCTTGGGGGTGTGTTACAGCAGGAAAAGAAAGCTATAGCTTATGCGTCCCGAAAGATTAAGCCACATGAGAAGAATTACCCCACCGATGACCTCGAGTTGGCAGCGGTCGTTTTTGCATTGAGGATATGGTGACACTATCTTCTGGGTGAGCAGTTCACTCTATTCACGGATCATAAGTCACTTGAGTATCTTTTCACACAAAAGGATCTAAACATGAGGCAAAGGAGGTGGCTTGAATTCGTGAAGGACTACCAGTTTGATATACAATATCATCCTGGTAAGGCAATGTGGTGGCGGATGCGTTAAGCAAAAGGCCTACCGGAGAGCTAGCAGAAATCGGGAAGGCAAAGTGGAGTGAACTTCGACACAAGAATGAGATAGCTAGAGCATACATGGCTGTTTTAGCTATCACTCCCGAGAGTGTTATGTGGGTAGTGAGGGCACAGGTCGAGGACCACCCATTTTGTCAGGATAAAGTACGACAGTTACTGGCCGAGGGGGCGGAGTCCTACTCTATCAGCTCAGAGGGCGAACTATGGTTTAATGGTAGACTGATAGTACCCAAGGAGGATGATTTGAGGCATGCCGTAATGATGGAGTCGCACGGGTCAAAGTTTTCGGTACATCCAGGTGGGGATAAAATGTACCAGGACATGCGACGAATATATTGGTGGTCAGGTATGAAACGAGACATTTCAGAGTTTGTCACAAGGTGTGTTACATGTCAGCTTGTAAAAGTTGACCATCAGAGACCTTCGAGAATGCTACAACCACTGGAGATTCCCGTGTGGAAGTGGGAGAGTATCTCGATGGATTTTATTACTGGGTTACCAACGTCGTAGAAGGGTCACGATTCCATATGGGTGATAGTGGATCGACTGACTAAGGTAGCTCATTTCTTGCTGGTTCGTACGGACTATGATACGATGCGGTATGCACAGATATTCATTTCAGAGATCGTTAAGCTGCACGGAGTTCCTATTAATATTGTGTCTAACAGAGACAAAATATTTGTGTCACATTTCTGGCAGAGTTTTCAGGAGGCCATGGGCACCGACTTGCAGTTGAGTACGGCGTATCACCCGCAGACAGACGATCAGACTGAAAGGGTAAACCAGATGTTAGAGGATATGTTGAGGATGTGCGTCCTAGATTTTGGGGGAGAATGGGAGCAATACCTTCTTTTGGTAGAATTTGCATATAACAACTCTTACCAATTAACTATCGGTATGGACCCATTCGAGGCACTTTATGGGAGGCCTTGTCGTTCGCCCGCCTGTTGGTTAGAGGTGGGGGATAACAAGCTATTGGGACCAAAGATGATACAGGAGACTTCTTCCAAAATAGAGTTGATTCGAGGACGTATTCGAATAGCTCAGGATAGGCAGAAGAGTTATGCTGACGCTGGTAGAAGACACGTGGAACTAGATGTGGGCGACCAGGTGTTAATTCAGGTATCTCCTATGAATGGGATTATGAGGTTCGGCAAGAAGGGGAAGTTAGCACCGAGATATGTGGGATCGTTTCCTATCATTGAGAGGGTGGGACCGATAGCTTACAGATTGGGACTCCCCGAGCATCTTCAGCGAATACACGATGTATTCCATGTGGCGTCGCAGAAGAAATACAAGAGGAGTGAGAGAGCCTTCTGGCACATTCCACTGGAGGAGATCGACTTATAACCAGATGTCTCGTATGAGGAAAGATCCATGGCTATTCTGGATTATAGTGAGCGCAAACTACGATCGAATGTGGTACCCTTAGTGCGAGTACAGTGGGGACATCACAATATGGATGAGTCTACTTGGGAGTGGGAGGAAGATATGCGAGAACAATATCCAGAATTATTCACCGCAGGTATTTTCTAAATTTCGAGGACGAAATTCCTTTGTAAGGGGGGAAGTATGTAATACCCCGTACTTCTGCATAGTTAATTTAAATTACGTGAGTATATTAATTTAATGTGAAAATATATTTTATTTAAATTACGTGAGTAGAGTAATTTAATGTGATACATTTAAAATTAAATTACGTGAGTAGAGTAATTTAATGTGATGTAATAATAATAATGATTATTAAGTGATGAATTAATCATTATGGCTATTAGACATAAATTGAAAGTTAGACACTAATTAAAATGACGATTAAAATTTACTAAATGTGAATAGTAAATATTGAAAGTTGATATGTACGATCTAGCGATTTATATGGACGTACCTGAGTTCATCTCGACCGAGTGTCGCGCGTAGACAAAATTGAAGGTGAGATGAGAAACATATTTTAATGGACTCAAAAGATAATTTAGAGTCCACAGATGATTCCGAAAGGGTCGAATTAGTCAAAATAGTGTACCCGGGGGTACTAGTTTAGTGCCGAGTCATTTTTGGGCTAAACCGGGACCATACGAGGGCATTTTGGTCTCTTTACATTTAAGGGTGAGGAGACCTACAAATTTTGGAACCCTAAGTCAGATTATAAGAGTTGGAGGCTGGGGTTAGAGAGGAGAAAAATACACCATATCCATTAGAGAGAAGAGATAAACAATTTCCTAAGGCAAAAGAAGGAAGTAGGGAGAATTGAAAGGAGATTTCACTACCAACTTGTTGGGAAGAAGGATTGAAGGATAAGAATTATCAATCATCAACAACAACCACAAAATCAGACCCTACAAAACATAAGTCAAGTGGTTATTTGCAAAATAAATTGAGTTATAATACCCATATATAAGTTTTAGGAAGAACATGATTTTTATGATATTTTTGGGAGCAAACACTTGAATATGATCCATGATTGATAGGAATTTCATGTAGAACGTTTTTGATCTCCAAATAATATGATATCACAAAAGACTTGAGGATTAAATCGAACTAAAAATCTGGACTTATGATGAAAAGATGGAAGGATTATATTTTTAGGGTTCTTGAATAATAATAAGATTTTTAGTTAATCTGGACGAAATTTGTAATGATTTTGTTGTTTTAGATCGTTAGTAATCATCCCAGAATATGTAGGAATGATTAGAAATTGTTAGTTGCAAGTATGGTGAATTATCATGGGAGATGGATAAACAAAAATGGTGTAACTCGCATGAAGAAGACGATCTGGGTCTGTCACTGCTCGATCGATCGATCAACCCTTGAATGTCGATCGATCGAGTAGTCGATCGATTGACCTCATCCCATCTATCGATCGACCCTGGCTGTACTTTAGAGAATTTTGTGGATAAATTTCTTTTCAATTACCGTCACTTAATGGGAACCTTAGTGATGACTTTTTACCTATGAAGGGACTTAATAGATACCAATAGGTGTACCGTGAGAATTCTTCATAAATGATTGAGTGTGAAATTTGGAGAAATGGACCAACGAGAAGGTAACCGATTAAGTCGTGTGTCGGGAATGTGAGAATTTAGTTACGGAAAGAGTGAGAGTCAATTCTGAAAAAATACCAGTAGGTTAGAGATAGCTTAACTACTGAATCAAGGGAGGGGTAACTAGGACCCTTAGAGTTGCGTGAATACTCGAATAAATACGATACTGAAATAAATCGTAAATTAATGAGTACGGTGAATATAAGTAAAATATATTACGTACGGGCATGATTTGATAGGTCGGATGTGTACCTACTAAATTATATGAATTTTTGGGTTAAGATAATTATACCTAAATTAATTATGTTAGGGTCGATGAGATATTCCGAACTAACATAAAGTTACTATATGTTTGGGGTCGATGTAAAATGCCGAACCAAACCTTAAAACTGGTGTCGCGATGAAAGAGTCCCGAACCAGAATATGTGTGTGTGTATATATATATATATATATATATATATAAATAGTTGGGGTCAATGGATCATTCCGAACCAACTCTCACTTGGGGTCGATGAATCATTCCGAACCAAGAGTCCTTTATGTGTGTCAAAAGGATATGTTAGTGATAACTAATATTTAATACATGTTGCATGATAAAATGTATTCCATATGTATAATCTACTGATTTAGGATAGTATATAATGAAATGGATTGAAAATATATTAGTAATAATTAAGTAGCGTGATGTAATTATTATAAGATAAGGATAACAAGAAGTAAGTTATCTACGTTTATAGCAAATGAAATATGGATTATTAAAATACTGCGAGTATGTTATGGGGACTTAGCGAGGGGGTACATGCAGTGGGGTATTCTGATCTAGTTAACTGAGGTAGTATAACTAGGTGAACTAAGTACCCTCGTTAGACATGCACTATATAAGAGAGTTGAGGAAGCTCAAGGGAGTGTGCGAAATCTTAATATGTGTAATCAATAACTCAATTGTGATAGCTGCTTGCAAAATATTTTTTTAATGTTTTTGATTACTAACTCTTGCTATGTAAATTTTTTTAAAAACCTTTCAGGTGCCTAGCCACAGGGACACCCAACATGATTTCATTATAGGGATTTGGGAGTTGCAGCACGTGTGGATGTTGCAGGGATTGTTTAGACGTTTCTCTTTTTCAGATCTAGTGCAGGATCTCAGTTTTAGTACTCTCAGTTGGGACATGTTTTCCAATCTTTACCTTTACAGTTATTCTGATTTTGGATTTTGAGTTGCTTTTTCTTGGCCGTGGTTTTCGGCAAGATTTTATTTGTATTCAGTTAATTATGCGAATTGTTTTAGTATTTCTGGAATTGTATCGTTTCGTTTGGATTGTATATTCTGTTTAAGGAGGATAAAATTTGGCACTAGCTTAATTTCACTTAGGTGGTTAGTAATTTAAAAAGTTTTCGGCAGTGATGCTAAGAATGAACCATTTAAGAAACCTGTTTAAATTAAATTAAGGCTTGATCACCTAAGGTTTAATTAGGCGGGGTGTCACAGTATATAAATATGAGATATCATATAAAATAAACGTATGTAAGAATGGAAAGAGTGATAATGATTTATTCTCATTCCAGGAGATTATATCTGAATTTAAATTGTGATTTGTATATTAAAGTGAGAATTATATATATATATATATATATATATATATATATATATATATATATATATATATATTAGTTTATATATACGTTATGTGCCGAGGGCCTAATGGATCTCGACGATCAACATTGCCCGATAGTAGTGTATCGGGGGGGGTTCCTTGTTTGGATTTCGCTTCGTGAGACACTCCACGTATGAATGTAGCGCAATATTGGGAATTGGGAGAAGTTTAGCCCTTAGTACTCGGGTTTACGAGGGCCTTTAGAGATTGGGTGAAACGGATTTGTTAGGCAGGGTAGCTTAATTAGATTGTTTAAAGGTATGCGTTAGGTATTGACTATTAAAAGATGGGTGATGAGTATCTGATGGGAGTGCGATACCAATTTAAATATGAGATAAATCATATTTTAAAAATATAGCATTTATGCACTTGCTAAAATATATTTTCAAAACTCGGGCTCTAACCCGTTTTCTATATTCCCCTTCTCTTGCTATATATATATATATATATATATATATATATATATATATATATATATATATATATATATATATATATAGAGAGAGAGAGAGAGAGAGAGAGAGTTTGGCTCAAGTGCGGACTATTTGGTGCGGACAAAATGCGGATTCTAATTGAGCCAAACAAAACGACGCAGCTCAGCTCTTAAAAAAATAAACATGGGACCTGTTATGCTCTTTAACCACAAGTGAGACAAAATCGTTTTTGTCCAAATCAGGAGCCAAAACCCATTTCCAAAAGACAAAATCGATTTTGTCCAAATCAGGAGACAAAACCCATTTCCAAAAGCTCCAAACCCTACATGTTCCTCTCCTACCTGCCCAAATAATCGGATCACCAGCTCTAAAAAGGATTTTGTACACGCACGAAATCCCACAGGTTCGTTTTCCTTTTATATTTAGGTTGAGTTTATTTTTTTCTCTTTTAATGGTGGAGTTATTTGGTCATCCAAATCAGTTATCCCATGTTATAAAAGGGTTTAGGGTTTGGATCCCATATTTTACAATCATATTTTGAGATTCAAATCTACATCCATTTAGGGTTTGTTATGTACACAATTTAGGGAAACAAAATAGTTTTTTTTTTAATTAATATGTCTAAGTTCTTGTTTTTTTTTTAATTAATATCTATTTTTTTTCAGGATATGTCTATGTTCTTGTTTTTTTAATTAATATCTATTTTTTTTCTTCAGGATATGGACTCCCCCAAAAGTTCATTTGACACCCATATTTTATGTCATTGCGGAGACCGTGCGGAATTTCGAACATCAAAGACGTCTGGAAATTCGGGACTAGTTTTTGTGGCGTGCCCTAATTATAAAATTAGTTCTTGCGGGTTTTTTCGGTGGATTGATAATGAGAAATCATTGGACAGAAAGAAATCAGTAGAAATTGAATGGCGCGATCTTAGCGTGAAGATAATGGAGTTGGGCAAAAAATTTGACGAATTTGAGAAGAAATTTGACAAATTTGAGAAAAAGTTTGACAAATCTGAGAAGAAGAATGCCAAAACAGTTGATGAATGGGAGACGAAGTTTAACAATTTTTATTTTCGTTTCAATTGTATTGTGGTTGTAATTCTAGCAATTTTTATTTTTAAGATGTTAGTTTAGGAGATTGACTACTTTATGTAATTTGAAACTTCGTTTTGGGATATGTAATGTGTTGTTTTGGGATATGTAATGCGCGTCCAGTTTGTAATATATGATAAACACCCATTTCGAATTATGTTATGTAGTTTTGATTTATACCACCTGAATGGAAAAGTGTATTTGTAAAGGTTAATTGTTGTAATGGTTGATTTATACCACTTGATTATACCAAATGTTGCAGAACCTCTTCATAACCCAACTGTAATAACAGTGGCATTACCAAGTGAATTACCAAGTGAATTACCAATTCATAAAGGGCACATATCCAAGGTATAATAGTTATACTAACTGTTATAACCAATTTGTGTCACCGGTACCAACTGCTATACCAACTGTTATAACCAAGTGTACTAACTGAAATAACCAATTCATAACACCTGCTTATAACACTGTTATAAGCAGTTCATAACCCAACTGTTAGACCATTTATACGACCTGCTTATACCACTTCATAACACCTGCTAATACCAATTCATAAGATCTGCTTATACCAACTGTCAGACCATAACATTTATACCAACTGTTAGACCATTTATACCATTTATACCAATTGGAATTCAACTGAATTACAAACCATTTATACCACCTGCTTATACCACTTCATAACACCTGCTAGAAAAGTCGTAAACATATTATCCAACTGAATTTGATAAGGATGGCAGAAAGAATTTTCATTCTTGTGATTATTATACTTCCGAGTCATCAAAAAATCGCGCTGGTGGTTGAGAAATGATACATGGAAGTTATGAAAATCGCCAAAGTCCAGAAGTTGGAAGTTCAGAATCATTATTTATTTCAGCCAATTGAGCATCTTCAGGCTATTACATGAAATTTTGTCCTAATCCGGGCGTTCTATCAGCTATAGTGTTATCCCTCATACCCATGATTCGTCCATTTAAATAGCAGAGCTTACTCCTTCCAGTTCTGCCAGGGAAGATTCTACCAAGTGCAATAAAGTGCAGGCTGAAGCTGCTGCTCAATTTTTGACTGTCATGAGGCGGTACATGGAATCACTTTGTTCTAATTTAAAGTCTCATACCACCACTAGTGTGCACTTATCATGCTATACCATTTATACCAACTGAATTACAAACCATTTATACCAACTGAATTACAAACCATTTATACCATTTATACCAACTGAATTACAAACCATTTATACCAACTGGAATTCAAAATATTTTGATTAGAATACCAAGTGAATTACAAACTGAAATACAAACTGGAATTCAAATATTTTGATTACAATACCAACTGAATTGAAAACTGAATTACAAACTCGTTCATTAAACAGAAATACAACTTGTTCAATCACAACTCGTTGCATCACCACTATCTTCATCAACACTTCCAGTTTCGCCATTATTGATCAACGGATAATTTCTTTTATCCTGCAACTGTCCCACCATCCCGCACCCATTGCAGCGACGAACATTAGACTTCTTTACTCTAGCTAATGCTTTTTCTTTCCCTCCTTTAAGCCTTTTACCACATCCCTTTGCTCTAACTTGTTGCAGTTCCTTGTACACATGACCATATTTACAACTCATGTTCACCGAAACGCCTACACTTGGTTTGACAGCAACTCGTTCTTTCGATCCAATAGAAACAACTTTATTGAGTTTCTCAAGTATGTTGTCCAAACCTTCATTGTAAATTTGAATTCCTCCCAAAATAGTGAGGGCCTTATCAACGGCATCCAACGACCTTTGTATTAATTGACTCCGCTGAAGAAAATATGACTTGTCATCAGTTATATCGATTCCATTAGCATCAACGACCTTCATATCAACTGACTTTGCTATTTTTGTCTATCTCTTCAAAATGTATTGGCTTGGTAAGGCATCAATATCATGAAACTTTTGCAAATAAGCCAAAACATGTCGGCATGGGATCCCAACACTCTCAAACATCTTGCAACTACACGAGGCGAATTGCAAATTAGTGTCATAAACAATTTCTCGTACCTTATTTGTGTCACCGGTCTTCTTTCGAACTGAGTAGACATGCTTACTTCCGTCCACCTTCATCGGTTCAAACCTGTAACTCAATATCTCCCACATCTCATCTTGGAATTTATAAAATATTTCATTTGTATAAATACCAACCATCTGCACCGAAGCTTTATGAAATAATTTTAGTTTCGGCTTCTCGATTAAGTCTTTATGATCGGCAAATAACTCTTCATGACGACGACGCATAAGTCCCCTACCGAATTGGATCATAAAATCCACAAGAGAGTTCTTTTTAGAAACATATTTTTTAAAAAATGCATGGGCACTTTCAGCTCTTTGGCTACTTGACATTCCAGCGGAGAAAATATGATTCACATAGGCAGGAACCCATTGGGAACGGATTTCAAACAAAGAACGGAGCCATTTATTGTCGGTTAAACCACTCTTATCAACAAGATCAATCCATTTAGCATCAAACTCTTCTTTCATTTCAGAATTTCATATGCAATCAGAAAACTCTTTATAGTAGGCACTAAACTTCAACGAATCAATTTTTTCAGAAAATTTTCTTTAAAATGTGCCAACTGCAATACCTGTGATAGGTGTGTGGGAGGGCTTCGGATATTGCTCTTGTCATAGCCGGATCTTGATCGGTGATAATCATCTTCGGTGCATCGCTCGGCATGGCTTCCAAAAAATGATTGAAAAGCCAAACAAACGAATCTACGATCTCATCACTCAGAAAAGCACAACCAAATAAAATAGTTTGCCCATGGTTATTCACTCCCATTAGTGGCGCAAAAATCATACCATACCGATTAGTATTGTATGTGGTATCAAATACGACCACATCACCGAAACACTTGTAATCTCGTTTACTAGTTGCATCAGCCCAAAAACAATGCTTAATTCTTTGTTCACTATCGGTTGAGATGTAGTAAGTGAAAGTCGGATTATTTTCTTCTTTTAGTTTCAAAAACTCATGCAACATATCTCCGTCATGCCCCTTAAATTCATTGCGTCTATCCCTCTCTTGGTTGTATAAATCTTTTTGAGTGAACCCGATATTTTCAAATCCACCCGCTTGCACTCCAAGAAAGTTGAATTGTTGGTGCGGTGGTATATTGATCATACCAAGCTGTTGAGTTAAGCACTTTTGGGAATTCGAAATGCTACGATGAGATCTCAAAAAATGTGCTTTCCTTGGCGTCGACAACGGGTGGCTATGAACCTCAACAAACGAGATAACCACATATGCATCACTCGAACATATCGCAACCGAAATTTTTGCTTTACAACCCTCTCTAATGGAACCCCGACGTCTAGAAGTCCCCGAATCCTCTACAACCTTGCCCTTTCCTTGTTTGAAACAAACATACTCCTTCCTTATAATTTTGTTACTCTCCATATCCTTCTTTTCAGCCCAATTACGAACACTAAACCCAGCTGCCTTTGCATATGCGTTGTAAAAACCCTTCACTTCATCAAGTGTTTGGAATACTTGGCCTAGTTTTGGCTTCAGTTCATCCCGTACTTGAGGGTTGAAATCCTTATCATTGTCATCCGAATTTAACGAAACACATTGTTCCCCTTTGTCACCCCCAATATCTATATTGACATTTTGGTCAATCTCAAACTCAAATGCCATATTTTCTCCAATCCACATTTCTTTATTAATGTTCGAACTATCCATTTTCTGCGAAAGAATGGACAAAAATTAACTCAACCATTAAAAAAATAAAGGAGGGATTTGGAGTAATACCATTAAATGGAGAAAGCATTTTTATGAAAAAAAATTAACTCAACCATTAAAAAATAAAGGACGGAATTTGGAGTACTACAATACAAACTAGAGAAAGCATTTTAATTAAAAAAAAAACAAGAACAATAATTGAATTATATATTAATTAAAAAAAACCAAAAAAAATAGATATTAATTAAAAAAACAAGAACATAGACATATCCTGAAAAAAATAGATATTAATTAAAAAAAAACAAGAACTTAGACATATTAATTACAAAAAAAAAACTATTTTGTTTCCCTAAATCGTGTACATAACAAACCCTAAATGGATGTAGATTTGAATCTCAAAATATGATTGTAAAATATGGGATCCAAACCCTAAACCCTTTTATAACATGGGATAACTGATTTGGATGACCAAATAACTCCACCATTAAAAGAGAAAAAAATAAACTCAACCTAAATATAAAAGGAAAACGAACCTGTGGGATTTCGTGCGTGTACAAAATCCTTTTTAGAGCTGGTGATCCGATTATTTGGGCAGGTAGGAGAGGGACATGTAGGGTTTGGAGCTTTTGGAAATGGGTTTTGTCTCCTGATTTGGACAAAATCGATTTTGTCTTTTGGAAATGGGTTTTGGCTCCTGATTTGGACAAAAACGATTTTGTCTCACTTGTGGTTAAAGAGCATAACAGGTCCCATGTTTATTTTTTTAAGAGCTGAGCTGCGTTGTTTTGTTTGGCTCAATTAGAATCCGCATTTTGTCCGCACCAAATAGTCCTCACTTGAGCCAAACTCTCTCTCTCTCTCTATATATATATATATATATATATATATATATATATATATATAGGTGTCCAGACACAGGGACGCCAGGATGATGATCCTTTCGAATCAGACGTTGCTGCAGCAGCTGCGGATGCATGCAGGTTTATTTTTAGACGCTTCTATTCTTGTTATCTAGATAGGAAGCATTGTAGTAACACTCGTGTCGAAGGCCCAATTGTATTCATTTCTTCTTTTACCTCCTTTTAGTACGACATTCGATTTGGTTGTATTATGTTGAACCGAGTGTTCGGTTATTTTATTTCATTTCAGTCTTATATATATAAACTGTGTGAATGTTTTATTTGAATGGTTTGATTAAAAAGATTAGTTAAATAAAATTTTGACGCCAGCCTAATAGGTTATTAGTAATAAAAATGGTTTTCGACATTGATGCTAAGAATGAACCATATGAGACTCCTGTTTTAATTTGGTACAAGATTGATTGCCCGGTATTTTATTAGGCGGGGTGTCACTGTCCTTGTCCTCGATAATCCGAGAATGGAAGAGCTTCATTACGACGCATTCGAAATGTTTAATCATGAAGTAGATCATTTATCAAGTGAGCATGTTATAATGGGGAGAGGTGACAATCGTGACGAGACTAATGAGGAGTTAAAATACGAAAAGTTACGTGGCATGGCGAGTGAACAGTTGTACCCGTCTAGTCCTGAGAAACATATGACAGTATATTTTCTTATCAAATTAAATAATGTTAAGACAAGATATGGTTTGTCAGATAATAGTGTTACAGAAATTTTGGGGGTGTTTAAAGAGTTTTTGCCGAAAGGAAATATAGTACCATCCAAGTATCCATCCATGAAGAAGATAATCAAAGAAGTTGGTCTGGATTATAATATAATTAATGCATGCAAAAATGATTATATTTTATATATAAAAGAACATGCAATGAAGGTAAAATATCCAGCATGCAACCTACCCAGGTATAGGTTGGGAATAATGGGGAGGGGAAAGTACCTCTGAAGACAGTTAGACATTCCACCCTGATTCCAAGGTTGAAGAGATTATTCACCATACCATGGATTGCAAATGAGATGACTTGGTAAGCTAGGGCACAGTGTAGCACAAATATCACGCGTCATCCTGTTGATTCATCTATATGGAAATCTACTGATGTTCTGTGGCCAGACTTTGCAGCTGAAAAACGTAATGTCTGTCTTAGTATAGCCACTGATGGTTTTAATCCATACGGGAATCTCAGCTTTAGTTACATTTGTTGGCCTATCATTATTACTCCTCTTAATATGGGACCGTCTTTATGCATGAAAAGGGAGTTTTCAATGATGTCAATTTTAATATCCGGACCGTATGCTCCGAGCAAAGACAATAACATTTACCTGGCCCCCTTGCTAGATGAGTTAAAAGAATTATGGTTTCAAGGTGTAATGGCGTACGACTCATATATAAAAACTAATTTTTCTTTGAGAGAGATATTGTTATGGGCTGTCCATGATTTTCCTGCATATGGAACTTTATCAGGTTGCACGGTTCATGGTTATAAGGGGTGCCCACTTTGTGCGGAAGAAGTTGAATCTGAACGACTTACGAGTAGTAAGAAAATTTATTATCGAGGCCATAGAAGATTCCTTCCTCATGATCACAAGTTTAGTGAGGACAAATGTAATTTCAACAACAAGGTTGAACATCGTAAATCTCCATGAAGGTTATCTGGTTCGGAGGTTGAGAAGAAGGTGAAATGCATCAAGACGAGAATTATTAAATAGATTTTGAGAATAAAAAGAAAACGTAAAGGGGATAAGAATGTGGTTAGTGATGTTACCACTCCATGGTATCGAAGGTCTATTTGATTTGATTTGCCTTATTGGAAAGAACATAGTGTTTATCATAATCTAGATGTTATGCTCATTGAGAAGAACGTCACCGATCATCTTTTGTCAATCATTCTAGACGTTAAAGACAGAATGAAAGATACCGAAAATGACTGTAAAGATATGAAGACCATGGGGATCAAGAAGAAGATGTGGATGGAAACATACGAAAGTTCAGGAAAAACTGCGAAACCAAAGGCTGCATTCACTCTAAACAAAAAAGAAAAGGAATGGTTTTTTCGTACTTTAAAGGAGCTAAAAGTTCCAAGAGGTTTTTCTTCTAACTTGAGTAATTGTGTGAGTTTACTACCACTTGGATTGAAGGGGCTAAAATCACATGATTATCATGTAATTATGCAATATTTATTCCCCTTGCTGCTTTAAAATGCTTATCCAAAACACAAGGACTTGCGAATAGCAATTCAATGGTTAAGCTTCTTTTTCAATGTGTTATGTTCCAAAGTGATCAAAAGGGATGTTTTTGAGTCAGCAAGGAACGCATTGTTTGAGGCTATGTATGTTTTGGAGAAATATTTTCCACCTGGATTTTTTATTATTACTGTCCTCCTCGTTATACACTTAGCAGAGGAAGTTTTGATTTATGGGCCAGTAAGACATAGGTGAATGTATCCTTATGGGAGGTAATTAAATAGTAAATGATTTGCTTAACCTTTTTATTTCGACAAATATTTTTTTTGTAATTGATATATTTTTTATGCGTAGGTTGATGAAAGATTACAAGAAGTATGCTAATAATAAGAGGTATGTTGAAGGGAGCATTGCATAAAAATATATCGTAGAAGAATCGACCTTATATTGCATGGAGTACATGCCAAGCCCTAGTGAAGGAAATCACAAATATACGCATGCAGATTTTCTTCATGAATATGAAGATGATTAATGCACAGACGAGGGTCCTTTAGTACAAGGGAAGAATGTGAAGTTAACTCCATTACAATTTGCACAAGTACGTAAGTGGGTGTTACACCAATCAGATGAAGTGGAGGAATGCCAAAAGTAAGTATATCTATATGATTTGAGATTTTTTAATTGAAAAATACCGCTTATGTAAATTGGTGCAGGAAGTAGGATGCCTTAGTGTGGGTATTGAATTGGTGTAGGAAATATGATCTTTATTGGGAATCCACATTTGGGCGTAAACGAAGAGCGATTACATTAAAGGAAAAGATCGAGGGTTTTATCCGATGGTTGATTAAGGAGGTTCACTTTTAATTCGACTACATAATAAAATTTTACATTTATTCATGTGTGTGTGTGTGTGTATATATATAATCATTTTATGAAATCTTTTTTGGTAGTTATTAAGCGTCTAGCAAGTGGGCCATTATATGATGTACAATCATATAAGAGGTATCAGGTGAATGGGTTTGAATTTTGCACACGTGAGTATGATGAGTCACGGGTAACCCAAAATAGTGGCGTGTCAATGAGGACCATCACGAAGTTCAGGTCAAGCGAAAAAGATATGAATTATATAGAAGCGGAGATAACATACTTTGGCATTGTTCTTGGAATATTTGAGTTGGATTTTACATCTTTCAAAACAGTTGTATTTTACTGTGACTGGGTGAGATTTGAGGACAAGGTAAATGGTTTCAAAGTTGATCCTGAATCGAACTTAATGATGGTAAACTTAAGTAAGTTGAAGAGTAAGGATAGAATTGACAACGAGCCATTCATTCTTGCATCTGAAGCATCTCAAGTGTTTTACTCATAGGATTTTGAAGATAATGGTTGGTCTATCATTTTGCATACACCACAGAGATTAACAAAAAGTGTTGATAAACTTGAGGTCCCTACAATGTATCAGTCTATTCTTGAGGATGATCCCAATTTGAAGAATTTGCTTCAGGATTTCTAGTTAAAGCTAAAGATGATTTTTATAATTTTTTCTTAATTTTATTTACTTTAATGCTTCACTTACCATGTAAAAGAATTTTAGACATCTCTTAAAGATTTTATTTCTTGCGATCTATTATGTTTATGTACTACTTCAATGCTTCACTTATATTGTAACATGCGGTGAATGGACCAATTCTTAGTAAATTTGGACAAATTATGCATTTGGACAAATTATATATTTTTAGTAATTTTGGACATAATATGTGAATAATTCATTTAGGCATATTATTAATGCAGAATATTTATGCATGGTATATCTAACACTAGTTGAATTTCATTAATGTCAAATAAAGCTAATGTCTCCAACCCACACGATGGTCCAGATGGATCATCTATAGACATCATAATTGCGGTTGAGATCAATCAACATAATCAGGTAATAGGTAGCGAGAAAGGTCGATTTATGTCTCGACTTGGTAAAGTGATCCAGGCTCAGGTCCCAATATCGTATACTGATTGGCGTAAGGTTCTAAAAACATACAAGGAAGATGTTTGGAAAGAGATGAAAGTGAGACTTCTTATGTATACTTAATTTGTTTATTATATTTGCTTTTGTATAACGTTACACATTTCTTATAATTTAAAAATATCAATTGTCTTGTTAGAGAACATATGGACTCCCGGATAGTTACAAGATTAGTTGCTACAAAAGTATGTGCAACCTACTTAAAACATATAAATCCACGTTACGGAAGAGCTATTATGATAAGTATTCAATGGATGCCGAAAGCTTGGCTAATGTACCTCCAGGTGTTAAACCAGAACAGTGGAAAGAGTTCCTGTAGCATGAGAATACGGAAGAGGCTAAAAAAAAGAGGAAACAGGGAAATATAATAGGGCAAAGATTGGGGCCACTCACACAAGTGGACGTGATGGGCATGCGCAAGTCGAGTACAATATGGTACGTATGACTATGTTTTACTGCTTTGTTCGATTACTATTACCTTGAAAATAATATATGTTATGTTTTTTATTTCTAGACAAAGAAATTATATAAAAACCCATTGCGTGTTGATGTATGGATAGCTAGCCACACATGTAAAGATGGGTCAGTCAAATAGAGCATTGTTCCAATCATGGTGATTTTCTATAAATAGTGAATGACGATTGTTACATCAAAACATTATACGTTTAAATGATTAGTCTTGACAATTATATATATTTGGCATTTCATAGGACAAGGTGCTCACGAAGAAAAAAGATCCAGAAGAAAGTTATAGTGATAACACTAACTAGTCACAATCATTAAACAATGATGACTTGTCTGAAGTATTTGGTATTGATAAGCAAGGGCGCATTCGTGGTGTAGGTTCCATAGTTTCGCTATCATCCATCGAGGCTTCAGCTCCATCTTTATCTTTGCTTGCAGCTGAAAAGGCCAATGGGAACCAAATGAAAGGTCTCGATACATTGGAATCCGAGATCAAAGGCATGAATAATAAACTAAGCAATATAGAGACAATGATAGGTATGGTGTTGGGGAAGTCCCATTCCTCCCCAGCTGTTGGAGCAAGTGCAAGTAATGGTGCAGTTGCATCATTTAATGTAGAATACTGCTCACTAGAAATGGTGTCTCATATGATGTGCTCGGGTTGAATGGTAAGGTTATTGGCAAGGGAAGGATATATGCTACCCCTCGAGACGTAGTGCACAATCACATAGTGAATTACGAGAAAGAGGTGGTATTGTTAGTTGACAAAGTGATTGAGGAACATGCTTCTCTTTACTTGGGAACACAAGGTGGTGCTGAGGTTCTTGGAGATGTTGGTAGTGGAAGTTGGGTGGTGTGGCCGAAGAGTTTAGTCACGCGTATTGTTGGATCCTAATGACTTCTTTCTTTTAATTTTTGTTAGCGACTTATTAAAGTCATGCTTGTGTTGAGTATGCTATGGACTTTATTATGCTAGTATTTGATATGGACTTGATTATGTCGTGGACTTTATTATGCTATGGACTTTGTTATGCTAGACTTTGTTATGCTATGGACTTTATGATGCTAGTATTTTCAATGGACTTTATTATGTTCGTTACGTTTTGCATTTTTTGATTACTTGAGTTGCTTTTTGCTATATGGTATAACCTTTTTTAACTCCACCAAACCCAAGCCCGGATAAAGGAGGAGGGAAGAGGTTTGTTCTTTTTTATATCTCTTACGATACACATATCTATAATCTATATGACAACTTTATGTGTGTTATGTTGCAGGATGAAACTATGCATTCTGGGGCAGATGTTGAGGCCTTCACAGTTGCCCTAAATAGGGACATTTGATTCTGATAATGGTATGTATATTCTCACCTTCTCTTTCTTTATATTTTTTGATTCCATGTTCCATTGAGTATTTGGTTGAAGCTTGACTGTATGACTGTTCTTCAATGTCTTAAATCCTCCTCATTTTCTCCTCTATGGTCTTTAAAAACTAGATGGTAAAACTGTAAGTTTTACATGTCGCAAATGCATATAGGGTTCTCCCATATCTTTAGAGAAGGAAATCTAGTTGCTAATTACTTATCTCACATGAGTATTAATCATTATACTCTCAAATGGTGGTGGTATGCCCCAGAAAAATTGAAGAAGATTGTGGGTAGAGATATGGATTCAACACCTCCCTACAGATTCAGAATTTAGTCTCCATAAAATTTGAAGAGTGTCTTTAGGTCTATCTTAAGCACATCAACAACAATAATATCTCAGACATAGTTGAAAAATTAATCAAAAAGCCATCCATACCCAGGGCATTATCGGTAGTAAGCTCTGTAATAGCCTTTCTATTTTCATCAGTAGAAGGAATACAAGACAAAATCTCA
Source organism: Sambucus nigra (assembly GCA_949130495.1). Lineage (NCBI taxonomy): Eukaryota > Viridiplantae > Streptophyta > Magnoliopsida > Dipsacales > Adoxaceae > Sambucus > Sambucus nigra. The sequence continues at coordinate 218,147,643 of OX422215.1, forward strand.
TAATCCTCAACATTAATCAGAGAGGGGATAGCATCAGTCAACTAATCATTATGACCCAGTAGAGATTCAGTAAGAAACAATCTAGAGAAGAACTTTACAACTTCAGCTTTAATGGAGGGTTTCTTTGCAAGTCAATTGACGCTGACAACCTTAATCTCGTGGATATAGTTTTTATTCATACTATTATCAATTAAGAATGAAATAACTTCACATTTCAGCCTTTTATCTCCAAAAACCTTCCTCCACTTTGAGATGTTTAGCCAAGGAGGACATAGAAAGACTCATAGTATGTATATTCTACTAACTGGGAGTATTTTCAAACTTAATTTTAGTCTTCTAAACATGGTCTTATGAATTAATGGTGTTTTGGAAGGTGTTTATAAAATTAGCATAGGACTACTTGCTAAGGATACTCTTCATTATTTTCAAATTTTCACAGAGCATATAAGGGGTTACCATTGGTGAAAACTCCCCATCTCCCATTCACATTACGTAATAAAGTTGGGTGATTTAACCAAAAGTTTTGGAAGGTGAAACGATTATGAGTATACCCATTGTTAGTCTTGATAAAGAGTAAAAGTAAGTTGTGATATTAGGATAATTTGCAAAGATGTTATACTTTGAATCCATTATATATATTCTACTAGCTCAAGTTTGCCAAAAAGCTGTCAATTCTCTCCCAAATAGTTTTTATACCACCTCTCTTATTCCACCAAGTGAATCTGGTACCAGAAAACCCCAAATTAATCAAACCAGTGCTTGCAATACAGTCTAGTAATTCATTGGCAACATTTCAATCAAAGTCGTTACCACCAGCTCTCTCTTGGCGACAAGTTACTGTGTTGAAGTCCCCTCCAACCAACTATAGATCAGTAGTAAACTCAGATAATAAATAGTCCCATAGTCTCCTCATATTTGATTTAATACATTTATCATATACCAGAGAAATTTTAATATTAGAAGGGTTGCATTGGTGCTTAACACTGATAGTGATACACTGGCCCATTTGTGAAATGACTTAAAATTCCATACCATGAGAAAATAAGAACCAAATGGTATTCACAGAATTTTCTTCTGCTTTGGCATAACCCAACTTTCTTCTAAATTCTACCAATCTAGTGATATATACCTTAGGTTCAAGAAAATAAGCATGGATATATTACAGATTTTGGAATATTTTTTTAATCTTCTACTTGCACTCTTCTTAGAGATTCCCCTAACATTCTAAACTATGAATTTTAACATGAAGAGTTTTGAGGGATTGAAACTTTCGAGTTGTATATGAGTATCTTTAGATTAAGCATATCGAATGTGATTGGTGCAGACTTCTATAGAACAGCCCGTCTAGCCCCTACTTCACTTAAGTACTATGGACTATGCTTGCGAAAGGATAGTTATAGAGTGCGCCTCCACTTTTGCCGAAATAATGTATTCTGACAACATGACATTTAGCAACCTCGAAAGGTGAATTTTTGATGTATCAATCCAAGTAATTGTTTGGAAAATTTTACTAGTAGACTTTGTCTACCTCTTTTATTAATTAGCAACATTGTAAGAAGTTTGGTTTCTTTTGGAGTCTCTTTCAACCATACGAGTTATATTAGTTAGAACTTTTTAACTTTGGGGCCCAAAAGTTATTTATCTTTGCACTTGGGAGTTCAAAGTTTTGAGTATTTGTATTTTGGGATCCATTTTCACTTTTGCAATATTTTTGTGGCACTTTTTTTTTCACAGAAGTGTCGCAAAAAGTGGAAATGGACCCCTAAATTCAAAGAGTAAGTGCTTTGGACCCCAGATTAAAAATTTGAAGAACTAACAGATGCCGAATTGCAAACAACCCTTGTTAGGTATTCATCCACTATTGGAGCTACTATTGGCATTGTGGTTGCTTCATGTATGGTTCTCATGTTGATTTTGGTTGTACTCTCGAAGAAAAGGGTACCTAGGAGGGAAGAACATTTAAGATAAAGGTGGGATATATGTCAGAAGCAATTTTCAACTCGAGCTTTTTTATAGAGATGTAGTATGTATACACACACACACACACACACACTAGTGATTACCCATGCATAAGGCGTTGCAACATGTATGTGACACACTATACATTACTAATCAATGTCTTTCAAACTTGCCTTGTACATTATAAATTTATTTGTTTATGGCATCACCCATGCCTACAACACTTATCATGTATACTGTAAATAATATGTTTTTATGACAGTATTCTGTGTCGCACTATCTGTGCCGACGACTTTATCTCTTACTAACATCATTCAAGTCTATTACAATGGTGATTAGACTTGTCCACTGTATATTATCCATGCTGATAAAACTATTTGTACCAGCTGCGGTCCTTAAATTTATACATGACACTAGTTAATGCTCATAGCAAATTATTCTTGTCTTAAAATTAATCATCTATAAGCAAATACATTCAATGATAAAAAGATATGGTTGTGACACCCCGACTAATTAAATACCGGGTAGCTACTCCTTTATGAAATTAATACAGAATATCAAGTTGGTTCAGTTGTAGCATCACTCTCAAAAATATTTAATTTAATACTAGCCACCTAATATTTAAAAAGAGAGATGCCAAATTTTATTAATTAAGTTAACATTAACCAAGTAATTTAAATCAACAACCATTAATCGCATAAACAATCTCAAGTAAATAACCACCGAAATGAAATAAACTTAGTCTGGGGTAAAACACTCCAATAATAATATAACCAGAGTAAATAAAATTCTGATACAAGAGTTTAAATAAACCAACATCTGAAATAATGAAAGTCTGCAGCTACAATCTCTAGATAAGAATTGGGCACCAAGCCCTAGCTAAAATGAATGACCACGAAGGAATCAAGAATAAATGTGGGGCATCTAATACCGAGATCCGGTAGCTTCCATAACTACTACAGCAAGTCATCAGAATGGAACTCCTACGCTTGGCGTCCCTGTGGCATGGCACCTAAAATGTTTTTAATAATAAAAATAGATTTGGAGGAAAACGGGTCAAAGTCCGAGGTGAAAACAATTTAAAAATTTATCAAGTGTTTAAATTACAATTAAACATCACATTTTATAAACATGTTAGTTGCGTACTCTCACATGAGTTTCTAACCTCTCAACTAATGTGCACACCTATCGTATGCCCTTAACCCATCCTAGTTATGCCGCTAACTAACTAGTCTGTACCACTCATGCTTTCGCATTCTAACATAGGGTATCTACTCATAACACCCAAACAAGTCATATTCATAACCCATATTCACATTCATTAAATTACTTATCTCAAGTGTTAATTAAATTCTCACATTTTTAGCCTATTCAAATATCTTAGTTCTTCACATCTACTAAGCAACAATGAACCAGTCACAAGTATATATATCAATCACTCTCAGTACATATATACATATAAGTCACCCCTAGGCTAAGATGCGGTGTATGCATACTCTGCTATCAAATTCATGTACATCACGTACGTAAGTATCACGTGTTCTGAATCACTCAGGAACCGTCTCAATACAAAATCACACATATTGGAGGCGAACATAGTTCACATACCCATGGGTCACGCACATACCTACGCTCCCATGGTCAGCTGACTTATCAACTCACAAATAAGTCATTCATAGTCCTATGTCCTTAAGGTAACAATCTAAATCCCCCCGAAGGCACACAAAGATGAGGTGGCCCTTTTTCGAAAAACAACATCCCGTGATAGGAGGTATGGTAGGTATGCCGTACATATAAGAAATCCATACACTAGGCATTCACATAACCTAAGTAATCATATTTCCATATAGTTATTCACACATTCCATCTAGTAAGTCTCGTACATAGCAAGGTTATCCCGAACATCATACCTAATATATGTTTAGCTCGATAACTCTCTTGTCGTATCAATTGGAGTACTGAAACCTATCCCAAAAGGTTACTAGGTCTCCTATTAGTTTCTAATGTCATCTCAGTAACTTAAAGTCCCTCCGTTACTGTTCTTATCCTTACATTAACATTCATTCCCATTATAGTTTCAATTCGAACTATTTTTAATCGTATCTCACTCGGTAACCCTCGTAAGCAATAACATTCATTTTCATAAGATAAACCATTTTTTCGGGCATCAACTAAGACCCTACTGACCTTAACTAACTCCCACAATATCAAATTAATAACCATAAGAATCATCATCTACCTTGGAATTTTCATTAAAACTTAAAGGAAAATAACTACCAAAAATTAGAAGGGTCAATCGATCGACGAAAATGATCGATCGATCGATGTTCTTGGATCGATCGATCAAGCAGGTTTTTGCCCAGATTTCTTAAACAGTTACGGGTTTCTTCCTTTTTACACCGTAAATTCTTCATTACAACGTCCCAAACTCCTAAAAAAGTTCACTAATCATCCTATTAACATATTAGTATAAACTTTAACGTATTGGATTCATTAAATCATCATGGATCATCAGTTTCTTGGATCAAAACACCCAAATTTCATAAAAATCCTATTTCCTTCAAGATCTTCATAAAGCTCAACATAAATTCACAATTTCCTATGCATGGATGATGGTTTCATAACTAGTATATACCCAGAAGTTTATCTACATGAAGCCTACCCATATTCAATGTTTAATTCTCCTATTCACAATTAATTCACTTATTTACGATAAATCATCAAATCTAAACTATCATGTAAAATATATGCTTTGAATCTTTGCAAGATAAATAACTTGCCATTGATTAGAAGTTCTGATCCATTGATGATGGTATTAGTTGGTTCTCTCTCTCTTTCCGGTCACAAATCCGGTGATGGTGGTGGTGTGTGGTGGTTATGGCCATGGAAACCCTTGGAATTCTCCTGAAACCCTTTTCTTTCTTCTCACGTTAATCTCTCTTGTGTTTAACAAATAATGGCCCTAATAACCATAAGTGTACGCTGATAAATATCACCCAATTTTTGTAGGTCACTATTCACCAAAAATAGGAATGATTAAAATACCCTCCCGGGTTGCCGGTTAGGACTAAAAATGCCCCGGGACCCAAACTAAACCCCCGGCTAGTGTTTTCTAACTATCTCGACCCTTCCGGACATGTTGACGCACTCAAAATGATCATATGAATGACATAAAAATAAAATACTTTTAAATCCATTAAATTTGGTCCTGACACTACATTATCATCATATTTAAATACTAACTCTCGTCTCGCTAGTTATTTTAATCTTAATTAATTTTCAATTAATTATCCCAAATTAATTTAATTAATCCCACAATTAAAAGCAATTTCATTTAATTAATCTCATAATTAAAAGCCATAATCTCATAATTAAAAGCCATAAAATTACGGGGTATTACAATGGTATGCATAACAACACCATGACTAGTCACTAATTGGCATGTATAATTGTATCTATTATCTTGTATACTGTTAGCACAGAAACATAAAGGCTACCAATTTGCTTCTTGATAAGGACCTTAAAGCTAAGATATCAGACTTTGGTTTGGCGAAGCCTGTGAAGAAAAGAACACCCATATTAGCACATGAATTGATGGAACAATTTGAGTATTTTCTCCTTTCGTCATGTTTGGTCAAGTAACTGATTAATTTACAATTGTGCTGAAGAATATGAAATAAATTTTTCTCTGGTAGAAATTTATTGAAGTTCAATTCTAATATGTTTAACAGGTGAAGGTTAATTGGTCTAGAACATAGTTAATGCACCCATGTCACTCTACTATAGATCTTGTAGAGGCCACATTGAATCCCAGTGATTTGGAGGATTTTCTATATGATTATGCATATTGTAAATTAGTGACATGTACGTGTGTTTGTTGCTATAATTTTTTCATTTGAGTGGGATGGAGAATTTTTCATGTTTGGAATTTGTATTAGCGTTGTTGACATGGTGAAAATTGGACCTGGCACATATGGAAACTATATTTTCACTTTGAGAAATATAGTCGATGAGCCTAATTAAGAAGGAAAAAAAAGTATCCATAGGGTATAATGACTCTATAGAATAAGTTAATATATCATGACTGGGCATAGAATTGGATATACGAGTCTTAACTTACTCTTTTTTACTGATCCATCTGTGAACGTGTATACACGTCTTTAATTTAGCCCGTGTTTCATAAGCTTTGGATTCAAATAACTACAAACCTCCCCTGAGTAATTAATATAACTATTGCCAAGTCATTGACCTTCCTTAAACCTATGGTATGGCTTAACATCACTATACGTTATTTAGTTTTTTTTTATGTAAACAAAAGTCATATATTCACTGTGAATGCATCTGATTGGGCCTTGCCACTGTGTTATACTAACTGCATAACAACTAATATATAATTGTGTTGGCCATACTTGGTTTTGCATTTATTTATGTCCTCTGTGCTTGCCTTTTAAGAGTCACTTATTTGTTTATGTCCACAATCGCATAAAATTGTTGCTAAATTTGACTTTCGTGATGCTGTTCAGGTTTTTAAAAGACTCTCATTGATAGTTTTGTTTCATCTTCTACCGATAGGAATGCTGAAGTGGTAGAATCTCCGATTTCATTTTTTATGCACTTGGAGGGTCAATTAGTGACGAGGCGGTGAGAACTGGCAGTGGTTCTCTTAAGGGAACTAGTGACAATGATCTTAGCGACACTATTTCATTGCCATACGAATAGGGTTGTGGAACATGTGTATTTGGATACAATAACTAGATGTATGAAGTTTGTTAAGGAGAATACTCAATATATACCTTTGGTTATTGCTTCCTTTCTTAATGAGAGTGCTTGTTTATGCCAAACATATCATGAAGTATTGTATGAAAGTATTTGGATATAATTGTTATGTTTTTAGCCGTTTTATTGTTTATTATATGTGAGGTTGGTGGTATGTGGTGGCTAATTTTTATTTTTTTTAAATTTTAATTTATGTAAGTGTTCATAACACTTACAAAATCAACATTGTTTTCCTTCAGAACCGTTACAAAAAATATATATATTTTCTTTTGCAAGTGTTTATAACCCTTGTAAATTAAAAAAAGTTGCTGAATTGTGCAAGTGTTCTAAACACTTGCAAATAAAAAATTTGTAAGTGTTGAAAACACTTGTAAAATTTTAATATGCAAGTGTTCAGAACTATTACAAAGTTTTTTACAACGGTTGCCCAAAACGGATATGTGTTCCCAATGAACACTTGCAAATAACATTTGCAATGGTTTTGAACACTTATAATTTTTTTTTGCAACGCGCCGATTTGTAAGTGTTTTAAACACTTGCAAATGACATTTGTAAGTGTTTAAAACACTTACAAATCGCCTGTTTTGGTGTAGTGAGAGTAGAAAAAATTACACGTGTATGTATATATATCACACTATCTATATATACAACTACAACATTCCTGGAATGAGAATCGCGATCCATGCATACTCAGCTATCGAGTTCATGTACCTCACGTACCACATTAAGGACTACTAGTTCGGAATCTCCCTCAAACCATAAATAAAATAAATATATAATGGAGGCGAACATAGTCTTAAGCCTTTAGATTACGCACATACCTAACAAACCCAAATGATCAGTCACACTATCGTACACTCAAACAGTGATCCGCCCGAAGTTCTATGTTCTGGAGCACACATCCAGACCTTGCTGGCATCGCCAAGGTGGGATAGCCCACTGTGCGTGACCTCCCGTGATAGTAGGCAATGTAGGTATGCTTATATACATAATAATGCATGTAATAGGTATACACACAACCTATAATTATATCCAGTACATTTTACGTATGTCTTGAATACCTAACGTACTAATGATTCACACCTCATATTATTTTCTTATTTTCCCGAGTATCACTCACTACTCAAAGGGTCATAGTTATCCTTTAAGTAATTTCAGTAGTTAATACATCACTAGCCCACTGGTATCAATTTTGGGTTATTATCTACGCTTCCCGTAACCCGATTTTAAATTCTCGATACTTAACATAATCGTTTTATTTCATCGGTCCAAATCTCACTTTACCCTCATTAAAACTAAACTAAGATTTAACTATAGGTCTACTGATATTATCCAAGTCTTCATATAGTTAATAAACCATTACCAAAGTCCCCCATAATTATTAGTAAAGATGACAACATAAATAAACATAGTTACCCATTTCCAGCGATCGTTGATCGATCGACAAAAATTGATCGATCGATTGATCGAAAGATCTGCATCTTCGAGAACGTTTTTCTCCTATATTTACACAACCAAACCTCCATGAAACTCATCCAATCACCCAACTAAATTAACCAAACTTCATATAGGAATGTTTAAACTATTTCTAACGTGAGAATACTCTCAAATCATCATGGAATTCACATTAAACAAGATTAAACTCCCACTTTATTCCTATACACCCTAGGTTTATCTTTCTTATATGTTCATTTTAAAGAACCTAGATTTATATCATTCTTTGTAATCCCAAATATCAAATTTCTCTTTATATTAACAGGAGGTTGATTTCAGAGATTATATCTCAACAAAGCATGAATCAAATCCCAATATACATGTTTTTATGCAATATAAACCCTACACTATCATGGGTAATATAAGTGCTCCAAAATTGCAAGTTTAAAAACTTGTCTTATGGTTGAGTGGTCTGCTTTTCGTTGCTAGATGATGGAGGTGTCTTCTCCTTGCTCCGTTCTTGATTCCGGTGATGATGGTGGTGAAAAATGGTGTAGGTTGGCTTAAGAACCCTTCTCCTACCCTCTTTGATGGTCTTTCTTCTTTACCAAGTACTATAAACCTAGCCTCAACACAAAAGCGGCTGATATATAACTATAAAATTCAGAGTTTTGCTAACCCTAAACTCCCAAACGACCAAAACACCGTTGCATAGTGTCGGGTTGGTCTAAAAATGCCTCGAGAGCCAATTAATACACATGGGTACTCTATTCCGCTTATTTCAGACCATTAGGAATCAGCGTGACCTCGAAATTTCCATCCGAGTTACTCTATTTAATTTTTCTATCTCGACCTTAACATAGCCTACACACAACTCCCGTTTGGGATATAACATAGTCCCGTTGATATTACTCACTATGACGTATAATAATTATCACTTGCTATTCACTTCACGCTTAGTAAATTTATTTCATATATATTAATAATAATATCTCCCAATCTATATTTAATAAAAAATACAATATTTTATTTAATTAAATTACTACACACGTGTAATTTAAAAATACTCTAATTAATTAAATTCTAAATGCTAAAAAATACGGGATGTTACATACCTCCCCCTTACAAAAGAATTTCTTCCCCGAAATTTGGACGTACCTGCGGTAAATAACTCTGGATAGTGAACGCACATATCATTCTCCTGATCCCACGTCGACTCGTCTACATTGTGGTGCCCCCACTGAACTTGAGCCAAGGTCACCACCTTAGACCGCAACTTACGCTCACTACGATCTAGTATAGAAACCGATCTCTTCTCGTAGTAGATATCTGACTGCAAGTCCATCTCCTCCAATGGAACGTGCCAATAATCCCTCTCACTCCTCTGGCACCTCTTTAGCGATTACTCGTGGAATACATCGTGAATTTATTGTAAATGCTCTGGTAAGCCTAGCCTCTACGTAACTGGACCCATCCTCTTGATAATCGAAAAAGGTCCCACATACCTCGGTGCTGACTTCCCTTTTTTCCTAAACCTTACAACTCCCTTTATAGGAGACACTCGTACCAAAACCTGGCCATTAATCTCCAGCTCTATGTGCCTCCTATTTGCGTCGGCGCCTATCTTGAGCTATACGGATGCGTCCCCTAATAAGATCAATCCTGGCAGTAGTATCTTGAATATCATCTCTGACCCTAATATTTGTTGTCCCCCACCTCTAACCAGTAAGCTGGGTAATGACAAGGCCCTCCATATAGTGCCTCAAATGGTGACATGCCATTAGTGAACTGGTAGGAGTTATTATATGCAAACTCCACCAATAGAAGGTACTACTTCCATCCTACCCGAAGTCGAGTATACACATTCTCAACATATCCTCCAACATCTGATTAACTCGCTTCGTCTGCTCATGCATCCATGGATGATATGTGGTACTCAAACGCAAATTTGTGCCCACAGCTTCCTCAAAAATATGCCAGAAGTGAGACACAAAAATCTTGTGCTGATCCGATATGATATTGATCGGAACCCCGTGTAGCTTCACTATCTCTGCGATGAAAAACTGTGCGTACTGCCTAATCTCAAAATCTATATGAACAGATAAAAAATAGGCCACCTTAGTCAAATGATCCACTATCACCTAGGTGGAGTCGTGACTTCTCTTCGATGTTGGTAGTCCGGTAATGAAATCCATAAAGATACTCTTCCACTTCCACACTGGGACCTCTAGTGGCTACAACATTTATATCAATATCTGGTGGTCTACCTTCACTAGCCGGAAGGTAAAAACTTTGAGACAAACTTTGCTATGTCCCGCTTTATTCCCGACCACCAGTACTGCCTATGCATATCTTGGTACATCTTATTTCTACTGGGATGTATCGAAAACCATAACCCATGGGACTTTATGATCACTGTCTGTCTCAAATCCTCATCCTCCAGAAAAATGAGTCTCTCATTGAAGTGAAAGCCTCCTTCAGAACTGATTGAATAGGACTCCGCCCCCTTTGTTAGCAACTGGTGTACACTGTCCTAGTAGAATTCGTCCCCTATCTATGTTTTCACCTCCTGCATAACAATCTCAAGAGTGATAGACAACACGAACATACAAGCTCTGACAACCTCATCATCATGTCTAAGTTCCTTCCACTTTGACTTTCAAACCTCTGCTATCTCCCAATAAGGCCATCGGCTCAACGCGTCTGCCACCACGTTAGCGTTCCCATGATGATACTTAATATCAAACTGGTAATCCTTCATGAACTCTAATAATCTCCTCTGCCTCGTATTCAAATCCTTCTTCATAAACAGATACTGAAGTGATTTATGGTCCATGAATAAGCTAAACTACTCCCCCTGAAGGTAATGCCTCCAAATCCTAAGGGCAAATACAACCGCTGCTGATATGCCCCAAGTGTCACCTCGGCCCAAAAACTAAAGCCTCGGCCAAGACATTGCCGAGGTGGGAAATGCTCTGAGACCATGATAATAGCTCTCGGCCATAGCAAGGTCGGGCCAGGCCGACACCACCACCAACCTCATCATGTGGGGCACTGCATGTATCATAAGGGTTAGCGACACTTCAGTTCACCTGGGGATGACAATCTCGGCCTAGAGTTGGCCGAGGTCACAGGAAGCCATACTTCTACCAAGGTCAGCCTCATCAAGAAATCAGTCGATGTTCCAAGCACATGCCAGCTCAACCTCGGCTCTGACCGACCTCAATGTATGGAGTTTTGGCTTAACTTAGGCCGAGAACTTCATGGTCCATCTCGGATTGAACGACCAACTAGAATTTATCAACCTCGGCTTCTCCCAGGCCGAGGTCATGACCAAGAACGATGGCCGAGCATTTGTTGACATTTGGATAAGGACACGTGGATACAAGTCAGTTATAACAAATCATTCCCCACACGTGGGGATAATATTTCATCATCATTCTCTACATGTGACAGTGACAGATGTCTTCTTCATATTGGCTAGATCAACACACACATGATCATTGCATGCATGGGGGGGGGGGTACATTACACCCCCCATGTACTATATATAGAGGTCATCCTCTACCTTGCAAAGGATCCAGAATCACAACCCTAGCTGAAACTCTGTCATTTTACACAGTAAAGAGAGAGAGAGAGCTTGAGAGATTGTATCAATAGCCATTAGTGCCTTCATTTAGTGATATTACTCACACACACTCACAGTGGATGTAGGCCAGATTGGCTGAATTACTTACATTCAAGTGTTCATCCTCTTCTCCTCATCTCAATCTCTTATATTTAGTATATACTTGAGCTGCCATTGTTATCACTAGATTGAGCTTACAAACACCTTGACTGGTGGTGATTTTTTCAGCATCATCATTTTGGCGCTGTCTGTGGGAACGAGAAGCTCTCTCTTCCTCTTCTTCAGCTTAACCTCACCGGAAACTCTGGTAGTGAACCAGGCACCACCCCTTGCGTGGAGCTATTTCACCATTGAAAGAGGTCTTTTAAGGTATTAAGCTCACCTGATACTTAAGCTCTTTATTAAGTAACATATGGCACCGGAATTACCACCACCTCTTCCGCCTCCAGGTGGGGGAGGGCCAAGCTCCAGCCAGGCACCGCCTCAGTCCGAAATGGCGGAGGTAGCTGTAGCCTTGAGGTCTTTGGCTGCAACGCAACAAGCTATGCAGGAGCAGTTTGCACAGCTCAACCAAACCATGATGAGGCCACCTGGAGTCTCACCAGAGATGATCACTCCGGCGGCTATCCAGCCTCATCCAAACGCCAGGGGACCACCCCAGGCACCAATGAAGGACCAGCCTGCACCCCAGCGGAGGAGAGACGTTGCTGACCCTAGGAGCTTACGCCTAGGGAGGCAAGGAAACCCTTGCCCGGAGGGCAGGTATGACGATCTAGAGGCGAAGGAAGTACCGGAAGATTATTGGGAACCGTATGAGGTTTCGAATAACACGGTACATCCTCTTCAGCAGAGCCGAGGATGTGTGGGCCGAAGAGGCCCAACAATGAGGATCAACTTTTGATCGACTTAGCAGAGGGTCAGCCTTTGAGAGGTTGGGCCCAGCGAATGACCTAAGATAGAGGTTATCCAGATCAAGAAGTGTTGCTGGCTCGCAAAGAGGGGAAAGACCAGGTCGGCCTGACCAAGGTCGACCCCGTGAAAGAAGGGGCAGAGACCAGGAAAAGGTCAACAACCGACGTTTTGCTGCGGCAGGGGAACCCTCAGTCCATCCCTTGGAGGTGGCCGGGGATAACCTCGACCAGGCCGATGGCAGGAGACCATGAAATGACTCTATTCAGTGTCTTGAGGAGAAGATAGGATACCTCATCAAAAGTAGGGACCCATTGCAAAGGGGCTACTCAGAAGGCTCTCCATTTGTGGCTAAGATAGTGAGCTTCCCGACTCCCGCTAAGTTCAAACCTCCCGTGGTGTATCCCAAGTATGATGGCAGCACCAACCCTGTACACCACATTGAGATGTATCAGTCGGCAGCAGACATCTACTCAATACCTGATGAGATGAAGCGTAGGGCCTTCTCTGGGACCTTGACATGAGTAGCACACAACTGGTTTACTTCTCTTCCGAAGAACTCAATTGAGAACTTCAAAGGCTTGGTTGAACGATTCATCCATAACTTCTGCTTCGGGGTAAGACCTCAAAAGAAGACCACTCACCTACTGTATGTCAAGCAAGGTAAGGACGAGAGCCTCAGAGACTACATCGTCAGGTTCAATAAAGAGAAACTCGAGGTTGAAGACTACGAAGAGAATATAGCCATGACCGCCCTCATAAGAGGTCATCAGAAAGGAAAGTTGTTGTGGAAACTTGCGGAAGACCCTCCCAGGTCCATGGCAGAGCTACTGGCAACTGGGGGGAAAGTCATGAATGCAAAAGAGGCAATGGCCGCCAAGTATGAGGATGAGAACCACGGTAGTGACGGGAAGTCCCAAAGAAAGAAAGATGGAAAGAAGAGGTCAGTCGATGATAAGTTCGCTCACTATACTTCTCTAAATGTGAGCTGTGAGCATATCCTCAACGAGATCAAGAATGACAGGACTCTGAGGCGGCTAGAAAAATTGAAGGCTCCGCAACATAAGAGGAATAAAAACTTGTGGTGTGAGTTCCACCAGGACCATGGCCATGTCACAGACAGATGTTTCACCTTAAAGGATAAGATTGAAAAAATGTTAAAATCCGGAAAATTAAGGAAGTATGTTGATGGTAAGACATCTAAAGGGGGAAGAGATGACCTTAGAAATAGGCAAAATGACAAATGACGTGATAATGTCCCAGCAAGAAGAGACAATGATTCAGAAGGTGAAGATGAAGACGATCCGGACCTCCCGCCGAAAGATGACAACACCCCAGTGAAGAGGGTTGGCATGATCTCCTTTGGTGTTGGCACCATATGCGGAGGACTTGCAGGAGGTGGCTCTGAAGTAGCTGACAGGAAGGCTCACGTGGCAGAGGCTAAGTCAGTGGCCAAGCTTGAAGTTATAAATCTAGCATCTTCCGATGCAGTGCAGAAGAGGAAGAAGGTGGACATGGACACCCTTATAGTGGGGTTCTCCCGACTCGACTTTAAAGGTATCTTAGCCCCCCATGATGACCCTTTGGTAATAACAACAAGGGTGAATGGGTGCGAGGTGCAGAGGATCCTCGTGGACGGGGGAACCTCAGCAGACGTGATGTTTTGGCCTTGCTTCAAGAGCCTAGGTCTTAGCAGAGCTAGGCTGGTTCCCTATCATCATCCTCTAATGGGATTCAGCGGTGAAAAGGTCCACCCATTGGGCATGTATAAGATGGACGTTCAGATGGGTGACGAGTGGCCCAAGAGGTTGACCCGGAAGATAAATTTTTTCGTTATGGACGAGAACATCTTCTCGGCCTATAACCTCATCATAGGAAGGGTGGCCCTTAAGGAGTTTGAAGCTGTGTCATCGACGGTCCATCAGATGCTAAAATTCTCGACCCCCTATGTGGTAGGGGAAGTGTAAGGTGACCAGACCATAGCGCGAGAATGCTACTTCAACTCGGCCTAAGAGAGAGAGGCCTATAAAAGGGCAACCACCACCTACAACATTGATACATTGGACCCGAGAGATGAAACAAAGTTGAAGAAGGGAGAGGCCGCAGAAGAGGTAGAATCCATCGTCCTCAACAAGGACGAGCCAAAAAAGACCATCCAGGTCAGTAAAACCCTAAAGGCAGAAATCAAGGAAGAGCTGATAAACTTCCTCAGGAGAAAGCAGAGTGTCTTCGCTTGGAGTCACGCGGACATGCCCGGCATCAACCCTGAGGTTATGAGTCACAAGCTCAACGTGACCAAAGATGCCAGGCCTATCAAACAAAGACAAAGAGTTTACTCCAGGGAGAAGTACGAAGTCATCCGGGAAGAGGTCAAAAAATTGGAAGAGGCAGAATTTATAAGAGAAGTCATATATCCGGAGTGGTTATCGAATGCAGTCATCGTGCCCAAAGCCAATGGGAAGTGGAGGATGTGTGTTGATTTCACGGATCTGAACATATCTTATCCAAAAGACAGCTATCCCTTACCTCGAATAGATCATATAGTGGATTCTACTACAGGACATGAGCTCATGAGCTTCATAGACGCGTATTCAGGCTATAATCAGATCTTCATGGATGCGGAAGACGTAAAAAAGATAGCCTTCATTACCGACAAGGGGACGTACTGTTACAAAGTGATGCCCTACGGTCTGAAAAATGCAGGAGCAACATACCAAAGTCTTGTGAATAAGATATTCGAAGATCAAATAGGCAAGACTATGGAAGTGTATGTAGACGATATGATAACGAAGAGCTTAAAAGCTTGCACTCATGTGGCAGACCTCGAAAAGACCTTCGATACTATGGACTTATACAGGATGAAGCTCAACCCAACGAAGTGTGTCTTCGGGGTAGGAGCTGAGAAGTTCCTGGGATTCATTGTCAATCAAAGAGGAATTTAAGCAAACCCTAAGAAAATCAAGGCTCTGCTTGATATGAAGATACCGAGGAATATCAAAGATGTCCAAAGACTCACGGGGAGAGTGGCTGCACTTAACAGATTTGTTTCCAGGGCAACGGACAAGTGTCTTCCGTTCTTTAAAGTGCTTAGAAAGGCCTTCCAGTGGGATAAAGAGTGCGAAGAAGCATTCAACCAACTCAAGTCTTACCTTGGATCTCCCTTGCTACTGCCTCGACCCATAATAGGAGAGAAATTGTATGTGTATCTGGCAGTCTTCGAATCAGCTATCAGTGCAGCTATAGTACGGGAAGACGCTGGGACCCAAAGGCCTCTGTATTTCAACAGTAAGGACCTTCAAGGGTCTGAACAAAATTACCCTCATATGGAAAAGTTAGCTTACGCCTTGATACATGCTTCAAGGAAGATGAAGCCTTACTTCCAAGCCCACTCCATGGTTGTCCTTACCGACTCACCACTAAGACAGGTCCTGCATAAACCTGAGAAATCTGGAAGGTTGATGACTTGGGCCATTGAGTTGGGGGAGTATGACCTTATCTACCTTCCTAGGAAAACCATCAAGGGGCAGGCCCTCGCGAACTTTGTTACTGAATTCACTTGGGAAGAGGCCGAGGCCAAGAATGACCTAGAGGGTGTTGAAGGGTCAAATAGTAGTGTCTTCCTAGACCAGGAAGAGACGACACCCAACATCATCCAAGATCAGGAAGAGGTTGCGTCCAAAAAGATCAGGAACAAAGTAGCGGAGAACGAGGAGGATCGGTACCTCTTCAGGCAGGGAGTCATGTTAGAGGGGCTTTCTCATCAGATACAGACATTTGGAACCTCTTCGTTGATGGTTCCTCGTACGACAGCGGAAGCGGTGCAGGGTTGATACTTTCAGCCCCAGATGGTACCAACATTGAATACGCATTGAGGTTCAACTTCAAGGCATCTAACAACGAGTTGAAATATGAAGCTATGATGGAAGGTCTCTCGTTGGCAAAGGCTATGGGTGTAAAACGACTCCTACTTCATAGAGACTCAAGGTTGGTTGTCAATCAAGTATTGGGAGTCTATAAGTCCAAAGATGAAAGGATGGCCAAGTATCTGAAGAAGGTGAGAACGATGTTAGAATGTTTCGAAGAGACAAAACTAAAGAGAGTACCTCGACAAAGTAACAGCCATGCAGACACATTGGTAAGGTTGACCTCGGCCACGAAGACAGACGTCAGAATGACAGTTCCGATCGAGGTCTTAGGAAAAGCGACCATCGAGGAAGAAGACGTATGTAACCCTTGTCATAATTTGAACTTAGGAGACTCATGAATGGACCCCCTCATCAAATATATCAGAGAGGGAGAGCTACTCGAATCCAAGTTAGATAGGAGGAAATTGAGATACAGGGTTGCCAAGTTCTCAATAATAGGAGACGTCCTGTACAAGAAGGGATTTCTGTTGCATCTCCTCAGATGTGTGCATCCCACCGAAGTTCCCCGGGTCTTACAGGAAGTTCATTAGGGTTCTTGCTCCAGTCATATAGGAGGAAGACCCTTGGCCAAGAGAATCATTACACAGGGATACTGGTAGCTAACCTTGGCCAAAAATGCTGCAGCTTACGTTAAGAGGTGTAATAAATGTCAGAGATTCGCCACTATTCCACATCAACCTCATTAACCTATGACGTCAATCACCTCTCCATAGCCATTTACAGTATGGGGGATTGACTTAGTAGGACCGCTACCAAGAGCTGCCTACAATTATCGGTTCCTGATAGTTGCCATTGACTACTTCTCAAAGTGGGTGGAGGCAGAGCCGATGATAAAGATCACAGAGCAGAAGACCTTCCAATTTATTTAGAGGAACATCATATGCAGACACGGCCTCCCAAACACTCTCATCTCAGATAATGGAACCCAGTTCAAGAACTCCTCTTTAGAGAAGTATTACGTAAGAGTCGGGATAAAGCAGTTTTTCTCATCTCCTGGTCGACCTCAGGCAAACGGTCAGACCGAGGTCACGAACAGAACAATTCTCGATGGAATCAAGAAGAGGTTAGAAGATGCAAAGGGAATATGGACTGAAGAGGTCTACACTGTGTTATAGGCCTACAGAACCACGACAAGGACACCTACGGGAGAAACCTCGTTCATACTTGCACATGGCTCAGAGGCCGTCATACCAACAGAAGTGGGACTCCCTACTCACAGGGTTCAGACTTATGACCCTGATAAAAATGGGGAAGAAAGGAGGTTAGACCTAGATATAATTGAAGAAAGAAGAGAAGATGCAGAGATCAGGCAAGCAGCTTACCAGCAGAGAGCAGTGAAATTCTACAATCAGAGGGTGAAGTCAAGACCTATCACTGTGGGAGACCTAGTGCTGAAGAAGACTTTACAAAAAATAAACAAGCTCCACCCAAACTGGCATGGTCCCTACAAAGTGACTGAAAAGGTTGTGCCTGGCACCTATAGGCTAGAAAACCTAGAAGGGGAACCTTTCGCTAACCCATGGAATGTTGATCACCTAAAAAAGTATTACATATGATGTAGCAAAGAGTTATGTAAATGTACCATCTTATTATGAAGAGGTTATTAATGAAAGATCAGTTTCCATGACGATTCTTGCTTCATTGAGCTCTAATGTCAGAAGTTATGAGGATAACATCTTAGGTGATGACCTCAGACCCTTATAACATCACTCAATGGTGATAATGTCTGAGGTCAGACACCATACTTGGATGACCTCAGACCCTTAACATCATTAATTTGGTGAGATTAACTGTGAGGATAACATCTTAGGTGATGACCTCAGACCCTTATAACATCACTCAGTGGTGACAAGGTCTGAGGTCAGACACCATACTTAGATGACCTCAGACCCTTAACATCATTAATTTGGTGAGATTAACTGTGAGGATAACATCCTAGGTGATGACCTCAGACCTTTATAACATCACTCAATGGTGACAAGGTCGGAGGTCAGACACCATACTTGGATGACCTCAGACCCTTAACATCATTAATATGGTGAGTAACTATGAGGATAACATCTTAGGTGATGACCTCAGACCCTTATAACATCACTCAGTGGTGACAAGGTCTGAGGTCAGACACCATACTTGGATGACCTCAGACCCTTAACATCATTAATTTGGCGAGATTAACTGTGAGGATAACATCTTAGGCGATGACCTCAGACCGTTATAACATCACTCAGTGGTGACAAGGTCTGAGGTCAGAAACCATACTTGGATGACCTCAGACCCTTAACATCATTAATTTGGTGAGATTAACTGTGAGGATAACATCTTAGGTGATGACCTCAGACCCTTATAACATCACTCGGTGGTGACAAGGTCTGAGGTCAGACACCATACTTGGATGACTTCAGACCCTTAACATCATTAATTTGGTGAGATTAACTGTGAGGATAACATCTTAGGTGATGACCTCAGACCCTTATAACATCACTCAGTGGTGACAAGGTCCGAGGTCAGACACCATACTTGGATGACCTCAGACCCTTAACATCATTAATTTGGTGAGATTAACTGTGAGGATAACATCCTAGGTGATGACCTCAGACCCTTATAACATCACTCAGTGGTGACAAGGTCTGAGGTCAGACACCATACTTGGATGACCTCAGACCCTTAACATCATTAATTTGGTGAGATTAATTGTGAGGATAACATCTTAGGTGATGACCTCAGACCCTTATAACATCACTCAGTGGTGACAAGGTCTGAGGTCAGACACATACTTGGATGACCTCAGACCCTTATAACATCACTCAGTGGTGACAAGGTCTGAGGTCAGACTATTAATTGAGTTTAAACAAATCATTGCAACCAGACTTCAGAGTTAAAACATCGTAGAGACAAAAGCATTCAACAAATAAATGAAGTGAAAGATCCTCCTCAGAGGTAGCCATACAGTGTTAAGATTCAAAAAATAAGAGAACTATGTTCTTCAATAATTACAAACATTCAGGGGTTACAAAATAAAGCTTCACAATTGAACTTAAGGGTTGGAGGGGAGAATGCTTGTGTCTTTGGCCTGGTCCTGTTAGACAACCTTGGTCACCTCTGTAGTATCTTCCTTGAGGTCAGTCCCTTCAATCTCTGTGCCATCCAGTGTGGCAGTCTCGGCAGGCGCAGCAACCTCCTCATCAACCTCTTGAAGGACCTGGGCAAACTGAGGGTTGGTAAAGTCGAGGCCTATGAAATTAGAGGCCTTCAAACTTCCAGCCTCCTTTTCCTTGACAGCTGCCCATTTGATAGTGGCTTTGATACCTCTTTTAAGGTACTTAAAGCCGAAGCTCACAAATTCATCAGAGGTTTTATAGTCGGTCAATGTCCCCTCAGAGGCATCTGTAAGAGCTGCCTTCACTGCTGAGTTGACTTTTTACTGGAGGACATCGTCCTTAGCCTTCAGAGCCAGAGCATGATCCTTTTTAAGCTTGGTGATCTCCTTCTCCAACCCCTGCACCTTCTTCTCAAACTCTTTAGCCTCAGACTTCAAGCGGTCTATTTCAGCGTTCAGTGTGCTTTGTACCTTCTTGGACTCTTGCCCCTTCTAGATGAGGGGCAACTTCCTCAGAGTCCAGTTGGAGAGATGGTGCATAGTTGCCAAGCCCTGCAGATTATGTGATCATGTATAAGTTAAAGACCAGATCATAGGTTACACTTGGAAATTAAAAAGAGATATGAAGTCATACCTGAATGGACCTATAAAGGCCGAACTCAATCAGCAGGGGTGTGTACATAGAACGATAAAAATGTTTGTCTGCCTCGGTCATGGAAGAGCCGATAGCATCCAGAGCCTACAGACTGTGGCCTATGATGCTGTCATGAATCTTTAATTTCTCTATACGAGCCGCCAATGCATCTGCAGAGGATATTGGGATGGCAGAGTCCCCCCCTTTCTTAGTCGACCTCTGATTTTCAGGGGCATGGTCGGTAACCCCCCTCTTCTTTGAGGTCTGAGCCTTTGTAGTTGAGGGAGCAGGAGGAGGAGCATTAAGACCTGCCTTCTTCGCGAGCTTTATTAGACTCGAAGCTGCCATTTCCCAAAGCTCGTCTGAGATATTCTTCGGACGCTCTATAAAATTGAAAGGTCGGAGTTAGAAGATCGGACATGTATAAACTTAGAGGTTTAACTTGGAATAAAAAATGCTTACCAAGCTCGACAAGAGGACTTCCACCTAGACCAGTCTCAGAGAGATAGTGGAGGGTCATCAAGTGTTCGAATTTAACGACCAGACCATGCAACCCCTGATCTTGAAGGGCTTTTACCTTCTGAAGGTTCTGCAGGCTCAGACCAGGGTCGGCCTTCGCAGATATTGTGACTTTACCCAATCGTAGGGGCATCCTCGGCTCTAAAAGGGAAGAGGGAGCACATGGACTAAATTCCCATGTCCCTGAAGCAAAGAAGTATCGAGGCTTCCAGTTGTGGCTGGAAGTCTGAGTTATCTGGAGCATCTTTTTATCAGGCTTCTGAGCTACAAAATGATAGTAGCTCGGATGATTTTTGGCAGAGGAGGGAACATAGCAACCAACAAAGTCCTGGACTGGAAGATCTGAGTGGTGGACATCCCTCCATAAGACTATGGCCCCTATTATGACCCTCCAAGCATTAGGGGACAATTGGGAAGGGGCCAAATTGATGTAGGCAAGGATGGACCTAATAATGGGGTGAATGGGCGAATGAAACCCTAACTTAAACATCTGCTCGTACAAGCAGATTTCACCATCTCGGCCATGGTAGGCCCTCTCTTCCCTTAGAGGTCTCCTAAGCCTGATGGAGGGGCTGATGGAGTACAGATATCTGAAGCAAAGAAGGTCTACCTCAGTAACGGTACTCTCGATCTCGGCCGCCTCAGAGACGTCAACATCACTTTCAACGTCGTCATCACCGTTATTGTCTAACTCAATGTCGGCCTGAGCAGACGTTGATGGATTACAGGGGAACCTCTGAGCGAACTCAACCCCGGTAACGGCCGACAGGGGAATGGTGTCAAGAATGGGTGGAATAGCCACACTTGGCTCGACAACCTCAACCTCTGAGGAAGAGGACGAGGTGCTTGAATTATTATGGGATGAGGCCCGTCTAGAGACCTCGGGTTGATCAGGGGCCTGATCTTGTCGAGTTGTGAAGTCCATGGCCTCCTGGAAGGAATCCACAGATATAGGGTCTGAGGTGGAAGACTCAGACTCAGACATCGGTATTGGTTTGGCAGGGACTTCTGCTTGGCTAAATGGTTCCAATGGATTAAGGTATATCACCTTCAGGGGTGGTGGAAAGATGGGTCTAAGAGGGAATTCTTGTGACCTATGAGCCTTCTCCTGTACTCTTTCTATTTGCCTAATTTTTTCTAAAGTCTTCTCTCTGAGAGAAGGGAACTCCTCAAGAAGTTGGTAGAGGGGTCTGAGCATCAGAGGCAGACACTACACTTAAGGAGCTTCTAAATGACAAACAAGATTGGCAAACGAAGTAAAGCAATTGAAGGATCAAACTACCAAACCTAGGGCAAATACATTTCGCCTGAAAGTATGGAGTTCTCACCGGAAAACTCCCAAACTCGCCGGAAAATGCAAAAGTAAGAATGCTTGCAGGAAAAATGAAGGAGAAAGTATGGCAGAGGTTACCCGAGGATGAAATGGTAAGGAAGAAATGGGAAGATGTGAGAAACCACCACCCAAAAGCCTCGAGCAAAGATCTTTCTAGAGAGAGAAGGCTGCAGGAACGAGTCAAGCCATAAATGAGATAAATGAAGAAGAAAGGAGGGAAATAGGGTTTAAACCCTTAAATATGAAGGCACATCTCCCAAGGCCCATCATTGCCTTGGGAGCCCTAAAGGACGACTGACAACACATGCTTGCCAGGCAAGCCATGCTCCAGCGATGTACAAGTGTCAAATGAACATTGACACATAAGAGAAAGACCTCGGAGGTATAGAGACCCCACAGTCACCTGCTCTCATATGTAACTAAGGGCTGGGGGTGATTGATATGCCCCAAGTGTCACCTCAGCCCAAAAACTAAAGCCTCGGCCAAGACATTGTTGAGGTGGGAAATGCTTTGAGACCATGATAACAGCTCTCGGCCATAGCAAGGTCGGCCAAGGACGACACCACCACCAACCTCATCATGTGGGGCACTGCATGTATCATAAGGGTTAGCGACACTTCAGTTCACCTGGGGATGACAATCTCGGGCTAGAGTTGGCCGAGGTCACAGGAAGCCATACTTCTACCAAGGTCAGCCTCATCAAGAAATCAGTCGATGTTCCAAGCACATGCCAGCTCAACCTCGGCTCTGACCGACCTCAATGTATGGAGTTTTGGCTTAACTTAGGCCGAGAACTTCATGGTCCATCTCGGATTGAACGACCAACTAGAATTTATCAACCTCGGCTTCTCCCAGGCCGAGGTCATGACCAAGAACGATGGCCAAGCAATTGTTGACATTTGGATAAGGACACGTGGATACAAGTCAATTATAATAAATCATTCCCCACACGTGGGGAGAATATTTCATCATCATTCTCTACATGTGACAGTGATAGATGTCTTCTTCATATTGGCTAGATCAACACACACATGCTCATTGCATGCATGGGGGGTACATTATACCCCCAGGTACTATATATAGAGGTTATCCTCTACTTTGCAAAAGATCCAGAATCTTAACCCTAGCTGAAACTCTGTCATTTTACACAGTAGAGAGAGAGAGCTTGAGAGATTGTATCAATGGCCATTAGTGCCTTCATTCAGTGATATTACTCACACACACTCATAGTGGACGTAGGCCAGATTGGCTGAACCACTTACATTCAAGTGTTCATCCTCTTCTCCTCATCTCAATCTCTTATATTTAGTACATACTCAAGCTGCCATTGTTATCACTAGATTGAGCTTACAAACACCTTGACTGGTGGTGCTATTTCCAACATCATCAGTTGCTAACTTAAGTTCATGTGTGGGATAATTCTTCTTGCGGGGCTTAAGCTTGCGAGATGCATAAGCTATATCCCTATCCTCCTGTTGTAATACACCCCCAAGTCCATGTAAGGATGCATCTATATAAACACAATACTCCACTCCTCCCCTAGGCATTGTGAGTATAGGTGCTGAAGTCAATTTGCCCTTTAGCTCATCGAAAGCTAACTGACAGTGGTTATCCCATACAAACGTCACTCCTTCGTAAGTCAGGTTCATCAACAAACCCACAATATTTGAGAAGCCCTTAACACTGCGATGATAGTATCCAACCAACCCCAGAACATTGCGAACCTCGATCGATATCGAGGGCTGTCCCCACTTCCTCACCGTCGATAACTTACTTGGATCAACGATAATGCCCTTATCGGACATAATATGGCCCAAAAACTGTACCATCCATAACCAAAATCCACACTTCTCAAATTTGGCATACAACTGGTGGTCCCCGAATGTGTGCAGAACCATACGCAGATGCTCTGTGTGTTCATCCTTAGAATGAGAGTAAACCAAAATATCGTCGATGAATACGATCACAAATTGGTAAAGGAACTCTCTAAAAACGTAATTCATAAGATCCATGAACACTACTGGCGCATTGATTAGCCCAAATAGCATCACCCTGAACTCGTACGAACCATACTGTGTCAGGAAAGAAGTATTAGGAACTTCCTCCTCTCTAATTCACAACTGATGATACCCCGATCTTAGATCTATCTCGGAGAAGTACGCTGCTCCTCTCGACTAGTCGAACTGGTCATCGATTCGAGGCAATGGATATTTATTTTGAATCATGACCTTATTCAGCTCCATGTAATCAATACACAGATGAAGCGACCCATCCTTCTTCTTGATAAATAACACTGGCACACCCCACGATGATGTACTCCATCGAATGAAACCCTGTACCAATAGCTGCTGAATATGCTCCCTCAACTCTGGCATCTCTGAAGGAGCCATGCGATAAGGCATCCGGGTAATCGGCCTCATACCCTATGCTAAGTTAATAACGAACTCAATCTCCCTGTTGGGTGGAAACTCATTATCTCCTGGAACACATCCTCAAACTCCATCACCACTGGAATCAAATCTAAAGAGACAACCACCTCCCGTGAAGTCTTATCCCCAATATAGTACAGGTGTGTTCTTGACCCTCCCTCGGGAAGAGGCATCGCCACAAGGAACATCTTATGTCCCAAAATAGAAGACATAATGGTCCTCTCGATGTAGTGCACCATCGCCCTGTACTTTTCTAACCAGTCTATGCCAAGATGACATCATAACCCTCCATATCTAACACTAGAAGGTCGACGGCAGTCTCCCAACGTCAATATCTACACCCCTATAGATCGAGTGTATAAGCGATCCACTACCCAAAGGTGACTCTATGCAGATAAGGAGACTGTTGACTATCTCTAATAGATCGATTGTGCGTGCAAATCTGGTAGTTATAAACGAGTGCGATTCCCCCCTTTCAAATAAAATCCTACCCTCATGCTCGTGAATGGGAAACGTACCTTCTAATGCTGGTGGCGCCTATAGTAAAACTGCATCTCGGACGTTGTATACACGTCCATACTGTAACCACCCTTGCTGTTGTGCGGCTAGTGGGGCTGGTGTTACAAGGGGTAACTGTGCTTGCTATGGCACTTTACCCTACTATGGGCAGTCTTCCCTCTTGTGACCCGTCTGTCCTTAAGTAAATAAATGACCTAGAAAGTCTCCTTGCCTCTGGCCCTATCGAGATTGTCCCTGAGGCTGGCCCTGGTGGCCTCGGCCCTTCTTGCCTCTCCCATTGTTTTTTTAGCCCTGGCATTCCTGAGGAACATGTTGCTGCTGAGGACCCTGCTGGCCCTGCCTGAATCCACTACCCTCATATTGGTAACCTCCCGATCTGAATCTCTTAGCCAAATCCCCCCATCGAGAATCCTGCCCCTAGTGCTTACTCATCTGCTACTGTGGTGCCCCACTTGCATCATTTCCTCCTGCCTTGCCTGAGTGGATAGTATCACCCCTCTCTTGCTTCCCTTCAGATGGAAGCGATGATTTTAGCAGTGAAGAAGCACTGCATTGACGACCTCAATATAAGTCTTCAATGCTGGATTACCAATAAAGTGTTGCCTGATCCTCCAGGTGAGTCCATTTATGAACTTCAACATTTTCTTCTCATCGTTGTTCACCTCGTCGGGTACAAAGTTAGACAGACAGGTAAACTCCTCCTCATACTCTGCTACAAAATGGTCACCCTGAATGACCTCATTAAACTTCTTCTGCATCTTCGTTTCAATAGCTGGTGGAAACTACTTGTGGTCAAACTATACCTAGAACTCAGTAATAGGCATATCGTCTCTCTCCTCAGAAGTGGTAATAGACTCCCACCACAGTAAAACTGCTCCCACAAGCTTTAATGTGGCCAACATCTGCTTTTGAGTGTCGCTGCACTCAACCATATGAAGGTGGCACTGAATGTCTTTCTCCCACTGACAAGTAATTATCACTTCAAAACTACCCTGAAACTCTGGTGGGTGGCCCTTTTGGAAAGTCTCCCTCATTCTCATCCAATCCGATGACCCCGGATGGGCTGAATGACCGCTGCAACTGGTCGGTGTGGCTGCGCCTGAGAAAAATGAAGTTCCATGGCAGTCATAGCATCATTAACATCATGTGCCACGATAACGGCACTGCCGTCGTCACCATCTCCTGTGGTGGCTCTGGCTGCGGTGCCTGTGGCTCCTGCTGAGCCTCCCCTTATTAGCTATCGTCGTTGCCTTAGTCAGTCGTCCTCTCTTGGGTGTCATTTGAAATCATTTCAAATTGTATGAGTTCACAGTTGACATAAAAATAATAGCTCAAGAACGAAATATCGAATACATAAATATGAATACAAAAATCCTAATAATAAGGGTCTATTTAAAAGGACGCTATAATGAAATTGTAGTAGGATGCACAGATCCTATGGACACTAAACCTAATGCTCTGATACCATCTGAGACACTCCACCTATTTTAATCATGGGTGAGCAGTCCTTTACTAAAATAAACAGGAATCTCATTTGGTTCATTCTTAGTATCACTGTCGATAACTTTTTAAATTACTACCCACCTAAGTTAAAATAACCCGGTGCCACATTTTATCTTTCATTAACATACATACATTAATATGTGGAAATAAAATAATAAAAACCATTCTCACAATAAATTAAGTCTAGAACATCGCAGGATAAAAATAAATAATTGAGTAAATGCCGAATAAACAATCGGCTCCAAATCCAACATCCAAATCATAAATCTGACTGAAATGAAACGAATCTAAATACAGGAGTCTGAAACTAGGAAGGATAAATCCAACTAAAAGTATAAACTGAACGGGCAACATGCCCAATCGAAATAATTGAATATGGATCCTAGACTAGAAATGAAATGACTGATGCGTCTACTCAAGTCCTGCATGCCTTCACAAGTTCTGTAGGTACGCATCCCTCGAATGAATCATCATGTCTGGCGTCCCTGTGGCTGGACACCTAAAATTTTTTGAAAATAGATTTGATACGGGTCAGAGCACAAAACCTTTGAAAAATATTTAGCAAGTATTTAAAATGCAATAAAAGCAGTTATTATACACATGTTAGTTTTGCGCGCACTCCCTTGAGTTCCTCACCTCTCAACTATAGTGCACACATAATGTCTCCTATATAACCCACCTAGCTATGCTACCCAACCTAACTAGTCCCAATAGGCATCTATTTAACCACTAATATGCTTAACTCACTTGTACCTCCCATACGATATGCTGCCGTAAAACCATAATCAATATTTATCGAATATTATGTTTGAACAATTAATTAAGTTTCTCTTACTTAAGTTTCTTTAGATATACACTATCTATATTTTCTACTACCACACAAGAGTAGAAAAATCACATGTGTATGTATATATATCACACTATCTATATATACAACTACAACATCCCTGGAATGAGAACCGCTATGCATGTATACTCTACTATCGAGTCCATGTACCTCACGTACCACATCAAGGACTACTAGTTCGAAATCTCCCTCGAACCATAAATAAAATAAACACATAATGGAGGCGAACTTAGTCTTAAGCCTTTGGGCTACGCACATACCTAATGCACCCAAATGACCGATCATACTATCGTACTCAAATAGTGATTCACCTGAAGTTCTATGTTCTGGAGCACACATCCAGACCTGCTGGCATCGCCAATGTGGAATCGCCCACTGCGCGTGACCCCCGTGATAGAAGGCAGCGTAGGTATGCTTATATACATAAGAATGGACATAATAGGTATACACACAACCTATAATTATATCCAATACGTTTTACGTATGTCTCGAATACCTAATATACTAATGATTCACACCTCATATCATTTTCTTATTTCTCGTGTGTCACTCACTACTCGAAGGGTCCTAGTTTTCCCTTATGTAATTTCAGTAGTTAATACACCACTAACCTACTGGTATAAATTTTGATTATCATCTACGCTTCCCATACCCGATTTTAAATTCTTGATACTTAACACAATCGTTTTAATTTGTCGGTCCAAATCTCACTTTACCCTTGTTAAGACTAAGTCCTGCTTTAACTATAGGTCTACTGATATTCTTTAAGTCCTCATATATTTAATAAACCATTATCAAAGTCCCCCATAATTATTGGTAAATAAAACTAAATAAATAAACAAAGATCCCCATTTCCAGCGATCGTTGATCGATCGACAAAAAATGATTGATCGATCGAGTCATCGATCAATCGACATCCTTCGATTGATTGATCGACACCTACAGATCAGTCTCTCTGAAAATGTTTTTCTCCTATATTTACACAAGCCATTAAACTCATCAAAACACCCAACCAAATTAACCAAACTTCATATAGAAATGTTTAAACAGTTTCTAACGTAATAATACTCTCAAATCATCATGAAAATTCACATTAAACAAGATTAAACTCTCTTTTTATTCCTATACACCCCAGGTTTACCTTTCTTACATGTTAATTTTCAAGGACCCATATTTATATCATTCTTTTTAACCTCAAATCTCATATTTTGTTTTATATTAACAGGAGGTTGATTTTAGAGATTATATCCCAGCAAAGCATGAATCAAATCCCAATATACATGTTTTCACGCAATATAAACTTTACACTATCATGGGTAATATAAGTACTCAAAAATTGAAAGTTTAAACACTTGCGTTATGGTTTAGTGGTATGATTTTCATTGCTAGTTGATGGGGGAGTCTTCTCCTTGCTCCGTTCTTGATTCCGGCGACGACGGTGGTGAAGAATGATGTAGGTTGGCTTAAGAACCCCTCCCCTATCCTCTCTTATGGACTTTCTTCTCTCCTAAGTATTGTAACCCTAGCCTCTACACCCAAGTGGCTGATATATAACTATGAAATTCGGAGTTTTGCCAACCCTAAACTCCCAAATGACCAAAACACCCTTACGTAAAGTCAAGTTGGTAAAAAAATACCCTGGGACCCAATTAATACACCTGGGTACTCTATTCCGCCTATTTCGGCCCGTTCAAAATCAACAATGGCCTCGAAATTACCATCCGAGTCACTCTACATCAATTTTCTATCTCGACCTTAACATAGCCTACACACGACTCCCGGTTGAGATATAACATGGTCCCGTCGATATTACTCACTACTACATGTAATAATTATCACTTGCTATTTACTACACGCTTAGTGAATTTATTCCCTAAATATTAATCATAATATCTTGCAATCAATATTCAATAAACACACACAATATTTAATTTAATTAAATTACCGCACTCGTGTAATTTAGATATACCTGAATTAATTAAATTCTAAATGCTAAAAAATACGGGATGTTACAGAATAGGAATATGAAATAGATTTTAAAGGAAGAGAGCTACGATGTCAACCGTAATTGTTCTGAGGATAGAGAGAAAGGGGAAGGAAAAGAAAATGAAGGTGGAGAGTGGTTAATAAGCTTGGTGTCCTTATTTATAAAATTGACCTTCTAAATAGGAATAACAAAATATACTCTCATTTGCCCTCATGTGCCACACACATGGCCACTTTTCTGTCCAAAAATTAACAATGTTAGTGTTTTTACTTAAAGTCGTTTTGAAAGTTAAGAGTAATAAGTCCAGAAAATGAAAGTTTGGGTGGTGAAGTGAAAATGAGGTTAAAGTTCCGGGGGTAAGTGTAATTAACCCTATAATTTTTTTATACTTCTCAATTTTGGACTGATAAAAAATGAAAGCTACATTATTAATTTTGGAAGTTTGGAGTATAATTTATATTCTTTTGTGTAGGTATTTGTGTTTTGATCCTTATAAACACATATATTTCCATGTTACAAATATACTTACTTATTATTTTCATATAGAAGTAATAAATATCCTAGAGAAGTAACATGTATTTTACATAAAAAACAATTTACATGTACAACTTCTATCAAAGCAATCTCATATCTAACTATATAGAAGATTTTGCTAGAGAATTGAGAGGTCTTGTAAACTTGGATGCTTAGGGATTCCCAAATTTTAGATTTTCTAAAGCTTCTTCTTCTTTTTGTAAAGATGACTACTTATAAAGTCATCCTTCTCTCTTGTAAGCTCTTATTTGGTTATTTCATATATAAACAAAATCCTGGGGCCTAGTCCCTATTAATAAAAAAAAGTATAACTTCTCTTCATATTTTAAAATATTCTACATTGAATAAGTGGAGAGTTAATAGGATGAAATTTCCAACCTATATCATGGTTTTTCTGCCTGAAAGAAAATATAAAATCTAGATAAACCCCTTACAATCAATATTCTAGCACTAATCAATGAGAAGTGTTGCGTGTATGTTTTTTGTTTTTTGTAGGTCCTGTATAGTTGGTTCGTGACACATTCACTTGACACAGTCACTTGACACCATGTCAACTTGAGTGTATTTTATTATGTTTGTATTGTGACAAGTGAATGTATTTAAAGTTACTTTCAATATAAAATCTTCATGAATGAAAATAGAAGATGTCCAAATTAGTGGGTCAATTACTATACAATATATCATTATCCCCTTTAAGTAAAACCTTAACGAAAAGAGTAATACTATGAGTACGAAACACGTCCACAAATTGTCCACCAAATGAAGTGTCATAAAAACAAAGTGTTATATTACAATACACTAAAAAAACAAAAATGTCATTTTTTTGGGTAGGTGTTGTCACGGTCCTTGAACGTAACGCGCGTGTTGTCATGATCAATGAGTATGACAACACAAAAAATATTTTTTATATCACGGTCTTCTCACGATCCTTGACCGTGACAAGGACGATGATAAAAAAGTCAGGATTTCTGCCCCTAAAACCCTCTTTTCCCACCAAAACACACACTTTCCCTCCTCTTTCTCATCAACTCGATTGCCTTTCTCTTAGGTAAAAAATCCACCATTTTATTTCACCCAAAGACATGATTGGCACATATATATAAGGCGCATGCACGTGTGTGTGTGTGTGTGTGTGTGGGTCTCTCTCTCTCTCTCTCACTCTATATATATATATATATATATATATATATATATATATATATAAACTGAATTTGGGTATAATTTATATTTTTTTTTGTCACACCCCAAATCCAAATCCAAATCCAAATCCAAATCCAAATCCAAATCCACTATGACCATTTATGTTACAAAAATTAAATAATAATCTTCAACCACATGAAATCAATCCATTTCATAATTATCATGTATGATTTACACAATGAACATAATCCTATTCTCTATACCATAACATAATTAACATCAGAGTCATAAATAAACGGACATGCAATACGATGATTAACTATTATGATCATCAAATCAAACCAGTGTTACTCAATATATATAATGTATGAGTGTGATAAAACCATCAGTGTGACAATAATAAAAATCCCATATCTAAACCCTACCTCTCTCTAACGGTGTAGCTCTCAAAACCACCCATCATATGGTATCCTAGCTGGCAATAATACAAACCTGAAAATTATTAAAATATAAACACTAAGTTATAACTCTTAGTGAGGTACTCTTTCCCTGCGATAAAATAACAGTTATATATCAAATCTTTAGATACATAATCCAAACAATCCTGTCCGTTAAGGTAATAACAAATCCTGGAATGAAAGTTCCAACAAATCCTTGTCATAAGACAATACAAATTATTGGAGCTTTGTCCAATTCCAATCCTGGATCATATGACCCAACCAATCTTGGATATTTGAATATATAAACAAATCCTGAATACCGAAGTTTTCAAACCAATCCTCTCTTAGATCTATATTCATATCCATTATATCATTTACATATCTATATATATGAAACAGTCATAAGTACACTCACCTTAACAACTTAATGGGCATTTTCTTTGCCTTTCTACGGCACTTGCTCAACCAGTTTTTCTTCTCTCCCTATCATTCTTATAATATTAGTATCATCATAAGAATATTGATAATCGAAAGAATAACTTAAATATAATCGAATTCATAAGCATCATATGATTCCATTTAAATCATTCAACATAAATGAAATTATATCTAAATTCATGTTCAGGTATTTAACATATCTAAATCATAGCATAATCATTATCAATCATTTCAATTCAACCATGTAAATTACTAACTCATAGTTAATCAATATCCTCAATATATATAAAGAAGATATGGAAACATTGTTGGAAAAATAATCAATTCGCACTTAGCATAATTATCCTTTTTTGTACTTTTATATGCTAAGTTTCCAATTAATAGCCCAAACATACCTTAATTCCTTCTTAGGAATTAAATCCTTATCATTTGAGGTTTTCAATCCAAAATTTTCAATTAAACTAACTTAACATAACATAATAGACTTGTATGATCTCTTAATAATATATTGGACTAGAGCTTAGATCAAAACGGGAAAAAAACTCCATGAATTTCCAAAATTATAAACAAGATTGCATAAACCACCTGATTTGGACCATATTTTGGTCATCCAAATGACACAATTAGATTCTGATGTCAATACAAAACTATATCTTATTGAATTATCTTCGCGTGGACGTCAATTTTACTTCAATATGACTCCGGAGCTAGGAGATATCACGTTTTTAGTAATAGGTATACAATCTGTCCAACATGGGATTTTCTGGCTCACTGATTTTGTAAAATTTATTTCTCCCAATCTATAATAGGCATTAGCTATTTCCAAAGCTCAAATTTCATCAACACATAGTACTAACATAATTAATTTTCTCAGATTTTTATAAAATTATTAAGACCACGAAATCAAATCCCAAAATATTATATTTTTTTTAGCAAATTTGCTCCAGTTCTCCACTTCATCTTCAACCTCAAGTTTCTCAATCAAACTCCAAACCGGACATGGCCAACACTCCAAAACTTCGACCAAACTTAAAATTGAGCATGGGAAACATGCTTTTAACATCAACACATGAATTTATCACTAAAAAACAACGATCAAATTCAAGAATCAACTAATTGTCATGATTTATACACACCAAACACAACAGAACACACACACATATCACATAAGAAGTTTCATTGCATCTCTTTCTTTCAGAATACATGATGTTAATCATATGAGAAACAAGAATACAAATCATATCCTAACCAAATTAAGTCTAGCATGTGAATGCTAAGTCACACACACTAGAGCACACACTTAAGCTATTTTCGTAGCAAATCAACATGATTTCTTCTCAAATTTTTATATATAAGACAAATCAACACAAGAAACATGTTTTATAAATCGTACCAAGTGATTCTTAGCAAAACTTATTAAAATCAAGCCGAGGTTTCCTTTTCTCTCTCTTCTTCTAGGTTACAGGTCTCAACGCCTCTTTCAATTTTTGTATATATATTTAAAACAAATGAAGAAGTTATTTTCCCATGGGTTTTAATTCAAAATTTCCAACTCTAGCACATAACTACCTTCCTCTTATGACTTATTATAAATTTAACCAAAAAAACTTAACTTTAAGAAATCTCACATAAGCACCTTAACATTTTAAGGAATAATTAAACATGTGAATTAAATTAAATACTAATATGAAAACTTAAGCAATAATTAAGCTTAATAAAATGGAGACATGTTACATTTCTACCACTATTTTTAGGTTTTGTTGTAGTTATATATATAAAATGGTGTGTATATGTGTGTATATATAAATGTAGTTGTAGTTCTTGAATACATGTGTTTATTTGTTGTAAAGTAGTTGTATTTATATATATGACTTTGATATTGTTAGAAAATAACTCGTGCAAAATTTAGGTTGGAACAATTTGACTTTGATATTTGTTTGGACTTGAATATATGTGTTTGTTTGCTATAAAATAGCTATATTTACATGTATAACTTGATATTTTAGAAAACAACTTACTTTATATAGATGCCTATAATGACTACAATAACACTTAGGTGTTCATCTCGTCCGATAAGGGGGTGCGCGATTGGAGAAGTGTCAAGAAGAGGCTTTAGGTCATGATCCCTCACTCCCAAATTGATGGAGAAGTGGACCCTCATTCCATCCTCTTACTTAGGTTGTGCGTAGTGGGGATAAAGACATAACAATTATCGATCCCAACCTCAAACACATAAAAGGCTGGGTCTAATACACATGTATTACGCTGAATACTTGCATTGTCATCTAAAGAGGATAATTATATGTCCTTCCTCGACCATCCATACGATTCTTAGTGACTACAGCCCCACTCTTCCTTTGACTGGGTGCTAGTGAGTAATAAAAATTCCCCTAGCAGACCCTAATCCTGCCAGATTTTTATAGTTCATTACTCGACCAAGGTATAATCGAATTGCATACCCCGCTTTGCGTATTTCATGGCTATTTGATTTTGAGCATAACTAATTCCCATGCTTGTAATCATTTCTTCCTATGGAGCATGTTTGTAGACGCGTCCCATTAGCTGTCTTACGCTATATGTTCGTCCATTTCACGTATATCTGGACGGTTAGTTTTCAAAATAGTTTGGAATGGTTTTTTAAACCATTCCCACTTTATCACTTTCACCAAACTTCATCGTTTTAGAGAGCATCAAAGGACTTCATTAGCTCAACGTCAACCTCCATTATTTCAAAGGCTAATTAAGTCATCTTTTTATCAGAATTTTCTACCAGTATACAATCATAGATATCCTTTCCATTTCAGTTCACAATTGATTTTTTAGGTAACTCGTCATCGACTCTGGATTTTTAACCCTTTTAACCCTCATTTTTTCAATCCATAGGTGTACTTTTCACTTAAATATGATTTATCGGGACATGTCAAGTTTCTCGATGGTACATAATCTTTACCAAACTTTATTCATGTTGATTCCCTAGTCATCCATTATATCGATTGGCTTCAGTCACATGGTTACAGATTTAAGGAGGCTCAACTTGGGCATGATAGGTTAGAAAGATAGAATCTAAAGGCAAAGGAGGTTGTCCGAAATTATTAATAATTTTGAACCCAAGATTGACTAGAATGGTCCTCTATATGGGGACGCTCCTCTTCAAAACTTCGTCGACCCACTAAGTCATTGTCCAGGTCGAATTGGGCACCGCCATCCACTCATCCTCATACGTTGTATTCTACTGAGAATAACCCTTTAAGCCCCAAGGATGTCATCAAATCGTTGTCTGAAAGGGAGACCAATGGCTAGGCCAAATAAGTCTTTGTCCATCATGCTTGTTGATGATGATGATGGGGTTACAACACTTTTGGGATGTGTAGTTTATTTTATGAACATCATTTCTTGCTCGGTTTGTATTCTAAATTCGAAGATGATTAAATATATATTATTTATTGTCTTCATTTCCCCCAACTCATTTTAGACACTAAGAGAATCCTTGTGGGATATATGGTCCATTTTGACTATTTGTTTGGCATCGGGGGATCCTTAAAACATTACTCAGTTTTTGAATATCTTCTTCCCAACTACTTCTCTAGGAGGATGTCAAATCTTTGCTAGTCGAACATAAGATGCCAAATTTATGAATTGCCTCCCTTGTTATAATAATGACTATAGTCATCAATTCTTTTTTACCCAGAGGATGGTTGCGAGAATGAAGAACAAAAAGACCTTACAAACCACCTCTACAACATGAGTCCAACCTGGTTAAAGCTTGACATGAATGAGTCTTCAACTTTCCCTACTTGGTAATATTTTATATATTCCTCTATTTGATTTCTTATGATCACTAGTAGTTATTCATCTATTATGAGGTTAGTTGTTCTCCTCACCATCGTCCATCTCTGATTAAAGAAAATTAAAGGTGAATAGAACCCTCTCTCAAACCCATCACTACATACAAATTTGTGAATTTGAGAGTCTTAAGGAGTTGGTCTTATAGTAAGACACCATGAAGTAAAGGAGAGAAATATAGAGAGATTTGTGAAATATATATATATATATATATATATATATATATATATATATATGTAGAGAGAGAGAGAGACCGTTTAACTCGGGAGTTAATCTTAAGGAGGGGTTAATACGTAATCAATTGCAAAGGTTCTACTGTCTGGTCTCTCTGGTTAGTTTGGGGTTTGTTATTATTCTAATTGGTCCTTTGAACATTAGTCCATAGAAATCTTAGGATCTTTCTGCGTACCCCGTATTTTGGTATTTATTTATGGTTATTATTATGAGAATAAATTAATAATTTGGAATTAATTATTACTTGAGAGAATTGATGATCATAAAATGTATATTTATATGATGATTAAATTTGTATATCATGTGATTTACGTCGCATGTTATGTTTAATTAATCGATGTAATTAATTAAGTTGGACTATATGCAATTATGCATAAAATAAATATGTGTGTTTTATTTTACGTTGTAAGGCATTATAGTGACTTATGAGTTAGGGCCAATTGAAGCGGACTTTAGAGCGATATGAAGACACGAATATGTGTTGTCTTAAGTTGGGCCTAGGGGTAGGTACACCCTTAGGCCAAGTTTTGGGCTATTATGGGAAGTATTTTGAACTCATTTAGGGGCTCAAAAATAGGCCTATTATAGACCTTTGGGATTATGAAGTATTTAAGGGAGATTAATATTTTTAATTAATTACTTTACGCATGAGAAACAAACCCTAGCATCCTTAGACTTGTGGGAGAGCTTAGGAGACTTTGGGGGAAGAGGAACACGAATCATTGTGTCGAGACTAGTTGTTCATCATTTCAGGAAAGAAATTTCTTGTTATATTACATGTTAATTTGTAACTTGTTTATAATTCCATGTTATGTTCTTAATTTTGGGATTTAGAACACATGTTTAGGATTGAATCTGATTATCTTAATCGCCATTTGTTTAATTGGGTTAATTAGTATTAATATTAATTAACTTTGCATTAAAGACTAGTACTTTTGGAGAGAAATCTGAATTAAATGGTTTTGATATATGATTATGCGAATATGAGTCATGTTTTAGAATTTAATTTCGTGTATAGTTGAATTCCCATGCTAATTTAACGATTGGATATGACATCATAGAAGTAATTAGGCTACATGCATGTTTATGGAAAATTTGGTCTAAATTTGTGAACTTTGAAGAATTAGATCTTTATTAGTGTTTATATCTTAAATAATTGTTGGGAATCATTTAGTTACATAAATACATATTTACTTTTGATTTTGGTAATGTTTGGGTTGCTAGATTGGAGATTGAAACTCATTAATGGAGGTTTAGGTTTGAAATCGCATTTTTTGGGACGAAGGAGACGCATAGCGTTAACCTTGTTCAAGTGAGATTAAGATCTCATTCAAATGAGATGGCTAGTTTCCTTCGAATGAGGTTGGAAGTCATTCAAACGACTTTGGTGAGTAGCAACCAATTAACTCACAAGTTTAATTTATGGGTTTTGGTGGTATAATTTATTCGTGGAAATTTTATACACTTTACTTATAGTTTAATATGATATTTAAACTAATAATTATGATAAGAGACTTTAATACAGGTTTTGAGTAGAATGAAGCTTATTTTAGTTACTACAATCTGGAGTCGGGATTCGGGACACTAGGGTAGGCCTGTGAGGGAGAAATATCCTATAGTTGCATACATATATTCATTCTATATATATGTACTTTTATTTGAGTGAATATACCGTTAATTATGGTGAATCTATCGATTAGGGTTTCTTGAGAGGTTATGACCGGGTTCCGCACACTTGATTATTGACCCATGCCATTGTGGAGGTCGTTATATTTGATCACGCGTTCAATTTGGTCACTGCTTTGCGATGAGAGAATCTAGGTGGACTCGATCCATCAAGAGAGTTTGGGTATGGGATTCATCGATGGCGTTACTGTGTAGTGCTATCCCCATTCCTAGTTGTGTTTTTGCCTAAGTTCGCTAGGTAAGGGACTCCTACATACTTACCGGTAGAGGCACAAAATGGTCCCCGAAGGTTGTGAACTTCGTGTGATTATATTGTGAATATATATGAAAGAGATACTTTAGTCTAGCGATGACCAATTAAAATATATGTTGCAATTATATGTTATTTTGTTGGTGAAATTGTAGGAATTGATAATGTTTGGATTGTATTCCGACACGTGTAGTTGGTTACATCCCTAATGCATTTGATTATCGGTTGCTTACTCATTTACTCTAATGATAGATACTCCTAGAGTAACTTATGCTTTGGGTTGAGAAATGCACGCAGTATTTCACTTACGTGAGGGGTGAGGTATTTATTACATGTGAGAGCCGACACGTTGGCATGTTTATAATAAATGAGTTGGGTGATTTACAGTGTTGATATTGAAGATATTTCTTGTAACTTTCGGGCTCTGACCTAAAATATCTAAAACTATTTTTTGGCATTCATAGACATGATCGACAGGGTTGAGGAAACTTCAGAGTTGCAGATCCACTTCAATTAGCATCTTACGTTCATTAATTCTAGCTTAGGTTGCTACTCTCTTTAGGTATTTGAATTTAATTTTATTTCTGAGATTGTATAGACCTTGAGTTCCACTATTTATTTCAACTAGTTATTTTGAGAGTGGATTTATTTAGACTTTTTATTATTGGATGTTTTAAGATATTATTTATTCAGAGTTATTTATTGTTTTAGTTATTGCATGTTATGAATAGATTTAATTCACTATTATTATTTATTATTTGATGCTAAGAATAATATAAATTGTTTGACAAACCTTGTCTTTGGCATATTAGATTATATGACTATTATGTGGAAAATATGGGTTGCTACACTTTCATTCGTCTCCCATTGAGTGAAGCAATTATGAGGGCCTCGTATATGGAGGCTTGATTAGGCATAAATTCTTAACATTTATCCCCTTAATTTTGGTATTTTTATGATCCCGTGCGGTGTAAATAGCTTGGATTTGTCTCATATTTATGCTACTAACCCTTTTTGGCAAGT
Source organism: Sambucus nigra (assembly GCA_949130495.1). Taxonomy (NCBI): domain Eukaryota; kingdom Viridiplantae; phylum Streptophyta; class Magnoliopsida; order Dipsacales; family Adoxaceae; genus Sambucus; species Sambucus nigra. Next base: position 218,186,731 of record OX422215.1, read on the forward strand.
ATTTCATATTTTGTGTATCTCTTATGTGTTTTACAGGTATGTCATACAAGTTAGTGCCAAAGAGAACTCAAAACAGTGAAAGAAAACCAAGAAACGGGGAATTAAAGGGAATTTTCGTAATTTTTCAGCCTTATTCCGGAGGTGGGGCAAACTGGAAAGTTGAATATCTTTCAATTACAAGAACACTGGAAAAAATGTCACCTCAATCGGAGTCCCGGTGTGAAAGTTATGAGCAGTCAAAGATAAAAGAAAAAGTCAAAGAAAATCGGACCGATCCGAAATACAAAATTCCAGAGAACCCCGGACCGAAGACGGATCGAAGTTGATGAAAATTAAATGAACCGATCCGGATATTTAGTCACGCTCAGATCCGTGACAAAATTGGCACGCTTTCTAAGTGTGACAAATTGTCATATACCGGATTTTTATTTTGTGCTTATCTTTTAGCCAAAAGAGTTTTATGTTTTGGGGACTCTTCTAAACGACTTCTAGCCTATATATTTAGTCATTAGGACTCTTTTTATGGAGATTTCATTGATGTAAAAGCTCCATAATAATTAGGAACATCTAGGAGAAGAATTTACATATTTTGCACCTTTAATTCAAGAGCTTTTCAGTTTTTCTTCAACCTTTGATTTCTTCTCGCATGGTTGTGTTCTTCAATCTTGGTAACTATTAGTTCCAGAACTTTTATTATTATTTCTCATATTTCATCTCTCTTTCCAAGCAATTATGAGTTCATGCAACGTAGAAAACGTAGTTTTCATTAATTTCACCATGTTAGGATAGGTTTTTAAAAGTCGGGATACATGAACTCAATCCGATGTGTTAATTGCATGTGTATACAATTAGTCCTCTAAATTTAATGATTTATTATGATCGTATTGTGTAAAAACGCGATAATTGTAGATCTTTGGATCTCGTTTGCTTCAGGGTAACCGGGATGCTTCAGAATGCAATTCGAGTGTCACTATCGCAATACCGATTTACTCATCCTCTGATTAAGTATGGTGTGGGCTTGAACCTCATATACGTAATGCTTGGGAGTACTAAATTCTGGGTCTAATTAATCACTTAAATTTACGATTAGTTTTATATCTGCAATACACGAGGGTTGAGGGATTGGATTCCCGTCCTATTTTTCTCATCATATAATTTAAGTTTTAGTTTAATCATCTTCAGTATTTTAAGTAATTTAGAGTTTGCATTTAGTTAATTAGTTATTTCCCATCTCAATCATCTTTTTGTTTCTTTTTAGAGTCAAGTTAGGGTTAACAGTCTTACCTTTATCGTCACGTTCACTCGTCCTAGTTCCCTGAGGATTCGATACCCAGACTAGCCACTACACTCCGCAAGAGTGTAGTTATAGTTTAGGTTTTTATATTGTGGTTGGAAGCTGATAACAATGACTAGCGTATTACACGGACGCTCGGTTTTCTACTCGATCAAGGCTCTAAGGACGACTTCAACTTCTCAATGATAACCTGCGAATGTGGGAGCCCTAGTCATTCTGGATGCTGCTGTCTCATCAGCCTGTCAAAGGTCCGAAATCATAACCTTTACATGGAAAAGGACCAAACTATGGTGATCCCTCACCAGAATTTGTCTTTTGATGTGCTCGTGGAACCTATTGCGATAAAATGATACCAAGGGAAGAGGCCGAATATTGAGGTGATGTTAACATATGGCCTAGGCAGTTGGTTGATCTGACGATCACTAGGGATGCCAAAGATAAACTTAGTCATCAATAATATGAAGTTATAAATAAGATGGGGTTGAGGACCCGACTACGTTGTAGTGCTAGGGCAAAACCATAGTGCCCTTGTAGATAATGTCTACAACAATGATTTGAATAACCTAGACTAACGGCTGTTTGTCTATGACAATGAAGGTGTGATCATGGGGACATATATACGCTTCATTTTTATACATTTGATTAGTCTACTTCTTTCATTCTTAGACTAAATTCTCTTTTTTTTTTGCAAGAGATCATGCTAAAGTGCACATTTGAAGTCTTAGGATTCCACATTCACGGGAAGACCTTAGAGAATAAGTAAATGTTGAGGATTGACGTGGAGATGATCCTAAAAAAGGCCAATAAAGACTTATAGATCTCAAGCGATATTTAGTCATAGTTTGACTAGAAATCAAAGGCCACCATAAAGGATTCCACCCGCTTAAAGGCATTAAGGATCTTCGAGAAGCAAATAATGGAAGAGGATAATCATGACCATGCCAGGATGAATGTTGAGTGGGACTTGGTTACCCTAACCAAGTTTTAGTACTTACATGACTTCCTCAAATCTAAGTACCCGAGATGATCATGTTCTAGTCATTAAATAACGGATATGAGTAATTGGATGCCCATTTTGTCAAGGACATTCTTTTAATCGCAATGCCCAGGTATGATATTGTTCTAAGCATCCAATTAGCTCAATTACCTTTCTTCCTTAGGTGGGGTAATAACCCAAAATATGGTTAAATGCGCAAACTTTGTGATCCAAGCTTAATCTTCCCTTTCTTTGAAAGACTAGCGAAAAGTCAAAATGGACCAGTCCTATAGTGATGAATTATATGCTCTGATACCACTTTAAAAAGACCTAATTATGAATATGGGGCGATACTACTCGAAAGAGTCCAATGGTTCCGATAGTCCAAATTTTAATTTTCTTTTAAATTAATTTTCACTTCTTAAACAAAACTTCAATTCAAGTTCAAATGTACACAAATGAAATTAAACATGAATTTTGCCAAATTACTTAATCTTAAACTTCCACAACCCAAAATAATTAAGTACCAATTACACCATTTTCGTGATTAAGCCTTTTTATCTTGTTAAACCTAAGCATGCATCTAGGTGAGAATTTGCAAGATAAAATACACAACTACAACTCTGCAATGTACGAGAAAAACCCACAACTGGAAAAAACTTCGGACGACCCAATCACAAGTCCATTAAGTACGGATTTACTACAAGGACATGACATAATACTTACTCAACAACTCGACGCCCTCGCAAGCCTTGGCGCTCTTCGTTACTTAAATCTCTGCCTAGTGACAAAACAGGAGTCCACCTACGTCTCGGAGTCCACCGATGGGGCACAACTACAGCCATGTATACAGAGTCCACCGTATATACACCAACGAACATGGAATTCTTCACAATAAACAATCTCAATGGTGTAGAGAATGGTAAACCCAATGCCAAAACTTGATCTCAAACACTTATCATATTGAAGCTTGGATCATAAAATAATTGGGTGTAAACATGTGTTTTGTCTTGAAAATTAAACCATGAGTTTAGAACAAAAACACTCATGACTTTTTTTAAGGTTTCTTATACTTAGAATATGGAAAAGTATCTCTCACCTCTCATAAAAATACAGTCCCACACTACATAAATAGTTGGAAAAAGTAATGGGAAGTTATGGAGAAAATTTCTTGAAAAAAGGGTCCAATTTTAAAAACTGTCGCGGTCGTTCGAACGAAATGCAGTCCCGTTCGAACGATATAGCCATCTCGTTCGAACGAGATAGGAACGAGACTTCTAATGAGAAGTCATTATAAACCAAAAAGGGACCTCGTTAGAACTCTCGTTCGAACGAACACAAAATCTCGTTCGAATGACCTGAGAAAAAATAAAATATTTTTCTTAAGCATTTTAATATTGCTTAACAATTTTTTTAACTCCAATAATAAATTTCCAAGGATCAATATAAAATTTGAATTCATACCTGAGATATCCTTGGAATGTAGATGATGAAAACGAGGCACGAAACACGACATAGGATAAGATCTCTTCGACTTGGCCGCTATGTCTTCAACAAAAATTTCATAGATTTGAAAGGTCACAAGTACAACTTCTATCCTATGACTCAAAGAGTTTTGTCCAAAATTAAGCCTACACATACAAATTAACTCAATTGGAAATTTGTCTTTACAAATTTCTCCATTTGGTTATTTCGGGACAAAACTAAAATAAAAACCCTATAGACCGTCAAGCTCATATAAAAGACTCAATCCTAACCCAAAAGAAAAAAATACACGTGCTTGACCGACACATATTCTGAGAAGCTTTGCAACTTTTCTGCGTGATTGTAAACCTTCACACTTAAACACACCATAAATGAATAGAGAATATAATAATATAAATTGCATAATGAAATTCTTCCCCCTTGTCTAACAATATTTACCTAAGAAATGACATCTCCCCCAAAGTTAGATCTCCCCAAATGAAAAGAGTTAGATACCACTTTTTCCCCTTTTTGTTCGGTAATAAACAAAGATTAAGGTGCATAAAACAATTGATTTCTCCCCTTGTTAAAATAATTCTTCCCTAAATGAAACAAGGGATATGCATAAAGGAAAAACAAGTATATCATGTAATGGTGTATAGTGATACAAGAACAATAAAGCAACTTGGTATCATGAAAACAACTAATCCATATAAATAACAATAGATAGCAACTACAATGCGATAGCAAAATGATATCACAAAAAAGCACTAAAATGAGCATGGGATACCAACGAAAAATCGCAACAAGATAGATAGATGTTTTGAACAGATAGCATACAAGGCCTAGATGCAAAAGCAAAGACTCAAAACAAACAATACCATATATATATAAGATACTAATGAAGCATATGCACATATATATAGGTATACACACCACACAGTACACTAAACACGATAAACTTTCCACACTCATATGGCATAAATGTGTCTAAATCAACTGTGGTAAACGAAGTGAGGGGTGTTAACTAGATATAAAAGAATTATGACCCAATCACTTAGACATGTTCAAGGATTTATATTTGATTGCAAAACATTATCAACCTTAGTTTTAGCCTCATGTGACAAGATAAAGAGAACTCAAAGAACAAACAAGCACAATGTACACAAGCCTTGAATTTGATGATTCTATAAATCAATAGTTTGGTGACAAAGTAAACATAACTAGGATTCATTGTACAAACCCATTAATCTTCAACTAAATGTGACACCCCACCCAATTAAATAAAGGGTGATCAGTCCTGTACCAATTTAAAACAGAATGTTCGGTTGGTTCATTCTTAGCATCACTGTCGAAAACTTTTTAACATATTAATCACCTAATATAAAATTAAGCTAGGTGTCAAAAAATTTTCAATTTTCGTAAAACCAAGTAAATCCATTTTCATTAAATCTTAAAATATAAACCATTCACCACATAGGAATATAATAAATACTGAACATGAATTAAGTACTGAAATAAATAAGACTGGGTAAAACCTCCCAGTTTAAAACTCTAAATCATAAAATAAACTAAATACAATATCTCCGATGAAGGACTAGAAGTGGGCGACACATGACCTAGATAAGAAGTCTAGATGAAACTGAATGAAAAAGATAGATGCGTCTACTGCAAGGACCTGCAACTTTCACAACAGCTGCAGCACGTCTGACACTCCAATCTCTAATTCTGGTACCCCTGTGGTTGAGCACCTGATATAATATATATATATATATATATATATATATATATAGCAAAAGAGAGAAGAGATATAAGAAAAGGGTCAGAGGCCGAGGTTTAAAAATGATTTAGCAAGTATTTAAAACTAGTTCTTAAAACAAGTCTTATACGCATGTTAGTTATCGAACTCTCACATGAGTTTCTCACGTCTCATCTATTGTGCACGCCTAACGTACATCTAATCTCCCCCTAGTTATACCACCCAGTCTAACTAGTCAGAAACCATACTAATATTAACTATGCTCACTGGTAGTATTCCCGTATCGCCCATAGAATACGTTATTCAAATAGTTTATCTCACATACTAAGTTTTATTATTCACCGTTCGAATGGTAAATCTTTTATCCACTAAGATTGTTTTATTTCTCATCTTCACTTTATCTACTAGTTTCACAGAGTAGAAAGTTCTCCCAGTATACTCATATATATATATAGTCTCATCATCCCTATATATATACACTAATCCTGCACCCTTAGGTTAAGATCACTTGGCGCAATGTAATGATTATTATTATTATTATTACCAAGTCTACTAATTTCACACAGTAGAAATATTCCCAAGTTCATATATATATATATATATATATATATATATATATATATATATATATATATACTAATCCTGCACCCCCGGGCTAAGACCCATGTGACACCCCGCCTAATTAAATATCGGGCGATCAATCCTTTATTAAATTAAAATCAAGGTGAACAGTTGGTTCATTCTTAGCATCACTGTCGCAAATTTAAATTTTCAAATTAAACACCCTAAATAATTAAGCTAAGTGTCAAAACCATTTAAAACCTTATTTCCATTTTTATTGAATCCAATTATAAAACCTTTGATAATTAACAATTTAAGAGACACACATTAATAGTAAGAATGTAAATGAACATTCAAGAATTTAACAATCAAATAACAAATCCCAGCTTTATAACACCAAAGGAAAACATCCTGACAGTAATAAATCCCTAAGTAAAAATACTGAAAGTAAATGAATTATAATCTCTGACAAAAACCAACTGAATAAGGGAAAAGGGCGACACATGCCCAACTGGATAAAACAGAACTAGAAGTGGAGTCAACAATGAGGTCGTCTAAGCAATGGCCTGCAACTCCCACAAAAGCTACAGCACGTTCCATCCAAAGAATCCTAAGCATGACTCCCCCGTGGCTGGGCACCTGTAATACATATATATATATATATATATATATATATATATATATATATATATATATATATATATATATATATATATATATACACACACACACAAGAGAGAAGAGATAACATCAAATGGGTCAGAGCCCGATTGTAAAACAGTTTTAAAATAGTTTAGCAAGTATTTAAAATGCTTACCGGCTAATGCAACAATCATATTAGTATGCGACACTCTCTTGAGAATTCTCACCTCTCATCTAGTGTGCACTTCTACCGTACTAATGAATCTCATATGTCTCTCTAACTTAATCTCCATAGGTCTTATCACTTGAAATTAAGGTTATGATACACTTTAAAAAAAAAATCTATCTCTTCAAGATTTCTTACGTTATATAGAATAACTCCGTAGCATTATAAAGTTTCCGAATACTTATAGTGAAGTGAAGCGTTTATTCATTTCTTAACTACTTATACGCACAGTATAAAGTTCCCATATAAATATACGTATATATATTAGTTACACATATAATATATATACAAACGGCACCCCACATAAAATCTATGGTGCAAAGTTTCCATATATAAGTAAGTATATATATATACCCATTGCTCATATAATATATATACATACTATCTGCACCCCACATACAAACTATGGTGCTGGCATACTCTGTTATCAAGTCCCCGTATCACTCGTACTAAGGAAATACTAATTCGGAATCACTCTCGAACTGTATTAACACAAAACACATACAAATGGAGGCGAAGCATAATTCCTAGTCCTAAGAGGTCAGCACATACCCTCACGTCTCTTAGGACCATCTGACTATCACTCAGATAGCCTGTAATCAAGGATACTATCTTCTAGGGTACGAGTCGTTATCCCCCATAAAGGCCCAATCGAGATAAGACTGTCCCGACGCGAAAACCCCCGTGATAGCAAGTAGCTCGGGTACGATTTTTACACAGAAATAATATATGCACAATCACACCGTCATATATATATATATATATATATGTATTCACATCCACATTATTAAATTAGGTGCGCTCACGACCCATAATTATAATTATCCGTTATTACACATTTTACTCGATTATCTCGTACAACGGACTCGTTTATTTCATTCTCGTAATTAAGTTATTCTAAACTCACTTCTCGTCTTTCGAAGTATTCTCTTTACCTAAGTACAATTTCAGTAGGCCCTCACTCACCTTCTAATCCAACTTCCTAGACATTTCGATTATTAAATCAACACACGTATGATTTTCTAAGTATGAATATCTTTCCGTTTACCCCTTCATTTCCCCTTCACATTAAAGTCCCACTTATCAGGGTTTATCTTGACCCTACTGGTCCTTTTTATGTTCCATTATGTTCTAGCAACCCTAATCAAGGTTTACTACGCATAAAATCGGATTAAGCTAACACTAGCAAAAATGCAGTTTTCCAGGAGGGGTCGATCGATCGATGAAATGGGGTCGATCGATCGATCTATCGATCGATCGATACTTTGGGCATCGATCGATCAAGCAGTTATGGCGAAACTGCAGAAAACCCAGCTACGGAAATCTTACCCCAAACTCATCCAAATCATCCTGTTTCAGTCCCAAACTCCCAACCACTTATACTACGAGTGTTGTATACCCATATAAACAATATCCTACGTAAAACATGCGAGTTTTCATCAACTATAACAAAATAAAAGGGTAAAATCTATACAATTCTCAAGAATCCTAATATTTTTCTTTAACTTAGTTTCTTCCATTCTTTTCCAGATTTTCTATCATTAACACCATGAAAATTCGTGATTCAACCTCTACATGTGAAATGGATTTCCAGAATATGATCTTTACCTCTACAACATGTAATTTTTGTCTCCAATTAATGTTTTCTTTCAAGAACACTAATTCTAATCAACCCTAGACTAATATAAAAGAAGCATTAACTTGATTAAAGCAAGATAGATACTTGCCTGAAATTCAAAGTTCTGATCTGTGAAAGAATTTGGTGTGGTTATATTTCTAATAATAAGCACGTTACTTCAGGGAATGTCATGCACAAATCGAAAACATTTTTTCTATTTTTATGTGCTTTTACATTTTGAAAGATCGCCCATTCATTAATTTTCAATTCTCATTGGTTTTTGTCCCCGCGCAATCGTTTTCATTAATTTTGGTTAGCTGCTCTACTTTATTTCTTTTTGTAAAAAATTTAAATTAAAAAATCTATCAAAGATAGTTCCACTTAATTGCCCCATTTTGAATGTATACAATGTTATAAAAAGTCGTATTAAATATTCGCAGCGAATCTAAAGACGAGCTGTGTTAAAAGTGGAGATAGAGATGGGTCTCATATCCTCATCTAAATTATCCGTTTACTTATCAAAAGAGAGAGAGACAAAGAGTTTGTCTTCACGTTTTGTCGCGATGGTTGGATGCACGTGGAAGATAAATTCTTCTCTTACTCTTGCCAAGTGATGTCATTATCATATCAGATAGATCATATATATAATATATATAATATATACATATATACATATATCACATACGTTTGTATATTTAAATAGTATATAAATTGTTTATACCCATCTTCCATCTCTGTCACTTTCTTCTCTCTCTTTCTTCTTCTGTGTAAGCTTTTCTTTCTCTCTGTATATATTCAATATTCCCATGTATATATTTTTGTGCCACTGGTTCACAAATGCAACATATCAAAAAATACCTTTTGGATTTTTTATAGTATGTTGCTGCAGTGGGATTTGATAATATAATTCTTTGTGAACTGGGCTTTGTCCATAATTAAGTATATATATTTATTTCATCTGTTTTGATGCATGCAGATGAGATAGGGGTGTTTTTGCTCTAGATTATGATCTTACTAATCATAGTCATTCCCTTCAATTGAATTGCTTAGTTATTGATGATTTCAACCTCATAATTGGCATTAGTTTATTTACTGGTGTTCTAGTGGCTATTCTCTTAATATTTGATTATCTTTATTTTCAATTGTAATTTGAGCATTGCTTTGTTTAGTTAATGATTAGGCCATCCGTAGTGGGAGTGTGTAAAAAAATGCATATGTGCAGTTTTGGGTTAGATTGTTTGGGCATATCTCACAGTGGGACGATGCAAATTTGAGGTGGCAAGTTGAGGGGCCCACCTTGGGCGAGTAACTTTTATCCGCCCAGCATTAAAATATATTTTTTTTTTCTATGGGAGCCTTTGGGCGGGCAACAGTCATACGCCCACACAAGGCGGGCAAAACTTAGCCTCCCAGCTGTGAGTCCCACCATTTACACAATGTGTATCGACAATGGAAATTTGCATTATCACTACATTTTCTGTCTCAAATGTGCACAATATGCAACCCATTGTGAACCCAAACAATCTAAATGTGCACATTTAGACAAACCATTGGAGATGGCCTTAGTATGCTACTACTGTTCCCTCAATTTACTTCAATGCCCTTAAGGTAAGAATTGATTTCTGCAATAGTCATTTTCTTTCGAGGGTAGACTGTCAAATATTCACTAAACTATAACTCCAATGGCAAATACTGTCACTTTTGCAATGAACTCCCTAAACTACGAAAAAATTCTGAAAAAGTCTAGAGACATAGGGGGAAGTGGCAAAACGGTAGGAATAGCTCATTTTTATAATTGCAAAATTAATAGTTTAAAGAGAGATCTGCAACTAAAGTAATAGTTGAGGGGGATTCTTGCAATATACACTTATTTCAATTATGACAATGATGTGAAACATACATGAAGCATTTCACTCTTTATCTGGTTTACAATGAATATACAGTTGCTAATGCATTGTTTTATTTGGTTCTTCAATGTGGACTTGGTCTCTGTCACTGTTTGTGCAGTAGAAGTGTCTTTTATATTAGCCTTTTGAGGAGCATGGCCCTTTTTAAAGTTCACAAAAATGGAATGGAATTGAGGATTCATGAAGATTTGGACGATCTTAGCACCGATTTGGCGGACTACATTGCTGAATTATCGGAGGTTTCAGTGAAAGAAAGGGGCGTTTTCGCCATTGTCATATCTGGTGGTTCCCTCATTGGCTTGATGAGGTATATGAGTATTTCCTTTCGTTTGCTTGCTTATGGGTTGCTAAAACCCGCTTTAATGATACATATCGGGGAAGCTGCAAACAATGGAATATTTGTTAGAGATTTTTGCAAAACAACTAGTTCTGGGTTGTATTTGCAACTCGTGTGATAGTTTAAGGAGTTTTTTGCAGTTTACCTTATTAAGAATTTAACTTGATTTTCTGGTGGAAAGCAGGAAACTTCTTGAGGCACCTTATAACAAAACTGTTGAGTGGGGGAAGTGGCACGTATTTTGGGCTGATGAACGTGTGGTGCCAAAAAATCATGAGGATAGCAACTATAAGCTGGCAAAAGAGAATTTTTTGTCCAAGGTATATATCTAGGCTTCAATTTGTTTTTGTGTATATTAATTTATCTCTTCATTATGATTGAAATAGCAATAGTCGGGTCTTTTTCTAACTCAATGTGAGCTACGGACCTATGGTTGTGTCCATGGACAATTAAATCATCAGAAATGAAACAAGTGCGAGAATGGAAAAGTAATTAACACGAGATATACGTGGTCTGGCAAAGGTGATTTTGCCTATGTCCACGGGGTTAAGGATTTATTTGATCTGTATTAATAGTGAGATCTTTGGGTGCTAGAGATTGCTGGCAGAGAGCCACCGATTCGTTACAAAATAATGAATGGCCAACTTTATTGGTAGGAGGCTAATGTATATAATACATATAATCAGTAACTTTGATCCTATTCCAACTACTCGTACAGTTCCCCCTTCCCGGAAGGATTGTCCTTTCCTTAGATGACTTATTACTTCTTGAATTAGGACTCTACCTTGTCGTCGTCATCTTCGGAATTGTTGGGGCTCGCCCGAGTTGGAGCCTTGGGGCCCAGGCGCAAAATCTTATTCAACCTAGCCAATGTTCCCCCCTGAGGAGATCAACGTGGTGTCTGTGATTGACTGAAGTACTTGTCCACTTTCACAACCCATGACATTTTTACCCTTTTTAATTCATCGAATTTCTGATTTCTTGAAGTCTAACTAATCCCTTGAAAATCGCTTTTTGTGCTTGATTAGTTCGAGTTTTTGTATTTTCTCAGCAGTTCCATTCTAGTATATTCACATCTTAATTCATATCAAAGTGTTTAAATAAAGGATGCCAGTTCTTTGCCTAAATCTCAAACTTTATGTTGTTTATGAATGTAATTATATGAGATTCTAGAAGAACACAAAACATGAACCAAACGAGTAATTCTTGTGATGTTCCCATTTCTTTCTCGATTACTGGTTATGTATGCAGTACAGGTCCTGAATTGTTTCCCTGCCTTCAAGGTATCAAGGTTCTTAATGACAAGATTTTTAATTAAATACCGGAGAGCTTGATGATTGGTTTATCTATGTCATTCTAGGACAGTTGGTATATTATTCTGTGACAGAGTTGTAGATAATTTGTTGAATTCATTTAGGTAGGCTAATTAGACTCCTATGAATCATGGATTCTTTCAACAAAAACTCTCACTGAACCCATTTCCGTTCCGGATTCTTGCACTCATGTCTTATTTTTCCGAATCAGCGCACTAGTACCCTGTACCCCACCACAGGACTCTGAATGGGAACCTATAGTTAAGAGCTAGTGGTAACTCGTGTTTATCAGTTTTATTTTGTCAAGTTTCTGTTTTATGACATTAACATGCCTAATCTTTTTATTTATTTATATTTTTAATGTATCTGTGATGTCTTCATATTCTATTTCAGCCTACCTTCTATATATTGCAGTAATGGCTTGACAGGGACATTAGATTTGTCTGCTAGTAAATATGACTTCTCCTTTTAATCAGGATAATAGCAACACTTCTAGTAAAGAAATAGATCACCAATAGAGAAATCTTGGTTACTTACTTTGCTTGCATACCATCTAATCGCTTGTGTTGTATTCCTTCAATCACCATGCCAACAAAATAGTTTTGGTCATCTCTCTCTCTCTCTCTCTCCTGAGAGTCAGACTTGATGAGTAAGAATTGCATGTCATAGAGACTGAGTGGTGGGAGAAGAGAGTTGCAAATTCATGGCACTAGAAGTATTCGCTGGCCAGGGCCTGATGTATATAGGTGAACTCATTGCTCTTTCTCAGCCTCGGCTAGGTTTAAGCAGGACACCTAGGTGACATGTGCCAAGTGAATAAGCAAACTAGAAGAAAAAATTTCTGACAGATATGTGAGCTGTAAGTCGAGGCTGACAGCTCACTAAAGGAGAACACATCGATGAATTTGAAGACCGTGCTGCTATGACACGTCCAAGGAGACGCGTGGCTTATTTTTCTTTAGAAAAGCCGAGTCAGCTTGCATTTGAGTCTACTTCTCAACAAAACCTCGACTCATATGCCTCCACTTCACAATCTGAAATAAGATACCAAATATATTTGACCTTGAGGGATTAGGTAGATTCGTTCATTAATCAACTTGCATATCAAACTCGGTTGGGCCACTGACAAAACTGAGTCAACTCAACTTGCGCTTTATGAGAGGAGATCAATATGATTGCACATGGGATGGCCCAAAACAAGAAAGGGTTGGTGTAAAGACTACTTAATTACAAACATTTTAGCTATAGTGGAAAACATGGAGGAGTTGGTTCTCACTCTCTACACTAGACATATTGATCTTTGCATGATATTTTCATATGTGATACGTTTCCTTTTCTGGGTGTTGCTTCCTAAACCTTATTTTTCTTATGTATTTGTAAACCATCTTATGATGCCCCATGTGAGAAAAGTTCATTGAAGGCAAAGATAAAAATAGAAATATATTTGGGCATTTAATGGAGCTAAAATAGTTGAAAGAGCCAAAAAAAATTAGTGGTTCAGTGTTCGCCATTGGTACAGGTTGAAGGCGATATCTTCCAACAGTTTAGGGCAGAAACTGAGCAAGATGTGGTAATTTCCCGTCTTCTGAGTTTTAACCACCCCTCACCCATCACCACACACACACACACACAAAAAGAAAATAAGGAGAACAAAAAATCCAAACGTTTTAATTTCATACACCACTTCAGTTTACCATTACATTTAAACAACATTATTGGTTTAATAGATAATGATTTAACCAAGAAATCATGCAGGAAAGACTATCAACTCTTTTTTGTTCTATTGTTTATAATACTTATGGTAATATCTCTATTTTTTGGTAATTTCTTGTTCAAAATGAAAAGATAAAGAATTGAATCTGGTATTATCACAGGGTATTGAATCTGGTATTATCACAGGGTACTGTCTCATATGACAAACCTATTCTAAAACTATATATGGGAAGTTTTGATGTAATATCCTTTTTCTGTTCAGTTGTTGTGAGGATTTTTTATTTCAACCAGTTATTTTGATGCTTCTCTGGGCAATTAACATCTATAATATTTCATGCTTGTATAGCTTCATCAAATTATTTATGAAGAATGTAGTTGAAATTGGCTTCATCAATTGATGCTCTTACCTCAGTTCAAATCCTCTTAGGACCACCTCCCATAATGTGTCCTGGTTTGTGCACATAGGGGTTGAACCATACTTTTGCCATCATAATTAAATAAGCTGACTCTTTTTGCAAAAGTTGAGATTTATCTGGAATATTTAGATAGTCCTGTGTTTTTGACATTTAGGTGTTGTTTGCTTTTACCTCTTAAGTCTGAATCTGAACCGTTCAAACTTAAGATATACCCAATAGTGTTTGTTTTTTTAAATGATTAAGAGGCTAACGGCTATTTTTGCCTCTGAATGATTAAGAGGTGAGGTAAATGAACCTCTGATGTCTGAATGTGTAGGCCCTTTTTTCTCCAATGTGCTTTAAGGTGAAAACAATTTCTTTCAAAAACTTTTCCAAATTTTAACACGCACCAAGTTTGTGAACCAATTTCAATTAAGTCCAATTTTATGTTGTTTAATCCTAAACATGCATCTAGGTGATTAAAGCAAGTAAAGTAAAGTAAAGTTCACAATGCCAGATGTACGAGGAAACCACTAAGAGAAAAAACTTTGGACGGTCCAAGCCAGACTATCAGTATGATACGGGTTTACAAAGAAGGACAAACAGACTTACACAACAACTCGATCCCCACAAGTCTTGACGCTCTTCTTCCCTTTAACTGCTCCTCCACAGTGCCCATGCAGAAATCCTTCCATGATACTCGTCCCCAGCACACGCGTCCACGAGTGCCTCGGTGTCCACCGATGCAACTTGGCAACCGTCTACGATTCGGAACACGGACTCCTCCCCTTCTTCACCGCAAAACCCAACGAACAATGTTCAAAGTGATGAACAAAGTCCAGATGGTGCAAACAAGATCTTTATAGTAATTGAATATGAAAGCTCGGATCTTTTAAACACTAAGGATGGTTTTAGTCTTTGAAAACCTTAGAAAGTTTATGCAGAAAAACGGAACTGTTGTAAACTGTATTTTGGTTCTGCACCTTACGAAATTCTGAGAGACAAACTCTTTAAATAAAAAACTTAAGTCGGCAAGTCGTTCTAACGAGATCCACATGTCGTTCTAACGGCAGTGAGATGTCATTTGAACCACTTAAATCAAAGTCAGTGTTTCATACGACTCTAAACATCAGATAAGCTCAGAATAACGAAGCTAAAGCCTTTTAAAATCATTTTAAACATTTTTAATAAAGTTTTCATCCTTTAAAACCCTTTCCGAACTCCATAAACATAATGCTTTCATATCCATAAACATAATGCGTTCATATCTGATAGATATTCGGAATGCAATCTGAATGAAGACGAGAATCGTGCACCAATAAAACTCGGCATGATATTTCTTTGAAACTTTGCCGCTACGTCTTCTAAACAAACACGTCATAGACTATGTGGAGATCGTGACAATATAAAAATCTATGTATGACTCAAACAAGTCTTGTTCCGAAAATAAGTCAATTACTTACAAAAGGACTCAATTGGAAATTTTGCCATTACAAATCTCCTCCTTTGACTATTCCGGGACAAAACCGAAACAGTGAAATGCCTAAGCGAGGGCGTCTAGCCGTATGACATCTAAATCACATCCCATAAAACCTAAAATCAAAAAATATAGGACAAGGACTAGTATATACAGGTCCGATAAGCATGAGTTATCTGAATGTGATATAGTCTCGAAATCTCGAATCTCTTAAGCATACCTACACACATGAAACAGACAAATACCCAGTAAAGTATGGAGGAACAAATGATATAGAAATATACCAAGATGTAAAACAAACTTTGTTAAATATGTGATCAAACATGATCAATATGTGCAATACAATATGATACTAATAAAATATAAACATATGATCAACAAGAACATATGCGCTCATCAAACAAAATACTCCCCCTACATCACATACATCTTAATCTCCCCCTTTTTGTCTCGAATAGACAATAAGTGAAAAAGATAAACAAACAATCATCATATCTAAAATGAGATAATCAATGAAGCATAAGTAGATAAATATGGAAATGCCAGCTAAAATATTCAGAAGATACCAACTCGTAGCTAGCAAACAGTTACATAGAATGAAACATCAATCTAAGCAAATATGTGACTAAACAAATCAATGCAACATAAGAATCAAAGCATGAATAAGTACTATTAACTGCATATAAACTGTCCAAATGAACCCCGAAGTACCAAAACATAATGAAACTATCCCATATATAAAGCAGGTACTGAAACAGAATAAGGGCTCAAAAAAACCATACAGGGTCTTTCGAACGTCTACGCCATGTCGTTCGAACGACAAAGGCATGTCGTTTGAACGAGGTAAAAAATGACCCAAAACAGTAAGGTCTTGTTTGAAGCACCTATCTAACGACCCTTCTAACAATCATATCTGACAAAATTAATGCCTCGAAACTCATGTCGTTATTTGAACGACTTCAGCATATTCTGTATTCCAGCTCCAAAAATTTTAAACTTTTGCCCAGTGAAAAATTAGCTCAAAACAGATACTAGAAATACGAAACAGTAGTAAAACAGAAAAAATAAAATAAACAAAAACAATGAGAGTTTCATGCTAACATAGTATCACTATGCTCAATCATGGGTATGGAATGAATGGGCGTGAACTACAACAAATGAATCACAACATGAACACATCGAAACGATCAAGAAGCTCTAATTAATAGCTAGATGTCATCAAACATAGTTTTAGCCATATGTGATAATTAATATATTGAGCTTGATGAACTAAACAAACATCATCCACACAAATCCGGAATATTGACGATTCTACAAACAATAGCGTCATGATACGATTCTCAACATAAGGATTCGTGGTGCAAACCCATTTATTTTTCCATCCAAACACCCTCAAATATTCATATTTTCTCTTTCAAGTTCTTTTGAGGTTTCTATTTTTCTCAACTTAGAGAAATCCTATTGGCTCTATCTTTGGCATATGATTCTTTTTATTGTCTTAATTTTTTCTCGGGCTCTTATAAATGGTGGCTTTCACGACGAGTTAATTGTACTCTCGCAGCCCTTTCCCATGAACACTCATCATTTTTTCAATTATCAATCCTCACGGTAAACGGTTCTTACATGCACACCTCTACCTTAAGTCTTATTATGCATAGATGACAAAATTGAGATAAGAACGTCTCACCAAACTCAAATACGTACGAGATGTCAAACATTCATATAAACTCGTGCATGTGTGCAAAGATGGCATATACACAAATTCGAATCCAAATGCATATCAACTTCGAAACAACCCCATTAAGACAATGGTTAAGATCCTTCAATGCATCAACAATTATGACCAAATGTCCTATCCACATGGATAATGAAATGAAGGGGGTCCAAGCACACCAATATGCCACATCAAACATGAAAACTCACGACACAAAAGAAAATCGAAAATCTTCTTGTGTTTTTCTTAAAATATTTTTGACCCAAAAATAAAATCTTTTTGTATTTTCAAAAATATATGAAACCAAAAATCTTTTTGTATTTTAAAAAAAAATTATCAAAACAAAATATTTTTGTATTTTTCAAATAAGACTCAAATGAATGAAAAATATAATACAAAGAGATACACATGTCATAACACTAACAAGATATATATCATGAAGCAAAATCTAGCGTATGACAAACATGGCAACCCAATCATCCTTTAGATCTAGTATGGGAAGAATCAAGTGCAACCAAACAAGAACCATGAAGTCTAATTCCTAAAGCCTCTAAGTCCAATTTCCTAACCCAAGTAGGTGTGTAACGACGCATGGAGGTTTGGGAACCGAAACGACTTTATTCCTTAACTTCCTAGAAGCATTTTTAAGGTCATAACAAAAACGCCTAAGGTGACCCTTCTTACCACAATGAGTGCAAGTGTAAACACAGCGAGGAATGTGCCGTAAATGTGGACCTCTCCTAACGTTCCTAATTGGCTCTCTCACACGATTGGTATTGGCTTTGGGAATGGGTGCACCACGATCATCGTAGCCTATACCAAACCTATCTTCCTTGATTTGGACGGTGCCTGACATCCTATCCAACTTTTTCGACCTAGCCTCCAAATCAACAAACTTTACCTTACTCGAGTCTCTCAGCCTCTCCTCAAGCTTACTAATCCTAGACTCAAGAAAACACCTAGACTCCTCAAACTCTAGAATCTCCTTTTTCAAAACCTCCATCAAACCACTAAGACTATCTCTCTCTTTCTCAACGTATTCTAGTTTCTCCCTGAGAGTCTTCTCCCGTGCCCTAAGATCCTCAATCAAAGCTCATTATTTTCTATTGCACGCTCATTCAACTTAGCTTGCAACTTCAAGTTTGCTTTTTTCACCTTTATCGCTTCCTTAAACAAATCATTAAAGGCAACTTGCAACTCTCCCACATCAATCTCCTCTTCCTCACTAGCTTCACCCTCACTCACTTGGGATTCACACTCAACGGCCTCGGAAGTGTCATTCACATGAGAATCTTCATGAGAAGATTTATCGTCGTCGCTCACATGTCATGCCATGAACGGTACAAAGTTGCGCTCAATGGAGGAACTCTCTCCCTCTTCCGTTTTACTATCACTTAAGGTGGCATTATATGCTATCGGTTTCTTACCCTCCTTAAGTCTAGTGGGATACTCCGCTACCTTATAACCATAACCCTCACAACTAAAACACCTATCCAACTCATCCCTCTTAATATTCTCACTCTTATTCTTAGGGGCGGGATCGACCTTGTTGTTCTTGGATTTCTAGAGTCTTTTGGCATCTTTCGATTGCTTTTGGAACTTAAGAAAGTTTTTGAACTTCTTTGACAACAATGCTACATCCTCAAAATCGAAATCATCATCCGAAACTTTAGTCTCCTGCTTCCTGTCTTTCAAAGCAGTGCCCTTTTTCTTTCTTTGGCACTTGCTTGGAGGTAAACATGTCAAGCTCATAAGTTTGTAGGTCACCTACAAGATCTTCTAGTTTCGTTGATTCAAGCATACCCAAGGAGCTTAAAACGGTCACTTTGAGATCAAATCTACTAGTTAACGACCTTAAGATTTTCTTTACGACTCGGTTGTCGGGGGTTTTCTCTCCCAGTTTAAACGACGAGTTGACAATGTTGGACAATCTAGCGTAAAACTCATCAAACGACTCACTCTCTAACATCTTAATCGTCTCAAATTGTGTAGTGATGTTTTGAAGTTTCGACGCCCTAACCGTGCTAGTGCCCTCGTGAGTAAGTGAAAGAATATCCCAAGCCTCTTTTGAAGTCTCACACGTCATGATTCGATTATACTCTTCTGGTGTGACATGAGAGGAAATAACACGAAGACCTTTAGAATTATAAAGTGCAAGTCTATGTTCGGCTTCGATCCATGACTCAACGGGTTTTAAATTAGTGGCCTCTCCCTCTCGTGTGACTGATGTTGGCCAACCTCTTTCAACCGCTAACCACACACGCTCATCAATTGATTTTAAAGCACTTCTCATTTGCATTTTTCAGTAAGCATAATTTGTGCCATAAAAAATCGAAGTTCTAAAACTATCATAACTTTCGAAACTCATTCTTAAAAGCACAAGGGATCAACACACACAAAAAAATGTTTCTAGGTCTGATACCAATTTGTAGGCCACTTTTTCTCAAACGTTCTTTAAGATGAAAACAATTTTTCTTTCAAAAACTTTTTCCAAATTTTAAAACGCACCAAGTTTGTGAACTAATTTCAATTAAGTCCAATTGTATCTTGTTTGATCATAAACATGCATTTTGGTGATTAAAGTAAGTAAAATATTGTAGAGTTCACAACGCCGGATGTACGAGGAAACCATTAAGGGACAAAACCTTAGACGGTCCAAGCCAGACTATCACTATGATTCGGGTTTACAAAGGAAGACAGAGAGACTTATACAACGACTCGATCCCCACAAGCCTTGACGCTCTTCTTCTTCTTAACCGCTCCTCCACAGTGCCCACGCAGAAATCCTTCCACGATACTCGTTCACAACACACGCGTCCACGAGTGCCTCGGTGTCCACCGATGCAGCTTGGCAACCGTCTACGATTCGGAACACGGACTCCTCCGCTTCTTCATCGCAAAACCTAACGAACAATGTTCAATGTGATGATCAAAGTCTAGATGGTGCAAACAAGATCTCTACGGCAATTGTATATGAAAGCTCAAATCTTTTAAATACTAAGGATGGTTTTAGTCAACTTATGCAGAAAAACAAAACTATTGTAAACTGTATTTTGGTTCTGTACCTTATGAAATTCTGAGAGACGGACTCTTTAAATAAAAAACTTAAGTCGGCAAGTCGTTCTAACGAGATTCACATGTCGTTCTAACGACAATGAGATACCGTTCGAACAACATCACATGTCGTTTAACCCATTTAGACCAAAATCAATGTTTTATACAACTCCAAACATCAGATAAGCTCAGAATAAACGAAGATAAAACCATTTAAAATCATTTTAAACATTTATAATAAAGTTTCCATTCTTTAAAACTCTTTCCGAACTCCATAAACATAATGCGTTTATACCTGAGAGATATTCGGAATGCAATCTGAATGAAGACGAGAAACGTGCACCAATAAAACTCGGCATGATATTTCTTTGAAACTTTGCCGCTACGTCTTCTAAACAAACATGTCATAGACTATGTGGAGATCGTGACAATATAAAAATCTATCTATAACGCAAACAAGTTTGTTCCAGAAATAAGTTAATTACTTACAAAACGACTTAATTGAAAATTTTTCCCTTACAAAATATGAAGTCTGAATCAATCTAAATACATTCATTCAGAGGTCTATTCAGACATAAAAACAGACATATTTTTCAGATTCAGATTTTAGACTTCAGATTGAGACTCCAGATTCAGATGAAAAAACAAACGCAACCTTAGTAATATAAAGGTTGGAAGGTTTGTGTTACTTGAAGGTGTTTAAATAACTTTATATGATGTATTAAATGTATCTTCTTGTTTATTACTTTATAACCATGTATAATTGTGAATTTTGATAAATGTATCAGATTTAGATGATAACATCAATTTATTATTATAAATATACAATAATATCTATTTTGGCGTGTTTTATATAATATGTGTCTTTTATTGTATGAGCACCTCACCTTTTGCCTAGGATCGATGGCGGCATCTAGGGGTGTGCACGGTTCGGTCGGTTCGGTTTTGACCGGGTTTTTTGAGCCGAACCGACCATGTCGGTTTTTGGATTTAAAGGACCGAACCGAACCGAACCCGGTTGAAGAACCGAACCCGGTTGAAGAACCGAACCGAACAGGGTCGGTTTTTGACAGGGCCGGTTCGGTTTGCCCATCGGTTTTTGACAGGGTCGGTTTTATACAGGGCCAGACCGATTTTTTCATTTTTTTAATAAAAAATATTTTTTTTTACATTTTTGTTTACATTTTTCTCCTTTCAATTTGAACTTTGAAAATACCCACATTAAAAAGAAAGTCCTGTATATCTTTTTTTCAACTTTCTAATATGCTATTTTTTTAACTTTATTATATGCTGTTTTTTTTTCCAGCTTTCAGTATATGTTATTGATATCAAAATTCTTCATATGCAAATACAAATAGTCCTAAAATTACAATGATTTCAGATTATAATAAATTACAATGATTTCATATTACAATAATTTCAGATTACCCATTATAATTGTCATAATTAAAAACAGTCCAAAGTTCCAAACAGTCCCAAAATATAAATGAGTCCAAATCAGAATTACATTCCCAAACTCTTAATAAGTCCAAATCAAAATCTTCCAAAGTCTAGTTATTACATTCCAAATGTAAAATGCAAATGTCTTGAAAAGTCCCAAGCATCCTGCTAAAACAAGCTTCCAATCCATACATCATCCTTCAATGTCTTTTTCTTTGTCTTGGCATCCCAACAATTCTGAAAAATAAAACAATAAAATATTAGCATATTAACTTTGAAGTATCAAATATATTTAAACAAGAAAAAATACTTTTGAAACATAAAAATTACCCAAATCAAGTTTCTCATATTCATCAATCTCATCCATTGCATCACTAAGACTAATCGGGGTGGTTGAAGTTCGAATCCAATTTTGTGTGCAATAAGGGCCTCCACCGTTTTAGGCAACATTGAGCTACGAAAAGAATCGAGTATACGACCACCGGTACTAAAAGCGGATTCAGATGCAACGGTTGAAACCGGAATGGCTAATATATCACACGCAACATAAGAGAGAACTCGATACTTGAAGGAATTAATCCTCCACCAACCCAAAACATCAAAATTTGCTACGTCCTCTTCACATCTTTCGGCCAAAAATCTATCAACTTCGGATTTATTTGCAAAGGTATCTTCCTCCTCCAAACGTCTCTTGAATTGAGACGCCAAAAAAGCACGTCCATCCTCATCCTCATCATTAACACCATCTACACCCCCCGTTGACTTGTCAAATTTTTATGAGGACGAACCACTTGATTTGGGCCCGTTGGACTTATCATACCACCCGAACAAAGAATGCAACACATCTTCCACCTTCCGTGACATATACTTTGCCACATCAATGTCAAATAATTGTTCAAAATAAAACTTGACATGTAACAACTTATAGCGAGGATCGAGGATAATTGCGACAAACAACAAAAAATTCACTTTCTCAATATTCCAATACTTATCAAATTTAGCCCTCATATTTGTCGCCATCATCGATAGAAAATAATCATCACTTTTACTCATTTGAACCAACTTACTTTGTATCAAAACGAGTTCATGAAAAAAAGCATTTGACGTGACATGCAAAGAGCCGGAAAATCGCATAGTGGCATTGTAAAACATCCTAAGAAACTTTACTAGTATCCTAACTTTCATCCAATCAATACTTTCGGGAGGACCCAATATCACCCGTCCAACTCGTGCTCTCCCTCTCTCTTCATCTTCCTCCTCATTTCTAAAATAATCTTTGTAATGATCATCATCATCCTCCATTCTCTCAAATGCTTTTTCAAACTTCTCCGCCGCTTCTAACATCATATAAGTGGCGTTCCACCTAGTTGGGACATCTAAGCACACTAAACTTTTACTTTAATTTTCTCCTTTTCAACACATAATTTGAATTTTGACAATCGGGACAGAGACGATTTCACATACCTAACCGCATTACGCACCTTGACAATTGAATCATCTAATTCCTTCAAACCATCACACACAATAAGATTTAGGATGTGCGCACAACATCTTACATGTATATATTCATGTTCCAAAATGGTACTTTTCTTACTTTTCGTCTTTTTTTTTCAAGTATTGAATAGTACATTGTTGGAACTTGCATTATCAACGGTGACGGTGCAAATGCTCTCTATACCCCAATCACGTAAGCAATCCTCAACCACCTTCCCTATTGCATCACCCTTATGACTCTCAACTTGACAAAAATTAAGAATCCTTTTGTGCAAGTTCCAATCTTTATCAATAAAGTGTGCAGTTAAACACATGTAATTGATGTTTTGGATTGAGGTCCATGTATCCGTAGTAATACAAATTCTTTGACCACTTAATGCACTTTTGAGGGCTTTTTTCTCTTCCATATAAATATTAATACAAGCTCTAGCAACCGTTGTTCGAGAAGGAAGTTTAGTCATTTGGGTTGAATGTAGTTCATTAACCTTCTAAAACCCTCACCCTCCACAAATTTAAAAGACAACTCATCGATTATAATCATTTTGGCAATACGTTTTCGACAACCTTCAACGGTGAAATTAACAGTCACAAGATTGACACTCCCCTCTTCTTTTTTTTGTTCAAAAGACAATATTTTTTGTTTTTTATCCTCATTCTTGTATTTGTAAACCTTGCATTGATTATTTATGTGATTAATCAAATTGCGAGTTCCGTTATTTTTGGAATCACAAGCATAGGTCGCCCCACAATAATTACACGCAACCCTAGGTTTTTTCGAGTCTTTTACGTTGGTAAAATGATCCCAACACCAAGCTTTTCGTTTAGAAGCATTTACCTTTTTTGGAGAATCATTTTTACCCTTTACTTCTGCTTCTCTAGACCTTGGATCATCAACATCCACTACTGAATCCATATTTATGCCCAAAAGAAAAATAAAAAAAATCAATAAACTAAAATGTTTAGATCTCAACTAAAAGAAATATGTTTACTGTAATAAAAAAAATGTTTACTGTATTTCCAACCACTTTGTTCATTATTGTTTCATTACTTATTTTGTAACAACAATGGTAGAAAAAAAATTGAGTAAAAGGAACTTAAAAAGGGACTGTAAATCCGAACTAAAAAAATAGAAATCCCATTTTTTTAGATCAAATATCAGATATCAGATATTAGATATAGCATTTTTTTAGATATTAACTAAAACAACAGATCCGAAACAGATAACTAAAAAAAATTAGATATCGCATTTTTTATAGAACCGAACTAAAAAAAATCAAATATCAGATATTAACTAAAAAATATCAAATATCGTATTTTTTTTAGGTATATATCACATTTTTTTTTAGATATAAACTAAAAAAACAAATCTCAACTAAAAAAAATCAAATATCAGATATTTTTTTAGATCCGAACTAAAAAAAATCAAATATCAGATAATCAGATCAGATATTAACTAAAAAAATATCAGATCTCGCATTTTTTTTAGGTATCAAAGAGGAGATATCGAATTTTTTTAGATCCGAACTAAAAAAGCACATTTTTTTAGATCTCAACTAAAAAAACAAAAAGCACATATATTTAGATCTAAACTAAAAAAAAAAAAATTAGTTTTTAACAAAATGTAAATCGGAGCTTACCTGAGAGGGTTTAGTTTAGCAGAGAAGTGAGGTGTTCTATTTAGGGGGGGGGGGGGGGGTAGTAGAGAAGTGAGGTGGTGAGATGAGATGAGATGAGATGAGAGAGATGAGAGGTTTTCTTTAGGGCCGGCCAACTAAAAGAAAATGAGAGAGGGTTTTGACTTGAGTCTTTCAGATATAATAATGAGAGAGAGAGAGAGGCGTGCATGTGTTACTTAGCCTTAGGTGTGGTGTGACCGTGTGCCACGTGCGTGTGTTTATATTAGACTCCTAGGCTACTAATGTATGTAAATATATTAATTAATTCGGTTCGGTTCGGTTCAAACCGATTGTTTATATGCCAAAACCGAAAACCGAACCGGCACCATGGGTTCTATAATTGACCAAACCGACCCGACCCGACCCTTAAAAAAACCGGTCCGAAATTTTCCGGTTTGGCTCGGTTTTGTCGGTTTGATCGGTTTTTCTGCACACCCCTAGCGGCATCGGTGTCCGTTATCATTAATTATAGCTCGACTGCTCGACAAATTGAGAGACAATCACCCCGTCGATTTCCTAGGAAATAAACCCTAACTGTTGTCCTTTACCATCATACACCTCTTGTAAAGGACTCCTAGTATTGTCTCCACTACGTCTACCTTAGTTAGCTGCATGTGACACCCTCTGACATGCCACGAAGGCCATTTGAAGAACGGATTGTCTGCACCACCTTTCCTTTGTCACATTACATGGTAGTAATATACCAGGAAAAGGCATGAGGTTCGTTCTACCTCATGGTAACAGTTGGCACAATCTTGGCCCTATTTGAAGGAAAAGTTTTGCTTGCCATTTAAGATTTCTAGTCTGAACCCTAGAAATCCTTAACTAAACCTCTGTTGGAGTTTATGGCTCAAAATTGTGGTTGGTGAGTCAAATATTGTGAGCATTCAAAATATGGTTGGTGGAATATGCATTGTGATTCAAAACATGCGTGGAACATATGGATGTTAGGTGCCTACAATTGGAATAGTAATTTGGTAGGTGTATACAATTGGAATAGTAACCTTGATCTCAACTATCTAACCGTATTTTGATCCAACAGATGTGGCTAATTCCAAGCATCTATTAATTGGCTTCATCCATTCATTCTAAGAATATGAATAAAGAGCAAGCAAGAGAAAGTGATATTTTTTTTGGAAGGGTTGTAGAGAGAGATAAATATAAGAGATTGAGAGTGTACCAATTTGTGTTCTTTATTTCTCATAGTGAAGATTTCTCCTCTCCTCCTCCTGTGGACGTAGTCAATTTGGTGAACCGCATTAAATTTTTATGTTACTATTGTGTTTTGTCACTTTTTTTATTTATCTTCATAGTGTGTTTCATTAGCCATATGGATAAGTACTTGTTTGTATACAGTCGAAGATAGGGGATTTGGCATTAAACCCTAACAACTAGTATCATAGATTCAGGTTGATACAACAAGTTCTTTGGGTATTTTTCCCCCTAATGGCCAGTGAAAATGAAACTATAGTTACTTACGCAATTGCTTCTAGCTCTAAGAAGTGGAATTCAAGTTATGGATCTGGAAGTACTATGAAGTTTGAAATAAAGCATTTTGACGAAAAGATCAATTTCTTCACAAAGATTTAACGTGGTTCATCAAATTGGCTACGTACACAGAAGGAGGAGAGGAGAAATCTTTATAGTGTGTTTCATTAGTCATACGGATAAGTATTTGTTTGTATATGATCGAAGGCAGGGGATTTGGCATTAAATCCTAACAACTGGTATCGGAGCTTCAGGTTGACACATCAAGTTCTTGGGGTATTTTTTTCTCTAATGGTCGGTGAAAACGAAACAATAGTTACTCCAGCAATTGCTTCTAGCTCTAAGAAATGGAACCCAAGTTATGGATCCGAAAGTATTATGAAGTTCGAAATAAAGTATTTTGACGAAAAGATCAATTTCGGCTTATGACAAAGGCAGATGCGTGGTTATCTTATCCAACAAAAAGTGAAAATTACTTTGTTGGGAGTAGAGAAGAAACCGGAGGACATGACTGATGTTGAGTGGCGCGACATTGATTATCGGGAAAGCTCTTTCATTGAGACGAATATCACGGATGATGTGCTGATCATGTGATTGAAGAGACCACGGAGAAGGGCATGTGGAACAAGATTGAGAAGATATACTTGGAGAAATCTCTTTCAAATAAGCCTCAACTCAAGAAGAGGCTCTTCAAGTGGAGATGGAGAAAGTCGAGGATGTGATGAAGCATACCAATATTTTCAAAGCTTTAATCAACGACTTGAGCCGGATAGGCATTAAATTCAGTGAAGAGGATCGAGCTTTGTTATTGCTTGTATCATTGCCAAATTCATACGAGCATTTTGTCACCACCCTTATGTTGGAAAGACAACCCTCAAGTTCAACGAGGTCGTGCAAGACATATCTCTCATATGACAATGAAGAAGAAAGTTGGTGGAGAAGGCACATTTTCTCATAGTCAAGCTTTGACAGTTAGAAGTGGGATGGTAGACAAAATAGGGAAAGACAGATCAACTATTGATTTAGGGATATGAAATATGAGGTGGATAGCTAAAACATTTCCAAACACTGGGTTCACCATACGAGTAGATATACCACCAAAATTTCCTCTATCTGCTATGGTTGCATGTATGCAACGTATATGATTGGATGAAGGTCGACTTTAAGCATGCTATTTTCTTAATATTGTCATTCAGTGTAATTACTTTTCTAATAACCGTTGGCAGTTATAATACAACATATACAAGTAAATGTAGCACTTTGTTAATATAAAGATTCAATTTGAGAACTATGGTGCTTCATTATTCAGCCCCTTTTTTGCATAGGTAGTAAGGGAAGGATTTGCTCTGAAGTACCTTAGATATAGAATGAATTGTCCCCAAATGTTTCTGAAGCAACAGCGCTAGATCTGATTTTTAAAGATCTTTCTTCTTTTATTCATTGTTTTCTTCACATATAGCCATTTTCAGTTACATGTAGGATTTTAAGTTTTGATTTGATCTTTCATCAGTTATTGTTCATTCCAATCCTTAAGCTGACCAGGCTGAAATTTTTCATTACTTGCTGATCTTAACGCGTTTCTTTTCTATTTTAAATATTCTCAAATGATTATACACGTGTTCACAGTTGCAGGTACCTATTGTTCCCAGTCATGTGCATTCTATAAAGGACTTAGTTTCGGCTGAGGAAGCTGCTGATGAGTATGAGTTTGTCATTAGACGGCTCGTGAGGACCCGCGTGATCAATGTGTCTGAAATCAGCGACTGCCCAAACTTTGATCTAATCCTTCTTGGAATGGGCCCTGACGGGCATGTGGCCTCTCTATTCCCAAATCACTCTGTGCTCGACGAGAAAGACCAGTGGGTAACTTTTATTACAGACTCCCCCACGCCCCCGCCCAAGAGGATCACATTCACCCTGCCCGTGATCAACTCGGCGTCCAATGTGGCACTTGTCGTTACGGGCAGCAGCAAAGCGGAGGCTGTACACCTGGCAATTGATGATACAGGGCCCGACTGCTCGTTACTGCCTGTCCGAAGGGTCCATCCAGACAAGGGGAAACTAGTATGGTTTTTGGACAAGCAGGCTGCCTCAAAGCTCCAGGGTTATCAGTTTTCCGAGTAGTCGAAGTGTGTGTTCTTAACAGAGGAATCCAGTGTATGTTATTTTTTTTGTGAGGAGTGAACTAGTTTGGCGTCTTGGTACAAAATTTACCTCTGGTTTTGGTTCAATTAGAGATGGGTATGGTTGGACGAGTATCTTGAGAAAGCAAGTTGGTTGGGTTATTATAAGGTAGGTAGGTGTTTTTTGTGAATTTACAATTAAATGGTTTCAATAAAACTCACAGATTATGTTGTGATGAAAACTCTCTGTAAATCACGCCCAAAAGGCTGTTAAATAGTTTTTTACCTACTGTGCCAAATGGGTTACTTTTTTAAGACAGTTTGCCAAGTGATGGCACTGGATTCACTTCATCAAGTCGGGCGATCCAACAAACATAGGTTCACTGCAATTGCCAAGTTTTTCTTTAAGCAATAAAATTACAAGACATAAAACACACACAAAGAAGGTCTCGTGCGCACACTAAAATACATGAACTCCAATATCAACCTGTATTTTGCAATACGCGATGAAGCAAAGCAAACGAAGTTACTCCAATCTCAATCTGTATTTTATACTTGATGAATAAAGAAATACGTAAATATGTAAAGCAAACAACGAGAAAATCCCAAACAAAACTCATTTTTTGCAAAAGCAGTGTCAATAAATAATGGTCCGAGTGATTTTGATCGCACACAAGACAAACCACAACAAATAAATATATAGATGGAGAAAGAAAAACAATACCAAAATTTAATGTAGTTCGATAAAATACCTAATCCACGTTCAACAAAGATCAATTTCAATATATTTAAATATACAAAGGCATTTCAAATGGTTCTCACAAATGCACTCTCGAAGGATTTCAAATTTTCTTCAAATTTAACTCTCCGTATTTGACTTGTAAAACAAGTCTGCAAATTTTCTCAGAAGGGGTGCAATACAAATATTCTAAAACCCCTAACAATTTATCATTCTCATAAAACCCACGAGTTGCACTTCTCCTAATTATAAGGAAGTGAAACACCCAAATCCCCAATGGGGTAAAACTCCTCTCATATAAATCCAAACAAAAAAAGGGTTTGTATCCAAATAGGATACCAAGACTTCAAAGTCATCGAAAAATCTACAAAATGACCATGTGAGAGATGCAAATCCAAAAACCGAGAGTCCAAAATCGAGCCAACTTTCTTCAACTCGCACCCAACTATAGAGGAAAATTCTCAATATCATTCAAGGAATTCTGCAAAAGAGGATTATAATGATATATGAAGTGAAGTATGCCTAATACTCCCTCCGTCCTAAATTAAGAGTCCACTTTTCTATTTTGGATTGTCCCAAATTAAGAGTCCACTTTTTTTTGTGACATAATCAATGAACCAAATTTCACGATAGTGAAAGGGTTAATCTTGGTCATTGATTGGCTGTATCCTTAATCGATGCAAAAAATGAATATGGATTCTCAATTTGGGATGTAGGGAGTATTAAACAACTAAAAAGTAAATGAGGAATAACTCCTCATATATACCTAACATAGAGCATATTCAATATACAGGGGAAGGGTGAAACAATAGCACTAAAATATACAATTAACCCCATTTATTTACATCGCATTTTCCTCTTATAAAAAGTTCGACCAGGACTCAAACTGCTCTCCAAAGGTGTGTAGACCGAGATGGATGTTGCGGGATGACAATGTCATGGTGTACTTCCAATTGATTACATTATATGAGATGATCTGCAAGGATCAGAGTCCCTCTAATTGATTACTTTGATGGGGATTTCATAAGAGAGCAGTGCAATTTCATGTGCCAACCTAATTTGATGGAAACGAGTAATTTAGAGGAGCATCAGGAGAAATATCAATTGTCAATCGTTGCTAAACATGGATCAGGGATAGAGAAATGTGGGAGAACAATCAATAAGGAATATGCATCTAAATTAACTTTACAAAAGGTAAGAATACTTGATAACTCGATTATCTCTAAAGCTGTTGAAATGAGAAAAACTAGAGATGATGAGGCAGAAAATACTAGATCTTATTAATAACAAGAGTGATGAGAATGAATTGAATGTAGATATTTTGCTGGTAATGATTATGAAAAGATATTTCCAGATCTGAATGGAGTTAAGGCTAATTACCACGGAAATGAGATTGATAATCAAAACAATGGAATGAGAAGGGTTAACTGGGTTGAGACAGTTGCTCCAAATAGAGATCGGCTTGTTAGAAGTAGACTTCATTTCATTCCATCAAATATAAACGAGGAGAGTAAAAAGTGTGTCTCTATTGATATGAAGGATGTGAAAGAGGAGATTAACCAATGGAAAGATGCTATTGTTACCTATGTTTTAGGTACCAATGTTTCCTTTGGAGCCATGAAAGGATATGTTAAGAGGAAATGAAGTCAATTTGAAAGTCAAGAAGTTTTTAAAATCAAGAGTATTCATTATAACATTTGATAATGCTGATGCATAAGCTCATGTTATTAAATAGGGTCCTTGGTCTTTTGATAATAGACCCCTCATTGTTAAACCTTTGAGTATGGATGTTAGTATGGAAAAAGAAGGATTATCTAGGTTACTAGTCTTAATAAGACTGCTCGGATAAAAACTACGTTTGTGGGCTCATAATGTCCTTAGTAAGATTGCAAGTTTAATAGGGGTTCCTCTTTTTATGGATGGAATGGCAACTAGTAGAGAAAGGTTGACATATGTCAGGGTGTGTATTGGAATTGATGTAAACAGTGAGTCGGATGAATTTGTTCCTATATATAGTCTTAATGGAGAATTGATAAGACAAGAAGTGGAATATGAGTGGTTACCTGCAAAATGTTTGGGCACAAGGAGGAGAATTGCAAAGCTGCCAGTAGATCTCAACAAAGATGGTTTAAAGTTCAAGGTAAGTAGAAAACTGAAATTGTTAAAAGTAATGGAGATATAAGTAATTTTGAAGAAGGCAGTACAAGTGTGGGTTCCAGGAAGGAAGGTGAGGGAGATAAAATAAAGAATGTTGGCATTGTTACAGTAATACATGAAATTGAAACAATAGTGGATAAAATTGATGATGCTAATGTGATTTTAATTTATTCACCATAATTAAATGATGTTCTTCATGAACCATATTTAAATTATTTACTTGGTCTTCACCACTTAAGTGGTGTTAAAGGACCTACCTCCTCTCAGTCTTTTTGGAGTGACATTTTTGGAGCCGAGACTCCTCAGTCACTCTTGTACCGTCAAGAAAGAGTTTTAAGCTATTCACCATGACTAAATGATGTTTCGACATTAGGAAGTCATGCAACATAAATAGACAAAAATAAAAGATGGGCAACACTTGCACATTTCTCATTAAAATCTTCGTTACATACAATTGGAAGTAATCATGAAACATAATTCACTGAATATGAGATTGAAAAACTATTGATTATATATTTTCAAGAGAGATCCGCATTTCAAAGATTAGAGAATTATTCACCCTCAAACTCTTCAAGCCAATATATGATTGGGACGACCTCTTCTATCAACGTATAAGGTGATTAGGCATTATTATTTCATACTTATCCCCTTAATTTCGGTATTTTACGGTCCTGGATATTTCATTCAATCAGAATTTATCTCATATTTATGCTACTAACCTTTTTGGCGAGTATTTCGTATTTTTTGTATTTTTTTATGTTTTACTAGTAAATCATGCAATTGGATGGAAGATAAAAGTCAAAATAGTGAAATAATTGCGAGAAAGGAAAGTCAAGGGAAAATCTGTATGATTTTATCTAGAACCTAGAGGAGGTACCAATAGAAAAGTTGAAGATCTTGAAGTCACGAGAATACTTGAAGAAACGGAACCTAAATCCGAGCTACGGTGAAGAAGTTACGATCATTCAAAGTTGAGAAGAATCCCGAGGGCAAAACTACAAATAAGAAGAAAATGGAGAAAAAGGAAAAGCTAGGAAATGATCCTGACCGAACCAGTTCGGTCAGTGAATTGATTCTCCCTTATGGATTCAGTCATGGGTTCAGTTCGGCTATGGATTCGGTCCCAGGCAGGGAATTATATGTCTTCCAAGATTTTTGCTAAAGTTATTTGAGTATATCTAAAGTACTTTGGCCAAATTTTGGCAAATGTTTTAGGCCAATGGAGTCTAATTAACTAAGTTAGAGTCATAATTATGTAACTTATGAACAAGAACCATTTGGAGAACAAGTTTTATATCTTTTAGCATCAATTCAATCAAGATCCAATTTTTTCTCGATTTTCTTCAATTGAAGTGATTTTCTCTTGCATGCTAATTGTTTTCTCCAACTTGGTAATATAATTTCATCTTTTTTCTATTGTTCTTTCAATCATGCTTGTTTGCACAATAATGATTAACTGCATAAAGATTTATTCTATGTCTAGCTAAACTTATAGTTAGTTGTGGAACATGAACCCACCTTAGGTTTTAGAAGTTAAATATAAAATTCAAAATAATTGTATGATTAATTTTTAGAGCTTGATAACCTTATTGGAACTAATATCGTAGATCTCTTAACTCCGTTTGTTGAAGGCAGCTGGAGTGTATGAGAATACAATATATGTATCAATAATTCTATCATTCCCATAAATTAATTTGCTAACTAAATATTGTGAGGATTAACACCCACACATGTTTAGTGCTTTGAATTAGTTTATGTCTTTCTTTTCAATTAATTAAATGGTTTTTGAGAATTTTATATTTAGCGGAGATTTCCTATGATTTGGGAGATTGGATTCCAACTCCATTTTTTCCAAAAAGTGTTTTCAAAACCAAATTTCAAATTCTTGCTTTTTAGTAATTTAGTTTGCATTCAATTAGCTTAATTTACTTAGAGAAATAGTTATTTTCTCGAAAAACAAAAATCACCTTTTTCTTTCTTTCGTGAGTCGATACCTAGTTCTTAGAAGCCAACCCTACTCTCGTCAATCGTTTTATGACCTATTCCCTAAGGACTCGACCCCGACTTACCGAGTATTACTTGAGCGACCGGCTTGCACTTGAGTCGTAGGTACACACGTAGCACACAAATTCTACATCACGTCAAATTTTTGGCGTCGTTTCCTGGGACTAGGTTGACTGTAGGTTAGGTCGAATTGATCTAAATTTAATTCTAATTCTTAAAAATTAAAAAAAAATCATAAATTCCAAAAAAAATTAAAAATCAAAAGAAAAATAAAAATATTCTCTCAAGTCCTTAAATGCAAAATACTCAACCCAGTCCAAATTTCGAGTTAATAGAAAAACTCTATCCTTTTAGCAATAACACTCCAAACTCTCCAAATTTCTAGGTACCCCCTCCTACACCGAGTAGTCATACTACGAGTATAACGTATAGGAACTCCGACGATGAGAGTGATTCTTTAAGTGTGAGTGCAATGTCGAGTAACGCTAATTTAAAAATGGGAGAGGGTGTAATGTCGTATTGCCCTTTAAGAGACCTCTTATACCCAGGGCGAGCCATCACCCCGGGATGCATTATATTCCCG
Source organism: Sambucus nigra (assembly GCA_949130495.1). Lineage (NCBI taxonomy): Eukaryota > Viridiplantae > Streptophyta > Magnoliopsida > Dipsacales > Adoxaceae > Sambucus > Sambucus nigra. Next base: position 218,220,885 of record OX422215.1, read on the forward strand.
TATAATGCGGTGCAATTCCACTTTAGGAAAAAATGATTCAAATTATTCCAACTTTTCATGGTATAGAGTCGGAGAATCCTTATCTCCATATTCGAGAGTTCGAGAAGGGTGAAAAATGTTTAACGATCAAGCTTGCACCCAAGATGGTACGTCTAAAGCTTTTCTCTTTCTCACTTAAGGACAAGTCCAAGTCTTAACTTTGGACTTTGGCATTGATCTATCAGTACGTGGAAAGACTTACAAGCTAAATTTTTCCAAAAGTTCTTTCCCGATCAAAGGGCCAACTCTATTCGGGTTCAAATTCAGACTTTTAAAAAAAATAATAATGAGCCCTTTGATAAGTGTTGGGAGAGGTTCAACGAGTTAGTTAACATGTACCCACATCATGGTCTTGAGAAGTGGAGACTCATCTCCTACTTCCATCATGGGCTTAGTCTAAGCTTAAAGTAACTCGTTGAAATAATGTGTCCGGGAGAGTTCTTTGGTTTAGATGCGAACGATGCAGAGGCCCACTTTAAGTATATCATCGAGACTACTCAATCTTGGGACACATCAGATTCGAACACCCAACCCAAAGCTAGAATCACAACCACAACTCCTTCCGTATTCGGACTCTACCACTTAAACAAGGAAGTCAAGTTGAATCTCCAAATTAATCAATTAGCCAAGCGGCTAGAGGACATGGTAGAAGCTAGGTGATTAGCCATAAATATTATATATTTATCCCCTTAATTTCGGTATTTTTATGATCCCGTGCATTGTAATTGACTTGATTTTATCTCATAATCAAGATACTAACTCTCCTTGGTAAGTACCTCGTGTTTTGTGTATCTCTTATGTGTTTTACAGATATTTCATGCAAGTTAGTGCGAAAGTGAACTCGAAAGAACAAAGAAAACCCAAGAAATGAAGTGTTCAAGGGCATTTTGATAATTTTCAGCCTGATTCCGCAGGTGGGGCCTACTGAAAAGTTGAAGATCTCAAAATTACAAGAACATTGGAAAAAATGGCACCCCAATCGGAGCTACAGTGAAAGAGTTATGCCATTTTCAAGATTGAGAAAAAAATCATAAAAGAAGAAAGAAAAAATGCAAGCAGAACCAAACCGATCCGGTGAAAAGCAAAAAAGAACCGGTCCGGTGTGGTCAAGTTTCCTAGATAAGCAGAACCGATCCGGCGAGGTGGAAAAAAGAACCGGCCCAGCCATTAGTCACGCTCCATAACCATTACAAAATTAGTCACGCTTTTTAACTGTGACAAAATTGCTAGATACGAGATTTTTATTTTGTCCTTATCTTTTAGCTAAAAGAGTTTTATGTTTTGGGGACTCTTCTAAACGTCCTCTACCTTATATATTTAGTCATTGGTACTCTTTTTATTCATATTTCATTCATGTAAAAGCTCTTAATCAAGGAAGAACATCTAGGAGAAGAATTTACATATGTTGCACCTTTAATTCAAGAGCTTTTCCAATTTTTCTTCAAGATTCTATTTCTTCTTGCATGTTCATGTTATTTAATCTTGGTAACCTTTATTTCCAACATTTTGATTATTATTTCATTATGTTTTCATACATGTTAATGTGTTTTTATGTAGAGATTTATAATACCATGCTAGGTTAGATTTCTAAGGGTTGGGGGTGCATGAACCCACCCGATGTGGTAGTCTTTGAATTAAATAATGATTGAATCGTGTTGTGCAGCAGTCACAACCATCGTAGGACTTTTAACCTCGTTTGCCCTAGGTAACCGGGGTGTTTAAGAGTGCGACGCGCGTGTTAGCTATTTCAACACTGCTTTATTTTTACTCTTATATATGAGGCTAGCTAGTACCCTCATATGTGTAATGCTTGAGATTAATAAAGACCAGGTTTAATCAGTTATCTAATTCAAGATAGTTTTATATTTGGTAAATGTACTAGGGTTTGGGGGATTTTATTCCAACCTTATCTCTCATTCATATTAATTAATCCGTATTTTGTTAGTTTTAATTAGGTTTAGTTAACTTCTTTAGTTTTCCCCCTTTTCCTTTCTCACCCCATCATCATATTTTACACTTTATTTTTGAAGTAATAAATCAATTAAAATCTATCAAAGATTCCCTATGGATTCGATACCCAGACTAGCCGCTATATACTCCATAAGAGTGTAGTTAAAGTTTAGTTTTTTTTGTATTGTGGTCAGAAGCCGATAACAACGATTCGCATATTTACATGGACGCTCGTTTTTTTTGCCTCGATCAAAATGGCGCCTTTGCCGTGGAATGCTTTGTTATAGATTATAATTGATTTACTATTTCATAAGATATTTTTCTTTTGTATTTTTTTGTTTTAACCTTTTTTGCAGGATTGCACAATTGAGCGCTAAGAAACATTGAATTCTCAACCGCACACCTCTTTACGTGGATTTTCAAACTATTCGATAATCATGTTTTTTTATAGTGAATTCAGTAATTATAATGGTTCATATGGGAATAGTTCTCTTTTTTTCTCAAGAATTCGTGCCTCGACTTATTACCATTGGTGAGGGTCTTCGAATTATTCAAAAGGAAAGTCTTGAAAACTTACGTTTGTATGGGAGTAGTTCTCTAGCTTTTTATGTGCAAGAACCCACGGTTCAGCCTAAAAACATTGGTGAGGCCATTCGACTTCTTGAGAGTGAAAATCTTGAAAACGAATATCAGGAGGGGAGCAAGAGTTGGATGCATTATTCGAATCCAATGACGATTTTTCTTCCAATATTTTTAAAATTGAAGAAAGTTTTCAAACAAATGAGGAATACGAGGTGCTAGAGCCAAGGAAGCCTACTTTGGGAGAAACCTTCCATCTTTACATGTAAGGCGTGAAGAAGATCCTTGGTGATGATTGGGAAATTGAAACACTTTGCAAGGACACTAGTTCTTCTTTGGAAAATAAAAAGGAGGTTGAGACTTGTGTGTCACCTCAAATTTTTAAAGAACATGTCATTGAAAGTGAGTCTTTCTCCCTTGAAATTCAATCTTTAAGTGACGACGAATCACTTGAGATTGATTTTATTTCATCCCCATTTTCATTCTCCGTTATTGAACCATTACAAGTACCGCTAGATTCCTATGAGTCGGTTGAAACTTTTGAAATGTTTAAACCTATTACCGACAAGGACTCTTTGCTTGAATTATTTTCCAAGATGGACTCTTTCTTTTTGTGTTCCCCGCTTTCCATACTACTTGAAAATTCTTTGAGATGTGATTATATTTTTCATGGATCTCAATTGTACTTATCCCCCTTAACATCCAAATCATCCCTTTAAAAATTTAATTGGTGATGGTTCATTTCTTCCACCTAGCACATGCCTTCCGTTGTTCAAACGAAATTCTTATTTTTCGGGAGGCATACATGAAAAGGAGGATAGACCATGAATCCCTAAAAGTCAAATCTTGTTTTGGTTGGACCCTCAAATTTTTCGACTTCTAGTGTATGGTTTATTAGAAGTCCAAATTGTAGGTTGTAAATAATTAGTTTTTATTTATCCCTTTTTCTTTTTTTTATAATCTAGAGTGATTAGTTAAAGTTTTTGTTATGCTTGGTTCTAACGTGTTTTGTAGATTCAACGGACTCGTACTTATCGGGGATCGCTCCATTTGGCTAATATCTTTCTTTTGCTCTCTTTATGTTGTGTTCTTGATTCGCATTGAGGACAATGCAACATTTAAGTTAGGGGGTGTGGGATACTCTTTCCGTTTTTTGTTTAGATTCATTGATTTGATCACATGTTCGTTGTAGGTATGTTTTTTTTCAAAAAATTTCAAAAATTTCCCCCCAAAAATTTGAGAAATTTGAAAAAAAAAAGCCAAAAATATTTTTCTTTAAAATAAATAAAAATTGGGATTTAGGGCCCGTTTGGTTCACAACTCAGAAAACTCGATTTAAATGATGCTTTTAAATACAGTTTTAAAATTCAGTTTTTTGTGTTTATACTTATTAGTGTGCGCTTGGTAAACTTGTTTTTAAATACAGCTTTTTTGAAAATTTGATAAAATTGGCAATCATGAATATATATATATATATATACATATATATATATGTGTGTGTGTGTGTGTGTGTGTGTGTGTGTGTGTGTGTGCGCGCGCGCGCGCGCATGTGTGTATATATAAACATACATAAAACTTTAATACATACATGATATATGAATACATACATACATACATATTTATATACATGTATACATATATACATACATACATACATCATAAATTATATACATGTACATTTAATATCATGTATTTTTAGGTATATTTAATGAAGTATGTTGCGGAGTTTAACTATATATATATATATATATATATTGCATTCATAATTCACTATAAAATTATATACATACATGAATTGATAATATTTTATAATACATATGTACTATATGTATATTTTATATTATTCCATACATTAATAATACATGTATAAAACTATATATAAGTATCATGTATCTATTGATAATATTATTTAACTTTATATTATTCCATACCTAATTTTGTGTACTTGTATATATATATATTTTTTATATATAAGAATTACACACATATTAATTATTATGTATGTATATTATATATTAAGGTATAACTGCATTAAAATATTAATAATGGATAATTTTGACTTGAAAAATAAAAAACAGAAGTTATAAAACACCCTAAATCTGTTTTCTAAAAAGCCTGATTATAACACAGAAATATAATAATTATGTGTTTAAAAACAAATTGCCAAACGCAGATTCTTATCATAATTGTATTTAAACACATAAAACAGAATTATAGTTGCAAACCAAACAGGCCCATTTTTAAAAAATATCATTAAAATTTTGTTTGAAGTTTCAAATTTGTAAAAATCCAATTGCACAAAGTCGAAATTGACCAAAGATGGAAATTGAGCAAAAATTGACGACTTAACGAATAAGTGTGGAGATTAACCAACCCGATGAGATTTCGACCCTATCGATTTTTCTAAGTTTTTATATCAACCCAAGTTAACGATTAAATCAATGTTCTTTTCAGCGTTTTAATAAATCGTTGAAGATCTCAATACCCTTGTTTTGATCGGTTACGGGAAATGTGTAAGATGTTGTCTTGAAAAACGGGCTAACATATCTCTAGAAATTAATCTCGAGACGCGTATGGTAATATAATTAGTAATTCGAACAATGAAGTTAGGCTATCGTTTGTTTATCCAAAGATATTAGCCATAAAAAGTTGTGAAAAATCATCCCTTTACAATCAAATTTGAGCCTAATAAAATGTTTCCTTTTCGTTTGGTAACCCGAAAAACCCGATTAGCCCGGAGTTGTGAAAATTGGAAATTTCATCAACAAAGTCCAAAAGGTGCAATAAAAAGGGGCAAAGAAAAAAAAATAATAATTCTCAACAAAACAATAGAAAAATAATAGAAAAATGAGCAAAAGCCCGAAAAAACACTAACGGGCATCATAAGAAGTTTTTCCAATTCCAAATTTTCCAACCATTTTTTATTTTACCTAATACACCTTATAATCCAAGAAAAGTCTTAACCGAATCTGAATTGCGAAATTAACTAGCACGTGGAGAGATAAAACATGAAAAGATAATAAGAGAGATTAATTGGTGTAAATAAGAGGCAATGTTCCCATTTTTCAATGACCGTATTCCGATGAAGAGGTCTTTTCACCATAAAATTTTCGTCTTTCAAATTTGTGTGTGTGAATTTGTGCTCCTTTACATTTACTCTTTAAATTACGCACACCGAGAGAAAATAGTCACATTCCGAGTAATTCGTTTGTGAGAGTATCCCGTGAGATTTTAAAATCAAAGCGAATTTTCGAAAAATAATGTAATGATCAATCGGTGGAAGTTAGCGGTTTAATTTTTGGCTTCGCACACACACACAACAAATTGAGACTATGGAATATAAATTTGTGGTCATTATTATTAGAAAAGTTTAAATTGTATAGTTTTTTGAGTTTTGCTTGAGTCAAAAATGAATTTTGTGGGTATATTCACTACAAACCCTCATAAGACAACACTCATCCTACTAGGATAACCTAGGGGTTTAACGGCTTGTTGCATGTGCTAAATGCAATCGCTTGCCCGCGAAAAAGATATTCTATCCCAACAAAGTTTTTTAAGGGTCCTTAACTCATGCTATTATTATTTTACATTGCTCGGGACGCGCAATGTTCTAAGTTAGGGGGGTTTGATTAGGCATAAATATTGTATATTTATCCCCTTAATTTCGATATTTTTATGATCCCGTGCATTGTAATTGACTTGGTTTTATCTCATAATCATGATACTAACTCTCCTTGGCAAAAACCTCGTGTTTTGTATATCTCTTATGTGTTTACAGGTTTTTCATGCAAGTTAGTGCGAAAGTAAACTCGAAATAATAAAGAAAATCCAAGAAATGAAGTGTTAAAGGGAATTTTGGTAATTTCGCAGCCTGATTTCGTAGGTGGGGCCTATTGGAAAGTTGAATATATCAAAATTATAAGAACACTGGAAAAAACGGATCCCCAATCGGAGCTACGGTGATAGAGTTTTTCCATTTTCAAGATCGAGGAAAAATCATAAAAGAAGAAAGAAAAAATGCCAGCAGAACCATACCGATCCTATGAAAAGCAAAAAAAAAAAAAATGGTCCGGTGTGGTCAAGTTTCCTGCATAAGCAGAACCGATCCGGTGAAGTGGAAAAAGAAACTGGCCCGTCCATTAGTCACACTCCAAAACCGTTACAAAATTAGTCACACTTTCTAACTGTGACAAAATTGCCAGATACGGGATTTTTATTTTGTCCTTATCTTTTAGCCAAAACAGTTTTATGTTTTGGAGACTATTCTAAACGTTCTCTACCCTATATATTTAGTCATTAGGACTCTTTTTATTCATATTTTATTCATGTAAAAGCTCCTAATTAAGGAGGAACATCTAGGAGAAGAATTTACATATTTTGCACCTTTAATTCAAGAGCTTTTCTAATTTTTCTTCAAGATACGATTTCTTCTTGCATGTTCATGTTCTTTAATCTTGGTAACCTTTATTTCCAACACTTTGATTATTATTTCATTATGTTTTCATTCATGTTAATGTTTTTTTATGTAGAGATTTATAATACCATGCTAGGCTAGATTTCTAAGGGTTGGGGTGCATGAACCCAACCCGATGTAGTTTGCACGTATAAAAAATTAGTCTTTGAATTAAATAATGATGTAATCATGTTGTGTAGTAGTCAAAACTGTCGTAGGACTTTTATCCTCATTTTTCCTAGGTAACCGGGGTGTTTAAGAGTGCGACGCACGTGTTTGCTATTTCAACACCGCTTTATTTTTGCTCTTGATTATGTATGATGTGGGCTAGTACCCTCATATATGCAATGCTTAAGATTAATAAAGACTGGGTTTAATCAATTATCTAATTCAAGTTAGTTTTATATCCGATAAATGTACTAGGGTTTAGGGGATTGTATTCCAACCTTATCTCTCATTCATATTAATTAATCCGTATTTTATTAGTTTTAATTAGGTTTAGTTAACTTCTTTAGTTTTCCCTTTTTTCCTTTCTCACCCCATCATCATCTTTTACACTTTATTTTTTGTAAGTAATAAATCAATTAAAATCTATCAAACATTCCATGTGGATTCGATACCCAGACTAACCGCTATACTCCATAAGAGTGTAGTTAAAGTTTAGTTTTTTTTGTACTTTGGTCAGAAGTCGATAACAACGATTAGCATATTTACACGGACGCTCGGTTTTTGCCTCGATCACTGGGGGATAGATATATCCGGCCCATCTCGATCTTTAAAGGAGGATATTTGCATGATTTGCGAGGCGGGACATTTAAAGATGGAATGTCCAACTATACCCGCCTACAAAATTATGCTCCAATAGCAAGTTGAGGCGGTGGGAGCTTATAAAGGGAATTTCAATGCCGATTACAGGAATTCTTTTAATCCATCATGTGGAACCATTCCGATTTTAATTATGGGAAACCGAATGCATCGTTGAACCCAAATTAATACGTTGCCCAACAACAGCCACCACTCCCACCTTACCAACAAGTGCCACCCATGCAAGCGCCTCCTCTCGTGCCTTATGTGATCCCATAATGAAAGAGTCTCAAGGAAACTCTTGCTCAATTTATGCAAACTCGGTGAGTGATAAATGCCTAAAATGCTCAAAATTTTATGACCTTAAAGGCATCGCTTTATAAGTTTCAATCCTCTTTAAGTGTCCAAAAGAAGGAAAAGTTTCCCGCCCAAGGCCAACGACCTCCCCCAAGGTCAAAATTGTGTGAGCTCTACTCCCGATGAAAATCATGAGCAATACAAAGTGGTAACCACTCTACATAGTGGAAGAGTTATTGAATTATCACCTCCTCCACACGACGTGCAAAAAGACAAGGAGCTTTCGCCCGGCACGCAAGAGGCCAAATATTCCCCCTGGAAGAGAGTGAAAAGGAGGACACAGTTAGGCCTGAAGTGGTAGAAAAGACCCCTATAGCCGCACCATACCCTCAACGCTTGGTCCCTCCTCCAAAAGGGGCCTCTCGTGATGACATTTTAGAGGTGCTAAAGCAAGTGAAGCTAAACCTATCATTTCTTGAGGCTATAAAGAAAATTACAACATATACTAAGTTCTTAAAGGACTTTCTCATGGTGAAACATAAATTAAATGTAAATAAGAAGGTTTTCTTAGCACAAAATGTGAGTTCGGTACTATTAAGAGACCTCCCACCAAAGTATAAATATTTGGGTGCCCTCACCATTTCGTGCATTATTAGAGAGAATAAAATCGAGAGAGATTTATTAGATATTCACCCCTACTCCATCTATAGAAAGCTTGATTTGGGAGATCTTAAGCCCACCAAAATTCCTCTCTAACTTGAAGATCATTCTATGAAGGTATCCCGTGGGATAATTGAGGACGTGATCGTCCAAGTCGACACTTTCTACTTCTCGATAGATTTTTTCATTTAGGATACGGAGCCCTACTCCCCATAGAGTCATCATGTTCTCGTTATTCTTCGCCTCCCTTTCCTAGCCACGCCTAACGTGTTGATTAGCACGCGTAATGCAACTCACGTTTGGGAATATGGCACTTGAAACGAATATCTTCAACATCACCAAACAAATGGGTGATGCGGATGGTTTAAAAAAATGGATCTTATCAAGTAGGTAGTAAGCGAACACTTCGAGGGTAATCATGTTAGGGATCCACTTAAAGTGTGTCTAGTGACGATAAGTGAGAGTACTCCGAGTTCAATCGAGAGGTGAGTAGGATGAGGGAGTTATTAGATGAGGGCGAGAGTGAGGAGGATGTGAGAGACGTTAGTTGGTCTTCCGATTTGAAAAATTACCACGGAGGGAATCCTACACTGTTACCTCCGAAGTTAAATTTCCCAAAATTGAATTGAAGAAGCTTCCTTCCAACGTTAAATATGCTTATTTTGAAGAGGATGAGACATATTATGTTGTTATCTCCTCTAGCCTAAACAAAGCAAGAAGGGAAGCTTATGACCATTTTGAGGAATGTAAAGGTGCTTTAGTTGGTCCATAGTAGATTTGAAAGGCATAAGTCCCTTGATTTATACCCACAAAATCCACCTAGAGGAGGACATGAAGCCCTTTAGGGAGACGCGAAGACGTTTGAAACTGATTATGAAAGACGTTGTAAGAATGGAGATCATTAAGTTATTAGAGGCGGGCATCATCTATCCCATATCAAATAGTAAATGGGTGAGTCCAATTCGAGTCGTTCCCAAGAAGTCAGGGATGATCGTGGTTTAGAATGCAAGGGGGAACTTATCCCAATACGTACCACCACTGGGTGGCACATTTGCATTCATTACCAAAACCTCAATGTAGGCACTAGAAAAGACCATTTTATTTTGTCGTTCATGGACCAAATGCTTGAGAGAGTTTCAAACCACCCATTTTACTATTTTTTAAATGGTTATTCCGGATATAACCAAATAGAGGTGGATGTGATAGACCAATAGAAGACTACTTTCACATGTCCCTTTGGCACTTTTGCCTATAAAATGTGCCATTTGGATTGTGTAATACGCCCATGACTTTTCAAGGGTGCATGCTTAGTCTCTTAAGAAACATTGTTGAGAGAGGCCTTAAGGTGTTCACAGGTAATTTTAGTGTATTAGGCCCCTCTTTTGACCATTGTCTTGCTAATATCGATAAGGTGCTTGCCCGATGTGTGGAAAAGAACTTTGTACTAAAGTAGGAGAAATGCCATTTTATAGTTACCAAAGGAGTACTTCTAGTCCACATAGTGTCATTCAAGGGGATAGAATTTGATAGGGAAAAAATTGACTTAATTGAGTAACTTATTTCGGTATAAATATTCTATATTTATTCCTTTAATTTTGATATTTTTACGGTCTCGAACATTTCATTCAGCCCGGATTTATCTATTATATGTACGACTAACATTTTTTATGAGTGTTTTGTGTTTTGTGTATTTCTCTTATATTTTACAGGTGAATCGTGCAATTGGATGGAAGAAAAAAGTCAAAATAACGAAAGAATTATGATAAAGGAAAGTCAAAGGCAAATAGGTAATTTTTGGCCAGAATCTAGAGGAGGAGCCAGTCACGAGAGTACTGGAAGAAATGTCACCTCAATCCGAGCCACGATGAAGAAGTTACGATCATTCAAAGTTGAGAAGAATCTCAAGGGCAAAACTTCAAATGAGAAGAAAATGGAGAAGAAGGCAAAGCTAGGCAGTGATCCTGAATGAACCGGTTCGGTCAGTGAACTGGTTCACCCTTATGGTTTCGGTTCGACTATAGGTTCGATCCTAGGAGGGGGTTTTTATCTCTTCCTCAATTTTTGCTACAGTAATTTGAGTCTTTCTAAACTACTTTGGCCAAAATTTGGCACATGTTTTCGCCCAATAGGAGTATAATTAACTATGTTAGAGTCATAATTAGGCAACTTATGAACAAAAACTATTTGATAACAAGTTTTATATCGTTCGTCATCAATTTAATCAAGACCAAATCCGATTTTCTTCAATTGAAGTGATTTTCTCTTGCATGCTAATTGTTTTCTCCAACTTGGTAATATAATTTCATCTTTCTTTATTGTTCTTTCATTCACACTTATTTTCATAACAATGATTCATTACGTAGAGATTTATTCCATGTCTAGCTAAACTCATAGTGAGTTGGGGAACATGAACCCAACCTAGGTTTTATAAGTTAAATATAAAATTTGAAATAATTGTATGATTAATTTTAGAGTTTGATAACGTTTTCGGGACTAATATCATAGATCGCTTAACTTTTTTTATCGAAGGCAATCGGAGTGTTTGAGAATACAATATACGTGTCGATAATTCTATCATTCGCATAAATTAATTTGTTGACTAAATATTGTGCGAATTAACACCCATGCATGTTTAGTGTTTCGAATTAGTTTATGTTTTTCTTTGCAATTAATTAAATAGTTTTCAAGAATTTTATATTAAGCGGAGATTTCCTACGGTTTGGGGGATTGGATCCCAACTCCATTTTTTCAAAAAGTGTTTTCAAAACCAAATTTCAAATTCTTGCTTTTTAGTAATTTATTTTGCTTTCACTTAGCTTTATTTACTTAGAGAAATAGAAATTTTTCTAAAAAAATAAAAATCACCTTTTCTTTCTATCGTGACTTGATACCTTTCGTCAATCGTTTTACGACCTATTCCCTGAGGATTCGACCCCAATTTATCGGGTATTACTTGAGCGATCGGCTTGCACTTGAGCCGTAGGTACACACGTAGCACACACATTTTGCGTCACGTTATAAGGCCCGTGCCAATCAGGGTGTAGTTTATTGGCCTTTTGTAATAATTTCTTAAGCACGTGGTCTCCCAAGGCAATAGGCTGAGACTTCACTATTTTGTTCTAAAACTTGGCAGCTCAATATTGATAAACGGACTTCTTGACTGTAGCATCTTCTCATCTTTCTTTGATCAGATCTAGATCAATTCTTCTCTCTTTAGGGTTAGCTTTTGGTTCATAAGTTTGGACTCTGTGACCTGGTAGCCTGATCTCTGTTAGAATTACAACTTCAGATCCAGAAGCTGGCATCAATGGTGTTTCCCTTATTGGAGTCCTTTATATTATTCTGTCCACAAGACACCTTATCGCCCATCAACCCACTTTCCCATAGCTTCTTTCATTTTTTTCTTTATCCCATCTAAGGTCATTATGTTCGTAATATATGTCTGCCCATTAGTTTCTTGTCGGTTGGGTGAGGAGTAGAATTGCTTATTGCTAACCTTTGCGCATTATGCTTTTAGGGATTAATCTTTGAACTGCTTTCTATTATCTTATATTAGGGTATTGGGGAGACCATACCAACATATCATGTTTATCCAAATGAACTTGAAGCATTTTTCCTCAGGGATTGTTACAATTGACTTTGCCTCTACCCATTTGGAGAAGTAATCAATCGCGATAATCAGGAACTTATAATTCCCTTCACTCTAGGTAAAGGGCCGACTAGGTCTCTCACCCTACCAAATTAAATACCGCGGCATCAGTCCTTTGTTAAATTAAAAAGGTTTCCCATTTGTTTCATTCTTAGCATCACTGTCAAAAAACATCAATTACTGATCACCTATTAGTTAATTAAGCGAGTGTCAAAATTTTATCTTTTCATTTAACAGTTAACACTATGAAGAAAAACTAAATTAAACCATTCACACATTAATAGAGTTCAAACCATCACGCGATATAAATAAATAAATAAATAAATAAATCTCTTATCGAATAAACCATCGGCTAGACACTCAAAATCTAAATAATAAATCCAACAGATAAATAAATAAATCCCAACACAAGTCTGAACAGAATAAACTGAATAAAGTACTGTAGGGGTACATTCCCAAAGATGAAGTACTGGAATAATGAAATCCTAATCTAGAATGAACAACTGAGGCGTCTAGTCCAAATCCTGCATGCATCCACATATTCCACAGCTGTGCATCGTTAGAATAGGTAATCAAGTGTGGCTTCCCTGTGGATAGACACCTAAAAGGTTTTGAAAATATTTTTGGCAAGGGTTAGAACCCAAAACTTTTAAAAAATATTTGCAAGTGATTAAGTTTGCAGTAACTAAAATGCATGAATACGTTTCATATTTAAGCTAGTGTCGCACTCCCTTGAGATAATCCTCACCCCTCAACTAATGTTCACACCTACCGATTTCTTTATAACCCACTTAGTTATACTACCCCGTTTAACTAGCCTTGTTATGAACCCTTCCTTATCCTCTACTCTAGCCCGAGTAATATTGCCTTTGATTTTTTTAAATTATGTCACCCGGTAATTCTTTTATTCCATTCAAATAAAATCATATAATGTTTCTCCAGTTATATAAGTAATACAATTTCACTTCATGTATTTTACTCGTATATAAATATTCACACTAATTATATATATATATGATAATGCTACAACATTCACATATATGTCGTATATAATATCCATCCTCCCGAGTAATAACTCACCGAATGTTTTCTCTAAAATGCTATCACCCCAGGTATACTCAATTCAACCCGAATACCATGAGACGGTCACCTTACACCAAATCAGGCAATAAAATAATAAGCGTAGTGGAGGCGGTCATAGTTCCCCGGGTGTGAGACCGAATCATACACAAGATGTCTCACCCCGAAAATAATCATAACAAAATATAATGGACGCTATGACATGGGGATTATACTCTCCCTACTTTCACGAGCTAGTGGATTCACCAACATCGTTCAACCTCCTATGACAGCACTAGAAGGGTATGTATTTATAAAAATATTTAACACTGATATTTAATTATCGTACAATCATATATAAAAATCGTAGCACTAGCCAAAAAATACCCGAGTATATTCTTCGACTCTTAATTTAATTAATTACACCTCAATTAATTGTATTAAAGTAGTGTCACTCAACTACAATGCCCGGACTCACTACTCGGTTGACATTTTCACCCTTTAGAATTTATTACTCAAATTTCTATTATTAAGTTTGACACTCTTATTAGATTTAATATTACTTAACGCCCATCTCCCAAGGCCCTAAGTATTATCCTCCATTTAATTTTTACACTAATTAAACCCCTTTTAGAAATTCACAAAAGAAAACAAGGCAATTATAAAAAAAAGACGACAGTATGAAAAATCCTCCACAGTCGTACGAACGTTACCCTTGGTCGTTTGAACGACCCCCCGTTTCCAGCACCCCTCTTCCCCACGGTTCTCTTTTCCGCCATTGTTACATTCTTAAGATTCAACGACCGCCCATTTCCAGCACCCTTCTTTATTTACTATCTCGACCCATTCGGAATCAACCGTGTACTCAGAATCTTCATCCGAGTCATTTTACAAAAAGTCTCCATACCGATCCCAATATAGTCTATACCCGACTCATGGTTAAGATACAATAAATTTTTGTCATTTAACTCGCTACGACGCATAATAATAATCACGTATTATTTAATACACACTTAGTAAATTTTATTTTCTTTATATTAATCATTATCTCTCCTTATTAATATTTAAATACACACGTAATAATTAATTCAATTAAATTACGACACATTTGTAATTTAAATTTATCCGAATTAATTGAATATTTAAATGCTCAAAAATTTCGGGGTGTTACATACTTCCTCCCTTACAAAGAATTTTCGTCCCCGAAATTAGGTCATACCTGCGATGAATAACTCTAGATACTGCTCTCGCATGTCATCCTCCCATTTCCATGTCGACTCGTCAACACTGTGGTCTTCCCACTGAACTTTAACTAATGGTACCACCTCAGACCACAGGTTATGCTCACCACGATCTAGAATAGCCACGGGTCTCTCCTCGTATGACACATTTGGCTGTAAATCAATCTCCTCGAGTGGAACGTGCCAAAAATCTCTCTCGCTCCTCCGATACTTCTTCAGCGACGCCACGTGGAACACATCATGTATCCGTTGTAGATGCTCTGGTAAACCCAATTTATTTGCTACTGATCCCACTCTCTCAATAATAGGGAAGGGTCCCATGTACCTCAACGCTAGCTTACCTTTCTTGCCAAACCTCATAACCCCCTTCATGGGAGACACCCATACCAACACCTAGTCGCCAACCTCTAACTTAACATATCTCTAGTTTGCATTCGCATAACTCTTATGCCTGTCCTGAGCTATTCCAATACGCCCCTGAATCAGCTCGATCTTAGTAGTAGTCTCATGTATCATCTTTGGCCCCAATAATTTGTTATCCCCAACCTCTAACCAGTAAGCGAACGAATGATAAGGTCTCCCGTATAGTGCCTCAAACGGTGCTATCCCTACGGTGAATTGGTAAGATTTATTATACGCAAAATCTACCAATGAAAGGTATCTCTACCATCCCCTTACAAAATTAAGCATACACATCCTCAACATGTCCTCGAGCATCTGACTAACCTTCTTAGTCTGTGTGTTTATCTGCGAAAGATATGCAGTACTCAATCGCAAGTTTGTGCCCATGGCCTACTGAAAACTTTGTTAGAAATGAGATACAAATATATTATCTCTATCAGACGCGAGGTTAAGTAGTACCCTGTGCAGCTTAACTATCTTCGCAATAAATAAATGTACATACTGCATCGTCTCAAAATCTGGACGAACTGGCAAGAAATTATCTACCTTGGTCAACCAATCCATTATCACCCAAATGGAATTGTGACCCTTCTACGATGTCGACAGGCCTGTAATAAAATCCATTGAAATACTCTCTCACTTCCACACGAGAATATCCAGTAGCTGTAGCATTCCTGAATGCCTCTAGTGGTCTACCTTAACTAAGTGACAGGTAACACACCTCAAGTCAAACTCTGTTATGTCCCGATTCATCCCTACCCACCAATATTGTCTCCTCATGTCATGGTATATTTATCCCCATCGGGATGTATCGCAAATCTCGAATCGTGGGACTCTGTCATAACCGTATGCCTCAAGTCGTCATTATATGGCACCACAAGTCTCCCGTTAAAATGTAGGCCTCCCTCTGATCTGATCGAGTGAGACTCTGCACCCTCGGCTAATAATTGGCATACCCTATCTTGACAGAACTGGTACTCCTCTTGTACTTTCACTACCCGCATAATATTCTTGGGAGTGATAGCTAAAACTTCCATGCATGCTCTAGCAATTTAATCATCGTGTCGAATATCACTCCACTTCACCTTCTAGACCTCTGCTAACTCCCTCGTAGGTCGTCGGCTCAACGCATTTACCTCCATATCAGCCTTACCAGGATGATACTGTATATCAAACTGGTAGTATTTCACGAACTTGAGCCACCTCCACTATCTTATATTCAGATCCTTATAGGTGGAGATAAACTGAATTAATTTGTGGTCTGTGAATAACGTAAACTGCTCCTCCAAAAGATAGTGCCTCCATAGCCTCAAAGAAAACACAACCCCTGCCAACTCAAGATCGTGTGTGGGGTAATTCTTCTCATGGGGCTTAAGCATGCAAGATGCATAAGCTATATTCCTCTCATCCTTATGCAGTACACCCCTAAGTCCTTGTACGGATGAATCCGTGTAAACTCAGTACTCCACCCCTCCCTGAAGCAATACGAGAATGGGTGTTGATGTTAACTTGTCCTTCAGCTCATCAAAGGCTAACTGGCAGTGAGCAATCCACATAAACGGTACCCCCTTGTGAGTCAGATTCATCAATGGACCCGTAATCATTGAGAACCCCTTAATGAAATGACGACAATAATCGGCCAACCCTAGAAAGCAGGGAATCTCTGTCGGTGTCGTGGGTTGTCCCCACTCCCTTACCACTGATACCTTACTCGGATCAACAGCAATGCCCCTGTCAGACACGATGTGGCCTAAAAATTGCACCTCCTATAACTAAAATCTACACTTCTCAAATTTAGCATATAACTAGATGTCCCGAAGTGTATGTAGAACTCTACGCAGATGATCTGCATGCTCCTCCTTAGTATGAGAGTAAACCAGGATTCTTCTATGAACACGATCATGAATTGGTCCAAAACCTCCCTGAATACCCTGTTCATGAGATCCATGAACACTAATGGTGCATTGGTGAGCCCAAGCGGCATCACCATGACCTCATAAGACCCGTACCACGACAAACAATCGATATTAGGAATGTCCTCCTCTCGAATGCACAACTGGTGATATCCCGACCTTAAATCAATCTTGGAGAAGTAAGTCTCCCCTCTCAACTAGTCAAATAGGTCATCGATCCTCAGTAATGGATACTTATTTTGTATCGTGGCTTTGTTTAGCTCCCTGTAGTCTACACACAAGCGAAGCGAACCATCCCTCTTCTTCACGAATAACACCGATGCACCTCATGGTGATGTACTTTGCCAAATAAAACCTTGTCTTAAAAGTTATTGAATCTTCTTTCGTAACTCCCGCATTTCTGAAGGGGCCATGCTATACGGTGCTCAGGCAATCAGTCTCATACCAGGTTCTAGGTCGATAATAAACTCGATCTCCTGGCTGGGTGGTAACCCTGGTATCTCCTAGAATACATCGTCGAAATCTCTTACAACTAGAATCGAGTTTAATGGGATAATTACCTCGTGTGATATTTCCTCATCAATGTTGTATAAGTGTGTGTGTGACCATCCCTCGGGAAGAGGCTTCGCTACTAAGAACATCTCTTGCTCGGGAATGGAGAACGTTGTAGTCCTCTGAGAATAGTCTACTGTCGCTCTGTAACCCGCCAACCAATCCATGCCTAGAATGACACCATACCCTCCATATCTAACCCAAGAAGGTCTACTGCTAAGATCGGTCTCCCAATGATGATGTGTACCCCTCTACATATCGAATGTATCAATGAACAACAACCCAGTTGTGAATCTACACACATAAGGCGAGTGTTGGTTGTCTGCAAAAGACCGTCTGCTCATGAAAATCCAATGGCAATAAAAGAGTGTGATGCCCCCGTATCAAAAAGAATCCTAAACGTACCCTCGACTGCTGACGGCACCTGAGGTACTGGTGGCATGGGTACATTCCGGACGTTATGCATACGCCTGTAATGCATCTATCCCTACGGATGGGGGGATGGGGGGATGGTGGAGTTAGTTCTGCTGGAGGCATCTGCACCTGCTGCCCCTGATGGGCACCCTATTGCTGACCCTAGCTCTTTGTGGACACTCTCCCTTCATATTCCATAGGGTTGTGTTTCGGCCGGATCGGATCGGAAAATGACCTTTCGAAAAAAATTCCAATTTTTTCGGAAATAAAATATTTGTTCCAATTTTTTCGAAAAATCAAAAAAGTTTTCGAATTCGAAAAAATCAGAAAATCGGAAAAAAAATCAGAAAAATTCAAAAATTCAAAACATATATTAAAAATTCAGAAATTTTGGAAATTCCAAAATTTCAAAAAAATTAATATACGATTTTCGACTACTCGAAATTCTCATTTTAAAGAAATCGAAAAAAAGATTTAACCCAACATGTAAATATGTAAGTATTTAACCATTTTTTCATTTGTGTAGAGGATAGAGGGATATTCTATAGGACTTTTTTAGGCCTCTCTTCCTCTCCTAGCCAATGTGGGACACACGAGAATGTTTAAAAAAATTAGAAAATTTGGAAATTGGAAAATATTTCATAAAAAAACGGAAATAATTCCGAAAAATCGGATCGGCATAGTTTCCGAAAAATTGAAAATTCGGAAATTCGGAATTATTTCCAATTTTTTATCCGATTTTTTTCAAAAAAATCGGAAATCGGAAAATAGGAAATCATAAACCTTATATACGTTCCAAAATCGGAAAATATCGGATCGAATATCGAAAAAATCGAAATGTTCGAAAAAAAAAACACAACCCTAATATTCCATGTCTGGACACAAACGAAGCAACACCCCTGAAAGTTCCCTTCTCTCTGCCCCTGTTGGCCCTGACGAGGTTGCCCCTGATACTGGCCCTAGTGGCCCCTGCCCTATTAGCCTCCCCCATTATTCCCTTGGCCTTGACGGCCCTAGGGAACCTCCTGCTGCTGCTAATTAGGACCCTATTGGCCCTGTCTGAAACCTTGACCCTACGGTAGTATCCTCCTGGTCTAAACCTCTTGATCTGATCCCCCTGTTGGGAATCCTGCCCCTGCTGCTGAGGTGCCCCACTGGCACTACTCCCTCCCGTCCTACCTGATTGTCTCGACTCACCTGCTCTTTTACTTCCCTTCAGGTGGAAGCGATTGTCTAGTAAGTGCAAAAGTGCATCATTAACAACCTTTGAATATGTCTGTAATGATGGGTTGCCAAGTAAATGTTGATTGATCCTCCAGGCCAGCCCATCCATAAAATTAAGCTTCTTATTTTCTTCAGTGTCCACTTCATCTAGCACAAAGTTATCCAAACAGGTGAACTCTTTCTCGTATTCAGCTAATAATCGGTCACCCTGCGTAACGTCATTAAATTCCCTCCTCATTTCTGTCTGAACAACTGATAGAAAGTACCTGCAATCGAACCACTCCTAGAACTCTACTATCGGCATCGTATCCCTCTCCTCTGAGGTGGTAATAGACTCCCACCACTGCAGTGCAGCTCCCACAAGTCTGAACGTGGCAAGCATTTGTTTATGAGTGTCGCTGCACTCAATCATACGTAGGTGATGATGTAGGTCCTTCTTCCACTGACATGCTACTATCACATCCGAGCTCCCTAAAAACTCTGGTGGGTGGCCTTTTTAAAAATCCTCCCTAACTTTTTGTCAAGATAACGACCCCGGTTGGGCCTGAATCACTAGTGGTACTGGTGGTTATGGCTCAGTTTATGGAAAATGAGTAGCCATGACAGTCATAGATGCGCTGACTGCCTGGACCACTATCTCGGCCACATGTGCAGTCATCACTAACCACGTGGGTGGTTGTGGCTGCTGCACCTATGGCACTTGATGAGCCTCTCTCACCTCAAACCTCGTTGCTACTCTAGTCGGTCTACCTCTTTTAGGCAACATCTGAAATTTAAAACAAGTTATATGAGTCCAAAGTCAATAGAAAATTATTAGTAGAAGCACGATATCTCAAATGCGTAAAAAGCAACCGTCTTAATAATATGGCTCTACATCAAAAGAACGATGTGCTTGAATCGTCGTAAGATGTATAGTTCCTATGGACACTAGAACCTGATATTCTGATACCATCTGTGACACCCCACCCAATTAAATACCGGTTGATCAGTCATTTATTAAATTAAACAGGATTCCCATTTAGTTCATTCTTAGCATCACTGTCGAAAACCATTAATTACTAATAACCTATTGGTTAATTAAGGAGGTGTCAAAATTTTATCTTTTAATTTAATAGTTAACACTATAAGGAAAAACTAAATGAAACCATTAACACATTAATAGAGTTCATACCATCACAAGATATGAATAAATAAATAAATAAATAAATAAATAAATGTCTTACCTAATAAACCATCGTCTACAAACTCCAAATCTAAATAATAAATCCAATAGATAAATAAATAAATAAATCCCGACACAAGTTTGGAAAAAATAAACCGAATAAAGTACTGTAGGGGAAACATGCCCAAAGATGAAGTACTAGAATAATGAAATCCTAATCTAGAATGAACAACTGGGTAGTCTAGTCCAAATCTTGCATCCATCCACATATGCCGTAGCTGTGCATCCCTGGAATAGGTAATCAATTCTAGCGTCTATGTGGCTGGACACCTACAAGGTTTCGAAAATATTTTTGGCAAGGGTTAGAACCCAAAACATTTGAAAAACATTTGCAAGTGATTAAGTTTGCAGTGATTAAAATGCATGAATATTTTTCATATTTAATCTAGTGTTGCACTCCTTTGAGATAATCCTCACTCCTCAACTAATGTGCATACCTACCGCTTTCTTCATAACCCATCTAGTTATACTATCCCGTCTAACCAGCCTTGTTATGAACCCTTCCTTATCCTCTTCTCTAGCCAGAGTAATGCTACCTTTGATTTTTTTTAAATTATGTCACCCTGAAATTCTTTTATTCCATTCAAATAAAATCATATAACGTTTTTCCAGCTATATAAGTAATACAATTTCACTTCATGTAGTTTACCCATATATAAATATTCACACTAATTATATACGTATGATAATACTACAACATTCACACATATGTCGTATATAATATCCTTCCTCCCGAGTAATAACTCACCGGATATTTTATCTAAAATGCTATCACCCCAGGTATACTCAATCCAACCCGGATACCACGAGACAGTCATCTCACATCGAATCAGGCAATAAAATAATAAGCGTGGTGGAGGTGGTCATAGTTCCCCGGGTGTGAGATCGAATCATACCCAAGAAGTTTCACCCCGAAAAGAATCACAACATAATATACCGGACGCTATAACCTGTGGATTATACTCTCCCTGCTTTCACGAGCTAAGGGATTCACCCACATCGCGCAACCTCCTATAATAGCACTAGAGGCGTATGTATTTATAAAAATATTTAACACCAATATTTAATGAGCACACAATCATATATATATATATATATACTATTCGTATATATATAATTCAATTAAACTTGGCTAACCCGTGCCTAACTCCCGTAACACTAGCCAAAAAATACCCGAGTCTATTCTTCAATTCTTAATTTAATTAATTTCACCTCAATTAATTTTATTAAAGTAGTGTCACTCAACTACAATGCCCGGAATCACTTACTCAATCCCTATTTTCATCCTTTAGAATTTATTATAGAAAATTCTGTTAATAAGTTTGACACACTTATTAGATTTAATATTACCTAACACTCGTCTCCCAAGGCCCTAAGTATTATCCTCCATTTAATTTTTACAGTAATTAAACCCCTTTTAGAAATCCCCAAAAGAAAACAAGGCAATTATATATTAAAAAAAATGATGGCAGTGGGAAAAATCCGCCACCGTCGTTCGAACGATGCCCTTGGTCGTTTGAACGACCTCCCGTTTCCAGCCCCATTCTTCCCCGGGGTTCTCTTTTCCGCTATTGTTACATTCTTATGATTCAAAGATTCAACTAATTCCTCAACCAAAGTATACCCAAGGGTTAATACGGGTTCCCAACAGCTTCTAATCACAATCAACATCATTCATAATAAACGATTTTCACTTTAATCCACTAATCTACGAATTTCATTTTTACGGGTTTTCATTTGATCGTGTTCTTAATTTCGATTCGGTAATCAAAATTACTCAACACTTGTTGCTGGATTTTTTTTACTACAATTCAAATTCCAACATTACAGAATCATATAATATCCTCAATTACACTTTTAATCTACACAAAGTGATAAATTCCTAAAAACCCATGTTTATGTGATAACCCACCCAAAAATAAATTTTCAATCACACCCGCCATGATATGAATCGAAATACTGTACTTTAGAATGAAATCAAGTTAACCACTTGCCTGATTAGATTCGTAGAGCCCGATTCCTTTGATGAAGAGGATGAATTTGACACAAGCACCTCAATCCCTCCTCAAATTGGCTCCCAAAAGCTCCTCACTCTCTCCCTCTTTTCTCCTCTCAAGTTCTTAGGGTTATAATATAATTAACTGTCGTTCAACCGTTATTAATTTAGGTTAAATAAATACTAAACCCGAAATTAGGCTTATAGGCCCAACCCAAATGACCCAAAAAACCCCATGTGGGCCCGGTTATGCCTAAAAATGTCTTGAGACCCAATTACTCCCCCCGGATACTCTTTTATGACTATCTCAACCCATCCGGAATCAACCGTGTACTCAGAATCATCACTCGAGTCACTTTACCAAAATTCTCCATCTCGACCCCAATATAGTCTATACCCTACTCCTGGTTGAGATAATATAAATTTTCGTCGTTTAACTCGCTATGACGCATAATAATAATCACATATTATTTACTACGCACTTTGTAAATTTTATTCTGTTTATATTAATCATTATATCTCTCGATTAATATTTAAATACACACATAATAATTAATTCGATTAAATTATGACACACTTGTAATTTAAATTGATGCAAATTAATTCAATACTTAAATGCTCAGAAATATGGGGTGTTATATATATGAGAGTGGTTGATGGGGATGATGAGGGATGCTAGCAAAACATTGGCATTTATCACATTTCTGAACATATTCTGTTAAGTCTTTTGCAAGAGTCGGCCAAAAATACCCCTGAGTGACGATCCTTTTGGCCAAATATCTTCTAGCGACATGGCTTGCACATGACCCATCGTCTATGTTTTGGAGAACCAAGCCTGTCTATGTGGGGTGCACACATCGAAGAAAAGGAAGAAAGAACCCTCTCTTATAAATCACATCACCTATGATAGTGAACTTAGTTGCACAATATTTTATCTTTCTTCTCTCGGCCTTATATTCGGGAAATTTTCCATCTCTGATGTAATCGATGATCGGATCCATTCACGACGCTCCCAAATTTAAGTTCAAACAGAGGCTCATGCCAACCTCCTCAATTTAGATGCTCGGCTTGAGTAAAATCTCCATGTGGCCATCCCAGGGGGTGCGGCGTTCGTTCCGGGGGGAAGGAGGAGGATACCTCGAGAAAGAACTGCACCGCGGTCTCACACCCTTCTCTTCGAAAGGTGCTTCGGTCGTTGTTGATATGGAGTGAATGTAAAGAGGTGGAGTTTCCGGCATATTTTGCTCAAAATAGGCAAAAGAACATGTTGCCACTTCGAGAGAGTGGCATCAAAGATAAACTGATGAATATGAAACCAATAGATCGGAGGTTCGGGGGCTAAGTTACGGCATAGGAAGGTGTTAGGTACCCATCCCACCCTTTCGATCTCTCATGGGAAAATGTTAATATTTTCTTTTATCCCGTGAAGTGCGTGTATGTGTTTATATAATGGGGATTGGAATCGTTCGACCCATACCATGGAAAAGTTAGGGTGAGGTCATCCATTGGAATACTCCCAAAATAATAATAAATGTAGAAGATAGAATATGAGCGTTCATCCCGATATTGATCGTTATTGGGAAACGATAATATGTGTGGGATGAAACACGAACAAGCATATTATATGTATATGTATGATAAAAATGAGGGATTTTGAGAAATTTGGAAAATAAGAGAAATTAGAAAATCAAAAAGTTGGACTCGTATACCAGATTTTAATCCGAGACGCCTACGTAGCCTATAAAGGCATCAAAGTCCACGTAGTTCGAATGTAGAATAGGGGTGGGGTTTATCCCATAGTTTAGAACGGAATTTTATTATGTGTGTGCGAATAGAAAATGTGTTTTTTGGTTTTTGGAAAAAGCGTGATGAATAATTCCGTTCGGAATTTACGAGTGTAACCCTCTTTTATTTGTTTTTGGGTTTTTTTATGAAAAATAAAGTATGTGAAATATTCTAATAAAAGCGTAGATGTTAATGTGTATGAACTAAAGTGAACTAGATCGTGAATTTAAAGTAACTTATGAAAAAATAAGATATTTACAAGAGAAGGAGAAGGAATTGGACCTTCCATGGAGCTTGAGCTTGGATCTTAGATGAAATCCTTTAAATGTTTATGGTTATTGATGAGAGAGAAGGATATTTGCCAAATTGGATCTGAAAAGGATGGGTATTTAGGTCTGAATGGAACTTCGCTGACTTTGAGAGAATGTTGTTGAGATCACTGATGCTAATGGGTTTTCCTGTTGTTTTCGGAATGAGGTCATGGCCCTTATTTATAGGGAACAAGTTGGGTGATGATCGGCCTACCCCTGAGGGTGCCGATCAACAGGTCACCCTTGACACTGTGCCGATAGGTAGGGTTCAGGACCTGCCAATTGGCAGTCTCGTGCAGACTTTTCTGGAAAAATAATCGTAGCGCACAAATCGTTGATTCGAATCATGCAAGGGGAATACCATTAAAAATTTATTTTAGATAAATTCTAGAGTTCTTTGGACCACTCCCGAGTCTGGAAGTTGACTTTGGGTCAAATGTGGCTCAGAAGCGCACGTCGGTTCTTTAGATGGGAGATCGCCGGACGTAAATGGACCGTTCGACCGTATGGTAAGTCAGAATCGCACACGGGGTGGATTGTTAGAAAGTATATTCAGTGCCCTTTGTTGATTCATTCAGTCTCGTTCGATCTGAAGAGTTGACTTTGGTCAAATGGAGTTCAGGAGCACCCGGTGGCCTTCGGATCGATTTTGGGGTAAAACTAGTCATTCGTTCGAAACGATTATGCTGTTTCACACACAGGGTGGACCGTTGGGAAGGGATTTCAATGCCCTTAAAATATTTAAAGATCTTTCGCTCTGACAAAATAGTTTATCAGAGTCAAATGGGGTCCGGGTGCACTCGATGGCCTCTAGATCGGTACTCAAAGTGCGACTTAGGTTTGCGGTGGAAAGGGGAAGCGCTAGGAGTCTAAGGAGAGACTTAGGGGGTCCTAAAATGTGGTGTCTACAAATCCCCTTGACGGGTGAGCTTGGAATAACTGATGGTCATCAAATAGATACCACGTGATGGAGGGAGGTCAGCTTTATGGACCTAAGGGATGTGGATGACCGATTCAGAGGGTTGAGGTCAATTCTGGACTAAAAGAGGTGACCCCCAAGGACCGAGGTCAATTTTGACCTAACTGAGGTGACGATCCAATACCGAGGTCAACTCTAACCTAGAAGAGGTGACGACCGAGGACCGAGGTAAATTCTAACCTAAGAGAGGTGACAACCGAGAACCGTGGTCAATTCTGACCTAACTAAGGTGACGATCCAAGACTGAGGTCAATTCTAACCTAAGAGAGGTGATGACTGAGGACCGAGGTCAATTCTGACCTAAGAGAGGTGAAGATCGATGATCGAGGTCAATTCTGACCTAACTAAGGTGACGATATAAGACCGAGGCCAATTCTGACCTAAGAGAAGTGATGATTGATAACCGAGGTCAATTCTGACTTAACTAAGGTGGAAATTCAAGATCGAGGTCAATTTTGACTAAGAGAGATGACGACCGAGGATCGAGGTCAATTTTGACCTAACTGAGGTGACGATCCAAGACTGAGGTCAATTCTGACCTCAAAGAGGTGACGACCAAGGACCGAGGTTAATTCTGACCTAACTGAGGTGACGATCCGAGATTAAGGTCAATTCTGACCTAAAAGAGGTGATGACCGAGGACCGAGATCAATTCGAACCTAACTAAAGTGATGATCTAGGACTAAGGTCAATTCTAACCTAAAAGAGGTGATGACCAAGGATTAAGATCAATTCTGACTTAACTGAGGTGACAGTCTAATACCGAGATCAATTCTCACCTAGAAGAGGTGATGACCAAGGATCGAGGTCAATTCTGACCTAACTAAGGTGATGATCCAAGACCGAGGTCAATTATGACCTAACTGAGGTGACGACCGATGACCGAGGTCAATTCTGACCTAAAACAGATGACGATCGAGGACTAAGGTTAATTCTGACCTAATTGAGGTTATGATCCAAGATTGAGGTCAATTCTGACCTAGAATAGGTGAGGACCGAGGAACGAGGTCAATTCTGACATAAGAGAGGTGATGATCGAGGATCGAGGTCAATTTTGACCTATAAGAGGTGACGATCGATGATCAAGGTCAATTCTGACCTAACTAAGGTGACGATCCAATACCGAGGTCAATTCTGACCTAAGAGAGGTGACAACCAATGACCGAGGTCAATTCTGACCTAACTAAGGTGATGATCCAAGATAGAGGTCAATTCTAACCTAAAAGAGGTGACGACTGAGGACCGAGGTCAATTCTAACCTAACTGAGGTGACTACCCAAGATTGAGGTCAATTCTGACCTAGAAGAGGTGATGACTGAGGACCGAGGTCAATTCTGACCTAACTGAGGTGACGATCCAAGACTGAGGTTAATTCTAACCTAAAAGAGGTGACGATTGAGGACCGAGGTCAATTCTGACCTAACTGAGGTGAAGATCCAAGACTGAGGTCAATTCTGACCTAAAATAGGTGTACTTTCTTTCGAGAAATTTAGGGATTCCACTGGGGATGAGAAATGGATTTTAGGTTCCGCTGAGAAATAGTGAATGATCCGAGGATTTGGTAGCTGGGGGACAATTTTGAGTGTCCTTTGGAGACATTATTGGGGAGAATGATTCTCTAGAATTTTGTTGGGGGTGTAAAAAATATTTTCCTTGGTGAACAAGGTGCTAGAATGGATTTGACAATTTTAGGAATTTTTTGGGAATTGTTTGGGATTTTCTGGTATTTTTTCAGATTTTCTGTACCAAATTTTAAAGAGTGTGCCGATCGACATGGATGGAGGTGTGCCAATCAGCATTGGCACGGACTTTTGAGGTGCCTCGAGCAGGTGAATGGACCAGTGTCGATCGGTGGGTAGAGGGGACTGCCGATCGGCTTGACCCTTAGCCTCCTATAAAAAGGGGGGGGGGGGGTTCTCCTCATTTTACACAGCTTTCTGACTTCTTTTCCTCTACTATAAACCTATGCAAATCGTCCTAATGTATGAAATGGATGACTTCTCAAGCAATGTGACTCATATGGCATAGTTTAATGCCGACGACTGGGCAGGGTTAGAGTGGAGGACTAGGGTGCCCCTTTATTGTGTAGCGAAAACTCTTTTGACTCCTCTGAGCCTGTGGCGGATGATCAAAATCTTCTTCGTGAGCCTTCGCATCATCGCTCTTCAAGGGTAATGAACCCTTGGGGTTATGTAAGTATTTCATAACTCTTGGTATTACTTTCTTATTTTCTTGACGAGATTGCTTTATTTCTTGAATCTGACGAGGACTTTCTTCATTTCTTGACAGTCTGACGTCTCCATGTCGACTATTCATGCCCGCGATACAACAGCGCTTAAGGATGTTTGGGAGAACCTTCTCGTTGTGGTGCGCTAGATGGTGTCCTCTATAGGTTTTGGGAGGCAATTTTCGGCTCTAGATGAGATGCCCTGCTACACTGCGGTTCTATGTGCTTTGAGAGAGATGGTGACTCACATTGATGTTCAGCAGTTACTGGGGCTCAATTGCGAGGGTGCCCAGATTGAGGTGGACAAGACACTGCGGGTGATGTCGGAGGTGGTGATGGCGGCTCTGGGTGACGTGGAGAGGGTCGTTTCTGGAGATTCCCTCTGCTTGTCTTCTCTGAGGGATATTTTTCTGAGGATGAGGGTTGATGAGAACGACGGGCAGCAGGTGCGTCAGATGGACCGCTTGTTTATCTTGCTCGTGTTAGGAGGTTTTTTGGTGGAGACGAGTGGCGACGTCGTCCACTTATGGTTTTTGCCTTTTCTGAGGGTGTTTTCGAACATCCGCTTCTATGATTGGGGGAGCCTGACTTTGGCGACCCTTTACTATTCTTTGGATTCATTCAGATGATGATGTCGGCCGACTTTTATTGTGGTTACGTATCTTCTGGTGGTATTCTTTATTTTGCGCATTTTCCTTTATGCGCTCGCACTTTCCATTCATGCACTTCTTTTTTTTATTTCTTGAATGATGATCCTTGTCCTTTGCAAACGTGGTTCTATGAGGTGATTGGGATGAACACCAACTGATTTCTTTAAAGGATGACTCTGTGGGGGACTTCTGTCGGATGTTTCGATGGCGGAGGTCCAACCGGAAGTCGAAGAAGAACCTTTCTATGGAGGCAGTGCGTCAGGTCTTTAATGGACTGACGAGTGAGGGGATAAGCTTTCTTTCATTTTTGAGACCGTTCTGTTCCTTTGATGATATTTTATTGATATTAATCCTTCGATTTTGCTGGGGATTTGCAGGTGACCTTTTATACCTAAGGGACGGCTATTCAGCATATTGGGGTGACGAGTGGGCATGCACAAATGCGGCGCCTACTGGCGCATGAGTTCGTTTACTTCTGGTATCTTGGGGAGAGGGTAGTCCGGCAGATTATGGAGGAAGGGGTTGCGATGCTGTCGATGAGGCCTCCTATGTTCATGAGGCGCATGGTGGATACGTCTGATGATGCTGGGTGGTTGCGATGATGGGAGAGCCATACTCTCTGTACACTGACATAGCGGTGATGTACAACTATTTAGACTTCATCTCGAGTTGGCTGATTCCCCCTAGCATATATGATGTGATGCCTCTCCCTAGGGCGGGCTCGAACCGTCAGGTGGGGTCCTCTCAAAGAGAAGGTGGTTCGGCTACATCGGCAGCAGCAACGATGATGTCAGGGCCTTCTTTTGTGCGGCTGCATTCCCCTAGTTATACCCTTAGGCAAGCTGATGGGGGGATTTGTGCATCTACAACATCGTCCTCATGCGATGGACCTGGAGGAGTTAGGCCTGACAGAGGAGGTCCTTCGGCCTGCGGTATGTCTTTCTTTTATTTCCTTAATTTCTTTCTCTTTCCTCATGCTTGACTGATTGGATATTTTCTATTTTTCCTCGCATCATATCAGTGTTTCGACCACCTGGATGAAGGACATCAGGGACTAGATATCTTCGACGAATGCTCATATTCGTGAGACAATTCCAGCTCCTTCTTGCTTGGTGTCTTTTGCCTCGTCCGGGGAAGGTTCGAGTTCTGGAAGTGGGTGTATATCGTCTCGCCGCAGGGGGAAGAGGGCGCGCCGTAGGATGGGGGATCCTAGAGAGAGAGAGAGAGAGAGGAGAGATAAGAGATAGAGAGAGAGAGGGAGAGAGAGAAATTGGGTTCGGGCTAAGTCATGTTGTTTTGTCTACTTTTCCTGCAAAATATCAATGTAATATAGCAAAATATATGCAAATAAAGAATGAAATTTTTCGTTAATTTTATTTGTTTAATGATTAATGCACATGCTCTTTTTACTTTGCTGCTGAGACCGTAAATAGAATTTTGAAGATTGATTTGAGAATGACTTTATTTTTCAAAAGATATTAGTAACAATATAAGTATAAAGGAAATTCATAATTTCCTTAAGATAAAAATTATTTTTGTTGAGTTTTTTTTATTTTGACAAAAGAGGAAAAAGGGGATTTTCCCAAAATAGGGGGTTATCAATCGACATGACCCCTGTCCTACCTATCGGCATATCAGTCCATTCCAATCAATCCAAGCCTTTGGTTGCATGTTCTTCAATTTACTTGGTACTTGGTGGGGAAAGTTTTGCTCCAATTTGTGCAGGGTTTCTTGTCATTTCTTGAGAGTTTCCTAGTATAAATAGGGGTGTGAATGGGACTTTCCTCCTCACACTTTCACTTTCTTCCTTTTTCACATTCTTACTTGTTTATTATCTCTTGGTATTACAAGATGGATCTCTCTGGTAGCATTGAATTCGCTAATTTCCTCTAATCCTTGGAAGCAATGTGTTCTTATAATGTTGATTATGACGCCTTTCACATGCAGCGAGTCTCTTTGTGATGCAACCGGCCCATTGAGTGGAACATGCTGATGGCAGCTATAGAGTTTTGGTATCCCGAGGATCCTGTATTCCGCTTCGAGTTGGATGAGATTTGTCCTACCTATGAGGAATTTTCTGCCATGCTGGGGATAAATCTCAGCGTTGCTGCGACTCTGCTTGAGTTTTCTCGTTCTTCCAGGGAATTACTGGCTGGTCTTCTTCATATTTTGCCTTCTGCTGCCAGGCCCTTGGTTACGGGGGGAATGATTTCCCTTTCAATGATTTTTCAGTTCGTGCATTCATAGGATGTGGGTGATGTTGGATATACCGGGGTCGTCATCCTAGGCATTATTTCAAAAGTCCTGTTGGCGATTGGGGAAACACTGGTGGATCCCCAACTGGCTGCTATCATTTCTTGGATGTCACACCATTGCAATCATGCGGAGGTGATACTAACAGAGACCTTGAATGGCCTGGATGCCTGGCGGGAGGGTCGTTCTGAATTTCTGAGGGGTAGCCCTGTAATGTTTTTATGTATCTTTGAGAGAGGTTTTGTATGGCGATCCTGCCTGAGTATCCCTTACCGGTGGTTCCAAACTTCTTCTCGTGCTATTTTATTAGCGTAGGCCTGGACATTGAGATTTGGGGGAACTGGTTTATAAAGCACGGGGCTCGAGGCTTACGCTGGTCTGTGCCTTGGTTGGGGAGCTGCTTCACATTTTGAAACTTGAGGAGTACCAATATGTCCGATTAGTAGGCCTCAGGCAGGCCCCTTTCTACTTTCCCTGGCGACTGCTGCGCCAATATGTTTGGGAGCAAATCGTGCCACCGCGGACACCGAACTTCTTTCCTATGAAGGACCTGACAGAGCATATGCGCATGCGGCTTGGTTCCCTGTGGGAGAATCTTCGTCCGTCGACCCGTCCTTCTCAGTCTACTGGGCGAGTCTAGCATGTCTCCGGGGACTACATGAAGTGGTTGTGGAAGAAGGTAGTGGCCAGGATGTTGGCTGTGGAGACTGATCAAAGGTGGTTTTCCATATCTGACACCATGGAGGGAGGCATTGTGGTCTTCACTAAGCTAGTTAGGGCTTATCGCTCCATGGAACGTCTGTGATACTCCATTTAGGCAGGGGAGGTTTGGGGAGCCCAGGATGCAGGTGATGATGGTGCTGGTTCCTTTGGCAGATGCGGGTAAGGCTTTGTGAAGCTTCTTGTGATAGGTGTGGTTTTTGTGCTTTGTAGGAATAATTGGGGGGTGATTTTTAGGAGTAGTGGGGCTTATTTTTATCTGGGGGTTTTTAGTAGGTGTAGTGTTGGCAAGGGATGTCGTTTGACTCCCTACGCCGATATAATCGTGCAAAAATTTCAGATAATGAAATAAATAAGTTGTTGATCATCTAGTTGTTCCTCTTGATGACTTTTGCATTTTGAACTATCTATACTTATCACTAAGGCATACATAATTCTTTTTTTCATGTATATGTTAAAATGAACTGTCATTCTCGGGGATAAGAAAAGAATAGCATTTTGTGAAAAGAAGGGGGCCGCATTTATGTGAAGAGAATGAGTTGCCTACGTACCTCTAAGGGTTTAGAGGATCAGGCCCACGTAGTTCTGGGTAGGGATAAAAGAAGAGATTTTTTTTAGAATAGAAAGGATATGAGAAGAGTCGTAGCGTGCCGAGATTTAGGACTAGGGGTAGATTTTTTTTAGACGGTCCAGGTTGACTGGACGCGCCATTTCTTCTCCATCGAGGTCGGTGAGCACAGCGGCGGCGCCCGACAGAATCTTCTTCACAATGTAAGGGGCCGCTCCAATTGGGCTTAAATTTCCCTCTGGGGTCCCAGATGGGCTCTACTATTTCTTTGAGGGCTAAGTCCCCTTCTCGAATACCGCAGTCTTTGACTCTCTTATTGAATGATTGCGCTATACGGTGATGGTACCGTTGTATGTGATATAGATCTTTCAATCTCCTTTCATCTAGGAGGGTCAGTTCATCAAGACGGATTTGGTGCCAGTCTTCCTCGTTGACTTTGCTTTCAAGCATGACGCGCAGTAAGGGTATTTCCCACTCCACGGGTAGGACTGCTTCCTTGTCGTAGACTAGAGAGTAAGGAGTAGCCACGGTAGAGGTTCAAATTGAAGTACGGTAGCCCCAGAAGGCGTAAGGGATCTTGTCAACCCAATCACGACAACTCTCGATCATCTTGCTGATGATGGATTTAAGATTCCTATTGGCTACTTCGATTACTCCATTGGTTTGAGGTCGGTATGGAGAAGATTTATTTATTTGAATCCCATACTCGTCAACCACTTCTGTAACCTCCACCTCAAAATGTAACCCATTGTCTGATACCAGTTCGTGTGGGACCCCATATTAGTAGATGTTGTTTTTCTTTATAAATTTGTCCACTTTCTTGACATTCAGAACTGCGTTTCACTCGGCTTTGACCCATTGGTGAAGTATTCAATAGCGACTAGGATGAACTCATTCCCATTGGATGCCCTTAGTATAACTTTCCCTATGATGTCTATGCCCCATGTGGAAAAAGGCCAGGGAAAAGTCATATTGTACAATTCTCGCAGAGGCAAATGTTTTAGGTTGGAGAACTATTGGCATTTGAGACATCTTCAAATGTAAGATGTGTAGTCCTGAACCATGGTAGTCCAGTAGTATCCTTATCGAATGATCTTTTTGGCAAGCATATGGTCGTTTATCAGGTGTCCGCTGTGAATTTTCTACATCATTTCTTCAATGTCAGCCCCTGCGATGCAGTGTAAATGGGTTTCATCGAAGTTTCTCTTAAACGGTACTTTATCATAGATAATGTACTGGGCGATCAGTTTGGGATAGTTTCTCGGTCTTTCTTATCAAATCCTTGGGGATACCACCGTATTTGAGGAGGCGCCAAATGTTATAGTACAGCAGTCGGTTATTTCGGGTTTTTCCGCCCTGCTGAGCTCGATACGGTAGCAGTGGGTTGGTTTGTCTTATTTTTGAACAAGGAAGGGGGCCATGGTTATTCCTTCGGGCATGTCAATCATGGAGGCTAAGGTGGCAAGGGCATCAGTTAGGTTACTTTTTCCTCGGGGCAGGTAGTGGAAGGTGATTTCTTGGAATTGGGAATCTAGTTCTTCAAGGTGGGCATGAAAGGGTAAGGGTTTCTCATCCTTGACTTTCCACTTTATGAGTACTTGATCGGTGATGAGGGCTGAATCCCCATAGACATCGAGGTGTCAAATTCCCTTCTTGAGGGCAACTTTGAGGCCTACCGTGCATGCCTCGTATTTAGTCATGTTGTTGGTGCAGGGGAAATCTAATTTGATGGCAATGGGAGTGTGGGAGTCATCACGGGCAATTAGGAGAATTCTAATTCCATATCCTTTTTTGTTGGCAGCGCCATCAAAGAACATTTGCCATCGAATATCTTCTTGGGAGGCGCAAAGGATATTCTCGTTTGGAAACTCGAAAATCCAGGCATCGACTTCTTTCATAGGGTAGTCAGTAAGGTAGTCAGATATGGATCTTCCTTTCATGGATTTCTGTGTGACATAGGTGATATGAAACTCGGCTAGAAGCATCAACTAATGGCCTATTCGACTGGATAGGGCGGGCTTTTTGAGTAGGTACTTGATGGGATCCATTCAGGAAATGAGTCTGATGAGAAAGGCGAGCATGTAGTGCCGTAACTTTTGGGTAACCCAGACAAGAGTGACACATGATTTTTCCAAGGTGGTGTAGTTAACTTTTTAACCATCCAACTTCCGACTGGCATAGTACATGGCTTTCTCCTTACGGGTTTCTTCAAGGTATTGATCTAGAAGGGCCCGGCTGCTATATCGGTCACGGTTAGGTATAGGAGTAAGGGAAGATCAGACTACGGTGGCATGAGCACCGAAGGTCGGGTTAGGTATTGCTTAATTCGATCGAAGGATTATTGGCAAGCTTCGTTCTATACCTTGGTTGAATCCTTTTGGAGGAGTTTGAAGATGGGTTCACAGATGAAAGTCAATTGGTTGATGAATCGACTGATGTACTGTAATTTCCCAAGTAATCCTCGAACTTCTTTCTCCGTTCGGGGAGGTGGCATCTCAAGTATGTCTTTTAGCTTAGCAGGATCTACTTCTATTCCTTTCTCACTGACCATGAATCCCAAGAGTTTCCCTTTAGTAATGTCGAAGACACATTTCTGTGAGTTAAGCCGCATTTGGTACTGTCCCAGTCATTCAAAGAATTTTTGGAGAGCGAGAACATGACCTTCTCTAGTCTTGGACTTGATAATCATCTCATCTACATAGATCTCGACTTCCTTGTATATCAGATCATGCAGAATGGTTGTGGCAGCCCTTTGGTAGGTAGCCCCTACATTTTTTAGAACAAATAGCATGACAATGTAGCAAAAGGATCCCTAAGGGGTGATGAATGCAATTTTCTCTTGATGATCAGGGTGCATCTTGATCTGGTTATATCCGAAAAACCCGTCAATGAATGACCTGAGTGTGTGACTGGTTGTGTGTTACCCATAATCATATAGATGTTAGGTTGCGGGTAATCATCCTTCGGAGAGGCCTTATTCAAGTCTCGGTAGTCGATACACATGCGGACCTTCCTTCCAGATTTCAACATGGGTACGATATTGGCTAGCCATGTAGGGTATTCAATTACCCTAATGAAGCCCACGTTCAATTGCTTGACAATTTCTTCTTTTACTTTGAGCGACCATTCGGTGCAGAGCTTTCGTAGCTTCTGTTTGATTGGTTTACATTCTGAGAGAGTTGGAATCTCATGTTGTGCTATCTCAGGGTCAATGTCGGGCATATTATCGTAGGACCATGCGAAGACATCCACGAATTCCTTCAGTAGTTCTTCGAGTTGCATACGCTAGTGCTCATCAAGGGTAGACCCTATCCTAATCTCGCGCATATGGCTACTAGAACCGAGATTAATAATAATAGTTTCATCTTCTTGAACGCGGTTATGTTGTTTTTTATTAACCTTATTTAGATGAGCTAAGAATTATTCATTTACAAAGTCATCATCATCAAGAGTTTGATTAGAATCAAGACAATTAATGTAAGGCACATCAAGATATTCAAAATCTTTATTTATTTCATTGATAGGAAAAACAGCATTGAGAACCTCATCGTAGGAGGTCTTGATTACATCAGAGTGAGAGGAAACAATAAAAGGTGAAAGGGGGATAAACATCAGGTTTAGGTTAAATATCAGCAGGTGGCACAGGTGCAGCGTGGAAGTTGAGAAGAGGTGTATCAGCATCTTTGATGAGGTAGGATGGATTGGATG
Source organism: Sambucus nigra (assembly GCA_949130495.1). NCBI lineage: Eukaryota > Viridiplantae > Streptophyta > Magnoliopsida > Dipsacales > Adoxaceae > Sambucus > Sambucus nigra. Next base: position 218,256,540 of record OX422215.1, read on the forward strand.
ATGTAGTCCCTGAGTGGATCATTCAGAGTGCCAGCCCCAATATATATAAGTTGAAAAAGTCCTCGGAATCGCTGTCCTTAGAATCCCTGATATCAGCTAGGTCTCCTTAGTGAGTGGTTGCACACAGTGTTAGGAACTTTATGCTCCTGAGTAGTTGTCTTAAAAAAAGATCTCCATTCCAAGTTTTATCTTCTTGTTTACAGGGTCATACTAAGGTTTAAGGAAGCCGCAGAAGGGGAAATCTTCACCCTCTCTGATGAATTTTTCATTTAGGGAATCTCTCGAGATAGTTCTGGCGCATTCTAACTTTTTCTTCAGACGAGGCTAACGGATCAATCTGAGTTCTTCTTCTGATGGTTGATAGCCTAAGCCACATGGAGGAAAGGCCTCCTTCAACTCAATAGGTTCAGTTATCCCTTGTTGTCTTTTCCCTAGTCCTAGTCCGGGCATAAAGTGCATGTTCTCGAATATTTGGATTACATTAATATTTCCATGAGGACCATATTCTGTACAATCCCTATCTTTGAAGTCATCCCCTGCTAGGAGTAGGAGTGGTTCGACCTGGAAGCTTGATAGTAGCATATCATTCACCCCATGCTGCATCGCAAGTAATGAATTACTGGTGCTTGCATTCTCGGTATTGTCACTATCTCCCAAGATGGTGATAACTTGTCCATTGTAAAGAATTTCAATTTATGATGAAGGGAAGAAGACACCCCTTTGATGTTGTGGAGCCATGGTCGTCAGAACAGAAGATTGAAGCAGGTTGGGATGTCGATGACTTGGAATTCAACAACGGGATTTATAGGGCCAGACCCTATTGCAAGCTTGATAGATCCTATTACTTCGCGGCGGGTGTTGTCGTAGGCACGTATGGCAACAGAGGTTGGAGCAAGGTCGCTCACTTTCAATCCTAGATAATTGAGGGTTCTTATTGGGAAAACATTCAGAGTTGATCCGTTGTCGATGAGAGAGAGGGGGACAGTTTTCCCCATAACTTCAATAGAGATATTAAGAGAATGATTACGGTTGGGACCAGTCTTAAGGATTTCCACTTCAGAAAGGAGAGCATTAGAGTAGAGGTCAAGGATCCAACTAGGTTCACTACTTCTTCTAGTGTGGTTGAGGGAGGAACTGTGGGTCCCGTGAGTAGCTTGATTAGGGCATTTTGATGTAGTTTGGAAGACATGAAAAGTCCCCATAGAGTGATGTTAGCTTGGGTTTTCTTCATTTGATCAAGGACCTTACTTTCTTCAATATTCATTTCTGGCGTAGGGAGATTATCAACACATTTCCCTTTATTGCTTATCGATGGTTGTAAGTTTGAGTTTTGGTAATGTCTCTCGACCTGGTCATGTGGTCCACGAAAGAGGGGAAAAATAGAAACCCTGTTTCTTCATCAATATCGGGTTGATCAGCTACCTAGTTGATCTCTCCTAGAAGTTCCTCGAATGATATCATTTCGCATATGTTGGCTATCAGACTAGTCTTTCCTGAATCTGTCTCTTCATCTGAGTCTTCGAAATCGTCCCCCATCCGGTGGGAACGATATTGTCTTTCCATACAAAGTCAATACACTCTATAAATTTTATAGCCTCTTCGTATAATTCTTCCCATTCGGTAGGGAAATACAGGACTGAAAGGACCAGGTGCCCTTCTAAGTTCAAAGCGTCAAGCATCTCGGATATTCTACGAATGTCACCAGTTTGTCGAAATAAATCTTCCATAATCTAGACCAGGTGATCTAGACTGACTTCGTCGACTGGCACTACCCAGTTATCTGACTTTCGGGCCCATTTTCGAGCTTCTAAGAATAACCCGTTGAATCTCTAACAGTCGATGGTCATCTGGGAGGGAAATTTCAGCCTGAACTCTTGGAGTTGGTTTAGCACGTCGGATAGTTCCATATTTTTACCTCTAGAACGGGTACGAACAGCGATGTATGCTCTAGTAAGGAGTGATAAGTTTTGATCGGTAAGGCTGGTAGGGTGTAAAAGAAAATATAGGTATGTTTAGAGAGGTTTAGGAGAGTATATGGGTATAACTGATGATTTACTTGGCATGATTTTGGTAGATGGGTCGAGTTCTGAGTCTTCTTCTAGAAAGATGGCATTTGTATGATTCGGGAGTGGATTATGGGTAGTGTTTGGTTTAGGGTTAGCTGGTGGGGCGATGATACCCCCGTCAATCAGCTTTGGATCGTGCTTTGGAGATGGAAACATTGGTTTATGGTATGGCCAGCAGTTTGGTGAAAGTCACAATGGGTATCAGGTTTGAAATTTTTTGGAAGTGGATTTGGTAAGGGTCCAAGGGCTTGATCAGGTTTCGGTTTAAAAGATCCTGGTAGAATTTGTAGAGAGGAGCATGAAGCTCGATATATTCCACCCGGATTGGGTTTGGGCAACTTTTCGGTGCCCACGAAGCGGAAGGCTGAGAGATGTTGTTGAAAGTAGAGACTAGGGTATTAGAAGGTCTTTCAAACTTTCTTAGAGCAAATTGTCCAGAGATTTTCTTCGGTTCAACTTCTATCTTGGCAAGACCTTCTTCGATTTCTACTCCAACTTCTCGGAGATCTCGAAAGTGAGGGTAATACTGTCCTCCCATTGTTGCTCAGACATGAGGTAAGAAACTATTCTTCACAATGCTAACTTGTTCTTCTTCGGAAGGTCAATTGGTCATGGTAGCTGCTTTTTCTCTCCACCTTGCTATGAAAATACTGACTGATTCCCCAGGATTCTGTTTAAGTAGATCTAAGTCACGACAGGTAACCTCTAGCTCCTCGTTGTACTTGTACTGTGACATGAACTCACGGGCAACGTCTTCCCAACTGCGGATTCTGGATTCTTCAAGGGATAGGAACCAACGGGGGGGAGCTATCTTTCAAATTCTGCTGGAACATCTGAACCAATATTTCTTCTAAAACCCCTAGGAGAGTTATGGATCGGTGATAGATACAGAGACGAACGATCGGGGGTCCACTGCCTCCAAACTTCTCGATATTAGGCATCTTAAATTTTTCTGGTAACCTGGCTTTAGGATAGGAAGACATGTGGGTGTAGTCCATGTAGTTCCCAGAGATTCTGACTTGTTCAAATTTTTTGGTTATCATCTTGAGATCTTCCTTGACCTTGTTCAGTTCTTCCTCTTCCGGATCAATAGTCGCGAGTAAATTAGCCCCGATCTGAGTAAGGTTTGGCATGGGAAGCTGGGCAGGTGGTGGCCCATTAGAAGGAGGAGCACATGGAGTATAATGGTATTCTTTAGGAACCCAAATAGGCTCGGGTGTAGGCGGACCCATGGCGTGAGGGAAAATGACCTCAGGATCTTCGGGGACATGGACCCGATTTCTTTATATCTCATGAACCTCGATTTTAAGATTATCAATTTTGGCAGTGAGCTGAGCCAGAATCGTTAACAAATCTGGCTGCACATTCGGCACTTGATCCGTGTTCTCCATGGAAGGCGGGTGAGTCTCGGACACGGAGGAAGTAAGGGGACTGATAGAACTTTGGGGCGGTTCGACTGAAGACCGAAGCCAATTAGGGAGCCAAGAGATGGGTATGTGATCAACCTGAGAAGGAGAAGAAATTGGAATTTATTGTCGGAAAAGAAAAAGGGGAATTTGTTATTTTTGGAAAAGGAGGAAAATATTTTTGACATTTTTTGGAAAAGATGAGGACAAAAATGTTTTGTTTTTTTTAGGGAAAAGGAGGAAAAATATTTTTGGTATTTTTGATAAAAGAGGGAGAAATGTTTTTGGACACTTTTTTTTTGGAAAAAGAGAGAGGAAAAGACGAGAGACGGGTCTCAGCATGATTATTATGTTTATTAGGTTCTCACTTATGTTAAGTTCACCTAAATTCAAAATGAAATGCCAGACGGGCCCTGACCCTGGAAAAATTCGGTTTGCAACATATGTAAAGCTACGGTTGGACTTGTCACCAGGCTCACGGGCAGGGTCCTGTTTTAAAAATTGCTCAAAAATTTGGGGGCAGGACGAACCGAAATTTCGACAGATTTTTGGGTCGAAATCGGCAATCTAACATGTGTGTCCTAGGCTTGACACCTATATGCGGGTATGCAGTTGGTTGGGTGAATTGGAAGGGGTTCCCCCCTTTGGCGTGGCTTCCACAATATACGTCTTGCTTTTGAGGGAAATCGGTACGTGTGTACAAGCCATTTGATATACCTGAGTGTACGTGAATTGCCTCTCTATATACCTCATGGGGATGGTACATGTGAGAGAGAATTCGATATACTCGACGTACATGAACGAGTTCCCTGCGATATACCTCCCGTCATGACTTCGGTCAAGCGGTATGATGTGGGGGAACCGTTCGATATACGTCGAAGGTACTTATCTAATGGAAGGTGAGAGTCATATCGCTCAGATAACTGCGACCTGATGGATCAACGCCCATCATAAAGCGACTCCCCAGTTACGGGACAAAATTTGGTCAATAGCAATGCCCTTTGGTGATGTTGTGTGAATCATTCATGATTCTTTTATTAGTATCTTATGGAGATAGTATCTTTTTCTTTATCATGCCAAATAGGGATCAAGGTACAAATACAAATAGTAAAGCTATACCAAGCATGTATAAGTGATGTGTAATTATCTACAAGTGAGTGTGTGATAAGTGACCATGGACAAATAAGTGAGTGTGTGATAAGTGACCATGGACATATACCAATCATGGATTTTTAAGTGATGTGTGCAAGATGTGAGTATGCGTGATCCTAGGTGCACGTGGTATGAAGTGTAGATGGAGAGTCTTCTACAAGTGTGTGAATAGTAGAATAAGCATGAGGTGCATATGAATAATAAAGGGGAATATGCAAATAGGGGGATATACAAGAAAATAAAACACCCATATAAACAGAGACTAGCCCTCTTAAAAATAGTCCCCAACGGAGTCGCCCCTGTGGCCATTCCGGGGGGCGCGGCGTTCGTTCCGAGGGGAAGGAGGAGGATCCCTCGAGAAAGAACTGCGCCGCAATCTCACACCCTTATCTTCGAAAGGTTCTTCAATCGTTGTCGATGTGGGGTGAATGTAAAGACATGGAGTCGCCAACCTATTTTGCTCAAAACAGTCAAAAGAACATGTTGCCACTTCGAGAGAGCGGCATCAAGGACAAACTGATGCATACGGAACCAATAGATCGGAGGTCCGGGGCTAAGTTACAAAATGGGAATGTGTTAGGCACCCATCCCGTCCTTTCAGTCTCTCATGGGAAAATGTTAATATTTTCCTTTATCCCCGTGAAGTGCGTGTATGTGTTTATATAATGGGGATTGGAATCGTTCGACCCATACCATGGAAAAGATAGGGTGAGGTCATCCACTGGAATGTTCCCGAAATAATAATAAATATAGAAGATAGAATATGAGCGTTCATCGCGATATTGATCGTTATTGGGAAACGATAATATGTGTGGGATAAAGCGCGAATAAGCATATTATATGTATATGTATCATAAAAATGAGGGATTTTGAGAAATTTGGAAAATAAGAGAAATTAGAAAATTGAAAAGTTGGACTCGAATATAGGATTTTATTCTGAGACACCTACGTAGCCTATAAAAGCATCAAAGTCCACGTAGTTCGAACGTAGAATAGGGGTGGGGGTTATCCCATAGATTCGAACGAAATTTTATTATGTGTGTACGTGTAGAAAATGTGTTTTTTGGTTTTTGGAAAAAGTGTGATGGATAATTTCGTTCGGAATTTACGAGTGTAACCCTCTTTTATTTGTTTTTGGTTTTTTTTTATGAAAAATAAAGTATGTGCAATATACTAATAAAAGTGTAGATGTTAATGTGTATGAACTAAAGTGAAATAGATTGTGAATCTAAAGTAACTTATGAAAGAACAAGCGATTTAAAAGAGTGGGAGAAGGAATTGGACCTTCCGTGGAGCTTGAGCTTGGATCTTGGATGAAATCCTTTGAATATTGATGGATGTTTATGAGTGTTGATACCAAATTTAGTCTGCTGACGTGGATCAGTTAAGTGAAGACACGTGTCAATCTACATGGCACTTACAAACATTTATGAAAAACACCTTGACTTCGAGGAACTCAGCCTCCCCGACCAACTCAGACACTCCGAGCAACAGGTGCTCTCTGAGCAACTCATATATACCGAGCTACTCAGGCGGTCCGAGCTGCACCTCGTTCGGAGCATTCATAACTGAATAATTAAGAGAATTGAATGCGCATTAAATGTTGGTTACAGATGTACACGCCTATTGGACAGCTATGTATTACCCTTTCACATTGACAGCCTGAGGGCTATAAATACATTGTATCATCCTCATTGTAGGGGGACTCGGAATTTTTTGTAAAACTCATTATCGAGAATTCTGTAAACAGTCATCAATAACACAAACAGTGGACGTAGGCCATTCTTTCAAGGCTGAACCACTTTAAAAATCGTTTATCTTGTTTATTTTTATCTGTGATTGATTAATTAGAGATAATCTAATTTTTTACATCAACAGATTGGCGCCGTCTGTGGGAAGCGACTGTAATTATCATTTTTCATCAAAACAATTCATCACCAATGGCTGATAATCCTGAATCCAGCAATCGAAACGCTGGAAACCCCCTAAATCCATCCGCTCCTCCAAGTGTCCAAGATCTGGCTAGAATAATGGCTAATTTGGCTCAAGGCCAGACGGCTATGCAAGAGACTATGCGACAACTCATGCAAACTATCCAGGGTGGAGCACAGACCCATTCAGGACAACGAAGTGTTCAAAGAAATACCCGTTTAGTTTCTTCTCGTATTAGGCAAAGAGATTCATATCTCACTAAGAAATCTGATGATTTTTCTTATCAACCGGGTTGAACTTCGTCAGTACGAGCCACAGATACTGAACAACACATCACTCTCTCTCCAGAAAGGACTAGTGCATTGGAGAGATTAAGTAGGGTTTCTCCTTTTGATCGATTGGGCCCAATGAAGAATAAAAGTCCTCCTAAGGCTGTGTCGAGAAACTTTCGACGACCATCTGATCTAAGAGAGGGTTCTGCCCAATCACAACCAGATGCTCGACAAGATAGATCCCAGGAAGCGACTTCAACACGATCAATTGCTTGAACCAATAGGCCCGAGGAGGGAAAGGATGCATGGAAAGGCTTTATTCAAAGGTTGGAGGATAGACTAGGGGAAATGGTTAAGGCCAAGAATCCTCTACAAAGAACTTTTGTCCAAGGGACGCCTTTTATACAGGCAATTATGGATTTTCCCACACCATCAAAGTTCAAAGCACCTGTTGTGACCCCTAAATATGATGGAAAAACTGACCCTGTCCTTGATATAGAACAATACCAAGTTGCTGCCGATATCTATGCCGTACCAGACGAGATGAGATGGAGGGCATTTTCAGGAACTCTTACCGGATCTGCACAAATATGGTACAATAATCTTCCTCGGGGGAAGATTTCAACTTTCTTTCAACTGGTCGAGCTCTTCATTGGAAATTTCTGTTTTGGAGCAAAATCAGTTAAACGAGTGGCACATTTATTAAGTGTTAGGCAAAAAATAGGTGAGAGCACCAGGGATTACATAACTCGTTTCAATAACGAGAAGCTCGAAGTTATTGATTACGAGGAAAAGACAGCAATTACTGCTTTGATGAGTGGATTGTTGCCCAATAAATTGTACTATACTTTGGACAAAGATCCACCCGGAACCATGTCAGAACTAATGGCAAAAGCGGCCAAGATCATGAATGTCGAGGAGGCTATGGCTGCGAAGAAGAACATGGACACCAAAGAGACCAGGGTGGAGGTTGATAAGGCTAAAAAGAAAGAACATAAGAACAATTGACAAACAGTCAAAAGCAAAGCCATAATGGGAAATTTGAAAATTATACTCCTTTGAAAGTAGACATAAACCATGTCTTGGAGGAGATCAAGAACAGCGAGGAACTAAACTGCCTGAGAAAATGAAGTCAGATCCTGACAAGAGGAATAAGGCCAAATATTGCGAGTTCCATAAAGACCATGGTCACACGACCAAAAATTGCATAGCTCTCCATAATGAAATCGAAGCACTCATCAGACGAGGAAAGATGACCAAGTATGTTTATCGAAGAAATGAAAGAAAAAGCAACGACCGAGCAAGACAGAGGTCTAGATCTCCTCATCGAGCAGAAGAAAACTAGAAAAGAGATCATGAAGATGATCCAGAAGACGACCCCGATCTTCCCAAGAGACCAAGACAGCCAGAACGTGAGGTATTTTTAATTCGTTTTAGATCATTTGATTGTAACGTTATTACAGGTGGAGATGCAGGAGGTGGGGACCTTATTGCGGAAAGGAAAGCTTACCTCAATGAAGCTCAAGCTTGTTCATACATTCAGCGAATAAATCTAGCTGAGGATGATCGCCCGAGGAAGGTGAATAAAGAAAAATTGGTCATTGGTTTCTCCAAGAACGACCTTGCAGGTGTACTATATCCTCATGATGATCCACTGGTGATCAAAATGAGGATGAAGGAAGTAATAATCTCAAGAGTACTGGTGGATAATGGTAGCTCAGCGGATATCATGTTATACTCATGCTTCGATAGTTTAAATCTAAAGTTGTCTCAGTTGGAACCTTATCACAGGCCCCTCCTTGAGTTTGCTGGCGAGAAAGTCTTTCCACTTGGGACGATCAAGTTGGATATGCTCATCGGTACATGGCCTGCTTGTCGAACAGAAAGAGTACATTTCTTTGTGATGGATAAGAATGTCCAATCAGCTTGCAATATCATCATGGGAAGGGTAGGTTTGAAGAAGTTCGAAGCAGTACCATCTACTGTACATCAATGTCTAAAAATTCCAACCAATTTTGGAGTAGGAGTTGTAAAGGGTGACCAAAAAGTTGCTCGGGAATGTTATTACTCATCTGCCGAGCAAGAAGAACTGGAGGAATCTAGGAAAAAGACTACGACCTATCAAGTGGATGAAGGTGCAGAGATTGAAACATTGGATCCTAGAAACGAGTCGCAACTCGTGAAAGGTCAAGTGGTGGAAGCTACTGAAAATATCATTTTGGACGACGAGCACCCGGAACGAACAACTCAAATAGGTTCGTCGTTAGATGCCTCACTAAAGCAGGAATTGATAGTTTTCCTAAAAAGCAGAAAACTAACTTTTGCTTGCAGTCATGAGGATATGCCAGGAATAGATCCAAATTTCTTATGTCACGAGCTCAATGTGAATAAGGAGATCAAGCCGGTGAAGCAGAGACGAAGAGTGTTCAGCCCCGAGAAAAACCAAGCCATACAAGAGGAGGTCGAGAAGCTCTAGAAATCTTGCTTTATTGATGATGTCAAATATCCAGACTGGTTGGCAAATGTAGTAATGGTGAAGAAGAAAAATAACAAATGGAGGATGTGTGTAGACTTTATTGACCTTAACAAGGTATGCCCAAAGGATCATTTTCCTTTGCCCCGAATTGATCAATTGGTGGATGCTACCTCGGGACATGAGTTGTTGAGCTTCATGGATGCTTATTCTGGTTACAACCAAATTAAAATGAAACCTGAAGACAGGGAGAGTACCTCTTTCATTACCCTTAGAGGAACTTATTGTTATAATGTTATGCCTTTTGGTTTGAAAACTGCAGGTGCAACATATCAACGGCTGATGAACAAAGTATTTGCAGAACAAATCAGTTGCAATATGGAAGTTTATGTTGATGATATGCTGACGAAGAGCAAGAGAGCTGCTGACCATCTAATTGATTTAGGCCAGACCTTTGATCAACTAGATAAATATCAAATGAAACTGAATCCCACCAAGTGCATATTCGGAGTACGAGAAGGCATGTTCCTCGGGTATATTGTCAACCAACGAGGAATCGAAGCAAACCCAGAGAAGATCAAGGCTCTATTGGGACTACTATCTTCAACGACGAAGAAGGAAGTACAAAGTCTCACTGGGCGAGTTGCAGCACTTAATAGATTTGTATCACGAGCAACACATAGATGCCTCCCATTCTTCAAAACACTCCTAAAAACGTTTGAATGGAATGACGAATGCGAGAAGGCTTTTCAAGAATTGAAGAAATATCTAGGAGCACCTCCACTGTTGTCCAGGCCAGTGATGGGGGAAAGATTGTATTTATATTTCGCAGTGTCGTAGAATGAAGTTAGCTCGGCATTGATAAGAATGGAGGATGGAGTACAAAAACCGATTTATTACACTAGCAAGGCCTTCCGAGGAGCAGAGATCAGATATCCAAGACTGGAAAAGTTGGCACTAGCATTGATCGAGGCGAGTAGGAGAATGAGGCCATATTTCCAAGCTCATACCATAGTTGTGTATACTGATATGCCATTGAGGCAAGTTCTTTATAAACCAAAAAAATTAGGGAGATTGATGTACTGGGCAGTAGAACTTGGTGAATATGACCGTTTATGAGCCTAGATCCTCACTAAAAGGGCAAGTAGTAGCAGATTTTATAGCAGAGTTAACCTTTCCTGATACCTCCGAGGAGCAAAAGCTGCGCACCGACCAACCTGTGGATATTACAGGATCATCAAATTTAACTCCCGATCAACTTAAGGCGGTCGACGAGCAAGAGAAAATGGTCGACGATCAGCAAGAAGTGCTAGAGGAGGATAAAAGGAAGCAGCAAATATTCCACCGAGGAACTCTGTCCGATCAAAAATTTGAAGATGAGGTACCTATATGGAATCTATATGTGGATGGCTCATCTTGCACTACAGGCTGTGGGACAGGGATTGTTTTGAACAGTCCGGATGAGGTCGATGTGGAGTATGATCTGCGCTTTCAATTCAAGGCTTCTAATAATGAGGCTGAATATGAAGCTATGATTGCAGGTCTTAATTTGGCAAAAACCATGGGGGCAGAGCAAATTATTGTATTCAGTGACTCGCAGTTGATCGTAAATCAAATACTGGGAGTATATGCAGCCAAAGGAGAATTAATGATCAGGTATCATGCAAAAGCGATGGAGATTTTATCAAGTCTGATGGCAGTAGAGATAATCAGAATACCAAGATTGGAGAATGCCAGAGCAGATGCCTTAGCTCGGTTAGCTTCAGCCACACGCACCGAGCTACGAAGAACAATCCCAATAGAAGTCTTGGCTAGTCGGAGCATAGATGAAGATCTGATGATGAACTTTATTACCCTTAATTTAGGACCATATTAGATGGATCCTATCAGGGCATATATTGAAGAAGGGTATTTGCCAACTGATAAACTCGTAGCCAAGAAACTAAAGTTTAAACCTGCTCGTTATGTATTGACCAATGGTGTTCTATATAGACGAGGAATTATAGCTGGCTTGCAGAGATGTGTACATCCCACCGAGGTGAAAGACTTGATCGAAGAAGTCAATGAAGGGTCTTGTGGAGCCCATGTAGCAGGTCGGACACTTCTGCAAAGGATAATGACGCAGGGATACTATTGGCCAACAATGCACACTTGGAGGGAAAACAATGCAGTAGCTGATTATTTAGCTTCAAGAGCCTCGGTATCTCATATGGATGATTATTTCTGGAGTTTCAATTCTCTTCCAACATTGGCTAAAGGTCATCTCAATATGGATAGACAAAATCTTCCTAATATTAGAACAATCATAAAGAAAATGTAATGGGGATGAGATAAATCCCCAAATTTATACATTCTTTAACTCTCTCATTGTACTGGGGATTAATCCCCTATAAATTTTTGTTGTAAGTATTCTTTCTCTGTAATGGGGATAATTTATAAATCCCCAAGTTTCCAGTCTCTCATTCTAGAGTAATGGACCCATCCTCTAGAATTATTTTTGCTTGGGTTTGTAAGCTTCGGAGAGGCTTTTTCTCCTTTATAGTATAAATAAAATGGGTGGGGGTACCGTCCCTCTTTGGCAAAAAAAAAAAAAAAAAAGAGGGCTGATTGCATAGCCTATGCCAAAAAATGTGACAAATGTCAACGCTTCTCCACTATCCGAAGAACTCCCCAAGCATTGTTGACACCCATTACTTCCCCTTGGCCATTTTCCATGTGGGGAATCGATTTGGTCGGGCCACTTCCAACGACCAGAGGAAGGATTAAATATCTCGTCGTCGCAGTGGATTACTTTACTAAGTGGGTGGAAGCTGAGCCCCTTATCGATATGACATATGACAAAGTATATCAATTTATATGGAAGAACATCATTTGTAGATATGGTCTTCCTCATGCATTCATCACAGACCATGGAACCCAATTCGACAACGAGGAGTTTGCTGCGTATTGTCATCAGTCGAACATATTGAAAACCCACTCTACACCAGGCCACCCTCAAAGCAATGGACAAACTGAAGTGACAAACAGAACGCTGCTGAATGGCTTGAAGAAAAGATTAAATGATGCAAAGGCAAATTGGATCAACGAGCTGCATTCTGTACTATGGGCTTATCGTACTACTCCACGAGCAGCCACAGGAGAATCTCCATATATGCTGGCATTTGGAAGTGAAGTTGTTATACCTGCCGAGCTGGGTCTCCCCACACACAGGGTGTTGAATTTCAACTCTCTTATAAGTGACTTGATGAGGAGATTAGATTTGGATATGCTCGAAGAAGTTAGAGAAGAAGCAGCAATCAGAAACGCTGCATACCAGCAACAGACAGCTCTGCTCTACAACAAGAGAGTAAAGAAATGCGACCTAAAAGAAGGAGACTATGTGCTAAAGAAAGTAATTCAAAAGCACAACAAATTGGAGGCTAATTGGCATGGCCCTACAGAATAACAGAGGTTGTTCGACCAGGGACATATAGAATCGAAACCTTAGAAGGAGAGGAGTTTAAGAATGCATGGAACGCAGAGCATCTGCGCAAATATTATCAGTAATTTAATCTCTATGTAATGCAGTTTTCTTCGATATGAATAAAGTTTTGGATATTTCGCCCAATTCTCCCCTTTTGTTGAAAATTTTTCGGAGTATTAGTGCTACACACTACGCATCAAGCCCATAAATACCAACTACGGTTGGTCGGGAATAAAAAATTTCCCAGAAATACCAACTACGGTTGGTTGGGAAGAAAATCCACCAACTACAGTTGGTCGGGAATAAAAAACTTCCCAGAAATACCAACTACGGTTGGTTGGGAAGAAAATCCACCAACTATAGTTGGTCGGGAATAAAAAATTTCCCAGAAATACCAACTACGGTTGGTTGGAAAGAAAACCCACCAACTACAGTTGGTCGGGAATAAAAAATTTCTCAGAAATACCAACTACGGTTGGTTGGGAAGAAAATCCACCAACTATAGTTGGTCGGGAATAAAAAATTTCCCAGAAATACCAACTACGGTTGGTTGGGAAGAAAATCTACCAACTAAGGTTGGTCAAGAAAGAAAAACCACCAACTCCGGTTGGTCGGAAACAATTGGTTAAACAAATGAAAGTCATCTCAGGGCTTAAAATTAAAAAGTGATAAATTTCTTGATACTTATGGCATTTTAAAACTACCACCATATTTGGTCGAGAAATAAAATATCACCAACTCTGCTTGGTCGTCAGATACATTCAGATAGTGGACAATAAATGATCACCAACTAGTTGATTAACAATTTGAAATAGCACAAAATATCTTTATCTTTTCAACAGATATACATGCACAATCATTAGAAATGTCTTACAAAATATTTCCAAAGACAATGACAATTAATATTGCAAAGAAAACTAGAAGTTTTTCATTAAATCTAAAACAAAATACATTGAGAATAAAATACATAAAAAATTGTTACATCAAGAATCCTATTCTATTGGTTTCTTCCCCTATGCCTTTGAAATAGGTTCTTCACCAGCGGGAGGATCATCTAAAGCATAGGGGGAATTGATGAAATTTATATCTTTAAGCATCATCATTAGTGAGGGACGATCAAGTAGGTGTTCAGGGCGAGATATCTCGAAATTGGAATGAAGACTGTAGTCACCGAGATACTTTGAAATCAGACATTGAGGAAAGGCCCGAGCAGGAATCTAGCTCGTATCCAGTTTGAAAGGTGGCACTGGAAACTCGAGCAACCCAGGGTCATAGTAATCCCACAAATAGTGGCCCTGTTCCAACTGCAGCACACCCAAGGCATTCAATCATCCTTGCTTGTAACCCTCATTATTTGTATTTTGGATCCGGTCATCTATATGGTAAAGGGCTTCATTATAACCAGCCATCCAGAACTCTCTGGGCTGCTTGTGGAACTGATAGGTTAACCTCTCCAGTTGATCGAGGAGGTTCTTCGTTAAAAGTTCTTTACTCTCCAAGGCAGACTTCTGTGCAGAAAGCTGCTCGTCGAGATTCAGAATCTTCTTGGACATCTCTGCCAGAGCTTTATTCTTCGCAACCAACTGAACTGCTTGATTTTCCAGAGAAGCTTGAGTTCTTGCCTCTTCAATAGTAAGCCGAGCAGCTCTTGCTCGTCCCCGAGCAGAAGTAGAAGACCCAGTCCTTTTCAAAGTCTCCAATTCGTCTCTCAAATTGGCATTTTCGACCTCTAAGAAAGAGAAACCATCATCGTTGATAAGGACCAAAGCGTTCGAGGAAGACGCTGCAGATTTCAACTGAGATATTTCTCCTCGCAAGTTATTGTTTTCCTGCTCTAGCAACTTTGCGATCTGCCTATGCTCTTCAACCTCAGTCTTCAGATTTCTCTCCTTCATGTCATTGGCAGCAACCAATCTATCATATCCTTTATCGGCACTTAGTTGTTGATACTTCTTCTCATATCCTTGGTGCAAAAGGGCTGTAGATTCCTTGTATTGTTGTTAAAGCTCCTCGAGAGTGCCCTGGAGGTCTTCAATCATCTCATAATATGCTACATTATTATCCACTGCCCGGTCGAGCAGACACTTTAAATACTGGTAGGCTTAAACTGCTCGCTCCGAAGCATCTGGACCGAGGATATCAACGATTTGAGATTCAGTCATATCTGTATGACCAGCTTTGAAGTATTCATTGCATTGTCTCAATAATTTTGTATCATGAGCTGATAACAATTTCATCTTGGCCATAAACTAATAAAAGGAAGAGATAGCAAGGATTAATAAGAGTGCAAACAGAGCAAGAAGAAGAGAATCAACAGTATGAACAATCAAAGTTTCAAATTTTATTACATCATAAAAGAGAAGTACATAGTTCAGAGTTACATTTGACAAAAATAAACAGAGATAAAAGTCTGAACAACTCTACACCTTCTCCATGTTTCCCAAAACTTTCTCGGGAAGCTGGGACGAGGAGGTAGGTTGCTCAGATGGCATAGAAGGTTGTTCGGTGGGTGCTGGAAGCTGCTCGGCTGAAATGTTGGTTGGTTGAAGTTGCTCATGGGAAGTCTGGACAACTGGGGCATGAGAAATCTGATCTCCAATCACCATGGAGGATTCCTCGGAGGCAGCTTCGTCCTCTTCTTCTTCCCCAGGAGATGGAGGGGGGCCAGGGATGTGTCGTTGAAATAGGTCTGAATTCTCATCAACATTCGTCTCTCTCAGAGCAGCGACCCAGCCATCCCTAAAGTACTTGAGGCTGACATATTCCATTTGTGAAACCATGGCAGCCAAACCCTTATTCCACCCCTTATCCCAGCCAGCGATGAAGGATTTCTTAACATCCTTTCTTCTTTTTTCTCTCTCCGAGGAGGTCCTCTCCTTGAGGAGCTCCTTGACAGCCTTCAGCTTATTCTCAACTTCTTCCTTCTGACGATCAACTTCACGAAGCCTGTTTAACTCTTCCTCGGCAGATTTGAGCTTACTTTCAAGCTCTCCATCATTTTGGAGCTTCCCTTCGAGCTCTTTATTCTTACTTTCCAAGTCTTTTATCTTCTCCTCCAAACTCTTGGAGACTTCAACAGCTTTATCTCTCTCCTGCTCGGTGGCTTTTAGTTGCTTCCCCCAAGCAACTTTGTCTTCGTCATACTTCTGACGATAATCCTTTAAAGATTGGGATAATCCAGTAAAAGTCTCCTCTACACCTCCCGAGGAGATTGACGATTTAATGGCTTCGTCCTTCTTCAGAATAGTATTAAAGCATGTTACCAACTGAGAAAAAGAAAATAACTGTACATAACAATGAAAAATGAAAGTTTAGAGTAGTAATACTTACTGAGGCAATGTGTTGAGCTGCCAAGGTGGTAACCCTATCCCGAGAAAGACTATCTTCAATACCTTGGATCTCGGGGATGATCCAAGAATTCATTGAGCTCATGGCAGAGCTCAGAGCAACAAAAGTGGGAACACCACTAGGTAAAGGCTGAGAGATGGATTCAGCCAAATTGTTCGAGGAGCTTTTCTTCAACTTCCTCGTGGGAGCAGGAACATTCTCGACCAAGGATGTTGTCTTGGTCGGTGATATAACTATAACCTCGCTTGGAGGTGAAACAGCTGGAATCTTGCTTGGAGCCACAGGGGGCTTCTCGGCAACCTTCTTAGTAGCAGCTGGAGGAGGTGCCTCAATTTGTCTTGTCCTTTCTTCTGGGACATCCTGCTTACTTTTCTTTGCCTCTCCAGCAGTAGAGGCAGACTTATAGAATAGGGCAGGAGCTCTTATTCTCTTCATTCTGTCGCTGAGAGGAATATGCGATTCAGGAGAAAAACCTTCAGAAACTGGTGTTGGTTCTATGTTACTTATCACTGGACGAGCAGTGAAAGACGAGGTGTAACTCTTGTACTGTAACAAATACGAAGCTGATCTGATATGTTCGTCAGTGACAGTTTGATGCAAACCCCAGATAAGTTTCAGATGCTTTAAATTAACTTATGTCTCCTTTGGAGACCTTCTTTTGCTGTCAACTGCAAATAAATAAAAATTAAAATATCAGTGACGCATTTTATTGAATATAAAGAAAACATGATTTCAAAAACTAAATAAAATAAAAACAACCTATCCCATTGACATAGGGAGGACATCTGGGATCCTGATATACGTCGTTTTCAGTTAATGGATCATGTTGCCAATTTTTCATGACAACCCCATGCTTAAAGTAATCCCTGTTGGCATCTGGGAGATTAACAACTAAAGCGCTATTTAAAAACCTAGTTTTTAAATAAAAAGTATTGTCACTGACAGCCCATCTATAGCAAAACATAATCTCTAGAATTCCTAAACGGGTTCCATGAATCTGATTTAATCTATGGACTCCATTAACTATTGTCCATGTATTGGGGGCTATTTTTGCAGGTACTACATCAAAATATTGACAGGATTCCAAACACAAGGGGTTTGGAGGAAAAGAAAAGCCACATTCGGCTATAAAGAGACTGGGGAACCAATGTCCCTCATCCAAACGAAAATAATCAGGAGGACCAGAAAGTTCTTCCAAAATGACCCTGGAAGGAATAGAAAAATCAGAACGAAATTTATCAAGCGACTCAATAAGGTAAGCCATGATGAACAAAGAAAATAAAAGAGAAGGAAAAAGATCTTACAGAAGAAGAGTAGATCAGTTGATAACGAACGATGGAAGGAATGAACGCACAAGATGGAGAAGAAATGGAGAGATCAAAGATACAGATTTGAAAAAGTAAGAGACAATAGGATTTTCTGCAACGCTTAAACACCTTACCTTGGGAAGGGGTAAAAATAATGATTACAAAGAAATACGTTTGCGCTACCGGCGGCTAAAAGGATAAAAAAGGCACGGAGACCAAAGCAGTGGGAAAAATTCAAAAAGTCTGATTCTATGAATTCGAAAAGAAAATTAAATACAAGGAAAACACTCCTAAAATTCAGGATGACTATTTAATCCCGCCATATTTCAAGAAGAATGTTCCACACTCCTCAACCTCGAACTGTGAAACATTGGGGGCTTCTGTTGATACCAAATTTAGTCTGCTGACGTGGATCAGTTAAGTGAAGACACGTGTCAATCTACATGGCACTTACAAACATTTCTGAACAACACCTTGACTTCGAGGAACTTAGCCTCCCCGACCAACTCAGACACTCCGAGCAACAGGTGCTCTCCAAGCAACTCATATATACCGATCTACTTAGGCGGTCCGAGCTGCACCTCGTTCGGAGCATTTATAACTGAATAATTAAGAGGATAGAATGCGCATTAAATGCTGGTTACAGATGTACACGCCTATTGGACAGCTATGTATTACCCTTTCACATTGACAGCTTGAGGGCTATAAATACATTGTATCATCCTCATTGTAGGGGGACTCGAAATTTCTTTTAAAACTCATTATCGATAATTCTGCAAACAGTCATAAATAACACAAACAGTGGACGTAGGTCATTCTTTCAAGGCTGAACCACTTTAAAAATCTTTTATCTTGTTTATTTTTATCTGTGATTGATTAATTAGAGATAATCTAATTTTTTACATCAACAATGAGAGAGAAGGATATTTGTGAAATTGGGTCTGAAAAGGATGGGTATTTAGGCTTGAATGGAACTTCTCATATGGAACTTCGCTGACTTTGAGAGAATGTTGCGAGATCACTGATGCTGATGGGTTTTTGCTATTGTTTTGGGAATGAGGTCATGGACCTTATTTATTGGGAAAAAAGTGGGTGCCAATCGACCTACCCGAGGGGGTACCTATCGGCAGGTCACCCTTAACACTGTGCCGATAGGCAGGGTTCAGGACCCGTCAATTGGCAGTCTCGTGCGGACTTTTCTGGAAAAAATGATCGTAGCGCACAAACCGTTGATCCGAATTGCGCACAGGGCATACCGTTAGAAAACTATTTCAAAGACCTTCTAGTGTCCTTGGACCACTCCCGAGTTCGGGAGTTGACTTTGGGTCAAATGTGGCTCGGAAGCGCACGTCGATTCTTTGGACGGGAGATCGTCGGACGCAAACGAATCGTTCGTCCGTATGGTAAGTCAGAATCGTGCACGAGGTGGACTGTTGGAAAGGTTAGGAGATGTAATTAGACATTCCAAAGAGTTTCTCTTGGTTCGGAAAGTTGACCTTGGTCAAATGGGCCCGAAAGCGCCCAGTGACCTCTTGGAGTAAAACGGATCGTTCGTCCGTACCGTAGGTCAGAATCACGCACGAGGTGGATTATTAGAAAGGTTATTCAGTGAACTTAATTGATTCATTCAATCTCGTTCGAGCTTAAGAGTTGACTTTGGTCAAACGGAGTCCGGGATTACCCGGTGGCCTCTAGATCGATTTCGAGGGAAAATTGATCGTTCATCCGAACGGTTATGCTGTTTCGCACATGGGGTGGACCGTTGGAAAGGGGTTTCAATTCCCTTCAAATATTCAAAGAGCTTTCGCTCTGACGAAAGAGTTGACTGGAGTCAAATGGGGTCTGGGGGTGCCCGATGGCCTCTAGATCGGTACTCGAAGTGCGACATAGGTTTGCGGTGGAAAAGGGAAGCGCTAGGAGTTTAAGGAGAGACTTGGGGGTACTAAAATGTGGTGTCTACACTCCACAGACACTAATCTTATAATCTATGTTCCAGTGGCCGATGCAAGTTTTGCCAACGCGTCAAATCTTCCATTTTCTAATGTTGAAATTCTTCTCTTCTTGACCTCATCGAAATTTAGCATCATTTTCTTAACTCTAACTAGGTACTTAGCCATATCTGGCCAACATTAAGCGCTTTTTCTAGGTAAATTTCCACTATTAGAGCTTCATACTCCGACTCATTTTTTTATGCTTTAAAATTGAATCATCGATGAACAGGCTCCAAACCTGCATTATTGCCACTCTCGCATGATGAACCATCAATGAACAGGCTCCAAACATGCCCTCCTTTTGAAAAAGGAACCTCATTCAATGTTCCTTTCTTGATCAAGAAATCTTTTTCTATTATACACTCTGCTTTTTCGGCTCACGTTTCCTTAGCCATAGCTTATTTTTTAACCACAGGTGGCACTTCGATCATTTCTTCTGTCTTTAAATCAGTTTTGGTGTTCCATGTGAACTCTGCCATGAAGTTTGCTAATGTTTTCCCTTTAATTTCACTTCACGGATGGTAGATGATGTCAAACTCACCGAACTCCCCTGACCAAGCCATTAACCTACCCGATTTATCAGGTTTATGAATGACCTACCTAAGTGGAGTATCGATCAGTACCACCATCGTATGCTCCTGGAAATAAGGCTTCATCTTTCTTGAAGCATGGTTTAGGGCATACATAAGTTTCTCCATCTTTTGGCAGTTTAATTCTACCCCTCGCAAAGCTTTTCTATTAAAATAGACAAGCTCTTGAATTCCATCATCGTTTCGGAAAATAGCAGCACTGATGGACGACTCCGAGATAGCCAGATATAAATACAGTTTATCTCCTTGAATAGGCCGAGAGAGTATCATCGCAGAGCTGAGATAATCCTTTAATTCCTTAAATTCCTTTCACATTCTTTATCCCAAGCAAAAGCTTACCTTAGGATTTTGAAAAATGGTAAGCACTTATCTCTTGTCCTGGAGACAAATGGTTTAGGGCAGCCACTCGCCTAGTTAACTTTTGGACATCTTTAACTGTTCCCGTCATCTTCATATCAATCAGCATTTTGATTTTGGCGGGATTGGACTCAATCCCCCTTTGGTTGACAATGATGCTGAGAAATTTTCTCGTTTCGACACCGAACACACACTTTGTCGGATTTAACTTCATTCTATATATGTCCATTGTATCAAAATTCTTCTCTAGATAGTCCACATAAGTCTTGGTTTTCAGATTCTTTGTAAGTATATCATCCACTTACACCTCCATAATCTTTCCAATTTGGTCTTCAAATATTTTATTCGCCAACCTCTGATAGGTTGCCTTTGTATTCTTTAATCCAAAAGGAATCACCTTATAGCAGTGGGTTCCTTTATCCATAATAAAGGAAGTCTTTTCAGTGCCATCATTGTTCATTGAAAATTGGATATGCCCGGAGTATGCATCCATAAAGCTCGTGAGCTCATGGGTTGTTATCGTATCCACCATCTAATCAATCCGGGATAGCGGAAAGTTTTCCTTTGGGCAGGATTTGTTAAGGTCTATGAAATCGACACACATTCTTCATTTCCCATTTTTCTTGGGCATAATGACGACATTGGAAATCCATTCTGGGTATTGGACTTCTCTGATAAAGTCTGTGGCCTGTAATTTCTTTACCTCATTTTGAATTACGTCATACCGATCTCTTGCAAAGGTGCGCCGCCTCTACTTCACTGGTTTAGCCTTTTCATCTATATTCAGACGAATGACAAATAATTTCAAGGTCAATCCCCAGTATAAGGCCATGGCTCCAGGTAAATATACCCTGTCGTTCTCTCAGCAACTTGATTAATTCCTCTTTTATTTCTACTCTTAGGGATGAGCTGATTTAGAAGATTTTTTCGGTTCATCCTCATTGAGGGTAATGAATTCTACCTCCTCGGGGTTATCTCCCTTCTTGAGTTTCCTTTCATCCCTTGGGTTAAGGGTATTAATATTATAGGAATTTATCTTCTTTTTGTGGGCTTCCCTCTCTTCTGCCGAGGTAAAGTAACACTATCGGGCCTCCACCTGATCATCTTGCACTTCCCCTACTCCAGGCACAACTTTAAACTCTTTAAGTGCTACTCTCCCCAGGATAATGTTGTAGGCCAAAAAAACATGCTCATCCATCACACAGCAACTGATTTTACTGGTCAGGCATCTCGGCCAGGTTCCTACACATACGTCCATCTCGTAGACCCCGAGTGGGTGTACTTTCTTCCCACTGAATCCAATCAAAAGCTGATGATAATGAACCAGTCTCTTTTTGCTCAACTTTGGGCCTTTAAAACAGTCCTAAAACATCACGTTCGCCAAGCTCCCTCCATTAACTAGAATATGAGCTACGTTATAGCTATGCACCCACGTGCTAATGACCAAGGGTGTCATCTGGGGCTATAATCCCCTTTAAGTTTAGCCTTGGGAATCCCACCACTAGGCTATCCATGTCAACTTTTTTGAACTTGCCTAGTTTGTCTTGAATTTCGGTCGAGTTAACCTCGACTCTCTTTGGTTTTATTTTTCCCTCAATTACATGGGCCTTCCCATCGGTCGACTCAGTGCCTCCACTTGCTAATCCACCACAGATCATTTTAACACCAAGGGATATCAAGCATAAATTACCTTTTACCGCTGGGAGTTTGATCGAAAGATCAGGGTCCTCCTTGCCACTGTCGTTAGACTCTTACTCACTTTTGTTTTCTTGAATTTCTTTTCTTAGATTAGTATCGTTCCTTCCGTTGAACCTCTTCCTACTCTCGTCTCGGCCCCCACTCTTGTCTGCATACTTTCTGAGCTTTACTTGTTTTACCAATTTCTCAATCTCGTCCTTGAGGGAAAAGCAACAATCATTCGTATAGTCGTGGTCCTGATGGAACTCATCCACTTACTTTTAGCCCTCTTGTGAGGTGGGGACTTCAATTTTTTTGGCCATCTGAGCTCCCTGTCATCCTTTATTTCGTTCAATATCAAATCCGAGCTTACAATTAGTGGGGTGTACTTGGCAAACTTATCATTGTTCGACCTATTTTTCCATTCATTATCTTTGTTTTGATCAGATTTTCCATTGTCTGCCTCCTTCATGCCTCCTCTCTTGGCCCTCATGGCTTCCTCCGCATTCATGATTCTTTTGATTGTGTCCAAAAGTTATGTCATGGACTTTGGATGACCCTCAGAGAGTTTCCATAGGAATTTTCTTGGATGAAGCCCACTGATGAGGGTTGTCATTGCAATACTCTCATCGTAATCTTTTACCCCCAACTTTTCCTTGTTAAAATGAGAGATGTAATCCCTCATAGGTTCATTCTTCTCTCGTTTGACATTTAACAAATGAGTCACACGTTTTACCGGCTTTATGCCAAAACAAAAGTTGTGGATGAATTTCTCTGCGAACTGCTTGAAATTATCTATAGATCCTCTCGGCAGGTCGGTATACCATACATGCACCGCACTTGAGAGAGCACTGGAAAAAGCTCGGCACCTCATTTCATCATGTGTCGAGTAGATATTGGCAGCTGACTGATACATTTCAATATAGTGAATGGGGTTAGTGCTCCCATCATATCTGGATGTCACACTCTGCGATTTGAACTTTGCATGATTAAGGTAACTGACAATCTTCTCCACAAATAGAGATCCCTTCATATATCCCCTGTGTCTAGGGTCTCGACTTTTAATCAGAGTGACGACCTTGCCCTCTAGCCTCTGAATTAAATGATTCCAGGGCTATTCCTCTTGGACTACATTGTCTCCCGTTACTATTACAGCAACCACCTCAAGAACTAGTTCTCTATCGACAGTTCTCTTCCCACTATTAACTTATATGTGATCATCCCTTTCCTTCTCTCCTCTCGGCCTATATTCATTATGTCGTCTGGTGGCACGCATGCCACCCACGCTACGGGAACGCTGGTCTTATCTGACCTCACCCTTAGGACTGAGACGATTAAAAGTTGACCCTCTGCTTAGTCTGTCAAATACTAGGCCTCTGTGGCGACTCTGGGGAGTATGCTGAACAATTTTTCCTTAGTAGGTTGGTTCTGGAGTGCTTCCCGAGAAATATGAGGTATCTAAAGTTTCATACCTTTCCCAGCGTCCTTCCTTATTGCAGGTTGGGTCACCCGGGCATCCCTAAACTTGCTTTTCAAGGCGGAGACGCCATGCATCAGCGACATCTCTCCAATTTTGGTGGTGCTAAACCTCTGTTATTGGAGCTAAGGGTGGTCCCCCTGCTACTGGATGAACCCCTCCCTGGCGGTAGGAGTTATCAAGTTCATAGTAGGATCTTCGGGGATTTTACTCATTATGTCTTCGCTGAAGGCTAAGAGTTGTTGCTACATTTGTTGTTGGTTGTACAAAAGGGACCTCAGTGCCACCTACACATCTGCCATTTCTGATTGTTGAGGCGGTTAGGTGGAGCTAGCTCCGATGTTGCAAGGCGAATTAGTGGCCCATCTCCGGCGAGAATCGACCAAACAACAAAGAAAATAGAGATAAGAAAAGAAACCCATAAATATGATGGATTAGTGAAGCTTAAGAAACACTCAACTCAACCTCTTTCAATGGCAATTCAGCTCCAACGGTGGTATATCTGGATCACGGCCATAGACAATGAGGAGAACTCCAAGCTAAGGTGATGAAGAAAACACAGTCGCTTCCCACAGACGGCGTCAAAATAATGATACCCCATATCTTCCAGAGATAGATTCCACTTAATTTCTAGGTTTATCTGGCAATGGTGAATAGTAAAGCAGCAATATAATAAGCAAATAACAAGTGGAGAAGATGGGAGATGAAGAAAAGACACAGATATAAGTGGTTTGACCTTGTCCTACATCCACTGTGCAAAGAGTAAGTTGGTTTCACTAAATAATAAGGTTGGAAGCCATTAACTGAGTTAAAAACTTTTCTGCAATTTCTCTCTCTCACATTGATCCTCATAAAGGAAGAAGATGAGCTCCTTTTATAGCATTAGGGGTGCGCAGTATCACCCCTTAGCATGCAGCCTGTGTGAATGAGATTAACCAGTGAGAGTGTGACAGTTGTACAATGAAGTGTGTAATTAATGATGGCTAAATATTCCCTTCACGTGGGGGTTTGTATGCCATAACGATCTTGGTCACGCGTGCCAACAATGCCCTTGTCACATGCTCCACGCGCGTATGTTATGTCTGAGTTGGAGAGTCTCGGCCAGGAGAGATTGCTGAAGAGCCTTTGCTCAAGGATGGAACCGAGACTAGGCTAACTCTGTTTCTGGCGACTATAACAGATGATGAGGTCTCGGCCTCATGGAACTATCTGAGGCCGACATTGGGTTTCCACCATTTGCAAGACCGGTCGTACGCTCTACTATTGATGATGGCAATCACTAGATGAGGTAGTTTCTGAGAATCCGAGATGATCTATTAAGGGACGTATTGTCACAGTGGGTCTCCTCCAGACAAGACCAGACTTATGTATATCAGTGCCCTCTGATTTTCTTTAACATATATATATATATATATATATATATATATATATGTGTGTGTGTGTGTGTGTGTACGAAATTTTAGTTCGTGCTATGCACTACATGAGTTCTAGTTTTAGTGTGAAAGTTTCTCTTACAACTGTCAACTGACTAGTTATACCCAAGCCCTCAATTAGCAAAAGCACCAACCTCCGTTTCTCCTTTAAGAGATCAAGGCATGATATAAGAATGCATATACAAACTCATCAGGAAACACACCTCAATAAATGCCTCAGAGAAGAGGGGAGATAGATAATGGAGCGAAGGGTTGCAATTTATGTGTCTTGTCGTGTTCATGTCATGTCATATTGTTTTATGTATCAATGAACCTTAATTTACGTGTTTAATTAATCGTGTCAAATGATTTAACACTTACCCAACCTGTTATTAAACGTGTCGTGTTTGAGTTGACACGGATACCTCAATAATCAAAACATAGGATTAATATCTTCTCTATTAACCAATCATACCCCCTCTAAGCTTGTCATAAATTAAAATTTTGTAACTTTAAAATTCTAGCAGCAAATAAATATTTATCATCTAATTTACCAAGAATATCATATAGATTCGATATATTCTACATAAAATATTAGCTAAACAGGTATTCGTGTCATTTTCAAGTTATTTTTTTTTTACATTAACCTAAGCCATTTATTATTTGTATCGGGGGTAATGTCATTTTCAAGTTTGTGTAAGAAATGATCCATCATAACCCGCTAAATTTCATGTCGGGTTTGAATCGCATTATAATATGGGTCAAAAATTGTCACCCCCTACCTTATGGTTATCATAACCTTTGCATAATAGATGTCACCGTTTTAATTTATATGTATGCGAAAGCAAGAAAACTTGTGGCTTTATTCTGTTCATATATTTAAAATGAGTATAAACTATACACTATATACTATTTTTTCTGTCATTTGACAAGAAATAGTATTTCTGCGAATCTCAATTCATAATAGATGTAGATTAAGGAGGTCAAAATTAACGTCCAAGGCGTCAGGCGAAAACAAAATTAACAAATAGTTCTACAAAAGTTATTGCCCATATGGGGCGGGGCTGAACCAATTTTTTTCTGTTCTTTTTTCTTTGGTGTTCACCTTTTGCAAATCCAACATGAATTCATCAGACTGACTAAAATACAATTAGTGCCAAAATTCTCTATCAGAACTTTCCCCCCTGCTCTTCCCTTTGAAGTATCATTTTTTTTTTTGCAGGACAGGACTAGCTGCTATTCTGCTTCAAAACCTCAGCTTCAGCCATTGCCATGGGATCAGTTTCTTCTTCCTTTTCCCCTTCTCTATCCTCAGCCAATTTCTTCCTATGCAACTCCTCCGCCGTATCCATTGCAGCCCGATTCTCTGCCTGCATGCGCTTCATTTCCTCTTCTTGTTGCTGTCGTTCAAACCATGTGTCCGCATCCGCCCAGACTGAGGAAAAACCAAAATACATCATCTTCCCAACTTGACAAATATTGTTTCCAAATTTATTCAGACAGAAAAAAGGAATAAAAAGACAGGAAAAATAATCACAACTATACACAATTAGATATAGAACTTATTTCCCGTTTGAACCCTCAATGCCTCCAGATTACTAACCAAACCAGTAACACCAACCAATATATCGAAAATAAACAGGAAGTGTAAAGAGATTCACTGCGTTTTTCCAAACTACTACAACAGAAATTACATATGAAATAGAACAAGGATATCTTACAAATTGAAAAAAAAAGTCTTGACCATAAGCAAGTGCGTGAAATTGTTTAACATTTAGGAATATGATCAAACAATCTATTCAAAATCAAACACAAATGGACAAATGTTAGGAAAAAATCTGATGTAAATGAAGACCGAGGGCACTTGTTGTTTGTAACGCTCATTTTTATTTTACTAGTTTTTATTTTAGAAGTCAGTAAGGGGATTAGAGGGTTTTATTTTATTTTACTCTTTTATTTCACTATTATTTAACTTTTATTTTACTTTTTCTAACTAAAAATATTCCAGATCATCTGGGGTGACAGAGGGTAACATCCTTTAGTGATATCATCCATGTTGCTAGAATATTCTCAATATCCTTATAGTAGTCTCCACTGTCATGGGGTTTAAGCGGCCTACCTCCACCTCTAAACAACGAAGTGAAAGAGCATTGTTCAGCTGGAATCAAGCCATCAAAGTTTTATGATGGGGTGATGGACGGTGCAGCTGAAAGGGCCTAGGACGACTGCGATCCCCTGCTATGCACGTTTGACCCAGGTGTGACTGACCTGCTCGTGTCGCTAAGAGAACAGTTTAAAGTCCAGATAAATCGTGAAGGCCAGCATCAACTTGCAGGCTGCCTTGAACATTAATTTGTGGGCTTCTATTGTAAAACAAAATAGCCTGGGCCACTGCAAGTTACCTGGCTAACCCATTTCATACTTCTATGGAGCTGCAAATTTGTGAGCTCAAATTGAGGAGATTAATTTTGAAGTCACAACACTGCAACAAATTCAAGCAGTGCCCAAATTTCCCAAGCTTGTTCGAGAGTGCAGTGTGTCCCATTCGGCTTTAGAGTTCAAGGACGACTTCTTTTCAAGGGAGGGAGAGTGGCGCAAATGGAAGACCGGTGCTTATTGTCATTTGCTATTTGTAATTCTCTTTTATTTTAGTAGTTATAGGAAAGCGGTTTTAGTACTTTTTGTCAATAATAATATTCTAGGCCATGTGTTGCCAAGGAGGGGACCATCTGCCAAATCCCGGATAAAGGGGGAGGATTGCGTTAGGTAGCTGACACTGACAGCCATCGTAAGTCAAATCTTTATGAACATGAATTCTGTGAATATACATGCTAATAGTAGAGCATTCCGCTTGAGTGATGCGTTGCGCCTGCCACCGGGTGTCTCGAAAATTAGGCAAGGGGCGTTGCGCCTACCACCGAAGGCTCGAAAAATAGGCAAGGGGCATCGCATCGACGCCCGGGTGCGATGAGGAATACGCAAGGGTTCTTGCAAAAATCTAGACGTGTGCGGGTAAAGAAGCTAGAAAAGGAAAGGGAAAGGGATGGAATTAGTGCATACCATGATAAGAAGAAAAGTTAACATAACTTGTTTACAGGGGAACTAAATGGGTCGATGAGAAAGCTAGAGAAATAGAAAATACAAGATTTAAATTATATTATACAGGAAAACATAGAAATAAGAACAGAGTAGGAATAATAGTAGATAAGAACCTTAAGGATGATATCGTAGTCATTATTAGGAAAGGTGATAGACTTATAGTTGTAAAACTGGTATTAAGTGAAAATATAATTAATATTGTTAGTGCTCATGCACCCCAAGTAGGATTATATGAGAACACTGAAGTACAATTTTGGCAACAAATGGATGAACTAATTCAAGAAATACCTGTAGATGAGAAAATCTATATAGGGGAAGATTTTAATGGCCATGTAGGAGATGTAGGAGAAAATCGTGTAGGATATGAGATAGTGAATGGGGGATATGATTTTGGAGATAAGAACGACGGTGGAGAGTCTATCTTAGATTTTACGATACCTTATAATTTTGTACTAATAAATACATGTTATAAAAATACGCTTGAACACTTAATAGCTTATAAAAGAGGAACGCATATGAGCCAAATAGACTTTTCATTACTAGAAAAGGAGGCTGATTAACATGCAAAGATTGTAAGGTTATCCCGGGTGAGAGTTTAACCTCACAACATAGGATAATGGTGTTGGATATAAGTATTAAAAGTCAATCACGAGTGCGAAAAGAGAAGATTAACCCACGAATTAGGTAGTGGAACTTAAGAGGAGAGAAATTAGAATTATTTAGATAAAACATTATATGAACCGTCATGAAGTACTGAAGAGGAGACAATATAATGTGGGATAAGATGGCCACATGAATTAGGAGTATATCAAAAGAAATTCTTAGAGAATCAAAAGGCCCACAATCTAAAGAAACTTGGTGGTGGAATGAAGAAGTAAAAAATATAGTAAAAATCAAAAGGGTGTGCTTTGAAACATGCCAAACAACTAGAAACGAAGAAAATTGAGAAATATAAATGCGCTAAAATAGAAGTTAAGAAAATGGTAAGAGATGCTAAGTTAAAGGCGTATGATAATCTTTATACAAAATTTGGAACACAAGGGAAAAAAGTATTTATAAGCTTCCTAAACTTGGGGAAAAAAATATTTTAATAACGTTAAGTGTATTAAAAGTGATGATTCGAGAGTCTTACTCAAGGATGATGAGATTATGGAATGATGGAAAAACTACTTGGAGAGGTTATTGAATGGAGATAATAGGAGTAGATTAGATATAGAGGAACTTAAGGAGACTCGAGAAAAACTTAGTAATGATGTTACTCATAGGATTAAAGCAGGGTGGGTTAAGTGGAGAAGTGCTACCGGCTTATTGTGTGATAGGCGTATACCTTTAATGTTAAAAGGAAAATTTTATAGGACGGCCATTAGATCCGTCATGTTATATGGAACAGAGTGTTGGGCAACCAAAAAACAAAATGTGCTGAAAATAAGTGTGACGGAGATGCGAATGCTAAAATGGATTTGTGGTAAAACTCGAAAGGATAAAATTAGAAATGAACAAATTCGTGAAACGGTAAAAGTAGCTCCTATAGAAGATGAATTGTAAAAAAATCGACTTAGATGATTTGGACACGTCAAGCGTCGACCAATATCCCTTGTAAGGAAGAGTGATTTAGTTAGTATTGATGGTAACAAAAGGAGTAGAGGTAGGCCTAAATTGACTTGGTGGGATAGTATAAAAAAAAACATGATATCATTTGGTTTAATCGAAGATATTGCACGGAACCTAATGGAATGGGAAAATAGGATTCATGTAACTGATCCCAAATAATTGGGAAAAGGCTTTGTTGAGTTGAGTTGAGTTGAGTTGGGTTGAGTTTATGTTTACAAAATGAAAACTCTTTTTTATATAATAACAGAGCCTACTGTACAGGCATAAGGGAAGTCATCCACATTCTTCTTTGGCTCGAATCAAAAATCAATTGACAAATACATGATGCTCATCATACTAAGGCAGGCTTAGATAACTAAACAACTTTTTTGGGACCCTTGGTAGTACTAGTATTAAATTCAGTCGCATTCTTTAGTTCGGTAAAAAATGTATTATACCCGGATAACACTTGAGCGAATCAATTAAATCTAAACTACACTGACAGGTTAGTCTAGCCGTTTCTTAATTCGGAGCGCGTATCATTTAATTATGTCTCAGAACCTGTTGTGCGAAGATAATGCAGATATGGGCAGCTCTAGCAGTAACGGAAATTTGAATTGGTCCTTCATATGGAGAGCAAATGTTCCAAACAAAATATTTGGGTCCGGGGAAAGCCAAAATGGGCTTAACTTCAAATGAAAAATTGAGGAAGGAGAACATTCTGGTGGAGCCTAGTTGTCTGGTGTGTGAGGGTGCGATGGAGTCTTCCATTCACATAGTAACATATTGTGATTATGCAAGGCAAGGATGGTTGGATGCTTGGAGGGGGTAATTGTTGAGCTCTGAAGAGGTCAATGTTTTTTGAATCATTGTTGGGGATTGTGGAATAGCAGGAATTCTGTCATTCACAATGACGAATTCAGAGGGTCTAGTGACCTTTTTAATTTTGTATGAATTATTTATCTTACTCTCCAATCAAGCACGGGAC
The DNA here is from genome assembly GCA_949130495.1 of Sambucus nigra. Classification (NCBI taxonomy): domain Eukaryota; kingdom Viridiplantae; phylum Streptophyta; class Magnoliopsida; order Dipsacales; family Adoxaceae; genus Sambucus; species Sambucus nigra. The sequence goes on from OX422215.1 coordinate 218,287,140, forward strand.
CTGAACATGAGTATTAACAACCAGAAGTCCTAAAACAGTCCCCCCCCCCCCCCTCTCAGGCTAAGGTAAAGATAAATTTTGATGGGCAGTGTTCAAAGGGGATGAGACGGTTTGTGTCGGAGCAGTGATTCGAGATGGTTGAAGGGAATATTGTGGCAGATTCCTCTAAGAAGTTGATGTGTCTCACAGAAGTTGATCATGTTGAGGTTCTTGCGGCATTGGACGCTATTGTTTGTCTTGTCAACTGAACATTGTTTGAATGTTCAGCTAGAGGGTGATTCCAACTCAGTAATGTCAGTGATGAAGGCCAGAGGAGAGAATTAATCATCCTTGGTACTACAGAAGCAGACAATAAGGTAGTTCTTAAGAGATTTGAATGTATTTGTCTTATGATAGTGCAGAGGACGGGTAACATTGTGGCTCACCGTTGGGCTAGGAATCCTCACAAAGGGGATGGAGGGTCAATACATGCCACCATCTTTCTTTTTGTTTTGTTTGAGTTGCCTGCTGATGTGTTCTGTGGCTGGTTCTGGATTGTGCGGCCTGGTTTTGGGTGTTCTTCAACCAAAAAAAAAGGAGTTTTTTTACTTTAATATCAGAATTAGGGGTTATTGTTAGTATTTTTAGGATTTTATTGTATTTTTGTTATTTTCTTTTATTTCCTTTATTTGATGTATTTCCTTTTATTAGTTGTTTGATTAGTATTTATAACAAGGAAGGTTATTTGCTCCTAGGAACGTAATTGTAATTGGATTCTTTGTTTAGAGGCCAAGCAACCTCCTTCCTATAAATACCCATATATAGCCTCATTTGAGGCATTCTTCCATTTTGAGATATATTGATTTAAGAGAGTTTAGAGAGATTTATCTTTTCTTGCTCCCATTTGGCGTCATTTACGTCAATTGTTATCAGAGCCTAGTCGGTTATATCCGTTGTTGTTGTAAAAAAACAAAAACTCCTAAACATCGTCAAGGTGGGTCCAAGAAAAGATGAACACCTCCGCGGAAACTCCTAACGCTCATCTCTTGGAGGCCATCAACCGATTGATGGCTAGGATAGATGAGTTCGATGCGCGACTTCCTCCACCACCACCCAAATTGCCATTACACCACCACCCTCTCCTCCAAATTTCGACCTATCCCCGCCATCACCCCCAAAGACACCTCGAACCCATTTCACACCCCTACCACAAAAAAAAACTCATCAAGAACCCACCACAAGGACAAGGAATCCTTCACCAGCAGTGGTTACCATCGAACAACCATCGGCCGCCACCTTCACCCACCAGAATGGCAGAACCCCGTTGCGATCATTGTCCCACTACTGCCGATGGGGCAGCGTACCAGTGAGCAGGTTTACCACCATGGACATCTAGCCATCATCCGCGCCCCAAAAACTCTCCCAGGCTGTGTTCTAAAAGGCACGCCTAGACTTGAAAGAAGCGCATCGCCCACGTCTTATTACGCATTATTCTTGGTAAAAGGCTTAAGGCGCACTTTCTTTAAAACAAAGATGCCTTAGTGAAATGATATCGTCATTCAAAGACTTTTTTTTACAAATCGGACCAATTTCTCGTCCAAAACAATCAAAATACATTTTATATATTGATTATGGAGCATGAATATGAGAAAGATGGCTACCAAACATACGGATATATTTTCAAAATTCAAGGTATGTATTATTTTATTATATTATTAGCCTTAGAATAATTAAAATAATTAAAATAGGAAAAACGCCTTTTTACGCCTAGGCGCACCTAGGTACTAAGGCTTGAGGCTTGAGGCTTGAGGCTTGACCTCTGCACCTCAACCACGCCTCGCGCCTTTTAGAACCTTACCTCCCAGGGTAGCCGGACCACTACTCCAGTGGTCGGCAAGAAGTTTCCAGCCCTAGTGCACCGCCAACGAATCCAATATCATCAAGAACCAATCCAAACGGATCGGATCTAACCTTCAAAACATCGGTTGTTCCAATCGCACAAATCCACTGCCCAAAGCAGCGAATATGCTTTAACAAAGTTTGTCCGGTGCCGACATCACCTCCTGCCTCGTTTCCGGTAGTCGGCAGCAGTCCCACGACCGCCGCCCTGCATGTATTGGGCCCACACAGTCGGATCTTCCCTGACAGCCCTCTTCAGGCGCCAATCAGACCTTCCGGCGATTCTCCGGTACCCTACACCTCTGATCATCCTCCGATCCATGCATCCGCTGCCAATCCGGTGAAAGAATTCCTAGAACAGCCCATTCAACTCAAGAATCGTAAAATTTTTAATCAAGAACAGATGCTTTCAGTCCTACCTTCAGCCACTACACCACCAAAACCTAACAAATACCCTTCCAAACCTCCAGTGACCCCCGAACAATCCAAGATCCAACCAGAACTAACCAAGAACCCTTCTCCCACAAATTCAATCCCATCTCAACCCAGCTTTACCCAAACCCCTCACATGGTTGTAAACCCATCTCCAACAATTGCCGCCATCATCCATGGTCTCCAACAACCAAAAGCGACCATAAAACCCACCGATGGGGTTCAAAATTGTTTCGATCTCGAAACAAAAAATCAAGAATTCCAACAATCAAGATTTTGATCAAGAAACCCTAGAGTTTCTACCCCCTCACGTTCAAGAATCCATAAAAACAAACCTTAACACAACCGCATACCTTCTTTTGTTCGGATCCTTCTCAAGAAAATGTTCAAGAACTAGGGTTTGACACCAAGAAAATGGTTTTTGATCCCGGGGAAGATATTTTTGAAAACTCCCATGCAAGGTACAAGGAAGTTGAAGATTGATGCAAGAATTAAAGAATCCTCCTCAAAAAAATTCGCAAATTACATTTTGGCCCCAAAATTTTTGCCTCTCGTCCGCACATTTTGGAAATTTTTTGCATTCAACTTCAATTTTAAAGTTTGGGGATGAACTTTTTCGAAGGCGGAGAGAATGATGTGAATCAAGAATTATGAATTATTTTTAGGATTTTATTGTATTTTCTTTTATTTCCTTTATTTCCTTTATTCAATGTATTTTCTTTTATTAGATGTTTGTTAGTATTTCGAAGAAGGAAGGTTATTCGCTCATAGGGACGTAATTGTAATTAAATTCTTAGCTTCAAAGCCAAACAACCTCCTTCCTATAAATAACCATATGTAGCCTCATTGAGGCATTCTTCCATTTTGAGATATAGTGATTTGAGAGAGTTTAGAGAGATTTATCTTTTCTTGCTCCCATTTGGCGGCATTTACGTCATTAATACATCACTAATCTTCGATTTTAGACTTGAATACAATTGTTTAAAAATTAGACTTTGCCCAAAATCGTTAGTAAATCCGTTAACTGTAACTCACACGTGACTTTTTTAATTAAAATCATACAAAAACCAAAAAACGATTAAAAATTAAAATAAATGAAAAAGGAAATGCATATGGAGTTAAAAATAATTAAAAAAATGCATAAAAATCTTTAAAAAAATAAAAACAAAACCAATAAAAAGAAAAAAAACAATTTCGTCTTCAAACCAGAGAACCACCCCTCCCCACCCCACCCCCCACTCACCCACGGGGCACCACCAACAGCCACCCACCACAGGACCTCCCACCCCACATTACCAAACCCATAAATAACACCCTCCCCCATACCCACACCCCTTCCCCCATACATAAACACCTCTGGCAAAATCCCCCACCGGCCCCAACCCCGCCCTTACCACCACTACCTTCGTCACTGGTAAAAAAAAGTAAAACCAAAACCTCTTGATATAAAACCCAAATCCAATATGTGACTTTGAAACCCCGCAAATCCGGATCTGAAACTCAAATACAAAAACAAAATCGGCTTGGTTTATGTAATGCTTTGTGTTGGGGGAGTGCGAATCTTATTCGGCAGTGGCTTTTGAGGGTGGGTGATTCTTCGGCGGTGGTGGCTTTGGGAGTGGGGTGGCGGGCTTTTTCCTGAGTTGTTTGGGTTGATTTTGAATAAGAGCAAGCTTTATAATTGTTCATCATCTATTTCAGTTTGGCATATTCCGTTACATCATCATGTAAATTCTCAAGAGCTTCAAGTGAAGATAAGTTAGTGAACGAGTAGCAATTGAAGATCGAATGGGTTGAGATCGTCGCTACAATCATCGAGAAGGTATATGGCTCTGTTTATGTTCAGGGGTTGCTTTTATAAGTTGTTCGAGGCTTGTTTTTAAAATGATTTTTCAAAAGAAAAATATTGTTGTTCTTTAAGTCGTTCAAACGACTTTATGTCTTCGTTCAAGCGAGATTGAGAGTTCATTCAAAGGAACATCAAATGGCATTTTTTTGTTCCTAAAACTAATATCGTTCGAAGCTCGTTCGAACGAGGTTTACCTTGGTTCGAACAAGGTCCAGTTTTCGTTCGAACAGGATCCTGTTTGCGTTAGAACATCAAACAAGATCCTGTTTTCGTTCAAACAAGATTTCTCGAAATTTTTGTCGCCTCAAAATTCGTGTTTTCTATAAAAAAAGGGGGTTTTGGGATCAAATCCTAGTTTGTTTAAAACTCTTTTGTTTCACAAATCCAAACCCTTGGATGATTTGTTGAGCATTTATCAAACCCTAGAAAAATACCATAAATGTCTCTTGTAGAGTTAATTCTCTACTACTGAAGATAGGAATACTGAGGCTGATCGGTAGATACCTAGGCAAGTGGAGCTTGCTGTGGCGCGTGCTGAATCTGCATCGTTTGGTATTGACAACAAGAAGTGCAGACATTGCTACCTCACTTAGTGGAGTTCTAAGTTTTGTAAGACCGTAATTGTCGTTCTGTAACACCCGGTTGTAAACAGAGCTATAGGTTTTTGCTTGAGAGGGATATTTCCTCATCTCCTATCTTTTGTTTGTTGGGTGGTGGTTTGTTTTCATTTAGTTTCAATATCTTGCATGTTTAGGTTCACCTAATTTAACAAGATAAAATTTGGACTAATATGAATTTAATTTGTGTGTGACCTAGTTTACGATTTATACATATAACCGGACCACTCAATGTTTGTCAAATTGATTTCAGAGCTTATTTCTACAAGTTACTTGGATGAACCCTGGTGGTTATACAGATAACTTGTGCAATAGGTCACCTACCTTTGATGGGTCTAACTATGTCTATTGGAAAGCTCGAATGAGGTCGGTTCTGAAATCGATTGATGAGCGCGTCTGGATTGCTGTTGAAAGGGGATGGAACCCCCCCCCCCCCCCCCCCCAATGTGACTAATGAAGATGTCATTAGTCTCAAGCCAGTCACTACTTGGACTAAGGATGATTTTAGATGGAGTAACTTCAACTCTCGAGAATTAAGTTCGATTTTTGGGGTGTCACACCCGACGAATTTCGTCGTTGCATGACGTGTACCAAATCTAAGGAAGCATGGGATATCTTTCAACTCACGCATGAGAGTACCAATACTGTGAAAGCTTCTAAGTTACAAAATCTCACCACACAATTCGAAACCATCAGCATGCTTGAATCAGAAACATTTGATGAATTTTATGCGCGCCTATCTAATATTGTGAACTCTAGCTTTAATTTGGGTGAGCGAATTCCTGAAACGAGGGTAGTTAAGAAAATTCTAAGATCTCTCCAGTCCCATTTTAGTGCGAAAGTCACGGTCCTTAATTCTTTGGGAATTTTAGATACTCTTAGGTTATAAGAACTCGTAGGTGATCTTCAAACTTACAAAATAGATATGTTCCCCAAAACCTAAAAGAAGAAATAAAAAGGGATCGCTTTAAGAGCTCAATCAAAGAAAAATGAGGAGGTTTTTTACTCCTATTTTGAATTCGATCTAGACGATCTTGCCTTATTTGCTAAAAAGTTCAAAAAGCTTCTCAAATTAAAAAATCCAAATTCTTCCAAAGTGGAAACTATAAGTTTTGAGGAAGATAAAAATTTCAAATCGAGCAAGAATGTTTTTGAGTATGATCAAAGAAAACTAGAGGAGAGTACCCTAAGAAAGACGATTCAGAATGATGCTATGAGTGTAAAGGTAAGGGTCACAACGCCCACGAGTGTGCCACAAGGCTTAAGAGACGGGGCAAAGGTAAAGTTGCTTATAATGCCACTCTAAACGATAGCGATGTTGAGTCGGTGGATTCCGAGGATAAATCACCGTGTGGACGTAACTTCACCGCATTCATGGCTAGTCACGTTAGCACTTCAAGTACGTCTCACGCCGATGAGGACGATTCTAAATGTGATAGCCTCGATAATGAGTCAAACCATTCTAGAGAGAGTGAGGGTGATGATGTTTTGAGTGAGGGGGGACATGGCCTCCAATACACCTACGTCGAGCTTTACACCGAGTTTAGGGATGGCAATTTAACCCGCCCCACCTGGTCTCCGCCCCGCCGAGTTCCCGCCCCTCCCCTAATGGGGGGGGTATGGATTTTTAAAGAAAAAACGTTCATTAAACGGGGCGGGGTCGGGTTTACTATATATAAGCATAACCCGCCCCGCCCCGCCCCGTTTATTTCTTATAATTACTAAAATACACATATTTAATATATTATTTACATTAAAACTTTATATAAATAAGTTATATATGTGGTATGCGGGTTTTTGACCCGCTTAATGTAAACGGGGCGGGGGTGGGTTTAGGGGGTTCCACTTAAACGGGTTCGGGGCGGTTTAAAAAAACCCGTCACGGGTCACGGGCGAGGCGGGTTTTAAAAACAATTCGCGGGGCGGGTTCGGGTTTTGACAAACCCGCCCTAAACCCGACCTGTTACCATCCCTAACCGAGTCTTTGAAAACCAAAAGGCAAAATAAAAATCTGGCTCTTAGGGTCTTTTCTTTAGAAAAGGAATTGAAGGTTTTTAGAGAGAGAGACCTCGATTAAGATTTCTTTGAGTGAGCAGTTAGTTTCGGTGGGGAGGGAAAAGAGTGACTTGACCAACAAAGTAGCTAGTCTTACAAGAGATCTTCAAGCATCATTGGAGACTCGTGAAAAATTTGAAGCCCATGTTTCCCGACTCAAGAAAGATCTCGAGCATGCCCATGAGGTCAAAGTTTACGTTAGAGGACACATCTAAGAAGATTGAAAAGATGTACCTAAGTCCCGCGTTGGGTTTTAGAGAGAGGCAAGGGATAGGTTACGACGGTACATCCACTTTTCATAACGCACCCAAACCGGTTCCTCAGTTTGTGATGGATTCGTATGGGCTTCGACCTAGCCCAACAAGGAGAACTCGTCCCAAGTGTTTTAACCAAGATAGACCTAAACAAGTCTATGTTTGTACCCATTCCAAGTAAAGAGGTCACATTAGGGAATTTTGCTATATGCTAGGAAGATTTTCTCACACACATGCTCCCACACCCCACTATAGCGAGAGCAAGTTGAGTTTCTAGTCACGACTTCTAAAAGCTTAATGGAAGAATTTCGAAGGATATCTACGCCTTTCGAGAACACTTCCAACGCTATGATTAGAGCCAAAAATGATACGGGCAAGCAAAAGATTACCTCATCTTGGGTACCTAAGAATGACGAAAAAGCCCTTGTCGTTCACGTTGCTCTCAAGGTTCAAGATACTTCTCAATAGTATTTTGATAGTGGGTTGACAAGTCATATTTTACCAACCTTGTAGATCGCAAGGATGGAAAAGTCACTTTTGGAGATGGGAATAGGTCTAGCATCTTAGAACGTGGCTGCGTGGAGATACTCGATTTTCCTAAGCTAGACAATGTGTTGTATGTTGAAGGGTTGAAAGCGAACTTGATAAGCATAAGCCAACTTTGCAATGCTAACTTTGCGGTAAAATTTGACTGATCGGAATGTAACATTTATGATCAATCCGGTGTACTTTTACTACGAGGTGTGAGGACTAACAACAATTGCTACGGGCTCAAGTCCTCTTTAGTGTGCAATAATGCTAAGGTCTTCACCATGGACCTTTGGCATCAACGAGTAGATCACGTCAATTTTATAGATCTTGAGAGATTAGTCAAGAACGACCATAATGGTCAGAATCATACCATTCATGATTCGATTCGTACGATTCGATCCAATTCACATACTATTCGATACAAATCGAGAACAGAATCAGAGGGGTTCCAAAAATCGGGTTGAATTGTGAATCGCGTCGATTCACGATTCAAGTTCGATTCATACTTCTCGGAGGATAGTGGGTATTTTCAACTGACTTAAAGCTCGTGTTTGTTTTTTGTTCCTTTTACAATAGACCTAAAAAATATTTTATTATTAAAATAATAATAAGAAGTTAATAAGAATTTAAGTTACCCTTTTCGAAAGAGAGAGTGACTGAAACACATGCTAAAACGAAACATAAACTGCGATCACTTTTCTTCTTCTCTTCTAACCTATTCGAAGCTGCAATTTCCTCTATTTCGCGTTGCGATCACTTTTTTCTTCTCTTCTAACCTGTTTGAAGTTGATCGAGAGAGGGAGGTAGCTTTGCGTTCGACTGAAGTAAACAAATCTTGTGTAAGGATTTTATAAGTTATATTTTATGGCATTATTATTATAACATATTTTTTTTAGCATTATGTTTAATCTTTATTTGTGTTATTATATTGTATAATATATTGTTGTGTTCAAACTTGGACATTGTAGGTGGTGCTATTGTTAGAATTTGATCATAATTTGGACATGGAAGTTCATTTTGTTAGTTATAGTTTAATGAAATCATGTCTTGTATAATATGTTTTTATTACATATTTTTAATGTGTTCTTGCATGTATATATTATTTTCTACATATTTTACGTTTAATCCGATTCTTTCAATTCGGTTTACGGTTCGATTCACAGTTCACGATTCATAGGATTTTCGATTCACGATTTTACAAGTATGAAAAAGACATAGTTTGTGGTTTGCCATCGCTTGGAAAACCAACTTCCTCAATTTGTGGTCCTTTGTAACAAGGAAAACAAATCAAGAGTCCCCATAGGAAGTTGAATACCATTACCACCTCCCGTGTTTTGGAGTTTATACACATAGTATTGATGGTAAGAAGTATATCCTAGTGATGGTTGATGACTTTTTGAGATTTCCATCGTTGGATTTTTTAGAGAAAAGTCCGATGTTGAGTTCCTAACAACTAAGTGTCGTGTTCTACATAATCAATATGGTGTCACTATTCGGATTCATAGTGACAATGGCACTGAATTTAAAAACGCCAGAGTTGATAGCTTTTGTGATGAAGTCAGCATCAAACATGAGTTTTCGACCGTCCGTACTCCTCAGCAAAATGGGATTGTTGGGAGGAAGAATCAAACAATTCAAAAGATGGCTAGATCCATGCTTCTTGGAAGAAACGTGCCTAGACGTTTTTGGGTGAAGACGGTTAATACCACATGCCACACGGTGAATAGGATCTATCTTCGTTCACACGCTTCATATGAGTTGTGGATAGTAAAAAAAACTATCATATTTCCGAGTTTTTAGGAGTCCTTGCTATATATCCTTAGAGATAGAGAATTCTTAGGAAAGTTCGACTCTAGAAGGGATGAGGGAATATTTTTAAGTTATTCATTATCTAGTAGAGCCTACTGGGTGTATAACCTTAAAAGCTCTAAGGTCATTGAATCAATAAACGTCACGACTAGAGACGATGCGTCAACTACGTTTCTTGATACCGGCCTCGCATGTGAGATTAATGCACCCCCTGTGAAGATCTCATTGTTCCCCACACCACAATGGTGGACCCCGCTCTTGATATAGAGGATCCACCCGCTTAGGTTCTAAAGAGTCATGACCCTTCTGACATACTTGGTGATCCCACACTAGGTGTTGAGACTCTGCTCAACTAGAAAATGTGGTTAGCCACTTTTGCTACACTTCCACAGTCGAGCCCAAGAATGTGAAGTAAGAACTCAAGGATGAGCATTGGATATGTGATATGCAAGATGAATTGCTTTAATTTCGGAAGAACTATGTCTAGGAATTAGTCCTCCGACCTAGAGAGACTAATGTGATCGGTACCAAGTGGGTGTACAAGAACAAGATGAATACAAATGGTACCATTATTCGCAATAAGGCTAGATTGGTAGCTTAAGGTTACACACAGATTGAGGGTGTAGCCTTTGACGAGGCATTCACTCTTGTTGCTAGGCTTGAGTTCGTCCGCTTACTACTCGCCATAGCATGTCATCTACGGTTTAAGTTATACCAATTGGATGTCAAGAGTGCCTTCCTTAATGGCATTCTTCACGAGGAGGTTTACGTGGAACAAACAAAGGGGTTTAAAGACCCGAAGCACCCGGGACACGTCTTTTATTTATTGAAGGCCCTAGCTCGTGGCTTTAAGAGAGGGGGAGTTGATATGACGTTTGTTCAAAGAGAGGGATGTGTTATCTTGATTGCCCAAGTCTATGTGGACGACAGTCTTTGGATCCACGTGTTCCAAACATACTCACGGTTTTAAGGGGGAGATGAAGAGTGAATTTGAGATGAACATGATTAGTGAACACACGTTCTTCTTAGGCCTCCAAGTGCGTCAACTTGAGAATGGGATATTTATATCTCAATCTAAATATAATAGGGACCTAGTGAAGAAGTTTGGTGCTAAGCACTCAAAATACCCCATGAGTTCCTCGACTGAGCTTAATAAAAACACTTTAGGCAAGGACGTCGAGCAAACGCTTTATAGGAGTATGATAGGTAGTCCCCTCTACTTGCCAGCTAGCCATCCCGACATAGCCTTTAGTGTTGGATTTTATGCGCATTACCAAGCGTCCCCAAAAGAGTCTCGCTTGCACTTAAAACACATCATCAAATACGTGATTGGCACTCTTTCTTTTGGTATTTGGTATTTCTTTAATACCGATGACCGTTTGTCAGCTTATTCGGATACCGATTGGGTCAGGGATGTTGATAGTTGTAAAAGCACCTCAAGTGGATGCTTTTACTTTAGTAGTGCTCGTCTCTTGGGTGAGCAAGAAACAAAACTCCATCTCTTTGTCCACGACTCCGAGTCCATCGCCGCCGAGAGTTGTTGCACACAACTCTTATGAATGAAGACACCATGGCTATTTCCTGCGATAATACGAGTGCAATCCACATTTCTCATAATCCGATCCAACATTCTCATACGAAGCATATTAGGATTCGTGAGCACTTTAATTGTGATCTAAGATCGTTTTCTTGAACTTCATGAGTACCGAACGTCAATTGGCCGACATTTTCACTAAACTTTTAGATGCACTTAGATTTGAGGATCTTAAGAAGTTTTTGGTTATTTGTGTCACTGATTGAGTTTGGGTATTCTATTTAGTATAGAGTGGTTATCATATTACTATATTTTGTCTCTATTACTAGACTGTATTTTCATGTTTATATCTTTTTTAAAAAATCAAAAAGAAATTCTTTTCTTTTAGAAAAATTCAAGAAGATTTTTGTGTTTTACTTTACACCATATACGGATGTGCATTTAAGATGTTTAAATCACAATTACATTTCACCCATTCATGTGACTTACTCATGGTGTTTATGAGACTTGGCTTTGTTTCTTAGTGTACCTAATAATGCATGTCTAGCATTCGTTGTTCTTTGATGATTACTTCCTTCATGCTAAACTCTTTATATATATCGCCTTTATTGCACACATGCACGAACCTTTTGAAAATTGTACTTGTTTGTCATATATCGAATAAAGTGTTCTCATCTCAATCGTGCTTGATAACTAACCAAATGAACTAGGAACTAATTGTGCCTGTAAGAACCATTGTCCGAATTTCTTTTCCCGAAAAATTTGATTTTGTTTAAGCAATGAAAAAGGGCTATGAAAGAAGCAATCTTCTTTGCGATAAAGACCACCATTGGCAAAGCCTAAAAGATGATTTTGACAAATAAAAACAGAAGCGTCAAGGTCAATTTTTATTTCATTGATGCTTCACTATCATAAGCATTAGGATTTCTTCGAAAAATTTTGAGAGTTCATGCTTAAAATGTGAGATATTGATGGTGTTATAAGTTGAAGATCAATGAGTTTGCGCAATAAACTTCCTTCAAAAACATTAAATAGTTTGGCGTTATTGATTTGAGAAGCATTAAAACTCATGGCATTTTGTATAAGTTGAGTCAATTTCACTTTGTTCAATAATTTAACACCTAAGGTTGAATTGAGTTATTTCTTTAGGAGTATCTCGTTGACTTCGTTCACCTTTGCTCCGAATGCCTATGTTGATTTTTCCGTGCTGTATGTTCACACAATTTCATTCCATTTCCACGATTCGGATATTTTCGTGCTACTCCATGGTGTGACTGTTTGTATTTGTACTCATACGTATATTTCTATACTCAAAAAATTTGAACGATTTTCAAAATTAATTTGTTACTTCTTTAGAATCTCATCGCGTGCGTTCTTTGTGATAATATTTCATATTTGGATTTGCATGATGCTAACATTTCATGGTTAGTTTCTAACCCTTTGTTTATTACGGACAAAAAGGGGGAGAACATACTAACGGAGAGTTTTCGTATTTTCTTTAAACTCCATGCGTCACGATATTTCTTTTGCTTTATGTGTGTAGGTCATTTCCGCCTTGATGATTTCATGGACTACATGATGAAGACTTTCAGTTGAAGACAATGTCAAAAGTGTCTTTTCCTTTTTGGGGTTTAGGATGGCATTAGTTGCACTTGTCTTAGGGGTTATTTGTTTTCAGTTTGTGTTTTGCACTAGAATAGCCAAAGGGGTGAGAGCAAGTTTTATAATTTTTCATTATCTATTTTATTTTGGCATATTCTGTTACAACTTCATCATCACGTAGATTCTCGAAAGCTTCAAATGAAGATAAGCTAGTGACCAAGCAACAATCGATGATTGAATGAGTTGAGATCGTTGCTACAATCATCGAGAAGTTATATGGTTTTGATGATGCGTAAACACTTTATTCAAGGGTTGCTTTTATAAATTTTGATCGAGGCTTATTTTTAAAATGATTTTTCAAAAGAAAAATATTTTTATTTTTTAAGTCGTTTAAACGACTTCATGTCTTCGTTCAAACGAGATTGAGAACTTCAAATGAACATCAAACTGCATTTCGTTCGAAGCTCGTTTGAACGACGTTGGTTGTTCGTTGGAATAAGGTTTACCTTGGTTCGAACAAGGTCCTGTTTTCGTTCGAACGAGGTTTGTTAAACCGCCTCGAAATTTGTGTTTTCTAAAAGAAAAAAGGGTCTTTGGATCAGCTTTTCTCAAAACTTTTGACGAAATTTGTTTTCCCATACATATCTAAAAGATCGTCCAACCCTAGTTCGTTTAAAACTCTTTTGTTTCACAAATCCAAACCCTTGGATAATTTGTTGAGCATTTATCAAACCCTAGAAAAACACCATACATGTCTATACCCTTGTAAAGTTGATTCTCTACTGCTAAAGATAGGAATATTGATTTCTGAGGCTGATCGGTGGATACTGAGGCAAGTGGAGCTTGTTGTGAGGGTGTTGGATCTACATCGTTTGTTGTTGAAAACAAGGAGTGAAGACATTGCTACATCACTTAGTGGAGCTCTAAAATTTGTAAGTCTATAATTATCGTTCTGTAATACTCGGTTGTAAACAGTGCTGAAATATATGTTTTGCCTAAACAGGATTTTTTCTCATCTCCTATCTTCCATTTGTTGGGTTGTGGTTTGTTTTCATTTAGTTTCAATATCTTGCATGTTTAGGTTCACCTACATTAACAAGATAAAATTTGAACTATATTGAATTTGGTTTGTGTGTGCAACCTAATTTATGATTTATACACATAACCGGACCACTGAACGTTTTTCATTTTAGGCAAGTAACGAAGATGGTGGAGGGGAGGGGAGGGGGTGGGTTGGTGCCGGTGGATGGTTGGGTGATTGGGGGTCTTGTCGAGTTTTGCCAAAGGTGTTTTGTGTGTGTGTGTGGGGGGGGGGGGGGGGGGGGGGGGGAGAGAGAGAGAGAGAGAAATTTTAATTTTTGAGTTTGGAATTATTTTTCAATTATAATTCTTTTTCTTTTTAGGTTTTAATCATTTTTCTTGTTTTTGTATTATTTTAATTAAAAATGCCACGTGTCGGTTATATTTAATGGTTCTACTAACGTTTTAAGTCAAAAGTCTAACTTTTAAATAAAATTCTACAAAAATTCAAAATCAAAGATTAATAATGTATTAAAGTTAAAAAAAATTATGAACTAGTCATAAGTTGGCATCTGGGTTGGAAGGAATTGAGTTTGGTTTTGGTAATTGTGGTTCAAGTCCGAAAATGTTGATGTGAGTTGAGGAACCCCCAAAACAAGATTAATGAATGAATATAGGGTTAGGGTTAGGGTTAGGGTTAGGGTTGACATACTTGGTTGAGCAGCCCATCCCTGTTCACCACCCTTGATACGCTCAGGGAGGGCGTAGTTGACGGTGAGGACTCGGCCGTAGAGCTCAGCTCCGTCCATGTTGTCCATAGCAGAAGCGGCGTCTTCTCTCTCAAGAAAAGTGACGAATCCAAAGGAACGGTGCTTCTGAGTGGCTTGATCCAAGGGGGTTTTCACGTCTTTTATGTCTCCAAATGGTATGAATGCCGCGTGTATTATCGACTCGTTCACCTCCTCCGCTAAACCCCCTGTCGTCAACCATTTCTTTAATCAATCCATAAATATATATATATATGTTTGGAGTTAGAGTAGAGATGGCTGCACTGCTTGCTTACCCACGTACAGAGTGTTCTTCTGCACCTGCTCGTTCATTCTCTCTTCCGTCCGCTGCCACGACCTACCTCCTTTACATATTTTGTTCACCCTCTTCACTTGTATTACATTTATTTTTGCGCTATTACAGATTTTCTTATGCCTTTAATTTACTAATATTTACTACTCTCAAATACACAGGTCGGGTTTTTGCGCTATTACAGATTTTCTTATGCCTTTAATTTACTAATATTTACTACTCTCAAATACACAGGTCGGGTTAAAATCTGGGCGACTATAATATGGGTCGGTCCTAATTTCGACGGATTAAATAAGGACTATGTTAAAATCTGCTTTGGGTTCAGATTAGGCTGCCCATAATTTTTTTTAGGGTTACCATATACCAATTTCAAAAGTATACAAGTGTACATATAATGTCAATGTGTGTATGTTTAGCTATATATATATACTAGCGGATACCCGTGTCCGAGCGCACGGTGATAAATTTTCCCCGTGATAAAATTCAGCCGATAATAATCTGCCTTTTTTTAAAAAAAAACTTTTAAAAAACTTTAAAAAAAATATAAATATTTAAAATATATATATATATATATATATATATATATATATATATTTTTAATATTTAAAAAAGAAATTAATATTTTAATAAAAATAATAATAAAATAATAATGTATGTATCTATGCATGCATACATGAATGTGTATGCATGCAAGCATTCAACACATAAAATGTCATGCATGTTTATCATACATGAGTTACTATTCATAACAACATTGTCCCATATTATATAAATAAGTATATGTTTACCCATATCTCTATATTGTGTTGTGCTTTGTGTGCGTTATGTATGTGTATGTGTGACTATATATCTATATAATAAAGTATAAAAGTTATGTATGTCACAGGTTAAAATCATGATGTCATCGGATGAATTTTTTCTTACATTTCCTCTTTTGCCCTTTCAATTTTGGATTCCCACTCTTTTATTACTTTCTAAACTTACACTTTAATTCAAAAGTGGGGATGCTTTGGTCAAAATCACGATGCTTATCTACTTCTCTCCCGTTAACATCATAAGAAAGACTCATGACAGGGCAAATGAAACTTGAAACATGAAAAACTCCATCTGATGGTACAAAAAACCCACCTCGAGCCTCTCACCCACTCTGCCAAAATAACAAATGCTCACCTCGATTCTGCCAAACTGTGCAATCTCTCACCAACTTCCTTTCACCCACTACCTTCTGCGACTGCACCTCTCTGGCTCCTTATCATCTTGGCAAAGTTTTTGTGTTTTCTATTGTTTGGGTTCTTTGAAACTAGAAGGGAAAACATCTTCGCTGAGCTGAGTTTTTTATGTTTTCTGTTAATTTTCTCATATAGTAACTGATTGATTAGAGCGTTTTAACTACTGCGTGGTATTTTCTTTTTACATCATCGATTTTCTTTTTCTTAATCACTTACAGGTCTATGCAACTCAACTATGGTGATTGACGTAGTGGTTGACGGACGCAAACGATGCGAAAACACCACCCAAATTTTTTCTCGCACATTTCTAACAACCCTCACTCACACAGTGAAATGGGAGTATCTTCAGGTGATTATCTAAACCATTTCTTCATTTTTTGTGGTAGAGATCACATATTCCAACAACCATTTCATTTTTGTTTTTTTTTACAGCGGAGATGACATGTTTACGGGATTATGCATCAGGGCTTTGTGGCTTGGTTTCTTTATTGCTTTTATTGTTCGATTTTAGTCATCTCTCCCCATGGATTTATCTTCCAAATTGATTCAAAGGTATTCTATCTCTATCTTCCACTCTCTATTCTCTAAATCTTAACCTCCTTCCTGGTTTTTAGATTTGGGGATTCTGTTTTGTTTATGTTTTAGTTTTTATGATTCATAATTTTAGACTCACTTTGTTTCCACGAGCCAAAGTTTATTTGGATTTAAAGGTTTTGATTATTTGTTGTTTGCAAAACTGTTTGACTATTTGTCATTATCTAAATTTTTATTCTTGATTCTTTTAATGCTTTCAAGAACTAATATATTGGAATGTTCAAGGTTTCGTTTAAAAATATATTTGATCAGCTATTTACAATTTTTGTTTTGGCTTTTGTAGCTTCTTTACATAGAAACAAAAAATATTTAGTGTAGCTCCAAGGTATATTCTCTTTTATATTCATTTCATTGTATTTTTTTGAAGTTTTTTTGTTCTAATCGATTTTATTGTAGTATATTTTTGTGATTGTATAGTTTTAGTTTTTTTTTCTCCTTATCTGATCTTTGATGTTTTCGAATACGATTAGTGCTATGTAAATATGTATTTTCTTTAATTTTTACCGGTGTTTTGGGTAACGGTCTACTGTTATGGTTGGTGTTATAGGTGATGGTCTCTTGAGGTGGTTTTTGGTTTATATTTATGTTTTTGTTTAAATAAATGTGCCAATGCCCTGTTTTTCTTCATGAGATACAATTTGCTCATGTTTTTTAGGTTTAGTTGCGATACAAGTTGTTCATTTTACCATTATGTTATCTTAGTGATCTAACTAAATCTCTTTTCCTTTGTTTTCTCATTAATTACTTATGTTATTTTCTTTATCATTGCAGGAAAGGCTCTTCAATTTTGTCTACCACCCCGACTTCCTAATATTACAGTATTGTTTAACAGACTTTATGATATCCTGTTAGTCTAGCTTTAGAGAGACAAATTCATCGGTTGCAACTAAGGCCTAAGGAAAACGTCCCGTAAATTTTTATAACTTGACGAACTCACTCCAATATAGTCAGCAGCAGCACAACACCCCAGATATTTTTTCGATTGAAGGTATATCACGAAAGATTTAATAATCAAAATTGACACCTTGGAAGAGCTTCATCAATGCTTACTCGAATTTGCCTGCCATAAAGATCAACGCCATTCAATGAATCAATTGCGCGGTTGACCTCATCGGCTGAGCTGTAAGTACAGATCTGAACTGCCGTGATCGACTAGTGTCCGTGTTGAACACAACCTTGGCTTCCATGACCTTTCCTTGCTCGCTAAATAAGGTTTCGAGGGCCAAATTATCGACGCTCCATGAAAGGTTTCCAACGTAAAGCCTGTTGGTTTTGTCGAAACTTTTCCCACCCCCATATCTAGGTCCTCTGAATTGAGAATCTCTTCTGAAAGAGTATCCTCCTTTGGTGGAGGTGGACCGAAATTCACCCTCAATGATCCTCTCAAGTTCATAGCCATTGAATTGTTGAGCAGCTTTTTCTACTTCGCCAGCCGATGACATTGTCATAAAGCCAAATCCTTAGCTTCTTCCGGTGACTATCAGAACCTCAATCATTTCAACAATTCTCAGCTCTCTCAAACAAGCCAGCCAGAGCAGCATTATCCACATTGAAAGGCAAGTTCCCCACAAATAATTTAAGGTCAGTTGAGAAACATTGATATTCATTAGTATTAATCACGCTCCTCAAAATTAAGAGTCCATTTTGCATCTGCCACTGTCACTGTTCTCCTTGTCATTACCTTTATTATGGCTATCATTTTCAGGTTGGAGAGAGTGAAACTAAAGCAAATACATAGACCCATTGTGATGACTTTATACAAAGGCCCCGTTGTGGATATATTAGGGGGTCATGGGACTAATGTCCACCATCAAGAAGACAGTGCTGCAGGTCGGCATTGGGTTAAGGGAACAATAATGCTCATTACATGTACATTTTTGCTTATGCTTTATTTTATTTTTTTATATCTTATTTTACGTAGTTTAGTTGAATTGCTCCAGGAATCAATTAAATGTCAATTCAGGTGTACAGGTTATCCACGCACACGCGGTTCTTTTTCCCAAGTAGAACAGGCTAAAAACTTACCCATCTAATCTTATTTGTGTTTTGTTATTGAATTTAAACTGAACTAAAATATTTTATTTACCTTTGATTATAATTGATCTTGGTTCTGTTAGATCTGAGAGATGAATGAAAGATGATTCTGTTAGATCTGTGATTTTTTTCCTCATATGTAGTAATGTATTTTGTTGTTCATATATCAGGCATGAATCTTTGATCAGTTTGGAGTCCTTCGTGATGGGAAACAACCTTATTTGAGAGCGAATCCCTGAATAGGAGAGATGATGCTTGGTTGCAAGATTAGGAAGGTCCTGCATTCACATGATCTAGAATGAGACTCAGCTATGTCCACTGTTGGTGTTGATGCTTCAGATTGTATTGTTGTGGGTGACTTTCCACCCTGATGTAAAGGGTGAAAATGTAGTCGGGATCCAATCAGAATTTATCACTTGTGGACTCGCTAAATTTGGAGAAGTTGCGTATCAATCTTCTTTTGTTAATGCTTCAGATTTTATTGTTGTGGGAGACTCTCCACCCTGACGTAAAGGGTGAAAATGTAGCTGGGATCCAATCAGCATTTATCACGTATGGACTCACTAAATTTGGAGAAGTTGAGGATCAATCTTCTTTACATGCTCTTGCATTGGACTCTGGTGCTTATCCATTATACACATTGCTATTGGTTCTCCATTGAAGAAATTACCTTACAAAAAGAAAATATTTTCTCAAATCAGCTTTTTCCATCTAAACTTAGGGGAACATCAGACGACATCGACAATGGTTAATATTGTTGATGATTCGAAAACATGAGAAACTTTGAGCATCTAATACTTGAAATACGGAAATCCAACATTGACACCTTTATTTGGTTTCGTATTATGTGATTTGATGTGTGCTTAATGTAAAAAAAAGATTAATATATTCTCCTATTCTTTCATGACCATGTACTCTTTGAAGCACATGAAGGAAGGGAGTTCCATAATCAATACCACATCAGTGAATGAATACAAAGGAAACTCCAAACTACTGGACTATACCTCCACAAAAGGTGCAATTATGGAATTCATAAGAGGTATTGCCCTTCAGTTGGTCAATAAAAGGATACATGTCAATGGGGTGGCACTTGGACCCATATGGACACCACTAATCCCGACCTCTTTCAATGAAGAAGAGTGTGAGAAGTTTGGTTCAGAAGTGCCCATGGGTAGAGCAGGTTATCCCATTAAGGTTGTTCCTTCCTATGTTTTTCTACCCTCTGATGCTTATTCCTCTTACATTTCTGGCCAGGTTCTCTTCACCCCAATGGTGGGACAGTAATCAATGGTTAATGCAAATCTCATAAATCTGATTTGTAAATCTACTATACTAATTTGTCTTCTGAAGAAATATTGTCATAATTATTTAAGGATTCTTATCTACTGTTTCTTTTTTTGTAGGAACTTACAACTTTGGACTTAAAGATATGCATCTATTTCTTCTAGAAATAAAAAATAATAATGACATCTAGATATTATTAATAAACATGTATGGATTCTCTATATTGTGATAATCAGGTATGCATATGTTTTGTAATAATCAGGTATGCACCTGTTTTGTGATGCTCTAAATTATTACCTGTAGAGTGAAGAAAAGCAAAGGAAATTAAGTCGAGATTCAATTCTGTTTTGTGTAGATTCAATTCTCTGTTTTGTGAAAAGGAAATTACTAGATGTAGTTTCAATTAAGCGTAGATTCAGCATAGATTCAATTATGTTCATACCTGATTATCACAAAACAGGTGCATATGGTATGCACCTATTTTCACAAAGGAAATTAAACGTAGATTCAAATGTATTTGGGTACTTTTGGCTTTGGTTCATATGAAGGTATGGGAGTGAAACTTACTTAAATGGGGATATGTTGTTATAGGGATGGGGATATGTTGTTATAGGGGTATGGAGGATCTTAATCATTTATTTATCAGTGGGCCAGTTAATTCAGAAGTTAAGAATTTCTTTGGAGGTTTAATAGGCATTAAATTGTATTTGAGATCTTTTAATTCCATGAAGATGGATTGTTGGTTGAGAACCTCTAATTTAGGAGTGTACCAATCAACTAATTAGTATACATAAATATGTTATGCAATTTTCACCTTCCTTTAAGTTTCTTTGTAGATACATAAATATGTTATGCTATTATAAATTTGTTTTCATCAAGCATCTATACCTACCGTTTTTTGGCCCAATTTTTTAAACATGTCTACACATTGGTGTTGTAAGAAACAATTTTCAATTTAAATTAGTATTTTAGAGCTATGATGTCATTTATGCGAGGTCCAATACAAACTATTTGCATTGTGAATAGTCCTATAAACAATGGAAGTTATGCTCAATTCATTTATTGACAATTTATCATACTAATGTGAAATATTATTTTATTTACATACAACTAATGCCAAATATTTTTTTATTTGCATAGAACTTTTATCTTCTTTTCTAATATTTATTGATTGTGTGATAATGCAAGAACTGTTGTAGGCATGCGAGTTGGAATCATGATGCGCACGACTTTGGAAATTATGACCATTTATTTAAAATTACACTATGTTTTGTTGGGGAAATAAATTTTTACCGTTTTACGATCGCGTACTTTCAAAATTTTTGTCGTTTCGCGATTAGGTACTTGGAAATTTTTCAGCGTGCCTTCAGGCACGGGCATACCCTAATATATATATATATATATATATATATATATATATATATATATATATGGATATGCCTATATGTGTGTGTATGTGTGTGTGTGTGTGAGTGTGTGTGTGTGTGTGAGTGTGTGTGTGTGTGTGTGAGAGAGAGAGAGAGAGATGGGAGATGAAGCAAAAAGGAAGATCAAGTGAAAGAGAGAAAGTAGAAAGAAGAAGAAAAAAATGAGAGAAAAAGAGAGGAGAGAGAGAGTAGTTAGGTTTGTGAATTTTATTAAGGGAGATAGATAGAGTTATGTGTTGCTTAATTGATTAAAGAGACTGTGGTATTGTATGGTTCTTTATTATAAAGTCATATGTAAAATGAGTGTCCATATTTGATCCACCATTTTTTATCCTTAGGCTCACATTTGACCCGTAGTTGTAAAATATTGCCCCATATTTTAAAAATTGGGCTAATATGGGTGGCTCAAACAATACGGGCCTATTTTGCCACTTGTACTTATATTCATCATGTCCTAAACTATATAAGTTTGACCAATTTAATTGATAAATTAATAATTTAATTTTTTGATTAAATTTTTCATTCAATATAACCACACACCTATAGTTTAATGATTATAGACATAAAAAAATAAAATATATTTTTTTAATTTTAAAATAATTTTAAACTACTTTTAGTTTTTTAAATTGAAGAATTACTCTCTTTTTGAATAATATTAAAACCTTAAAATTTTACCTAAATAATAAGAAAAGGTAAGTATTTTTTTTTTAAATATGAGTTTTAAAAAAATGGGATAAAAAAATTCAAATTTTATAATAACCCATTTTATTCTTTGTAGTTTAGGGATTATGAGGGTAAAGAAAAATTATAATTTTAAAATAGTTTTACACTGTTTTCTTAAGTTCAAGAATTACTCTCGTTTTTAATAACATTTAAAACCTCCTAACTATACCCCAAATAACAAAAAAAAATAGTTTTTTCTTAAATTTTATAACGCCCATTTTTTAATAGTCTAATTTTGGGACTATAGGGGTAAACACAATTATATTTGTGGGGGGGGGGGGGGGGGGGGGGGGGGGTTCAAAACAATTTTAAGTAGTTCTTTTTATTTTAAAATATTTTTAAATTATGTTTTTTCAAAGTCGAAGAATTACTCTCATTTTTAGTAAGAATTAAAACCTCCGAAATGTACCCAAAAAATTGAAAAAAAATATGAGTTTTTTTTTAATTGGGATAAAAAGTACAAACATTTCCCAAACCATTTTTTTATTATTTTATTACATTTTTCTATTAAAACAAAGAAAAATAGTAAAAAAATATAATGACGGGATGGAAATGGGAAAAAAATATAAGAAAGAAAGTAAAAAAAAACATCTCTTTTAATTGAAAAATTGTAAATAGAAGAAAATTTTATTTTTGGATTGTTACAAACCCATTTGTAACAATTTTCCTTATTTTTTATTTCCTTATATATAATTTTTCTATTAAAGCAAAGAAAAAACTTTAACAATATTTATTCTCAAAAAAATTCAAAATTTTATTTTCGTTCTTTATTAAAAAAATAATAAAATGGGTGTTATGATATTTGGAAAAAAAATAGCTTTTTGTCTCATTTCTTTTAAAACTCGTAATTTGCTAATAATAAACTTCATTTTTTTAATTTCTTGGGATACATTTCGAAGATTTTAACTCTTATTAAAAAAGAGACTAATTCCTTAATTTTGACAAAAAAAACTGTTTAAAGCTGTTTTAAAATTTTAAAAAATACAAAATTTTATTGTTTTACACCTATTGTCTTTAAACTATTGGTGCAGTTAAGTTTAATGAAAAACTTAATGGAACGGTTGAATTAGCCAAATTATTAATTTATGGACTAAATTGACCAAATTTGTATAGTTTAGGGGCCATAAGGGTTGTTTACTTCATAACTAAAGTTAAAGCTCATAACCTCAACTTGCCATGTGTTATGTAATAAATATTCTCTCCAATTTTAACACACCATGGTTTACCTCCATAGCTCTTCTTCTTCTTCTTCTTCTTCTTCGACTTCAGCACACTCTATCTCTTCTTAACTTTTTCAATGTCCTTTTATCTTCTTTGTTTATATAATGCATACAATTAGCATCGGGCATATCCAATTATCGATTGAACAAAACGAGTAGTCTTACGGCAACACCGGCCCCGTCGTCGCATATCTTATTGAGTTTAAATGGGATGATGTTCTTGATTTAAGACCAACTATTTATCCCTATATATATATATAATTTTGTTCTTATTTCTTTTAACTTGCAGTTTAGAGTGTGTGTGTGTATATATATATATATGTGTGTGCGTGTGTGTGTGTGTGTGTGTGTGTGTGCGTGTGTGTGTGTGTGAGGATGGTATGATAATGGGTGAAAATTATAATTAATGTAATATGAGATTGAATCTCTGGTAGCAGAAAGAAGAGTTCCAATTAGTATTGGACAAAACACTGATATGATTTGTGATTAATTTATACTCTTCCTCTCTTAAAAATATCTTTGGAACTTTAATAATTGGGTATGATCAATTTGTTTTCATTATTATTATTATTTCCCCATCTCTAATATCAAAGGTTTTCATCTATGTCAATACATGTGAAGTAATTACATAATTGACAAGAATGAGGAGATATGGAAATAATTAGTTATTGGTAATAAGATGTTAGTTTTTTTCCACTAAGATTGAGAGTGTAAATTTATATAGGAAATAAAAATACAAAGTGATGCTCTACTATTGTTACACCATAACAATGCTTGGATATTTCAGGATGTTGAAGAGGCGGACAAGTTGAATAGATGTAAGATATTTACATAAGATCTATGATGTGTTTTAAATGTTGTTTATTTTTTATCATCACAATAATATATCACGTAATATTAAAACATCAGTCAATATATATATATATATATATATATATATATATATATATATATATATATATATATATATATATGTGTGTGTGTGTGTGTGTGTGTGTGTGTGTGTGTGTGTTTCAGCCCATATAAAATATAAAAATGAAAAACACTAAGAAATTTATAAAAGTAATGGAAAGAACTGGCCTAGAAAATAGGAGTTACACTACAACTATGGAATATGATATGGACTAGTGGTATTGTGACACCTGCCATCAGAAAATGATCATCTTAGTCACTAAACGTGGTCGGCACATCATCTCCTTGGTCGACTCAGTATTATCCTTGGTCGGATGGGTGGACGACTAAGATGGAGTAAGATTATCATTCACCAAACACACGTGGGTCACATGTCGGAATATGTACAACTCCCATTACCCACACATGGTTTAGTTATTTTAGCTAACCGTTCTTAGTTCATTATTAGTTGTCTCCTGCAATGTAGATTTGTGTAAATGCTTGATTGATTAAGGCATTCCACCTCTTCCACTTCTCTTTATCTCTCTTAAATTAATCTATAAATAGCAATCAATGACACATAACAAAAGCTTCTGAAAATCTTCAACCAAAAGGTCATACACAAAACCTTAGAGAGATTCTCAAGAGAACATACTTATTCCTTCCATGGTTAATACAAATAACATTGCACCTGTAGATATAGGCACCTCATTGGGATGAACAACGTTAATCTCATATTTCCTGTTTTCTTTCATCTCTCTCACATCTAAGTCGTTAATAATTTTATTAGTTATACTTTATTATTTGTATTAATGAGTTAAGACCCATAAAATACCTATACCATTTTTAGACGATAACAAATTAACGTCGTATGTGGTTCGAACCTCAGTTGAGGACCTACGTCCACTGCCAAAGGGTGTTATATTGTTTATGCCACTAAAATGGCGGCCATTTTCTGTCTTCAACAGATATTAATTATTAGATCATAAGAGTATTATTCCAATCTATTAGACTTCTTGGGTTTTGGCCAGGATAGTCTGAGGTCCTCGTGACCTTTGTCAATAATTGAAAGGACCTTAACAAGTAAGTAATGGACTTTATTAAGGGTTCCTGAGTAATGATTTAGGTCTTAATAAGGAATACAAGGTGTCAAGTAGTTGGATGTGATCCAAAGTATAGATATAAGCTCATAACAACGGGTTGAGAGAGTATAGAACAATGAGTAAACATTTGTAAATGCTAAAACTCTTTGTTCTCTGAAAGTATGATGACTTGAACGTGCATTCAACCTTTTCCCAGCCTTTCATATATATGAAAACTCTTTGAGAGAAAATAAATAGACTGACACAACATAGTTATGGTGTCCCTGAAGTCTGACAGCATCATCAATGTGGTGGAGTGTTGGCCAAAGGTTTTATAGATGGTGTAAGTTCGTTGTTGAGTTCATTAAATACGGATGGGATATTTCAATAAGTGTGGGCTTGAGTGGTGGAAGTTGGTGAAATAGTGTTGTTATTTTCACTTACCCCACCGAACTGGTTGCTGAAGCTTTATCAAAGGCTTGGGAGCTCAAAAACTGCTATGGGACTACTATAAGTTTATCTTGATGTGTTTTGGAGTGATACACATTTTGGTTAAGGATTAAGGAACATTTGGGGGTTATTTCTCTTCAGATTAAGGTCTGCTCTAGGCATCATACATAGATAAACTCTGATGTTGTGGTCTCTGATCTCGTTTGAAGACACATGTTTGAATTACTCCTCATTCTAAGAGGAGGAATAGGTGATTGGGGTATGCTACCGTATTGTGACCCTTTCTTAAGAGCATTAGAAGTCTTGGGAACCAAGCAGTGGTATGATTAAAGCCATAGGTTAAGCCTTAGGACCTTGGTCCCAACATAAGGGAAGATGGAGGGTTAAATGCCCTTGGAATACCAGGGGTTATATATGGTATCATAAGTAGCCCATTATTACTCTTTACAAGGATTTTAAGGGGAATCACTTATCTATTACTCAAGTTAGGGGTTGTGAGATATGGGTTCTTCAAATACAGCTAGTATTAAATGAGGCGTAACCCCTTATCAAGATCGAGGTTAACACCGTTAAGTACTAAATGTTGACGATGGCGACAGGTGAATCAGAGATAAGAGATCCCAATGTTTACACTTATATTAAATAGCCTATTGGCATAAAAGATGCATGACGAGCATAATAAATAGATGGGACCAGCAGGAAGAGTGGTCGAAGGGAGAAAGAACAAGCACTCCAGGCACAATGAGGGCAAGGCAGGAACGGCACTCATCATTGAGCATGGCTGTAGGGGAGTTAGTGTCCCCACTGGGGTGTCCCCACTGTAGGGGAGTTAGTGTTTTTATAGGGAACTCTCGATTATGGGGGAATTTGGGCTGCAATTCTAGGCTCTGAATACTTCTCCCTCTAACTTGTTCATCTAGTGTATATATATGGGGGCAAGGCTGCTCGAGTGAGCTTGCCTGTGATCGATTTGATCCGGTGCATTAAATGCATAAGATATTGCACTAAATGCATGGGATCTCATGATTTAGGCAGGAAACCATTCTATTAGCTGGAAGCATTGTGGGCGTTAATGAGGGACATGACATTTCAGCTTGAGGCTTACTTGAGGATGGCCAAATGGTCAGGTTTGGTGAACTAGGCCTACCATCCTAAGGATAAACCCACTTGAGTGCTACATTTTGAGTCCCTAAATTCCACACGTTATGACGTCAGAAAGTGGTTTAAACAGTGGCCCTGTCATATATTTGGTCACATCAGTCAGGCGGTCTAGTACCTATTTCGAGGTTGCTCGAATAGAAGGTGGCTCGAGTGTATTGGCGTATATATGTTGGTTGAGTTATTTTGGGCCCGAGGTTCGAAATAAAAGTACCTCGAGGAGGTTCCCTCGAAAGGGTAAGCGCTAAGGTGGCTCGGTCGAAGTGGCTCGAGTGACCATTTATTTTGGATGAAGTTTTACCCAAGTGTGCTAAGAGGGTTGGCAACTACATTCCCAATGTTGCCCTATTCTCAATCATTCAAACCATGTCTCTGCGAGGTTCCCAAGAGGAGGTTGTTCGATAGAGCATGTTAGCTCTCTCATGCACTGGCAGACATGGTCCCTCATAGGTACCAAATAACCTCGCTCAATATACATTTATAAGATAAAGTAAACAACGCAGTATTCTATTACTTATTACAAACTATTGTCATCCAAGTGAATTTTGATATACGAATTGGATCCTTCGAACTGGGTCCTTCGATCCGATTCTGTGAAGAATCTTCGAGCTGGGTCTATAGGGTAGCGTTCCTTCTCTTTCTTCGTGAGCCAATCAATCTTCTTGACTAAGTTAACTATTTATTTGGTGGGGACACCCCCTACAGTGGTAATGATAAGTTATTTGATACTTCCTACCACCTCCTATCGATAAAATCTTAAGTCATGACTATTCACATAACATTTACTTTTCTTAAAAATAAGAGAAGATTCGAAGGGAAGCCATGAAAATGAAGCCATTCCACCTCCAACCCATGTTAGAATGGGGGATATACAAGGAATTCTGATGAGCTTAGCTAGAGGTCAAGAAGCAATGCAAGAAAGTGTTAGACAGCTGATCCAGACACTTCAGGCTGGATAGGGTAGACCTGGAGGAGAATCCTTTAACCTAGCAGGATTCGAATGTCCATATAGAATAATGGAAATGTCACCTCCAGCACCTTACCGAGGAGGACGCACTTGGGCATTAAAAACCCTCAGGAGGCTAACTGGGGGATCACGAAAAGATGAAAGTAGGTCCATAAATTTTGGATCTTAAAGTGACAAATCGTACTGCTTGGGAGCTACCTCATCCCTCTAAAAAACTAGTTTTGTTGACAAGAAAACCTTCTCCGAATAAAGGCCTAGCATATTGAAATGCTTGAGCATAGGGTTTAGATTTGATCATCTAGGCCCATGAGCAACGAATGTTTATTATGGTAGAGATGTTAATAGACAGAATGAGGAAAAATTAAGGTCTAATGCCAAGTGAACAAAGTGTTCAGCCAGACCTAGGGCTGCCGCACATAGGTCGGTGCATACCGAACAAATTTCTCAAAAAGAGAGTCCGACAAAAAGTCGTGGCCGACCAAGAAAATCCATCGTAGTTATGATCGAACAGGATGATCAGACTTAGAAATGATCAATTCAGTATCTAGAAGATTTCTCGGGGCAAATAGTTAAATCAAAGAATCCCTTGTACATAGGGTTTATGAACGGATCTCTGTTCACCCCATCAATCGTGGGTTATCCTAACCTGAAAATTCAAATCAATGGTGATAACCCAAAGTATGATGGAAGGTTGACTCGGTGTTGAACGCATAATAGTACTAGGCTATCGCCAATATTTATTCTAACCCAGATGAGATGCGGTGTCAGACATTCTCGAGTATAATCGCGGGATTTTAGGCAAATTTGGTACAATAGTCTGCCGCGAGGGCTGATTTTAAGCTTCCAGCAACTGGTCGATCTCTTCATTAGTAATTTCTACTTTGTAACCAAGCCAAGAAAGAGGGTGACTCATCTGTTGAACGTTTGGAAAAATGCCGATGAGAGGACTCGAGAGTTCATCACCCATTTCAATAACGAGAAGCTAGATGTGATCGACTGTGACTAGAAGACATTAACCACAACCCTAATGAGTGCCCTGTAGTCAGGAAAGTTATACTGGGCGTTTGATAAAGATCCACCCAAGATGATGGCTGAGTTGTTAGCCAAAGTCATGAAGATTATAAATATCGAAGAGGTTATGGCTACAAAAGAGGTTAGTAGTGCTAAAACCAACACTAGAAAAAAGCTTGAAAAAGTAAGAGCAAAAAGATAAAAGTCTGACAAACCAATGAGATATAACGAATACACTCCATTGACAATCAACATCCAACATATCCTTGATGAAATCCATGAGAACAAAGATTTGAAGTGGCCCGATAAGCTGAAAGGCCCATCCAATAGAAGGAACATGAGCAAATACTGTGAGTTCCACAAGGATCATGACCATAATACTGATAATTGCATAGCCCTAAAGAACGAGGTAGAAAATCTAATCATGAGGGGGAAATTATCAAAAAAAATTACTAAGGTAGTCGAATAGATCAAGGGACAAGCATAAGCCCAAAATATGATCAGAATCTCCATATAGATGACATGACGAGAAGAAAAAGGTAGAGATTATGATTTTCCCGATCTACCCAAAAGGCCCAAGGAGCCCATACATGAGGTAAAAATGATGTCTTTTGGATATAACATTATTACAGGAGGATATGCTGTAGGAGACAACCGCAGAGAGGAAAACATATCTTAATGAGGCAAAGTCCTGCGCTCACATCAGACATATCAACCTGACCAATAATGTAGACACTGACCCAAGAAGGTAAACAAGGATCGCATTGAAGTTAGCTTCTCCAATGATGACTTGTTCGGCGTGTCATATCCACATGACGATCCATTGGTCATCTCTACGATGGTATATGAAAGCAAGGTTATAAGAATTATGGTCGACAATAGTACTTTCATTGATGTTTTGTTCTACAACTACTTCAATGGTTTGAGATTAAGGGACAACAAGCTTAAATGTTATCACTAACTACTTATCAGCTTCTCAGGAGAAAAGATATATACTTTGGGCATAATGAGCTAGAGATTATGATAGACACATGTATTGTTTGCAAAATAGAGAAGATTCATTTCTTTATCCTAGATAAGAATGTCCACTAAGTATATAAACTTATCTTCGACAGGGTAGGGTTGACAAAATTCGAGTAGTTCCTCCACCCTGCACCAGTGCATGAAGTTACCCACTTATTATGGGGTATGTGTGGCGAAAGGAATGTATTATACCTCGACAGACCAGGAGGACTAAAAAAAACTAACTACAACCGACCAAATCAAAATGTTGGATTCCCGAAAAGAGGAAGAGCTGGTCAAGGGGAAGGTCATAGAAGATATAAAATCAATTGTCTTGGATGAAGAACGCCCAGAGAAGATGGCCCAGATAGTCTCATCACTAGATCCTACCCTCAAGAAAGAATTGGTTGATTTTTCTAAGCGACCGAAGAGCGTATTTTCTTAGAGTTGCGAAGACACGTCATGGATTGACAAAAAAATCATCTCTCATGAGCTAAACATTGTCAAAGATGTTAATCCAATCAAATAAAAATTGCGTGTGTTCAGTCAGGAGAAGCACGTGGTTGTACAAGCAGAAGTGGAGAAATTACAAAAAGAGAATTTCATTATAGACATCAAGTGTTTAGAGTGGATCTATAATGTAATGATGGTTAGGAGAAAGAATAACAAGTGGCATATGTGTGTTAACTTCACCGACCTAAACAAAGCATGCCTGAAGGATCATTGTACTATACTAAGAATTGATCAGTTGGTTGATGCTACTTCGGGGAATAACCTTATCAGTTTTATGGATGCGTACTCAAAATATAAATAGATAAAGATGAAGCCCCCGAAGATCGGGAAAAGACTGTATTTATCACCAGTCGAGGTACCTATTGCTACAATATTATGCCCTTTGGGCTAAAAAACGCTCGAGCAATGTACCAAAAGTTGGTGGACAAAGTGTTTAAAGAACAGATCAGTAAAAATAAGGAGGTGTACATAAATGACATGCTATAACCAAAAGCAATGCAGTCACCGACCACATCGGAGATCTAGGGCTGATATTTGGCCTGCTAAAAAAACATAAAATGAAACTTAACCAAACAAAATGTGTCTTCAGAGTATGAAAAGGGATGTTCTTCAGATTCAAAGTAAATCAAAGAGGCATTGAGGCAAATTCTGATAAAATTCAGGCATTAATCAACATGCAATCTCCGAATAACAAAAATGAAGTACAAAGATTAATAGGGCACATGGCTGCATTAAATTAGTTTGTTTTGCGAGCTATCGATAAGTGCCTACCCTTCTTTAAAGTATTACGAAATACATTCAAATGGAATTTTAAATATGAGATGCCGTTCTTGGAATTAAAAAAGTTTATATGATCTCCGCCACTACTTTTAAGGCCTATCATAGGAGAAAAACTTTACTTGTACTTGGTTGTATCCGAATTAATGATAGCTCGACGTTGGTCCAGCAAGAAAAAGGGTGATCAAAACTAGTTTACTATACCAGCAAAGTATATTCAGGAGCAAAAATTCGATATCTAGGGGTGGAAAAATTGGCACTGGCCCTAATTTAGGCTTTTTAGAAGATAAAGCCATACTTTGAGGTATGACATCCAATATGAATCCAGAACGACTATAAAGAGCCAAGCTGTGGCAAATTTTATAGCTGAATTCATTTAAGAAGAAAAAACTATCGAGAAGACTTTATTGGAAGAGAGCTAAACGGTAAAAGTGGCAAAACGGACTTTCATAGAAGCAAATTCAACCCCAAAGAAGACTGAGTAGACTTTTTTGAGAGAAAGCTCACCAGTCCAATCAAATGAGTAGACTCCTATGGGAGATAGCCCAACCATTAACCCAGTTGAATAGGGTACTGAGGTCCTAGGGTCTTCGGTCAAGTAGGAAGAAATTGCTCGCGACTTGGAGCATATAAAAAAATTATTTAATTATGGGAAATTGATCGAAAGAGGTTTCAAAAAGACTTTCATGTCTGGCTAATGTTCTTAGATGGTTCATCTTGTGTAACTAGTAGTGGAACAGGTTTAATTATTACAATACCAGATAATATTGATGTAGAATATGCCCTTCGATTCTAATTTGAGGCCTCCAATAATGAGGCAGAGTACAAAATGCTCATAGCGGGGTTTGGATTGGCGTCCTCTCTCGGTGCCAAACAAATATTGGCACACAGTGATTCTTAACTCATATAAACCAAATTCTAGTAATCTATGGGGAGAGATAAGAGTCTGTGGCAAAATAGTTGGCCAAAGCTAAGGAGTGGTTAGTAGAATTCCTAGCAGTCAAGATGGTTAAAATTCCAAGGTTAAAAAATGCTCGGGCAGATGCACTTACCTGATTGGCATCTACTATAAGAACAGAGTTGAGAAGAACAATTTCAGTAAATGGAATTAGAATTAGAGCCATCGTGGATGGATCCAGTACAAGCATACATATAGATGAGATATGTTCTTGAGAGGAGAATCCTATTCATAAGAGGGTTCATCATTACTTTACTCATACATGTCAATCAAGTCAAAGTCCATGACTTGATTAAAGAAGTACACGAAGGCTTTTGTGGAGAACATTCGGTCGAACGATCATTGGTAAAGTGAATAGCGATGGAAAGATATTATTGGCCAACCATGAAGGCTAGCTATACATATTATGCAAGAAGATGTGATAGGTGCCAGAAATATGTCATTATATATAAGAGATCGGGGGCTTCTCTCACATTGATCACGTCCCCTTGGCCATTTTCCATGTGGGGGATAGACTAGGTCGACCCTTTACAAAAAAATAAGAGGATGGTTTAAATATCCGATCGTTGCAGTGAACTATTTCACCAAATGGGTAGAGATTGAACCCATGGTGGAAATGCCATACGAGAAGGTCTTCCATTTCATATGAAAGAATATTATTTTCCATTATGGAATGTCGTATGCCTTTATCACCGACCACGGTGCACAGTTTGATAATTAAGAATTCGAAGACTACTGCATTTGATCTAAAATTCAGAAGCTACATTTTACACCTCGTCATCCACAAATGTAATAGGCAAACAGAGGTAACAAACAAAACTCTACTCGACGGAATGTAAAAAAGACTAGACGATGCTAAAGGCAACCAAATCAATGAACTTCAAAATGTCCTCTAGGCATACTAAACAATGTCGAGAACAGTAATGGGCGAGACTCCTTATATATTAGCTTCAGAATAGAGGTAATGGTCCCAATATAAATTGGTCAACCAAGTCATCGTGTTATAAATTTTGGCTCACTAAAAAGTGACCTAATGAGAAGGCTATATCTAGACCTAGTAGAGGAAGTCGAAGAACATGTAACACTTTAGGTTGCATCATGCCAACAATGTATTGCTCAATTTCACAATAAAAGAGTAAAGCCGAGCACTCTGAAGGTGGGAGTTTAGTGCTGAAGATAATCATTTAGAAAAGGAATAAGTTGGAGCCTAACTAGCATAGTCCGTATAGAATTTTCGATGTTATATGACCAAGGACTTATATAATCGAAACCTTGGATGGAGAGCAATTCAAGAACCCTTGGAATGACGAACACCTAAGGAAATATTATAAATAAACACGTAATGTATTTTCATTTCAAGCCTTTTCATTTCTTGTAACTCACTTTCAATGATAAGTAAAATATATTCTATTAATGAGTGTTGTCGTTTTGTTTTTGTTTTTTTATTGGTGTGGGCGATGTCTCAGTAAAAAAAACATTAAAACCAAAAAACATGACATGCCACCACTGTTCTAAAAAACCCGTCTAGGCTCCGCCTAGGCTTAAGGCTTGGGAGAAACGCCTCGCCTTACGCTTTTCACGCCTTATTCTTGGTAAAACCCTTAAGGCGCACTTTTATCTAAAAACAACAATGATTTAGTGAAACGATGTAGCCTTTTAAAGAATTTGTTTACAAACTGGACCATTATCTCATCCAAAATAATCAAATAGTATTTTAATTTGCATATATTCAGACATATTTTTATGATTTGTGCAATTTTTGTATTTTAATAACCTTGTTATGGTTAAAAAATATTAAAATATATTAAGAAGGCCTAAACACCTTTTCACGCCTAGGCCCGCCTAGGCTTCTAAGGCTTGGCCTCCACGCCTCAATCACGCCCCGCGTTTTTTAGAACCTTGCATACCACAGAACTCCATGTATGACCTCGCCTTTAGGGAAAACATAGTACAATAACTTGTCATTTTGTTTATGCTTTTATTGGTATAGGGAGATGTCTTAGCAACACATTATAACTCAAACTAAAAAACATGACATACCACATAACTCCATGTATAATATCGCCTTTAGGGTAGAACTAGATCAAGAAGTTCACTAAATTACTTCATATATGATCTTTCCTTTAGGGCAGACTAGGAACAAGAAGTTCACCAAATTACTTCATGTATGATCTCGCCTTTAGGGAAGACCAAGAAAAATAAACTCACCAAATTACTTCATGTATGATATCACATTTAGGCAAATCAAGAACAAGAAGTTCACCAAATTAGGAAATTCATTACGGTCATTGGAACGATAAGATCTAACTATAATAGACTAAATGCAAGGATAATTCTTAAGACATCTGGTCATCTCAGGCAACTAACACTAATATTTGGTTAGTAAAGCCTAAGATTGGATAACCCAGGTTTGCCCGACTATGGTAACTAGTAAGGAAGATTAAGTAGGCAATAGCCGATCACTTGATCATAAGACTAAACTACTTGCAGTACCATTTTAACTCGTCAAGATAATGTGACTTCAAGGTACGACGACTTGATTAAAACTACTTGTACAAAAAGGCAAAAAATCAAAGAGTCATGAATATAACATTTTATTATAACTTGAAGGTTATTACAAGACATTACAAAGATGGACTTCAATAGAATCTTTATTCATGAGAAGGAGTTGGCTTGCTTAATGAACCTTCAAAGCCAATAGGTGAACATCTAAAGCATAAGGGGTAATGGTCATTCGTAGATCTCTAGTCCTAGGTTGACTACCAGAACTAACCTTGTAGACACCCCATTCTAATACCCCCTAACTTCTCCTAAGGTCCCTAGCACCTCCCTTTATCATTGCAAACCCAAGTCATACCCCGGGTACTGACCTAAAAGCTATCGGACCCTCCCAGACTCCGTTTGACCAAAAGTCAAACTCTTCAGCTCGAATGAGACTGAATGAATCTTCGAAGGGAACTGAATCCCCATTCTAACGGTTCATCCCGTGAGCAATTCTGACTTACGGTGCGGACGAACGACCCGTTTTCCCCTGAAACTCGATCAGGAGGTTACCGGACGCTCCCAGGCTCCGTTTGACCAAAGTCAACTCTTTGGATTGATCAAGAATGAATGAATCTTCGAAGGGCACTCAAAACCCTTTCTAACGGTCCACCCCGTGCGCGATTCTGACTTATAATACGAACAAATGATCCGTTTTACTTCGAAAGGTCACCGAACGCTTCCAGGACCCGGTTGACCAAAGTCAACTCCTCGAATCGGGTCAAACTCTTTGGAATGTCGAAGTAAATCTCCTAACCTTTCCAACGGTCCCCCCCGTGCGCGATTCTGACTTACCATGCGGATGAACGATCCGTTTGCGTCCGAGGTTTCCCCGTCCAAAGGACCGACGAACGCTTTCGAGCCACATTTGACCCAAAGTCAACTCCCAAACCTGGGAGTAGTCCAAAGGACTTTCGAAGGTCTCTGAAATACCTTTCCAATGGTTCACCCCGTGCACGATTCGGATTAATGATTTGCGCTCTACGACCAATTTCCGAAGGAACCTGAAAGACACTGCCAAACGACAGGTCCCAAACCCTGCCTATCGGCAGTGTGCCCAAACACACCTACCGATTGGTAGGACCAGGGCTATGCCGACCAGAAATGCCCTGGGCCTATAAAAAGGAGGTCCTAATCTCATTCCCAAAAAAGAGAAAGATCAGAGATCCATCACTCTCAACAAGCTTAGAAAACCCCTATAGAAGTCAACGTGATTTCCATATCCAAATCCCTTTCCAACCTTCACTTTTCATCACCTTCTTCATCAAACTTGGTGAATTAAGTGTCCTCCATCATCACCCAAGTTCAAGGGCTGCTCTCCAACATCCAAGATCAAGCTCAAGATCTTCAAGAAGGTTCAACTTTCTCAATTTCCTCTTTAAATTCTCCTAAGTTTGCATTAGTTTGTTTTGTTTCTTAGTACTTTCATTCTCTCATCTCACATATCCTAATATAATTTTTATTTAGTATTATTGCACATATCTTATTTTCATATAAATAAAACCCCAAAAAATAAGAAAACGAGGATTTGCTCATAAATTCCAAACGAGAATTCCCACACTTTTTCACATTTTTCTCACAATTAAAACACTTTTTACACACACACACACACATAAGAGAAGTCCCCGATTGGATTTATGGGATAAATCCCACCCCTCGTTTTGTATACGAACTACGTGGACTTTGATGCCTCTATAGTCTACGTAGGCGTCTCGGGGTAAAACACGTGACTCGAGTCCTTTTCCTACTTTTCTATATTCTTTAAACTTAACTCTCTTAGATTCTATATATTTACATATACATATATTTGTTCTTAGTGGCGTATTATTCCACATGCGTTGTCATTCCCTTATAATGATCGACGTTAGGATAATCGCATAAATCCTATTTTCTAATATTACTTTTTAAGAACATTCCTATGAATGAATCGCTTTATCTCTTCCATGATACAAGTCAATGATTCCTATCTCCATTACGTATACATATGCACACATATGACAGGAAAATAAAGTAAAATAACAACAACCCATGAGAGACCGTAAGGGCGGAATGGGTGCCTAACACCTTCCCATTTCGTAACTTAGCCTCCGGACCCTTTTCAAATCATTTTAGTTTCGTATGTATCCGTATGTCTTTGGATGTTGTCCTTCGGGATGGCTCCCTTTTCTTTTGTCTGTTTTGAGTAAAATAGACTAGCGACTCCATCTCTCTACATTTTTCACCTCATCACCAATGCCGGTCAAAGCGCTCCCAAGAGGGACGCGCGGGACCAAGGATCCTCTCTCGCCACGAGGATCGGGAATGGCCACAGTGGTGACTCCGCTGGGGATTTTCATTTTGAGGGCTAGACTCTATTTACATGGGTATTTTATTTTCTTATATATCCCCCTATTTGCATGTTCCCCTTTACTATTCATGTGTACCTCATGCTTATGCTTCTATTCACACACTTGTAGAAAATTCTCCATGTACACTTCACACCACGTGCACCTAGGATCACATATATCCCCATATTGCACGCATCATCCATACTTGGTATACCATTGGCACTCATAATTTGCTCCCTGTTGGGCATGATCAAGAAAGATACTTTCATAAGATACTAATAAGAGAATCATGCATGATTCACATGATATCACCAAAGAGCATTATGATTGACTAAATTTTGTCCAGTAACTGGAGGGTCACTTCGTAATGGGCGCTGGTCCGGCATGGAGCAGTTAGCCTAAGCGATATGACTCTCACCTTCCATTGGCTAAGTACCTTCGACGTATATCGAACGGTTCCCTCGAATCGTACCGCTTGACCGAAGTCATGGCGGGAGGTATATCACTGAGAACTAATTCACATACGCTAAGTATATCGAATTCTCTCTCACACGTACTGTCCCCATGCGGTATATAGTGAGACAATTTACGTACACTCAGGTACATCAAATGGTTTGTCCATACGTACCGATTGCCCTCAAAAGCAAGATGTATATCATGGAAGCCACGCCAAAGGGGGGAACCATTTTTTATTCACCCAACCAAGCTTCATACCCGCATATAGGTGTCAAGCCTAAGATACACATGTTAGATTGTCGGTTTCTACCCGAAACTCTACCGAAATTCCGGATCGACCTGCCGCCCAATTTTTCACGCACTTTTAAAACGGGACCCTACCCATGAGCCTAGTTACAAGTCCAACCATAGCATTGCATATGTTACAAACCTAACTTTTTCAGGCTCGGGTCCCGTCCGACATTTCATTTTGCATTTAGGAGAATTTAATACAAGTGAGAACATAATAATAATAATAATAATAATAATAATAATAATAATAATAATAATAATAATAATAATGTTGAGACCCGTCTCCCAAAATATTTCTCCCTTCTTTATCAAAAATCCCAAAATATTTCCCCCTCCTTTGTCAAAATCCAAAAATATTTCTCCCTTCTTTATCAAAAACCAAAAACATTTCTCTCTTCTTTATCAAAAATCCAAAAATATTTTTCATTCTTTTTTCTAAAAAATAAATCCCATTTTATGCCTTCCCAGGTCGATCGCACGCCCTTGGCCTGGCTCCTTATTAGCTTCGGTCTTCAGTCAAATCATCTCGGAGTTCCGTCTGTTCCTATGCTACCTCTTTCGAGTCCGGTATCCATCCACTTTCCATGGAGAACACAGATCAAGTACCAATTGTGCAGCCAGATCTGAGGGCAGTTTTAGCTCAGCTCGTGTCCAAGATTGATAACCTTCAGATTGAGGTTTGAGAGATGCAACGAAACCAGGTTCCTATTCCTCACGATCCCGAGGCCCTATTTCCTCGTGCTATGGGTCCACTCTAGCCTATCTGGGTTCCTGAAGAATATCAGCACGCTCCACGTTCCCCTCCTGTTAATGGGCCGCCGCCTGCCCAGCTTCCTATGCCAAATCTTACCCAGCCAGGGGCTAACTAGCCTATGATCATTGATTCAAAAGAGGACGAGTTGAACAAGGTCAAAGAAGATCTCAAGATGCTAACTAAGAAGTTATACCAAGTCAGAATCTCTGAAAATTATATGGACTCCACCCACATGTCTCCTTATCCTAAGCAAGGTTACCCGAGAAGTTCAAGATGCCAAATGTCGAGAAATTCGGAGGAAGTGGACCACCAATTGTTCATCTTCGTAGTTATCACCGTTCCATGACTCTCCTAGGGTATTCTGAAGAAGTGATGGCCCAATTATTTCAGCGAACTTTGAAGGATAGCGCTTTCCAATGGTTTTTATCTCTCGAGGAGTCCAGAATTCGTAATTGGGAAGATGTAGCTCGTGAATTTATATCACAATACAAATACAATGAAGAGCTTGAGGTCACCCACCGTGATTTAGAGCTGCTCGAATAGAATTCTGGGGAATCATTCAGTAACTTCATAGCCCAATGGAGGCAAAAGGCAGCGACTATGACCAATCGGCCATCCGAGGAAGAACAAGTCAACATAGTGAAGAATAATTTCTTACCCCATGTCCGAGCAACCATGGGAGGACAATACTATCCCCACTTCCGAGCTCTCAGAGAAGCATGAGTAGAAATCGAGGAAGGTCTTTCTAAAACAGAGGTTGAGCAAAAAAAAGCGTCTAGACAGTTCACCCCTAAAAAATATGACAACCCTGCCAGTGTTGCAGTCTCAACCATCAATAATATCTCTCAACCAACCACCTCATGGGCACCACAAAGCTGCCTTGTCCCAGTTCGAAAAGAATACATCGAGCTCTATGCTCCCTTCTCCAAAGTTTATCAGGCCATGTTAAGGCGAAACCTCATCAAACCCTTGGATCCCTTTCCATTGCCCAATCCACTTCCACGAAACTTCAAGGCAGATGCCCATTGCGCCTTTCACTAAACTGCTGACTATACCACCAACCAATGCTTTCACCTCCGAAACATAATCCAACTCTAATTGACCAGGGTATCATTGCCCCACTAGCCAATCCTAAGCCAAACACTACTCAAAACCCACTCCCAAATTATACCAATGCTATCTTCATAGAAATGAACCTAGAATTTGATTCCTCAACTCAAATCATACCCATAAACTCTCCCAAACCTCTACAAACTTGCCCATATTTCCTCCTACACCCTATTAGCCTCGCTGATTAGGCATTATCACTCCTTACCAGAGCATGCATCGATATTCGTACCCGTTATGAAAATGGAAATATGGAATTATCAGAAGTGTTAAACCAGCTCCTAGAGTTCGGGCTAAAATTGCCGTCACAGATGATCATTGATTGCCAGAAGTTAAGTACATTATTCTTAGAATGACGAAAATGGTCCCGAGAGTCAGACAGTTGGGTGGTACCAACCGATGAAGTCAGCCTGGATGATGTCATCCAGATCATGGCAGAATTATTCAGGCAAACCAAAGATATTTGCAGTATGACCGAGTTACTTGATACTCTGAAATTACAAGGGCACCTGGTCCCCTCACCCTTATATATCCCCACATAATTGGAAGACTTGTATGAAGAAGACATATAAGTTATGGAATGCATTGACTTTACATGGAAAGACAGAGTTGTTGCCACCGAATGGGGGGAAGAATTCAGAGATTCGAATGAAGAACAAGCTTTCGAGAAAACTGGCCTGGTAGCCAACATGTGTGGGATGATATCATTTAAGGAGCTCCTCGGAGAAATAAACAAAGTGGCAGAGCAACCCGAGATCGACGAAGAAACATGGTTCATGTTATTCCCTTCTTCAGTAAATCACATGACCAGATTAGGGAGGCATTACCAGATCCCAAGCTCACTACCAGCCAATGACAAGGGGAAGGGGGTTGAAAACCTTCATATGCCAGAAATGACCCTCGAGGAGAGAAAGATCCTCGATCAACTAAAGAAAACTCAAGCTAACATCACTCTATGGGGGCTTTTCATATCTTCCCAGCTGCATAGAAATTATTTGATCAAGTTGCTCACTGGACCATAGTTCCTTCCTCTACTACACCAGAAGAAGCGATAAATTTAGTCAGATCCTTGACCTCTACCCGAATGCTATCCTTTTCTGAAGAAGAAATCCCCAAAATTAGGCCAAACCACAATCATGCACTCAACATCTCCTTCGAAGTTATGGGGAAAATCGTACCACTCTCTCATGTCGATAATGGATCCGCCTTGAATGTCTGCCCATTAAGAACCTTCAAATGATTAGGACTGGAAGAAAGTGACCTCGCTCCAACTTCAACTGTTGTACGTGCCTACGATAATACACGTTGGGAGGTGATGGGATCCATAAAACTTGTAATAAGGGCTGGCCCTATAAACCCTGTCATTGAATTCCAAGTTATCGACATCCCCATTTATTTCAACCTGTTACTCGGACGACCTTGGGTCCATAGTATTAAGGGCGTGTCTTCCTCACTCCATCAGAAATTGAAGTTCTTCGCTGACGGACGAGTCATCACCATTTTGGGCAACGACGATAATATCGAGGGTGCAGGTACCAGCAGTCCAATTCTTAAAATACAACACGGGTCAAATGATATGCTCCTATCAGGATTCCGAGTTGAACCACTCCTACTCCCGATAAGGGACGATTTCAAAGAAAGGGTTTGCCCAGAATACGACCTTCATGGCAATGTCAATGTGATTCAGATGTGCAGAAACATGCACTTTATGCCCATAATGGGGCTAGGACATAGACAGTAAGGGATACTTGATCCCATTGAACTGAAGAAAGCTTTCCCTCCTTGTGGTTTGGGGTATCAAGCAATAGAACAAGAGCTCAGAATGATCCGCCAGTCTCGACTAAAGAGAAGACTAGACTGCATCCAGACTATCCCAGGTGACTCCTTGAACGGACGATTCATCAAAGAGGGTGAGGATTTCCCCTTTTCAGCTTTCCGGAGCCATGGTATGACCATACAGATAAAAAGATAAATCTCGAAATGGAGATATTTTTCCAAGACAACTACCCATAGGCCGAAAATTCCCAACACCATGCACAACCATTCATAAAAGATACCGAAGAGACTGAGGAAAGTGACTCAGAGGACTCATTTAACTTGCAAACACTTGGGCTGGCACTCTGTATGGTTTATTCAGGCACTACATCACTCGATCCATCCCACCTGATTAAAGCTGCTGATACACCTCTCCTCAACTAGCATGCTGTGCCAGTTCCACCTGTTGAAATCCCACCTAACCATAATGTTTACCCTATTTCTTCTCTTATTGTCTATCTTTGCTCAAATGTAATCGAGACCTCCTTTGATGAGGTTCCCAATGCTGTTTTTCCTATCAATGAAATAAATGAAGATTTTGAGTATCTTGCTGTGCCTTACATTAATTGCTTAGATTCTAATCAAACTTTTGATGACGATGATTTGGCAAATGAATAATTCTTAATTGATCTAAATAAGGTTAATAACAAACAACATAACCGCGTTTAAGTTAATGAAGAATAAACTATTATTGTTAACCTCGGTTCTAGTAGCCAACTGCGCGAGATTAGGATATGGGCTACCCTTGAAGAGCATGAGCGCGCACAACTCAAAGAATTATTGAAGGAATTCGTGGATGTCTTCGCATGGTCCTACGACGATATGCCCAATATTGATCCTGACATTGCTCAGCATGAGATCCCCACTTTTCCAAATTACAAGCCGGTTAAACAAAAGCTGAGAAAGCTCTACACTGAATGGTTGCTCAAAGTCAAAGAAGAGGCGGTCAAACAGCTGAATGTGGGTTTCATTCATGTGATCGAATATCCCACATGGCTAGCCAACATAGTGCCTGTGCCAAAATCAGGAGGGAAAGTTTGGATGTGCATAGACTACCGAGATTTGAACAAAGCCTCTCTAAAGGATGATTACCCGCTACCCAATATCGACATGAGCATGGACAACACAACTAGTCATGCTCTAAAGTCATTCGTCGATGGGTTTGCTGGAGACAACCAAATCAAAATGCATCCAGATCATTAAGAAAAATCCGCATTCATCACCCCATGGATAACCTTTTGCTACACTGTTATTCCATTCGGTCTCAAGAATGCTGGGGCTACCTACCAGAGGGCTGCCATAACCATCATGCACAATCTGATTCACAAAGAAGTCGAGGTCTATATGGATGATATGATTATCAAATCTAAAACTAGAAAAGGTCATGTTCCCGCTCTCCGAAAGTTCTTCAAACGACTGCGATAGTATCAGATGAGACTCAATCCACAGAAACGTGTTTTCGGCGTTACAAAGAAAAAACTCTTGGAATTCATGGTCAGTGAAAAAGGGATAGAAGCAGATCCTGCCAAACTGAAAGCCATACTTGAGATGCCACCTCCCTGAACAGAAAAAGAAGTTTAAGGTTTCCTTGGGAAATTATAATACATCAGCCGGTTCATCAGCCAACTCACCTCCATTTGTGAACCAATTTTCAAACTCCTTTGAAAGGATTCAACTAAAGTTTGGAACGAGGCCTGTCAAGAAGCCTTCGACCGAATCAAATAATACTTGACTCAACCTACGGTACTCATGCCACCATAGCCTAGTCTCCCCTTGCTCCTATACTTACCCATAACCAACGCTGCAACTGGGGCTTTGCTAGTCCAATACGTTGAACATTCCCACAAAGAAAGAGCCATATATTATGCCAGTCACAAATTGGTCGGGTACTAAGTCAACTACACCGCTTTAGAAAAAGCATGCGTCGCGCTTGTTTGGGTTACCCAAAAGTTACGACACTATATGCTCGCCTTCCTCATTAAGGTTGTATCCCGAATGGACCCATTAAGTACCTGCTTGAGAAACCCACCTTATCCAATCGAATGGTTCGATGGTTGATGCTCTTAGCCGAGTTTGATATCGTGTACGTCACACAGAAAGCCATGAAAGGAAGAGCCATCTCTGTCTACCTCGCTGATTACCCATACAAGAGGCTGATGATTGAATCTCTGAATTCCCAGATGAAAACATCTTATATGCTGCTCAAGATGACCTTTGATGGCAAATATTCTTTGATGGCGCGACCAATAAAAAGGGATATGGCATTGGGATACTTTTAATCACCCCATATGACTCCCACACTCCCATCGCCATCAAATTGGATTTCCCCTGCACCAATAACATGACTGAATACGAGGCATGTACGGTAGGCCTCTAAGTTGCTTTTAAGAAAGGAATTCACTGCCTAGATGTCTATGGGAATTATGCCCTCATCATTGGTCAAGTGCTTAGAAAATGGAAAGTCAAGGACGGGAAACTTCAACCCTTCCATGCCCACTTAGAAGAACTAGCCTCCTAATTCCAAGACATCACCTTCCACTACCTACCCCGAGCAAAGAATAACCTAGCTGATGCCCTTGCTACCTTAGCCTCCATGGTCGATATGTCCAAAGGGATAACAATGGCCCCCTTCCTGGTCCAAAAGCAAGATAAACCAACCCACTGCTAGCACATTGAGCTCATTACAAAAGAAGATCCTGAGCTAGCCAATTATTGGTATTATGATATCTGGCACCTCCTCAAGCATGGTAAGTATCCCGAGGATTCCAACAAGAAAGATCTGGAAACCCTCCGAAGACTGGCCTCCCAGTACATCATCTGTCACAAAGAACTGTTTAAGAGAAACTTCGATGGAATCCATCTACACTACATCGCAGGGCTGACATTGAAGAGGTAATGCAGACAATCCACAACGGGGAATGTGAACCCCACATGAACGGTCACATGCTTGCCAAAAATATCATTCGATAAGGCTACTATTGGACCACCATGATCCAAAATTACACCACCTATGTCCGAAAATGCCTCAAAGGCTAATAGTTCTCCAACCTTCAACACCTGCCTTCGCAAGAATTATACAACATGACTTCTCCCTGTCCGTTCTCCACCCAAGGCCTCTAACGGCCATGAGTTCATCCTAGTTGCCATTGATTACTTCACCAAATGGGTCGAAGCTGAGTTATACGCAGTCATGAACACCAAGAAAGTGGCCAAATTCATCAAGAAAAACATCATCTGCTGATATGGGATCCCGCACGAGCTAGTGTCAGATAACGGGTTGTA
The DNA here is from genome assembly GCA_949130495.1 of Sambucus nigra. Classification (NCBI taxonomy): domain Eukaryota; kingdom Viridiplantae; phylum Streptophyta; class Magnoliopsida; order Dipsacales; family Adoxaceae; genus Sambucus; species Sambucus nigra. The sequence goes on from OX422215.1 coordinate 218,331,694, forward strand.
TTTCAAGGCAGAAGTCATAGAAGTGGTCAACGAGTATGGGATTCAGAGACACAAATCTTCTCCCTACCAACTTCAAACTAATGGTGCAGTCAAAGCCACCAACAAGAACCCTAAAGCCATAGTCAACAAGATGACCGAAAGTTGTCGAGATTGGTCCGATCGAATCCCATACACCCTCTGGGGCTAGCGAACCTCAATCTGAACCTTTACTGGGGCTACCCCTTACTTTTTAACCTACAGCATGGAAGAAGTTCTACCTGTGGAGCTAGAAATACCCTCGTTATGCGTCATAATTGAAGGCAAGGTTATTGAGGAGGACTGGCATCAAAACCACCTCGACGAGTTATCACTCTTGGATGAAAGAAGGCTGAAGGAATTGTATCACATACAAAGGTACCATCGCCGAATATCACATTCATTCAATAAGAGAGTCAAGGACCACGGTGTCCGAGAAGGGAAATTCAAGAAATTATAGAGCCCTCAAAGAAATTATAGAGCCCATCTGGGACCCAAGAGGGAAATTCAAGCCTAATTGGAGCGGCCCATACATTGTGGAGAAGATCTTTTCCGGCGGTACCGTCGTGCTCATCGACTTAGACGGAGAAGAGATGGCTTGTCCAGTCAACCTGGACAGTCTTAAGAAATTTTACCCCTAGTTCGAAATCTTGGCGCGCTACGACTCTTCTCATCTCACTTCTATTCTAAAAAAAAGAAAAAAAAAACACTTCATTTCCCTCTACCCAAAACTACGTGGGCCTGATCCTCTGTAAAAATAATTCCCAGAAAAATTAAAAATTTTCAAAACCCCCCCGAGATACGTAGGCAACTTATATATCTTACATGAGTACGACCCTTTCTTTTTTTTTAAAAAAAACTATTCTTTTCTTATCTACGAGAATGGCAGTTCACTTTAACATATACTTGAACAAAGGATTATCTATGCCTTAGCGATCGGTATAGATAATTCAAAATACAAATTTCATCAAAGGGAACAGTTAGATGATCAAAAACTTGTTTATTTCAATAATAAGAAAATTACAGTGCAATTACATAAGAAAAGGAACGGATGACTCCCTTCCCCCTACCTTCCTAAAAACCCAAATAAAATTCCCCATTACAAAAATAAACTCTCTCCAAGAGTCCTACCCACCGCTACCAAAGGAGCCCGCTCCATCATCATCATCTACATCCTGGGGTCCCTAAGCTTCCCCTGCCTGAATAGAGTGCCGCAGACACTCCATGGACCGATAAGCTCGAACCAGCTTCAAAAACACCACAACCCCTCCCTCTATGGTATCGAATAAAATAAGCCACCTTTGTCCGGTCTCCACTGCCAATATCTTGCTAACTACTCTCCTCCACAACCACTTCATATAATCCCCAGGGATGTGCCAAACTCTCTCAGCAGACTGAGAGGTACGGGTCGACGAACGTCGACTCTCTTACAAAGAGCCAAGCCGCATGCGCAGACGCTTTGTCAAATCTTCTACCAGAAAGAAGTCAAGTGTCCGAGGTGGCACGATCTGCTCCCAGCCAAATTGGCACAGAAGCTACCAAGGGAAATAAAAAGAGGTTTGTCTAAGACCAACCAACTGGACATACGAATGTTCTCCCAGTTCTAGAATAGGCAGCAGCTGTCCCCACCAAGGTATTGACCAGTACAGATTTAAAGCCCCATGCTCCACGAACCAGTTCTCCCAACTCTCAATATCCAGGCCAACACTGATGAAATGGCGCGAAAAGAAATTGGGTACAACCGATAAAGGGTATTTCGGAGGAGTCACCAGGTGGAATCTTTGAGACAACCACATGAACAACATCACAGGGCTACCCCTCAGAAAGTCAGAACGACCTTCTCGCCAGGCATCTAAGCCATTCAAAGTCTTCGCCAGTATTACCACCGCAGGATTGTGACAGTAAGACATCCATGAAGTAATAGCCGCAAGTTGTGGGTCCACCAGCAGCTCCTCGGTTACCAGTAGCAATTTTGAAACCAAGCCCAAAACGACAGCTCCGGCATATCCAGCATCACCAACCTCCTGCAAATGCACATACCGTAACACCGTCGGAAGAGAAATCATTCCTCCATCAACCAGTGGTCTGGCTGTCGAGAACGACACACAAAGAAGCCCGGTCAACAACTCCCGAGGAGAACGGGAAAACTTAGGCAGAGTCGCAATAACGCCGGGATTTATCCCCAATATGGCAGAAAATTCCTCGTAGGTCGGACATACTTTTTCTAAGCCAAAAAGGAATACATGGTCTTCGGGGTACCAGAATTGTACTGCCCCCATCAGCATGTTCCACTTTATGGGCCTATTACGCCATAAAGAAACTTGACGCCTGTTGTAAGCATCATAGTCGACGTTATAGGAGCACATCGCCTCTAAAGTCTCGAGGTAGTTGGCAAACTCAACACTACCAGGGAGAACCATCTCACAGAATAAGAAAGATAGAATGTGAAGGTGTGAGGAAAACACTCCACCCTTACCCCTTTTTATACTTGAAAACTCCCACAAAAGACATAACCTCTGTAGAAATCGAAAGAAATCCTGCCCCACAAGGTACCAAAGGCTGAAGAGGGTACTAATCAAAGCTTTGAATTAATGGGACTGGACTGACCTGCCGATAGGTAGGACAAGGTGCTTGCTGATCGGCAACCTCCCATTTTTGGAAATTTCCCTTTTTCCTCTTTTGTCAAAATTCAGAAAACTCAAAATAAATTGATATTCTCAACAGAATTTCAAAAATCCCCTTTTTATCTTTATATAAATTCTCATAAAACTTTCTTTCAAAATCCCAAAAATATTTCTTTTTTACGGTCTCGGCAGCAAAGTAAAAAAGCGCATATGCATTCATTCATCCATCATTAACAGAAGATAATAAAAAATCCATTGCATTACATGGATATTTCTCTGTGTTACATCATCTTGCAGGAAAGAAAAGAAAAAAAACTAGACTCAGCCCGAACCCACATTCTCCCTCTCTCTCTCTCACCTAATCTTCACCTCTCTCTCCTAAGAGCCTCCATCCCTGTGACGCGCTCTCTTTCCCTTGCGGCGAGATGACGTACCACTGCTACCCGAACCAGACTCCTCCTCGGATGAGGCAGACGAAACCATGCAAGAAGGATCAGGAACTACGTCCCGAATATGGGCAGTCGCCGAAGATATCCAGTCCCTCATATCCCTCAGCCAAGTGGTGGACACCCGGACGTGCTGCAAGAAAAGGTAAAATCAGTATCAAAGCAGGAAAGATCAAAAGAAGGAAAGGAAAAGAGCAGAAAAGATATGCCTCAGGATAAAGGACCTTCTCTGTCAAGCCCAACTCCTCCAGATCCATTGCATGAGGACGATGCATCATAAGCTCCATCCCTCCATCAGCCCGCTGGATATTGTATGAAGGAGTATGCAACCGCACAAAAGGGACATCTGAGGTCATTGCCACTGCAGATGTCGACGAATCGCCACCGCTGTGGGAGGACCCCACTGGCCGACTCGAACCCACAAGAGGGAAGGGAAGTGCATCATATATGCCGGGCGCCATCAGCCAGCTCGTTATAAAGTCCATATAATCATACGACACATCTGTATCGGTGTACATAAAGTAGGACTCGCCAATTATCGCCGCGATCCTCGCATCCTACGGTAACAGCCGCTCCCGCCTCATAGACATAGGGGACCTCGCAGGTGGCACCACCACCTCCCCCTCAGCAATCTGTCGAACCACCCTCTCCCCGAGATACCAAGAGTGGCCAAACTCATGCGCTAACAAATGCCTCATCTGCGCATTTACTCCAGTCGACCCCGTGTCCTGAACGGTTGTCCCCCAAGGGTAAAAGGTCATCTAAAAAATCCCCAGCATATATGAGTCAAATACAAATTCAGAGCACATAAAGGTCTTAGACTGAAAAAGAAAGAAGTCGAACCCTATCACTGGACAGGCCATTCAAGACTTAACGCACCGCCTTTAGAGAGAGAGACCTTCTCGACTGTCGATTGGACTTGCGCCATCGATGCAACTGATAAAAGTCCCCAACAGTCTCGTCCTTCAAAGCGATCAGCTGGGTGTTACACCCGATCACCTCATAGAACCACGTCTGCCAAAGATAAAAAAATCCGCAATCAAAAGAGATGCAAAAGGAAAATGCAAATGCATGAAAGGAAAATGCACAAAATTAAAGAATACCTCAAGAAGATACATGGTTTCAGTGAAAGACTACCGGAAGCACCGGCTGAATGCATACAAAGAGAAATAAAGGGTCGCCAAATTCATTCTCCCCCAATCATATAAGGGTATGTTCGAAAACATCCTCAGATATGGTAAAAACCATAAGTGGATAACGTCATCGCTCGACGCCGCCAGAAATGCCCCCAACACCAGTAAGATAAACAACCGGGCCATCTATCTCACTTGTAGCCCATCCTCCACATCGATCACTCTGACCAATAAAACATCCTTCAGCAGCGACAGACGGATGGAGTCCCCCAGACACTATCCTCCCCACATCACCAGGCGCCGCGCGCACCACCTCCGGCCTCACCCGCAAAGAGCGATCCACCTCTATCTCCTCTCCATCACAATCCAGCCCCAGTAGCTGCTGCTCATCTATGGGAGTCACAGTCATCTCCCCAAAACCAAAATGAAAGGTGGGGGTAGTGTCCCACCACCTCTCCCCCAGAGCGCATAAGATTGCCATCGAACGAGGCGTCTCATCTAGCACAGACGACAACCTCCCAAAGCCTGTTGAGGATACCACCCAATGCACCATGGGTGGAAGATGCTCCCAGACATCCTTAAGCCCCATCGACCCGCGGGCACGCATATTCCACAGAGAAACATTAGACTACCAAAAGAAAAAAAAACTTGTCAAAATCCAAGAAAAAAAGAAAAAATCACCAAAAAAGAATGCCAAACGCCATTTTACTTACATAACCGCCAGGGTTCACCACCCTCGAAGAGCGATGACGCGACGACTCCTGTAACAAGGTCCGCTCATCCGCAACCGGCTCGAATGCGTTAAAATAATTCTCGCTCCCCAAAGCAAGAGGCGCCCTGGCCCTCCATTCTACGTTCACCCAGTCGTCAACAACCAACCATTCCCGGTGTACTGCAGTGCTCACAAAAGCGGCCATTTTTTAAAGATTAGAATGCTAAAACGATTCACATAAGAAAATCGCAGAAAGAGAGAAGGCAAGAAGCTGTGAAAAATGAGGGAAATTCGCCCCCTTTATATAGGATGCCAGGGTCATACCGATCGGTATTGCACCCCCACCTACCGATCGGCACTGGCCTTTTACCTTCTCGAGGTAGCCCAAAAGTTCGTGCCACTGCTGAATGGCACCCTCTATACCATGCCGACCGGCACCCCCTTTAAATTTTCGTACAGAAATTCCCAAAAAATACCAGAAAATCCTGAAAAATCCTCAGAAAATTCCTAAAAATCTCGAAAAGGATTTAGAACATTTTCACCAAAAAAATTTCGCACTCCCCCAAGAGAAACCCCTATTTCCCCAGCGGAACTTTCAAAAGCCAAACGAGTCTCTCCCCGGCAACGTCCCCAGAGGACCTCCCAAATACCCAAAACTTCAGGATCGTATCCTATTTCCCAAAGGTCTCAAATATCCCCGAGAAATACGTTCAAACCCTGGACCACCTAATCGCTTCCCCAGCATCAGATTGGCTGTTCCCCCGAGAAAGTCTCCAAAGGACACAAGGATTTCCCCAGCAATCAGCTCCCAAGATCAAATCAAGATCACGAGGTAATTTTCCCCTCAGAGTTCCCCAAGAACATCTCAACTTAAGCCCGCAGAATTGGCTTCGACCCGCAAAATTGGTCATCTCAAACTTAAGCCCGTAGAATTAGCTTCGACCCGTAGAATTGGTCATCTCAAACTCAAGCCCACAGAATTGGCTTCGACCCCCAGAATTGGTCATCTCAAAGTTAAGCCCGTAGAATTGGCTTCGACCCTAGAATTGGTCATCTCAAACTTATGCCCACAAAATTGGAATGCCTATTCTTTTATTTAAAGATACAAGCCTATATTGGTTCATTGGCTTATTCTTCCAAAAGGAATATTGAAATTGAATGTGGATGGGAGTTCTTTGGACACTCCAGGCTACAGTGGGGGTGCTGGCGTTCTTAGAAACCATTTAGGAGTGGTGATTTGCTCTTTCTATAAGTTTTTTAGAAATATTTCCAGTTTAGACGATGAAGCAGCTGCTCTCCTTCAAGGTTTGATTTATTATAAAGATTTTAAGAATTATGAAGTGCTCATTGAATCAGACTCTAAAATTCTAATAGATGTGTTAGATAAGAAAGCTTTATGCCCTTGGAAAATTAGATGGTATGTAGATCAAATTCTTTTAATCTCTTCTCACCTTCCTTGCAAATTCAATCATATCCATAGAGAAGCTAACATGTCGGCTGACTTATTAGCAAAGATTGGAAGCATGCACAATAAATTCTTGTTCTCTTCTAGATTTATCTCTTGCCAAGGCATTTCAAGGGTATTTTAAGGATGGACAAGCTTTAAATTTCCTATATCAGTCTTGCTTACGATTAATTCTAGTTTTTTTCTTCTTTTAAGATCTTTTCCTATAAAAATCCTCATTTACTTCCTTTCTTTTCTGTGTATGTAAGCCATTTGTGAGGGCTTTTCTCACTTGCATGTATCAATAAAAATCATCTTCTTAAAAAAATGAAGGATCTTTTAGTTGATTTAAATAAAGATTGAGTATCAAAACATTATTTTACCCTTGGCAATCCTATTTCTATCATATTATTATATTGTCCCTTGACAATCTGATTTGTATAAAAAAACGTATTTATCTATTATGACTACTGACGTCACTATAAATTATGTTTTATTTGAAATCGAATTGAATCTAAAATGCGGTAATGAAATAATAATTATTTAACAAATAAAATAATTATGCTAATGGAATAATTTAGGGGACTCTCGAGATATGTAGAAGGTTCGTTTACACCCTAAAAGGTTGGGTTTTAAGGCCCATAGGATAGTATATGACATAGGCTACACTTTTAGCTATTTAGATATAGTTTTGGGCTTGTTTAGTTAAGGTCCATGTGAGGCCCAAACCCAATTTCGTTGATAACTTATTAAAATACACATTAGGATTAAGCTAATTCACCCTAATATCATTTGAGAGAAAATCCTGAAGACTAGAGACAAGGGGCAACTTGGAGAAAATAAATGAGAATTGGGATCATTGGCATGAAGTGCAACCCACAAATTAGAGGCAAGTTTTATAGTGTAATTATGTATTTGATTCTGAACATAATTGAATTAATCTGAAATTTTATTAAACTTTATTAACTAATTAAGTTATTAGTTATATAATGGAATTCTTAAGAAATTGAGTCAAATTCTTCATGAAATTGGATGTAAATGGATTAGAATGATTTGAATTCATTTTAATTGTAAAATTATGTTAGAAACCATTTATTTTGGAGAGAATCGATATATATATATATATATTGTAAGAGGGTAGTCCCCTTGTAGCCTGGGAGTATGATAATACAAACAGAGGCATAACCCCTATAGATATGGTGATAAGTGATAACTCAAATATTCTTAACAATGACAAATGAACACTCCGTATCGTATATAATAAACACTCAGATTGGACTCACAAATCTTTCGTGTGTAACTTAAATACCAGTAGAAGAACTTCATAAACAACTCATTCATGGGGAGAGATAAGTAAGCACCTTAGGTACACCTTAACAGGAAGTCAACATACCAACAACCTCCAATATCTTCCTGGTTAGCTAATAAAAGTTTTGTAATAAATGTCAAATGGTGGGTGGATAAAACTATTGTTTGCAATAACTCTTTTGCTCTTAATGTATTTTATCTCTCTAGCAAGAACTCTCCCTTCTCAGAAGTGGTTGAGGCCAATAAATAGCCCCACACATTTCCCGAGATGTCTCAGTCCTCCTATGTGTGAAAAACATTCCTCTCATACTTTAAGTCACAACCAATAAATGCCTAATAGGTCAGCACACCCTATGTCGTAATCATTAAATTCTAGTACATTCCATTTGCCTGCAATCTGTACATCAGAGGACTGTCACAATATCGATAGCTCATCAAACTGCCTGACAACCCCAATACCACAATGGTTTACTCATGTTTGGATTGGACAGTTGGTAGGTGGGTAATGACATCACCTAAAGTAGATGTGACATTTGGTAAAGGGTTGTTTTGATCAAAGCTCAATATACGATGGAACTCAAGGTTATTCTGCACAAGCTTCCACAAAACAAGGTCTCTCAATGTTTTACCAGGTGTATACAAGATGGTCAAGAAACGCCTTAACGTTGCCTCACTTCTTAATCCTCCAAACCAAGTCCCTCTGAAGTTCCCACAATGAGGTCATTTGATAGATCATGTAAACTCTCCCAAGCCCTGCCAGGCCTGGTTTATCGTAAGTACAGTTTGATCTTACATTTAATATTGCATTCTTTACATCATTACAATCAATGTATTAAAAAGATACAATTTGATTAAGTAAATTAGTAGGTAAAGATAAGTTCTCCCAACAGGTAAATATGAGTTCTCTCGGCAAGTTTCTCACTGAGCTCCATCATTGAGCTGCCTCATTGAGCTGCTATACTGAGATGCCTCGCTGGGCTACCTCACTGCCCTCATGCTTCTTCCTTCTCTTGAGTCTCTTCTGTTAATCAGGGAAGGTCTTTCTAATTCAGATATTACCTTTAACCCCCCTACATTTGCCCTTTCGTGTAGAGATTTTTTATGAGTGCAAGAAATGTTTGCACGAAAACTTCTCAAGTCGATGGACAACATCCTTTTTTGGGAAAACGTTATTCCTTATCAGCCTCCGTTGCAACTACTGTCATTCTTTCTGTTAGAAAAAGTTAAATTCTCCCTAATGTACCTGAGCCAAATGTTTTCAATACTTGGGCATATGATGTGGGGACATCGTAACTTTTTTTTGTGAGTAGACTCCAATCGTTCAGTATTCTTCATCTCTTGTTTAAATTCTCCCAAAGTATATGTGGATACTAGTCATCATCGTTCAAACTGCACAAAAAAGAAAAATTCTCCCCGATGTACCCAATCCAAAGTTAACCCAAATGAGCCTATTATGAGGGGACATTGTGACATTTTTTTGAACATTGAGTGAAGACATATGCCTATTCTCTATGATTGACCTTTGTTCCATATGACTTCACACTGTTCCTGGAAATTCTCCCCGATGTGCTTTAATTTTTTCTATCATAGTATGAGCTTGAAGCAAGGGGACAATCTTTCATTAGGATTTTAAAATTCTATCAAATTTTAAAAAAAAAATTGGAGCCAAATCATTACTTCCCTCTATGTGCCTTAAATGTCACCTCATTAATGACACGAGGATGTCTTTTTAACTATTAGAGCACTCCCCAAAGATCTACATGTCCATTTGTAATCATTTTAATCGCTAAGCACATGCCTTCATGGGAAACTCAACCACCCATTTAAATTACAAACATCTAATATCACAAACACTTAGCCATTTTCTCCTTTTCTTACTTTCCTTTGCCTTCATACTTTCAAAGATTTTAGTGAGAGAAAAATATATTCCTCCATGGCTGATCTTATTTAATCTTTTTTCTTGCTTGGAAAACTTCTCCTTTTTCTATTTGCCACCACTAACAACCACCTTTTCGCTGCTTTCAGCCTTTCCTGCTTCTCTATCCCCCACTACTTCACCTCAAGCTCTAACGGCTTTTTCGTCTGATGCTCCAGTTGCCCCATCCACCATTATTTCTCTTGCCTCTACTGCTACTCCTGCCACAGCCTTGGAGGCCACCTCCCTACTGGAAGATCGCCAAGATCAACTCCGTTTTTATCGCCTCTCTCCCATATTTGGTAAGGGTGACGATTTCTCAGGTGCCAGAAAAATTTACTCTGCAAATGCTAAGTGCGGCCCTATGACACTTGGTGGTGAAAGTGATGATTCTTCAGCTTGGGGATCTTTGTCACCAGAGAGGACTTTCAGGTTTTATCTTGATCGTGGGGACTTTCCTTGCTCTCAGATAGATTTCGAGGGGCCTGGAGGCTATCCCTCCCAGTTTACTACTTGGAGTAGTTATATGTAGACTATTCATGCTGATGCTCTCACTAGGATTGGGCTCCATCGAGCTATATGGTTTGGTGAGTTCACTTTGTCCAATCACAACATTGCCCTATAAGTACTTGTTTCTCGATGGAACATTTCCACCCATACCTTTTTTGCTACGTGGGGGGAGTTCACCATAACCCTAGAATATCTATGTGAGCTTCTTGGGCTTGAGCTTGCAGGTGCATTTCCCTATTCTGATAAACCTTTGGATGTCGAAAAGGCTACGTCCTGAGCGGAGCTAGACCAGATATGTTGTAAGTGCATAGGTTCTTCTAATAAGGCCACCTTCACCCCCTTATCAGCTATTTCTTTCATTCTGCCTCTGCTAAGGGTGGCACCTCCAATTTTGGTAAGGGTAAGGGTAAGGGTAAGGGTACACCCTTGGAATTACCTATATATATCTTAGTAATTCTTTCCCGTTTTCTTTTGATTGGGAAGCCCAACGATCAGCCTCAAAGGGATCTAATCAACATCTTCATCTTATTGGTCAGGGGGTTCAAACTTCCTCTAGCTGCCTTGGCTTTAGGATCCCTCAACACATGGTTAGATATAACTCATATTGACATGGAACGTTCTTTGGGCCCTTATAACCTAGCCAATTTTGCAACACCATTCTTCTTACGGGTTCTCTCTACACCTGTTATCCAGAGATAGCTGCAGCCGAAGTGGCACTTCCAAATCAGCCAACTCTCAATCCCCGTCGTTTGCTACGTTATAACTGGAAATAGAGTTGTAAATAGATCATTTTGATCTTTGACAAACCTAAATGCTTTTTCTTGAGGCCCTATAGTTTTTTTTTCACTTGGTCCCTTTTCTCTCATGAATCTAGGAGAGTTCAAGCGACCACCGAGGAGGTTGTTATTAAGGATCCTTACTTTGACTTAGTACTTCTCTTGACCCCTATTTTCATGCCTTCCTACACTGAGTGGGGTTATTCCTCTAAACTGTATAACCCCGATCGTTGCTCTCGCCAGTTTGGCTACGACCAATGATCCCCTTCCTTAGTTTTTCAAGCATCTCACCCCAAGGCTTCTTTCTTTGAAGCATGCTCCCGTTACGCCATCTCTGCCATTTCATCTCTGTGCTCCCAACTCAGTGGTCAAGTCACCATTATAATCCTGACAAAGAAAGGCGTGTATCTTCTCAGTTTGGGAGTAACTATTAACCAATCCAGTTAGCCAAAATTAAAGAATATATTCAGAGCCCCCCATCTATCCACCAATTCTCACTTTCCGAGCCTTAGAGGTGGGCCTTAAAGGTAATTTCATTATAGGGATTGATTTTCCTCTGAGAAACACCCCTAAATGTCCTCCCAGCGAGCTACCTCCATATTTCCCTTCCATCGTTACTGCTACTCCAAGGGCCAAGAACACTCGTACGCCAGATCAACCTTTCCCCTATTGAAGGTGCTCCTGGCAAGGGGCCTTCCCAATATCCCCTAAAAAATAAAGACTTCAAAGAATGGGACTTCATTAAAGTCTAAGTCTAAATCCCAAACTCCCATTGATACTTTCCTCATTGCCTCCGTTGCACCTCAAGCTACAGTGGGAATTTAGGAGGAAACTCGAGCCAAATTTCATGCAGAGTTTGAATGGCCTCAAGAATTATTTCGATAACAAATCATGGTTATTCCCCCTCTGGTAGTTTTTCCATCAATCACCATGGATCCTTCGGAGGGAGATACCTCAAGAAGAAAAATGTTTCAAAAGAACGTATGGTCAAAAGAGTTTTAATCAAGAGTTATATTTTCCCTCTTCTTCAAATCAAGAGTTATATTTTTCAATACTCAGAAAAATTTTGATCAAAAGAGTTTTCTTAGTGAGGTGTAGTTCTAATACTTGTATGAATTTCATTTATTTTTATAGGAGCATCAAGAAGATCAACCTTCTCCCCCTGTGAGCCTTTTCGTGGGTAGAAGATTTAGTCTTTCTGAGAGCCTCCATCTCGAGGTCGGCGCTCGCACGCACATGGTTGGAAAGGGAGAGAAGGTCTCATGCCCTTTTCGATGTGGGGGGATGTAGAGAAATGGAGTCTCCAGCCTGTTTTGCACAAAACAAGTAAAAAAACATGTCGACACCTCGAGAGAGCAGCATCAAAGACAAACTGTTGCTTACGAAACCAATAGTTCAGAGGTTCGGGGGCTAAGTTACGGAATAAGAAGATGTTAGGCACCCATTCTGCCCTTCCGGTCTCTCATAGGCTTATGTAACTATATTCTTAATTTCTTTGTGAAGTGTGTGAGAGTGTATATATAAATGGAAATCGGAGTCGCTCAACTCATATCATGGAAAAGATAGAGTGAGGTCATCCAAAGGAATGTTCCTAAAAGAATAGTTAAAAAATATGATGTGTGCACTTATCGAGATATTGATCGTCATGATGAAATGATAATATGTGTTAGATAAGACACACACGTATGATTCATGAGCATGATATATATGAATAATATATAGATAAAATAAAAAGGGATGAAAATATGAAAATAGGAAAATGGGATCGAGTCTCGGGTTTTTGTCCGAAATGTCTACGTAGCCTATAAAGGCATCAAAGCCCATGTAGTTTGCATGCGGCACAAGGGTGGGATTTATCCCATAGATTCAAACGGGAGTTTATTATATATGTGTGTGTAGAAAATATATTTTTTTAGTTTCGATAAAATGTGATGAAGAATCCCGTTGGAATTTATAAATGTAACCCTATTTTTCTTTGTTTTGCGATTTTTTATAGAAAATAAATTGTGTGCAGTATAACTAATAAAGGATAAGATATTAATGTGTAAGGACATTTTTGTCCATTATTAATTTGTTATGTCGCACGCCGTTACACCGTTGAAGAAATTCAAGATTCATACAGTCATCAACGGATCCGAATATCAAAAGAAGAACAGGAATCAAAGTCTGACAGGCCGGACCGATCCGCCCAGAATAAAAGAACCGATCCGCCTGCGGACCGTTCGCCTCAGACCCGGACCGATCCGCCTGCTGAAAGCCAGTACACCCCGGACCTCAAGCGAACCGAAGAATCCTAAAATAAAAAGAACCGATTCGCCTACCCAGGACCAATCCGCCTCAGACCCGGACCGGTCCGCCTGGGATAATCTCAAACAGATCGTGCAGAGATTTTTTAGGCCATGTTATTCCTTTATAAACCCACTACGGGAAGTGGTTTTCCAAGACTTACACACACGATTTTCAGAGCAACAAAAACTCCGTGTCTTCACCTATTGAGTACCAAGACTCTAGGCTTTTGATTCACACAAATTTCCAAACACTTGTGAATCACTTTGTAACCCAGGAACGCACTTTTGCTGTTCATATCATTGTAGAGAAGACCATTCTTCTTCTTCTTCATTGCAGCCCTACTGGAAAGGGATAACTCCAGCCACCGACTACAGAATCCGACACCTGAGGGTAATTCTTAGTCACTTGTATTTTCATTGTAATCCGAAATTGTACAGTTATAATATTATAATGAAAATAAATGGTTTTACCCCTTTGGGGGATTTTTCCTCACAAGCATATGTTTGAATGTTCTTACTTAGTTCATTATCTTATTCAATCACATATTGTTGCATGTTTAGGGTTTGTTTGAGTTAAAAGGTGTTTAATATATAATTTTATCATTTGAACGCAATCGCACATACGTTCTCAAATTGGTATCAGAGCAGGTTACGCTAATCTATCGCGTATTCCTATTTTTCGCAAAATTTTTCTAAGATATCAATTTTCTAAAAAAATTGATTTTTGAAAAAGTGCGTGTTCAAATGGAGAAGTTGTATAATAAAATGTCAGTTTTTGACGGGACAAACTATGCCTATTGGAAAGCCCGTATGAGATCTGCATTAAAAGCCATTGATGAACGTGTCTGGATTTTGGTTGAAAGAGGGTGGACACCTCCCTCCGTGACTATTGATAATGTGATCAACTTGAAACCTGTCACTTCATGGACTGAAGAAGAATTTAAATGGTCATCTTTTAATTCTAAGGGTCTAAGTGCTATTTCTAGGTCTGTCACACCTGATGAGTTCAAACGCATAATGACGTGCACCACGTCAAAAGAGGCATGGGATGTTTTACAACTCACCCATGAAGGAACTAATGCTGTGAAGGAGTCTAAGTTGCAAAATTTGACAACTCAATTTGAAACCATCACCATGCATGAATCTGAATGCTTTGATGAATTTTATGCTAGACTTTCTGACATTATGAATACTAGCTTTAATCTTGGTGAACATATTCCTAATGCTAGAGTTGTTAAAAAGATTCTTCGTTCTTTGCCTAAGCGTTTTATCCCTAAAGTCACTGTGCTAAATTCTATGGGTAATTTAAATACGCTAAAATTGGAAGAACTTGTAGGAGATTTACAAACATATGTAATTGATATGTTCCCTAAAACTGCTAAATCTAAAGATAAGGGAATTGCACTTAATGCCCAAGAGAGAAGGAGTGAGGGTTCGACTAGAAAGAGGGTAGAGTCATCTAGAAAGAGAGAGACTGACACGTCTGATTCTGAGTGTGATTTTGACTAGATGATTTGGCTCTTTTTGCAAAAAAATTCAAGAGGATTCTCAAATTTAAGAAAAATGGAAATTTTAAAGATAAAAAGAAATTTGAGAAAAATAAGTTTGAAAAGAAAAATGAAAAAGATTCCAAAAATCCTCCTAAGAAAGAAAGTGAGAGGTGCTTTGAGTGCGATGGTAGGGGTCATAGAGCCTTTGAGTGTGCCACTCGTCTGAATAGAGAGAAAGGAAAAGCCGTCCTTAATGCTACTCTTAGCGACGACAGTGAGGTCGAGACGGTGGATTCAGGAGATGAGTCACCGCATGAGTGTAACTTCACCGCATTCATGGCCAGTCAAGTGAGCACTCCTAGTTCTCTTCACAACGATGAGGATGATGCTTCACAGGGACACCTCGATAGTGAGATCGATGTGAGTGAGGGGAGGATGACTCAAGTGAGAGCGAGAGTGATATTCAACGCGCCTACGCTGAGTTATATTCTGAGTCATTTAAAACTAAAAAGCGAAATAAAGCGTTAGTTCTTAAGATCACCGGCTTAGAGGAAGATTTAAGAAAGGCGAGAGAGAGAGAGTCCTTCACCTTCACCGCCCTGAGAGAGAGAATCTGCCTGTGTCGAGAAAGAGAGTTTGTTTAGAGAGAGAGAGAGTGTTTTTGAGAAAGAGAGAGGGGACTTGAATAAACAAGTGGCTAGCCTTACGAGTCAGCTCCATTCCTCCATGGAGACTCGAAAGAAACTTGAAGCCCTTGTTGCCCAGCTGACTCATGATCTTGAGAAAGCACGGGAAGTCAAGGTACAAATCGAGGACAGATTTGGGAAAATAGGAAAGATGCTCCTCGGCCCCACTTTAGGTTTTGGTGATCGGAAAGGAATTGGTTATGATGGTGCCTCCACGTCCCAAATTACCCCTGGACCAGTTCCTGAGTTTACTACGACTCCTTATGGCCATCGTCAAAAACCTCGAAGGACAGTTCGACCAAGAAAAGCAAACCAAGGTCCGCCTTTGACTATGATCTTCTGTACTTATTGCAAAAGAAAAGGCCACCTCAGGGAGTTTTGCTATAGCATGGGTCGGACACGACGTACTACTGCTCCACCACGTCATACTGATGAGTTTTCTAGTCTGAGAGAGCGAGTTGAGTTCTTAGCTGCCACATCTCAGAGTTTGATGGAAGAATTCCGACGGATGTCTTTGCCGTTAGTGAATGCTTCTCACATTCCAGCTAAAACCAATAACAACAAAGGCAAACAAAAGGTCACCACCTCTTGGGTACCTAAGAAAGATAAAAAGGCTTTTGTTGTTCATGTTGCTCTCAAAGTACGTAATACCTCACAGTGGTATTTTGATAGTGGGTGCTCCAGACATATGACAGGTGATGCCTCATTTTTTACGACTCTTGAGGATTATCAGGATGGCAGAGTCACCTTTGGAGATGGGAGCAAGTCTAGCCTTATAGGACGTGGTACTGTCGAGTTACCTGGATTCCCTAAGCTAGAAAATGTTTTGTACGTCAAAGGTTTGAAAGCAAACCTTCTCAGCATTAGCCAGCTGTGCGACACTGACTTTGCAGTAAAGTTTGATCGGGACGCGTGTAAAGTCTATAATCAAGCCGGTAAACTTTTGATGCAAGGGTTGAGGATCGAGGATAATTGCTATGGGACTGAGCCCACGTCCTCACTTGTCTGCAACAGCGCCACGATCACTCCTATGGATCTGTGGCACCAACGTCTAGGTCACGTGAACGTTAGAGATCTCAACCGCTTAGCTAAAAGGGACCTAGTACGTGGCTTACCATCTCTTAGAAAGTCAACTTCGACCGTTTATGGACCCTGTCTGATGGGAAAACAAATTTGTAGTCCTCATAGGAAGTTGCATTCCATTACCACCTCTCGTGTTCTTGAGTTGATTCACATGGATCTTATGGGTCCCACTCGTACTGAGAGTTTAGGTGGTAAGAGGTACATCCTCGTGATGGTTAATGATTTCTCCAGGTACTCCATTGTAGGTTTTCTGAGAGAGAAATCCGATGCTGTAGAATTTTTAACGACCAAGTACCGTGTCCTGCAAAATCAACACGGTGTCACTATTAATATGACGCGTAGTGACAATGGCACTGAATTCACAGAAGCAAAGGTAGATCTTTACTGTGATAGCCTCGGGATCAAACATGAGTTTTCTGCTGTGAGAACCCCTCAGTAAAATGGGATTGTTGAGAGAAAGAATAGAACGATCCAAGAAATGGCTAGATCTATGCTTCTAGGTCGTAAAGTTTCTAGGAGATTTTGGGCAGAGGCAGTGTCTACTGCATGCCACACGATGAATAGGGTTTATTTGCGTCCACACACACTTCAGACTCCTTATGAGTTGTGGACTGGCAAGAAGCCCAACCTGGCATATTTCCGTGTTTTTGGGAGTAAATGCTACATCCTACGGGATATAGAGCAATTAGAAAAGTTAGACTCCCGGAGCGATGAGGGGATATTTCTTGGATATTCATTAAATAGCAGAGCGTACCGAGTTTTTAACCTGAAGAGCTCTAAGGTTATGGAATCAATAAACGTCACCGTTCAAGATGACGAACCTCCGACGGTTATTGATCCTAACGTTTAGTGTGAAGATGAGGATTGTTCTGACAATGATTTACCTGTTCCTCTCTCACACTCTGTGGACCCTACTCTTGTGCTAGGGGACACACCTACTTGGGTTCGCAAGAGTCATGACCCGTCTGCCATTGTTGGCGATCCCACTCTAGGGGTCAAGACTCGTGCTCAGCTAGAGAATGTTGTTAGCCATCTTTTCTACACGTCCAAAGTCGAGCCCAAGAACCATAAAGAAGCACTCAAGGATGGACACTGGATATCTGCTATGCAGGATGAGTTGCTTCAGTTTAAAAAGAACAATGTCTGGGAACTAGTCCCCCGACCTAGTGAGACTAATGTGATAGGTACCCGGTGAATTTTTAAGAACAAAATGGATAAAAATGGTACCATAATCAGAAATAAGGCTAGGTTGGTCGCTCAAGGCTACACACAGATAGAGGGTGTAGACTTTAGGGAGACATTTGCTCCTGTTGCGAGGCTTGAGTCTGTTCGTCTTCTGCTCGCCATCACATGTCATCTGCGCTTCAAGTTATATCAGATGGATGTCAAGAGTGCCTTTCTGAATGGCATTCTACAGGAGGAGGTTTATGTGGAACAACCAAAAGGGTTTCAAGACCCTCAGCACCCGGAGCACATCTACTATCTGAGGAAAGCCTTGTATGGTTTGAAGCAAGCACCCCGTACTTGGTACGAGAGGCTTACATCCTATCTCTTAGCTCGTGGCTTCAAGAGAGGGGGAGTTGATATGACGTTGTTCGTCAGGAGAGATGACGGTGCTATTTTGGTTGCCCAGGTCTATGTGGACGACATAGTCTTTGGATCCACATGCTCCCAGCATGCTCACCACTTTGAGGAGGAGATGAAAAGTGAGTTTGAGATGAGCATGGTTGGTGAGCTTACATTCTTCCTTGGTCTCCAGGTTCGTCAGCTAGATGATGGGATGTTCATCTCCCAATCCAAGTATGCTAGAGACCTAGTGAAGAAATAGGGTTTAGACTCCGCTAAGCATGCCCGTACACCTATGAGTACCACTACCAAGCTTAGTAAGGACACTTCAGGTAAGGACATAGAGCAAACCTTATATCGGAGTATGATCGATAGTCTTCTCTACTTGACTGCCAGTCGTCCCGACATCACCTTTAGTGTTGGAGTCTGTGCGCGATATCAGGCGTCCCCAAAAGAGTCACATTTACTTGCTCTAAAACGTATTATTAAATACGTGAGTGGGACTCTCTCATACGGTTTTGGTATTCCTTTGATACCGATGACCGTTTGTCCGCCTATTCGGATGCCGATTGGGCCGGGGATGTAGATGGTTGTAGGAGCACTTCTGGTGGGTGTTTCTATTTTGGTTCTGCTCTTGTCTCTTGGCTGAGCAAGAAGAAAAATTCCATCTCTTTGTCCACTGCGGAGGCTAAGTACATAGCCGCCGGGAGTTGTTGCACCCAACTCTTGTGGATGAAGCAAATGTTGGAGGATTATGGGATTTCACAGGACACCGTGATCATTTTTTGTGATAACACGAGCGCGATTCACATATCCTGCAATCCCATCCAGCATTCGCGCACAAAGCACATCAGGATACGTGAGCACTTTATTCGTCAGTTAGTTGATGAGAACACTGTATCCCTGAGTTTTGTTCCCACCGACCGTCAGTTAGCCGACATTTTCACAAAACCTTTAGATGCCCTTAGATTTGAGAGTCTTAGGAAGTCTTTGGGGATTTGCACAATTGACTGAGGGGTTGGTCTATGTCTAGAATAAGATGTTTCTTCATGTTCATATCATATGCTTCCTATTGCTAGTCTATTTTATATGTACCATTGCTTAGTTGTACAACTATTTATTTATTCTTTTTGCTTTTTATATTTCTTTTGAAAAATACAAAAAGATTTCCCTTTAAGAAAATTTTTAAGAAAAGCACAAAAAGATTTTATTTTTCTAAAATTTTTGAAAAATCCAAAACGATTTCTGTTTTTGCTCATTTTATGGATGAGCATTTAAGATGGCCAAGTCACAACTTCCTTCCATATATCCATGTAACTGTTTGATATCAATTTGAGAGGCTACATCATTTCATCCATGTGCTTTACATTGTTTGGAGTCTTTGAGATGTAATTAGTGATATCTTCCTACATGTTTGACTCCTATATCCTTTATTGCACACATGCACGGCTATATTTGATTATTGCACTTGTCTATCTCATATTGGCTTGAGTGTTTCCATCTCAATTCTGTCTATACAACTTACAATATGCGATAAAACTTGACAAGATTGGAATGCATGTAAAAACCATTTTGGTGAGATTGTGTGTTTTTGTATAACGGGGAGGGGCTGCGAAAGGTAATCATCTATCCTTTGCGCAAAAGCCACCGTTAAAAAGGACCTAAAAAATGGAGGAATTTTAATATCCGAGGTCCAAAGAGGTTAAAAGAGCCCGAAAAAATTTAAAGGCAATAAGAATCTCTTCATGCCAAATATGGGCCACTTAGGTTTCACCATCAATTCTCCAAAGTTTGAGAATTTAGAATACCTCTATTCAAAATATATATCTGAGGGAGTTTGGTTGGAGAATCTTTAAACGGGTTTGCACTTCCTTGAAAGTCCTGAAAAAGCATAAATCGTTTTGGACGTTATTGGTGTGAAAATCACTTTGAGCTTTGATTTGTTGATTTGATTGAGTCAATATCTTATATTGTCATTCTTTTCCACCAAAGGACGCATTTGAGTTCATTCGCTAGGAGTATCCAATATTCATCGTGCACATATGTCATGTTTGTATGCATTGATTTTCCTATCGAATTTGATCACACCACTTCATTTACGCTATCATCGACTTGGTTGTTTTTGTGTTCATTCATGGTATGATTTTATCCTAGTGACACCCCGCACTTGCTTATTTTGCTTTATTTCTCTCATTTGTCTATTTGGGGACATCATAAAAAGGGGGAGATATTTTGGGGGAGTTTTGTGTTTTTGAGATTTGATACAACATGCTTTCTTCATTTGATATCTCATTTCAAACTCGATATGTCACTTGGTATTTTGTCCTTTCTCATGTGTGTAGGTACTACATGGATTATCATTGGATTGCACACCCTGTTGAGAAAAGTGTTGAGATTCCTGAAGAGTTGAAGAGCAAACGTTGAAGTCAGATTCAATTGTATCTTTCCAGTTTTGGGTTCATGGAAGGGTAGTTTTGTATAGGCATCTTTAGATTTTTGATAATTCGGATGTTTGTTTTTATGTATGTACCGGCATAGACATAGGGAGAGATTTTTAAGGACATTTTTGTCCATTATCAATTTGTTATGTCGCACGCCGTTACACCGTTGAAGAAATTCAAGATTCATACAGTCATCAACGGATCCGAATATCAAAAGAAGAAGAGGAATAAAAGTCTGACAGGCCGGACCGGTCCGCCCAGAATAAAAGAACCGATCTGCCTGCGGACCGGTTTTCCTCAGACCCGGACTGGTCCACCTGCTGAAAGACAGTACACCCTGGACCGCAAGCGAATTGAAGAAGCCTAAAATAAAAAGAACCGATCCGCCTACCCCGGATCGATCCGCCTCAGACCCGGACCGGTCCGCCTGGGATAATCTCAAACAGATCGTGCAGAGATTTTTTAGGCCATGTTATTCCTTTATAAACCCATTACGGGAAGTGGTTTTCCAAGACTTACATACACGATTTTTAGAGAAACAAAAACTCTAAGTCTTCACCTATTGAGTACCAAGACTCTAGGTTTTTGATTCACACAAATTTCCAAACACTTGTGAATCACTTTGCAACCCAGGAACGCACTTTTGCTGTTCATATCATTGTGGAGAAGACCATTCTTCTTCTTCATTGCAGCCCTACTGGAAAGGGATAACTCCAGCCACCGACTACAGAATCCGACACCAGAGGGTAATTCTTAGTCACTTGTATTTTCATTGTAATCCGAAATTGTACAGTTACAATATTATAATGAAAATAAATGGTTTTGCCCCTTTGGGGGATTTTTCCTCACAAGCATACGTTTGACTGTTCTTACTTAGTTCATTATCTTATTCAATCACATATTGTTGCATGTTTAGGGTTTGTTTGAGTTAAAAGGTGTTTAATATATAGTTTTATCATTTGAACGCAAGCGCACATACGTTCTCATAATGTGTATGATCTAAAGTAAAATCTAAATTAAGAATTTATATAAATACTAAAATAAATAAATTTAAAGAGAGAATGATAGTTGGACCTTCTTTGGAGACTTGAAAGTTGATATTGATCCTTGTTGAGCTTCCTTGCAAGTTGGGATGGATATTGGATGAGAGAGATGAATATTTTTGCTAAATTGGGTATGACAATGAAAGGTGGAAAGGAATTTCACACAAGGAAACTTCATTGGTTACAAAAGAATGTTGCTGAGATCACTGATATAGATGGATTTGAGGTGTGTCGTGGAAGTGAGATCATGCCCACCTTATATAGGGTAAGGGAATTGCAGATCGGCATATCCCTATCCCTGCCAATCAACAGGTGACCCTAGACACACTACCGATAGGCAGAAAAATGAACCTGCCAATCGGGAGTCTCCTGTAGATTCTTTAGAAAAATATTTGTAGAACGCAATCCATAAATCTAAATTGCACACGAGGAATACCGTTAGAAAGTTAAGTCAGAGACCTTCAACATTCCTTGGGCCTCTCCTGTGTTCGGGAGTTAACTTTGGGTCAAACGGGGCTCAAAAGCGGTCGTTGGTCATTTGGACAGGAGATTGTTGGACGGTAATGTATCGTTCGTCCAAATCGTAAGTCATAATCACACACGAGGTGGACTGTTGGAAAGGTTATATGAGGGACTTTGACGTTCCAAAGAGTTTTGCTCGATTTAGAGAGTTGACTTTGGCCAATCGGGGCCCGAAAGCGTACCTTTCGGAGTAAAACAGGTCATTCATCTGTACCGTAATGCTAATTCACGCATGGGGTGGATCATTGAAAATAGTATTCAATTTACTTTGAAGATTCATTCAGTCTCGTTCAAGCTAAACGGTTGACTTTGGTCAAATAGAGCTCGGGAGCGCCCGGTGACCTCCAGATCAGTTTTTGGGGGAAAATAAATTGTTCGTCTGAATGGTTATGTCATTTCGCCCATGGGGTGGACTATTGGAAAGGGGCTTCAGTGAACTTTGAAGATTAATTATGCTTTCGCTTTGACGAGAAAGTTGATTGGGGTTAAATCGAGGCCCGAGAGCGCCCGGTGGCCTCTAAATCAATTTTCGGTGGTGAAACGGTCCATTTGTCTGAACCATTATGCCAATTCGTGCATAGGGTAGACCGTTGGAAAGGGGATTCATATCCCTTAAAATATCATTGAGCTTTTGTTCTGATGATGATGTTGACTAGAGTCAAACGGGGCCTAGGAGCCCAATGGCCTCTAGATCGGTACTTGGAGTATGACCTAGGGTTTACGTCAAATGGAGAGGTGCTAGGGACCTAAGGAGAGACGTAAGGGGGTCCTATAATGTGGTGTCTATAGAGACCGTTGCACCTCCTAATTGTTCTCCCATAACCGAGTTTACATACTCATGGCGTTCTGCCTCTCAACGTGTAGTGGAGGCTGCCCGGAGAGCTGCTGCATCTGCTAAAACTGTTGGAGCCTCACCTCAGGCAGAGGAGACTCCTTTGGGTTCTTCTAGGGCATCCCCCATGATTCTGCTTCCTATGGACATGGTTCTAGTACATTCAAGCTTCTTTCTACTTTTGACTGATCTTTTCAACTTGACTTGTTGAATACTAAGTGTTTTGTTGTATTTTAAATCGTTGCTTCTTCCTTAGACACCACCCTTGATGGCTCATTGTTTCACTTCCCTTTGGCGAGGTCTGTTACTAGGTTTGCACCTTTTTATGAAATTATTTAAGTAAGATCATTTTTTTGAATTTGTCCCCCTTTTATGTGGTTCTTCTGTTATTTAACACTTTGGTAGTATTTGCAGACTTCTCCCAATATTCGTCAATCTTCCACGCCAGAGGAACTTTGAAGTTATGATGATGCAGTTACTTCACCTTCCACCTCTGAGGTTCCAGGGTTTGTTGAAACTACCGTTGCGCTATCTACCCATCCTAAGGTTCCTTCAACATAGTTTGTTGATATCTCTGAGGCTCAAGAGACATCGATCGAGCATTCTCTCATTTTGACACTTGTGCCCTTTCATGGGGAAGCTTCTTCCCAAAGGACTGAGGTTCCTCCATCTGGATATTCATTTGAAGCCCTTAGGGGCACTGAAGTTACTGTTCCTTCATCTAATATTCCTATTATTGAGGTAACTTCTGCCTTTTCATTACTTGTAAAGTTTTTTCAAAGAATTCTCACCCATGAGGTGACTTAACAATGAAACACACTTGTTAAGATTTTTCTCAAACGCACACCTATGAGGTGACTTAATAATGAAAACACATTTGTTAAATTTTATTGCAAGCTTATACCTATAAAGTGACTTAACAGTGAAAACACACTTGTTAAGGTTTTTCGCAAACTCATACCTATGAGGTGACTTAACAATGAAAACGCACTTGTTAAGGTTTTTCACAAACTCACACCTATGAGGTGACTTAACAATGAAAACATACTTGTTAATATTTTCTCAAAATCACACCTATGAGATGACTTAACAATGAAGACATACTTGTTAAGATTTTTCTCAAACTCACACCTATGAGGTGATTTAACAATGAAAACACACTTGTTAAGATTTTTTGCAAACTCATACCTATGAGGTGACTTAATAATGAAAACACAATTGTTAAGATTTTTTGCAAACTCATTCTTATGTATCACATTTTAGGTTGCGAGGGAGCCCAGTCTTGTTGAAGGGTAAACCCAGCACCCTTATTCGCCTGTTGTCTCTCACCTTCGGGAACTAGCTTCTTCGGATGAGTCAAGTCATAATGATCGTGGTTCAACTACCGACCTTCAAGCTGACAGTGAATCCAAGTGAGAGATTTCTCTTCCTGACATTGCTCCTCTTGAATTATGCCTTCAGGTTTTTCGACAGTCTCCTCAATTCTCTGCATGCCATCGATCTATCATTGAATAATTGGCCACCGATAACCTACATACTTTTACCCCTAATTGCCTTCGATCAAATATGGGGATGATGGGTTATAGGCTTCAGTGTATGGAAATCGTTATTGCTGAGATCGTTAACATTCAAACTTCAAGTCTCTATAGTCCCCTTCTTAATCAATACTTGGGGCAACTTGAGGGAGTTAGGCCAAGATGGCTTCCAGTTAAGTTGTTTGATTAATCACTTGAAGCTTTTGAATACCATTATTTTGGCGAGCTATAGGGAACTCTATTAGAAGCACGGGGAGGCCCAATGGACTGAGGCTATATTAGTGGAATTAGTGCCTTTTTTGGAAGCAGTTGATCAAAAGGTTAAGTCCGCCAAATAAGCTTTGCTCAAGTCCATGCATGAACGTGAAGATTTAGTCATTCAACGCACCCAAGTCCAGACCAGGCTTGAAGGCTTTATTGTAACTTAGCGAACATTCCTGGAAGCTTCTTTGGGCTTGCCCGGGGACGTCTTCTCCTCCCCTAACCTTTGTTTTTTTTTGGGTTGAACCTTTTAATATATTTCCTTTTCTTTCCATACATGTAATTCGGGGCAGTAGTTCCCCTTGCTCGTGACATTTCAAAGTGAAAGACATATATATAAAAGGATATTATTTTGGCTATATCATATCTCAATCTATGTTCCGAGTTATTTCTTCTATATTCTCATTGCAAAGTAAAAACTCTTACAATTTACCGTTTATTTTCCCCTCTAACTTTACTTCTCAGAAGAAAAGAAATAACAATAACAAAATATTGGACTTTAATCATAACAAAGGTTGATATAAGGCTCTTAACTCAAGTGACACAACTCTAGACATGATAGACCTTTAACCACTTGTTGTTAATCTTGAAAGGTTTATCTTCTTCTATCTTTGAGATTGATCAGTAACCTGAGTCGTGAGCTTCATTTACTATGAACGAACCCTCCTAATTGGCAGTAAATTTGGGTAATGGGATCCCCCAAATGTGCTTCATAGCTGCCTTCAAAATTAGGTACCCTTCCAAAAAATTTTATGGTCTCACTAAGTTGTCATAGGCCTTGAAGAGTTATTTCGTGTACATTTGGCAGTGATGCATCGCATTATCTCCATGCTCATCAAGCACTTCCAAATGAACGTGCTTACTCTGGGGTAGCATGCTGCTTCGCAAGGCAGATCTGGACGATGGAACTTATAGTTCTACTGGCAAAATAGCCTCAGTTCCAAAAACTAGTGAGAACGGTGTATACCCCATTGTCTGCCTCTTTGTTGTACGATAAAGCCATATAAAAGATGGGATCTTATCATCCCATGCTCCTGGAAAGTCTCTTATCATCTTAACCAAAATATTGACCAAGGTCTTGTTGGCTGCCTTTGCTTTCCCATTGCCCTCGGGGTATGAAACCGTTGAGGTGTGGTGAACGATGAAGTATGTTTCCATTAACATCGTTACTTCTTTAATAATAAATGGGGTTCTAGTATCAGAGAGAATGACCTTTGGAATATCGAATTTGCAAATTATATACTCCGTGATGAAGTTTGCCACCACACTTGCTCTTGCCCTCTTTAAAGGTATTGCCTCATCCTACTTGGTGAAACACTCTATTGCCACTAGTATCTAAATTTTTCCTCTAGTAGTTGGTGTATTACCCCTACCAGGTCAAAACCCCAAGTGCGGAATGGGTAAGGAGTGGACAAAGAGTGTAATTCCACTGAGGGAGCATAATTATGTTTCCATGCAGTTGGCACGCCTTGCACTTGCGAACGAACTCAGCAGAATCTTTCCCCATGGTTGGCCAATTATAACCTAAGGTTATTAACTGGTCATATATATTTTCCCCTCCAATGTGAGCTGGTTCGTGATCTTGCTTCAAGACTTCTACTGCTTCCTCACTTATGATGCATCATAAAGGCCTGTTGAAGTATCCTCTGCGATAGAGTTGCTCCTCTTGAATGTAGAACCGTAGGGCCTTTCTCTTGAGTCCCGTTGCGTCCATTTTCTCTGAAGGAATATATCCATCTTTGATAAAATCAATGTAAGTCTACCCCCAATCTTCCTGAGCTTAAATGAAGTGATATTCAACTGCCTAAAAAAAAGTTGGCATTTATTGCACCTTTGTAGTTACTCTTCTGTATTCTGCTTCATCATTGGCCAGAAGTACCCCTCTCTAGATTATTCTGTACAAAGGAATCTCAGTTGTCTCCCATTATTCATTATGTGTCTTCTTTAGCTTGCATTCTACTTCCTATGTCCTGATACACCTTGATAGCCATCCTCCCACATTCCTGAAATATAGACTTCTTTGGCTCGTAAAGTACTGCGTCAATTCTCTAAGTTCCGTCTTTCCTTCCCCAGACTTCATCTGCTTTCTGATCTCACCTCTCCAATCTGAACCGTCTTCCATCGTTAATATTGACGGTACCACTGAGGGAACTATTTTTCATTGTATCACAACAGTAGTTGTGTCACTTTTCATGGCCACATTATGAGCAATGGTGGAATAAGCAACAACATTCCTTCATCGTTATAGGATTCCTCATTATCTTGACCTAATGGAACTGTTTGATCAAATGCTGGATGATTGTTCTATAGGGTACAAGGCTAAGATGCTTCATCACGTTTTCCTTATTCACTTGTTGGAACACCAAGTTCGAATCACCTTTGATGCATAGTGAGCGGGTGCCCCCCGGAGGGTCTCTAGCAATCCCAACACTAACGCCTCATACTCTTTTTTATTATTAGAGCAAGGGAAATAGAACTTGTAGGAAAGGAAAATCTCTTCCTTACCTTTTGAAGGAATAACCCCCGCTCTCCCATTCTTCTCTGCTAAAGAACCATCGAATTCCATAGTCCATTCTTCTAAGTTTGTGTCTAAGAATTTAGCCTGCAAATTATCTCCCGGAATGCTGTCATAAGGTGGATCAAATACTCCTGATGAAAAGATTACCAATAAATATGCATACGCCTGGCTCATGATTGCTCTAGGGACCACACACTTCATGTCATATTCTGAAAGAATAAGGAACCACCTAGCTGATCTTCCAATTAAACAGTTCTTGCCAATAAAAACTAAATAAGATCATATCTTTCCATAATATGAATTGTAAAAGATAACATATAATGTTTAAGTTTTTGTTCTACAAATACTAAGGCTAAATAATGCCTTTTCACGCTTGTGTACCTTGCCTCAGGACCATGTATTATCTTGTTCAGGTGCTAAACTGGCCTTTCTTACCCATTAATTTCTTGCGCCAAGAGAGCTCCAACAGACCTGGTGGTAAAGGTGAGATAGAGCTGCAACGGTAATCCTACTTTGGGTGGAATCACTATCTATGGAGAAGTGAGCAGCTTCTTCAACCTGTTAAGTGACTCTTGGTGAGTGTCCTACCATCTGAGCTTTTTGCCCTTTCGTAGTAGATCCATCAGTGGATGAGTTATCTTGATCAATCCTAGCACAAATCTCTCATGATATGGGAGATTCTTCTGAGGAAACTCTTGAGCTCCTTCGTAGTTATTGGACATGTCATCTTTAGGATCGCTCATTGTTAAGCCTGGTCCATCTGTACTCTTTGTCGATCCACTAAAAAACCCATAAACTTCCCACTTGTTACTCCAAAAGCACATTTCAATGGATTCATCTTCCGTTTATACTTCCTGCATCGAATAAACACTTTCCTCAAGTTATCCATATGGGACTCCTCCTCATTCGACTTGATAACTAAATCATCCAAATAAAATTCTAAGAATTTATGAAAGAAGTCATAGAAAATGGCCATCATCATTCTCCTGTAGGTTTCTCCAACATTCTTTAACTTGAAAGGCATCACTTTGTACATAAAATTGCCTAACTGAGTTCTGAAAGATATCTTTTGCGCATTAGTTGGATCTATCTTGATTTGGTTGTATCCCACATACCCATCAATGAAACTATACATTTCATGTCCAGCAGTTGCATCGATCAAGCTATTAATGGAGGGTAGAGGGAACTCATCCTTTGGGCAAGTTATGTTCAAATTTTTAAAATCCATGCAGTTTTGTATTTGGTTTTTATCCTTCTTCCCTACTGGAACAATGATAGATAACCAAAGTGGGTACTGGATTGATTTGATGAAAGCTACCGCTAATAACCATTGGACCTCCTCCTTAATCTTCAGATCCAACTCTAGCTTGTAAGTTCTTGTAGCTTGCATTACCAGTATGGATGAAGGCATAACGTTTAACTTATGTTAACTAACCTCTTCATCTATTCCATATATCTCTGTGTACTTCCACGCAAAGACGTCTCTGTATTCTCGAATCTCAAGGCCTTTTTTCCCCCTACACTCAGATCCTTCAAAATGAAGATGGGACTTGGATCTTCTCCTTTTTTGACTAGATTAATCTATTCTAGCTCTTTCACCTACGGCTTTGGGTGATCCATTATGTAATCCGGGTCATCTTTTACTTCCTCCATAAATTTCTGGATGTTGGAGTTATCTTTGGCCATGCTTTTCCATTGACTGTCCACCAAAAAACACTCATACTCGGGGTCAGCCTCCTCGCCAGCCTCTTTAACAGCTTATTCGATTGTCTTATAACACCTTCAAAGGCGATAGATCACCCTTCCATCCACCGTCAACACATTCTTGCACTGACGATTGGTCGATGCATCCGCCTCCCACTTTTTATCTCTTGAAGATTCTTCCACCCTCTTTCTCAAAAGCGTGCTCAGCACATTTTGTCGTTTGACCTCGTGCTCAATCGGATTAATCCTGGGACTCATCCTATCTCTTAATTGCTTAGAGATAATTTGGGGTTTAGGACTTGTATTGTTAACCTCTTCACATACATCACTCCTACTTGTTCCTTTCTTGCTTTAACCATTCACATGCCCTATTCTCTCTCTGATTGAGGGCACTCTAACACCCTCCATGCGTATCGTTAGGACCCTTGCGCCTTCCTCCAACTCTGTATAGAATTAAGCATCCATCAAATAAGCCTCTTCGGTTGCAAACATCTTCTTGGTTGCTCGTATAATGATCTCACTAGACCTGGAAAAATGAGTCACGACACAATAACATGACACGAACCGACACGAAGTTATAAATTAATGGGTGGACCTTTAATGGGTTTGGGTCATATCAGTGCCAACCCGATAAAACCCGTTATGAGCCATTAATTTAAGTAAATAAAATATACTTTTGGAACTTATAAATAATTTATGTAGCATAATGTTAATTTAATCATAATGAATTTTACTTAATGAGAGATTTAGTAATGTTGATAACGTGACTTTTGCGTATGTGTCGTTGTTGTTGAAAGCCAAGTTAGTCAAAACCTTAAAATACCTACAAAATAATATCAATTCAAGTGTAGAGGTAAGTAAGGTTATCAATCCACTTCCAAGGGGGTAAGCTAGAGACAAATTCAAATGTAGTTCAATTTTTATTTTCTTTTTGTGCTTTTTCACTTTTTCTAATTTTTTTAGCTTTTTCAATATTAAAATAATAGGGTGAGGTGAGGTTTTAAACTAGACTAAACTAAGATGAAAATAACTAACTAGAAAGTGACTAAAATGAAAACAAAGTCTACACTAAAATAAGAGATAAAGTGAGGTAAATAATTGTGAGAACAATCAAGGAATGAGATTACACCACAAATTTTAGCTATTCTCATTAATTTAATTAATTGAATTCTCCCAAATTAATATCAAAATTATTAATCAACTCTCATTGCAAATGTAATCTTAATAGTAACATTTAAGAAAATTAAGTTTAATACCTCACAACTCTAGAAAAATAAATCTACACTCCTTTTAATTAATCACCCGCTAGGATCGATTAATTAAAATTTATGTAAATTTTAGAAAATAAATTTAGAGTTGAAATTCAAGTGATAATACCCCACTTAAGAAACCCCTATCTCTAGTTCGAATCTAAAATGGGAATTATCACTAAAATTTCGATTTTCTCTCGAAAATCATTTACCCTCTCTCGAGGCGTAAATTTAAGGGTGATGGATTAAAATTAACATTCAAAGGGACTTTTCAAGTAATTAAACTAATTAAAATAAAATAACATCAAATAAGGGGTTTACCCCACCCCCTGAAAAGGGATTTAGCCTAACATGATATGAAGTATGACAAATTAATAATCAAAGGCCCAAAATAAATGAGAAGAGAAAAGAACAATCAAACCCCAATCTCTTGATGCTTAATTGATCTTCAATCCATGAGTTGAAATTCACATCCCTTAATTTGAATGATTCAAACAAAATTACATCAAGAATGTCACTCAATTTAATCCTCACAACAATTTATTTTCTCTTCACTATCTAAAAAAAAGAAAATAAAAATTTTAATCTAAAAACCTACACTAAAATGGTATTTTCTCTCTCTACAAATTCCTATCTCTAAAAACTCTTTTTTTCATATGGGGTCTTCATCTTCATTTATAGTAGGCACATGGAGCATGGGGGTATTTTTGGGAATTAGCTTGAGTGTGCATGGGAATGGTGAGGTGTGAGGATAAATGGTAGAGGGAAAAAATCTGATTTGTTACAAGGGTATTTTTGGGTATTGGGTAAAAGAGGTGGTTGGGGGTATTTGGGTAAAAGGGTTTATGTGGGTTATTTGGCATGTGGGGTTTAATTGAGTTTTGGTTTTGGTTGTTGGTTTAAAAATTGGCAGGTGACATCGTGGCATTTGTGGAAATGGGTTTTGGGACTTGAGATGGGTTTTTGGATTGAAATGGGTAAGGTGGGATTTAATTGGTTTTGTTTTGTTGTTTTGACAGAAGGTAGAAATCGGGTTCAGGAGGTCGGATGCGGGTTTAGGGTCGGTTTTAGGGCTGGCCGGAGATGTAGGGACGAAGGGGCCTGAATCGGGTTGGGTCAACACCGGGAAGGAGGGGTGGTAGATGACGGTGGCTGGGGTTAGAGGAGAGGTCGCCGGCGGTGGGAGAAGGGGGTAAGGGCTGCTGCGGCGCCAGAGGGGGTGCAGGTCGGGCTCTGGCGCGGGTAAGGTAGGGTTTAGACGCCGGGGAGGCAGAAGGGGGATGCTGGCGTAGCGATTTGAAGGTTCCGACGGGTTGTGCCGCTAGAGGGTAGCGACGGGATGATGTCGACGGAGGGGGTAGTAACGAATTGGGCAGGTGGTCGCCGACTGAGGCTTCGCCGGGTTGTGGTGGTGATGATGCTGGGTTGAGGGTGAGGAGAAGATGTGGGGAAGATGGTGGGTATAGGTTGAGATAGCTATAGTGGTTGTGTATATGGAGGTAGAGAGGAGAAAAAAGATGGGTTGTTGGGAAGAAGATGAAGGGTAGGTGTTTTGGTGTGTGAGGGTGTAGGAGAGTAAGTGTGTGGTTGGGGGGTTTGTGTGTATGTGAGGTGTAGGATAGGGTGTGTGTGAGTGGGTTTAGGATAAGTGTAGGTGAGTGTTTAATTTGGACCCTACTAAAATAATAAAAAGACTCAACTAAAATTAATAAAACTAAAACTAAAAAATAAATCTAACTAAAAATAAAACAAACTAAAGAAAATAAAATAAAATATTAAAACTAAAAAATAAAATCCCAAGCTATTAAAAACTAAAATAAAACAAAAGAAATAAAAACTAAAAATCTAAATGAAAATTAAAGTCCTAAAAAATATAAAAAACTAAAAATAAACTCCTAAAAACTAATCCTAATGAAACTAAAAACTAATAAAAATCAAAATAAAATAAAATAAAATTATAATAATAAAATCAAATAAAACCTAAAAAATACTAAATAAATCTAAAATAAATCCTAAAAATAGAAATGACTCAAACTAAAAATCTAAAAAATAATAAAAAGGGACAAACAAAACACACACATGGTTTGGGGTAGGTTTGGGGCTCGGGTAAGTTTACGAGGTTGGTAATTGGTTCTATTTTAACTGTAAATTGCTCCGAAATATAACTTTTGACACCGCAACTCCAATTAAACCTGCATATTGAACAATTAAGCGCATAAGACCCATATTGTCAAGAATTAGCAACTAAAGTACATCTATTTGGGGTATAAATTATACAGTTTTGGGTGCTTATCACACCACCCCCAAACAGAGCGTTGCTAGTCCTCGAGCAATAAGATAGAGAGAAAGAGAAAGATAAGAAACCAAAACTGTACCACTTTCGCGGGCACTTGCAATTGCACTTAGCATGTGCAACAAGCCTTTAAACCTATAGGATGCCCTACAGGACGAGTTGTGTCTCGTGAGAAAATATTAGACGTAAAATTCTTTATTTTCAAAATGACTTATTGAAAGGCAGTCAATCTCTTATTAGACGTAAAATAATCGCACAATCCATCACATGAGAAAATATTTTCAGAAATACAAGCTTGAATGTGTAAAAAGTTTAGCTGAGTAAATACTCAAGGCACATCCTTCCTAAAACTCAACGTGTGTAGTCAGGCAAAACGGGTCGAGTATCATCAAAGTAATTCCTAGATTGCCTTGTCTGAATCAACGCTTCAACTTCAAATCTCACTAGGTATAACTCTCTCAAACGAACTCTCGAGATATGGGTAAGTGTATCGCTCTTGTGTATGAGGAGGTGAGTAAATGTAGGCAAGTTCAAACGTTTCACACACACATAAGAAAGAATGTACATTTGGAAAGAAAAGTGATCTCATGAAAGAAATGCTAATCACTATAGTGAAAACGTCGAGTTATTCACTACGTTGACTTTCATTTTCCCGAACACCTAAGGGAAATAATGATGTTTATGGGTGAGGGGGAAATGAGATGAGAAGGATGGGATATGAGGTAGGATGGTATGAGGGATAAGATGGGATGAGGTAGGTATGGTGATGCATGGCATGATGGATGCAAAATGGATGGATATGCGATAAGATTGAGAAGAGTGTACTATGACTAAAAAATGTCTTTGTTTAACAAGGACTAAACTACTAACTACAAACTCTCTTTCTTTTCTTTTCTCTTTTATTTTTATTTTTTCTATTTTTCTATTTTTTTTATTTTTTTCTTTTTTTTTTCTTTTCAAACTAACAATGAAGACATTTAACATTTGGAATCTACACTATTTTATTTGAAAATGAAAGATGATAAATGAAATGAGTGGGGAGTGTTTATGGATGGTGAGGGAAATAGATGTGAAATATGGGAAAGTAATGGGTGAATTGAATGGGAATATGATATGGGGAAAAAGTGGTAGGTGTATGGATGAAAACCCTAGTGATCGGGACAAATTTCAAGACACGCATTTCTTACAACTCGAAAATGATGTCGTTCTCAGTGATCAAGCCAAAAATTTAGTGAATAATAATGAGATCGTACAACAATTAAAGTGCGGACCCAAAGAAAGTTGAATCAACTTGTGACTCGAAGATTGCG
Source organism: Sambucus nigra (assembly GCA_949130495.1). Classification (NCBI taxonomy): domain Eukaryota; kingdom Viridiplantae; phylum Streptophyta; class Magnoliopsida; order Dipsacales; family Adoxaceae; genus Sambucus; species Sambucus nigra. The sequence goes on from OX422215.1 coordinate 218,365,399, forward strand.
TAAAACTCTCTGAAAGGGTGAAAGGCACAAATCTCACAAGCTAAAGTCTCCACTAGTGATCCTTAAGGTTCTCTTTAGAATTGTAGTACTCCTCAACTCTAAACATAATGACGTGATAAGTGCGCAACTTTTGTTGAGTCTAGAAATTCATGGTGCAAAATGCCTTGTTATGTATTACATAAGCTATTTAGAAAAAAATATATTCTCTAGCTTGATTCCTAGACTTAGAAAGATGGATGATTGAAAATTCACATCAATGCTTGAGATGAAAGAAACTGCACGAAATTTTAAAAATCAGGTTTAAAATTCAAAAAATTTCAAAAGAGGTACAATTTTGATAAAATTCTCCACCCCCAAACAAAAAGGAACATCGTCCTCGATGTTAAGTAAAATGATTTTTAAAATTGAGAGCATAAGGTACGAAAGAGATTACCAGAATCAACCGCTAATGAAGCGGAAAGATGTAGCCAAGAATAAACCTGAATAAATGATAAGAGAAAAAAAATGTGTACAAGTATATAAGCATGATAAAGCATAGGGTGATGTGAAACACCACCCCCAAACAGGATGAGACTAGTACAAGAAACAACGGGCTGCCTCCCGGTAGCGCTAAGTTTAATGTCTTCAGCTAGACCGAAGGGATATCACCCTAAAGATAAGAACTATGAAAGCGCGGGGCGGTAGAAAAATTGGGTGATGAGAATCACCCCCAAACAAGACTAAAGCGTCAGTCTTGTTGGATCAGGGCTAAGAATGGTCAATGCACTTGTATGGCAAAGTGCATCACACGATGGACCATGGGTGGGTGGGTATTAAGGTAAGGGTGAGGGTGAATAGGGTGAAGAGGTATCGGTCACGAGCCTTATTAAGCCGAAAGGTGAGGGAAACTAGGGCCCTATAATCATGGTGCTCAAGTTGGTGAGGGAGGCGAAAAGGTGTAGAAAGTGGAATGGGGTGGGCCTCAGAGAAATCACACGACCGTTCTATGAATGGGCAATGATAATGGTCGTGCCGTGACACGCCAGGGAGCTGTTGAGAAGAAAAATCAACACCACAAGGAAGTGGTGTGCATGGAGGAACAAGCTCGATGTCACGGAATTGGAGAGTATCACCAAAAATACTCTCATAGATGGTGGAGGAAGGTTTCAGGTGAGGATCTAAAAATATAGATGGAAACTTGAAATGTGTAAAATCAAGATCCAAACCAGGTGGTGGGTAGAAGGGACAATGGGTGGGTCGGGTGGGATAAACGGTGGATAGGGTGGGATAAATGGTGTATCGGGTGGGATAAATGGTGGAGGAAGATGATCCAACTCAAGAGTGGGAGACACACACTCCTCATTGGGAGGAGTAAAGGAATACTCACAAGGGAGTGTGGTTTCTAAGGATGGAGTGGTCAACTTCTCCATAAGAGTAGTATCTGGGAATGTGGTGGGCGGGTAAGACGAGGCACTAGGATCGGAGATAGAGGGATCAGTAGAAATATCGAGGTCAAAGGGAGCCATGTATGGTGGGACATCATCCATATCCGGATAGGTAGAAACTATCACGGATGCTATCTCGGGAAAATGGTGAGCACGCGTACCCAGAGCTAACCTATAATGAAGTGGTTCCTTAGGAACACAAGGGTGAAGCGCGATAGGTGTAGACTCGGGCATATAAAGTGGGGTTCATGTGGACATGGTGGGATTGGATCAGGCTCACTATCGAAAGTTAAGTCAACACAATTTGTCAACTTGGGGATCGGACCATGGGATGGTCTCAAATTTAAGATTCTCGGGGTGGTAGGGTTGGTCACACTCAAAGTCAGTGTCACAAGAGGACACATCATCCGCACACTCGGTTGCAACAATGGGTTGACTTGGGATGAAATTCGACTCGCGCTCACACTCAATTTCATTTAACCTTTGTTCAAGCCTTTGGAGGACTTCATTTTGGATTTGAGTGGCTTGCTCTTGCTCGAGTATGAACTTTTGCAAGAGGCTTTCGAGAGCGGAGGTGGAGTGACGGGTGGTGGCGGTGGTTGAGGTGGACACAATGCGCTATGTTCATGACTATAAGGAGAATACTCAAATGAAGTGGGTGGAATGGGTCTGAGTACATCATACACGAAAGGATCGCTTTCGTGATGGACAAATGGTCGATACTCATGGGGTGTGAGGGAAATGATCGTGAACGGATGCACAAGGTTGCCATAACGACTGTTGGAACGTGTGAGGATCCACAACATCGGGTTGGGATTCGTATTGCGTGGAAGGGTGATCAGGCCCCCACGAATAACTCGGGGACTCACACAACATGGGTTCATCGGGATAGTGGGCTGAGGTGGGTTCCGAAACAGTGTCATATGGATACACATGGTCCATGGTAGGTTCGGATGGATATGGAATGTAAGGGCACTCATGGGACATGTGATCGGCATAATAACAATGAGTTCTCAATAAAGGAGGAGACACGTCGACACTTGACACAGAGGGTGATGGAAAATGAGGTGTGTGTATGGACGGGTCAAGAGTATCAAGGGCACTCGTGAGGGAGGTGAAACCACGAAAAATCTCATAAAGAGACGGCTCGGGATCACTCTCACACGTGTCATGTGTCAATGAAAAATGACCAAAGTAGTCCCGTAAGGGACGCTCTTCGGCCACGAGGAGAGAAATATTTTTTTTTTTGAGTTTTTTTAATTTTTTTCAAAAGGAAAGAAAATATTTTTGGATTTTCCAAAAATAATGGAAGAAAATATTTTTGGAATTTTGTGAAAAATAAAGGAAGAAAATATTTTTGGATTTTTTTTGAAAGAAAAGGTGGGGAAAAATATGGACTCTTTGAATTTGCACGAACTAAATAAATCCGACTACCGAAAATGAATTGGACACACACACAAGTCAAGAAAATTTCCTAACTAGCACATAGCCAATTTTTATCTTCAAAATTTATGAGAGGGTAGTAAAATTTTAATTAAGTCCGCAGGCGATAAAAAATCACGAAAATCTGAGTGATCGCCTTTGCAAAGTTTTCTCCTATTAGGCTACCTAGTGAATGGATTTTAAATTTAGTGATGGCTAGCGTAGCACACAAATGGTAAGCGAGTGAGTCGGGTGATGAAATTCCTTCTCGTGAGTGACCGGGCGTAGGTCTTAATAATTTAATTCATCACACCATTCAAAAAATAAATGCGAGAATAAAATCACACAAGAGCACACAAAAGAATTGACTCGATAACATGAGAGGCGCGAGTGTTTAGAAATGTACCTCCCACGGTTTTTACGCCGTGGGGTGCCGAAAAAATTGAGTCAACCGGGGGGAGAATACGCCAATCTTAGTCGTCCCCGGGAGTCCTACCGACCCAAGGTAGAGAGGCTTCTAAATCCTTGCCTTTGGACGCCCTCTCTCTACCTTGTCCAGTTTTCCTATCACGCTTGTCTTCAATTATTACAATTTTAAATGAAAAATAAAATAAAGGTGTCCCTATGCACCGCAATACATGCAATGATAAAAATCCTAAATAAAAGCCTTCTAACATAAAAAAAATGGTACTAAAATGCAACAAAATATAGGAAATAAATGAACTACAAAATTGAATCCACTCCGAGCTTCACGTTCCCAAGAATGGCAACGATGCCATTTGATAACTTTGCTTTTTCATCTCCCCGGTAACGACGCCATTTGATAACGTGACTTTTGCGTATGTGTCGTTGTTGTTGAAAGCCAAGTTAGTCAAAACCTTAAAATACCTACAAAATAATATCGACTCAAGTGTAGAGGTAAGTAAGGGTATCAATCCACTTCTCAGGGCGTAAGCTAAAGACAAATTCAAATCTAGTTCAATTTTTATTTTCTCTTTGTGCTTTTTCACTTTTTCTAATTTTTTTAGCCTTTTTAATATTAAAACAATAGGGTGAGGTGAGGTTTTAAACTAGACTAAACTAAGATGAAAATAACTAACTAGAAAGTGACTAAAATGAAAACAAAGTCTACACTAAATTAAGAGATAAAGTGAGGTAAATAATTGTGTGAACAATCAAGGAATGGTATTATACCACAAATTTTAGCTATTCTAATTAATTAATTTAATTAATTGAATTCTCCCAAATTAATATCAAAATTACAAATCAACTCTCGTTGCAAATGTAATATTAATAGTAACATTTTAGAAAATTAAGTTTAATACCTCGCAACTCTAGAAAAATAAATCTACACTCCTTTTAATTAATCACCCGCTAGGATCGATTAATTAAAATTTATGTAAATTTTAGAAAATAAATTTAGAGTTGAAATTCAAGTGATAATACCCCACTTAAGAAACCCCTATCTCTAGTTCGAATCTAAAATGGGTATTATCACTAGAATTTCGATTTTCTCTCGAAAATCACTTACCCTCTCTCGAGGCGTAAATTTAAGGGTGAGGGATCAAAATTAACATTCAAAGGGACTTTTCAAGTAATTAAACTAATTAAAATAAAATAACATCAAATAAGGGTTTTACCCCACCCCCTGAAAGGGGATTTACCCTAACATGATATGAACTATGACAAATTAATAATCAAAGGCATAAAATAAATGAGAAGAGAAAAGAACAATCAAACCCCAATCTCTTGATGCTTAATTGATCTTCAATCCATGAGTTGAAATTCACATCCCTTAATTTGAATGATTCAAACAAAATTACATCAAGAATCTCACTCAATTTAATCCTCACAACAATTTATTTTCTCCTCACTATCTAAAAAAAAAGAAAATAAAAATTCTAATCTAAAAACCTAGTCTAAAATGGTATTTTCTCTCTCTACAAATTCCTATCTCTAAAAACTCTTTTTTTCATATGGGTCTTCATCTTCATTTATAGTAGGCACATGGAGCATGGGGGTATTTTTGGGAATTGGCTTGAGTGTGCATGGGAATGGTGAGGTGTGAGGATAAATGGTAGAGAGAAAAAATCTGATTTGTTACAAGGGTATTTTTGGGTATTGGGTAAAAGAGGTGGCTGGGGGTATTTGGGTAAAAGGGTTTATGTGGGTTATTTGGCATGTGGGGTTTAATTGAGTTTTGGTTTTGGTTGTTGGTTTAAAAATTGGCAGGTGACATCGTGGCATTTGTGGAAATGGATTTTGGGACTTGAGATGGGTTTTTGGATTGAAATGGGTAAGGTGGGATTTAATTGATTTTGTTTTGTTGTTTACGCAGAAGGTAGAAATCGGGTTCAGGAGGTCGGATGCGGGTTTAGGGTCGGTTTTAGGGCTGGCCGGAGATGGAGGGACGAAGGGGCCTGAATTAGGTTGGGTCAACACCGGGCAGGAGGGGTGGTAGATGTCGGTGGCTGGGGTTAGAGGAGAGGTCGCCGACGGTGGGAGAAGAGGGTAAGGGCTGCTGTGGCCCCGGAGGGGGTGCAGGTCGGGCTCCGGCGCGGGTAAGGTAGGGTTTAGACGCCGGGGAGGCAGAAGGGGGATGCTGGCGTAGCGATTTGAAGGTTCCGACGGGTTGTACCGCTAGAGGGAACCGACGGGATGACATCGGCGGAGGGGGTAGTAACCAGTTGTGTAGGTGGTCGCCGGCTGAGGCTTCGCCGGGTTGTGGTGGTGACGACGCCGGGTTGAGGGTGAGGAGAAGATGTGGGGAAGATGGTGAGTATAGGTTGAGATAGCTATGGTGGTTGTGTAAATGGAGGTAGAGAGGATAGAGAAGATGGGTTGTTGGGAATAAGATGAAGGGTAGGTGTTGTGGTGTGTGAGGGTGTAGGAGAGTAAGTATGTGGTTGGGGAGTTTGTGTGTATGTGAGGTGTAGGATAGGGTGTGTGTGAGTGGGTTTAGGATAAGTGTAGGTAAGTGTTTAATTTGGACCCTATTAAAATAATTAAAAGACTCAACTAAAATTAATAAAACTAAAAATAAAAAATAAAATCTAACTAAAAATAAAACAAACTAAAGAAAATAAAATAAAAATATTAAAACTAAAAAATAAAATCCCAAGCTATTAAAAACTAAAATAAAACAAAAGAAATAAAAACTAAAAATCTATATGAAAATTAAAGTCCTAAAAAATATAAAAAACGAAAAATAAACTCCTAACAACTTATCCCAATGAAACTAAAAACTAATAAAAATCAAAATAAAATAAAATTATAATAATAAAATAAAATAAAACGTAGAAAATACTAAATAAATCTAAAATAAATCATAAAAATAAAAATGACTCAAACTAAAAATCTAAAAAATATTAAAAAGGGACAAACAAACACACACATGGTTTGGGGTAGATTTAGGCTAGGTTTAGGCTCGGGTAAGGTTACGGGGTTGGCAATTAGCTCCATTTTAACTGCAAATTGCTCCGAAATATAGCTTTTGACACCGCAACTCCAATTAAACCTGCATATTGAACAATTAAGCGCATAAGACCCATATTGTCAAGAATTAGCAACTAAAGTACATCTATTTGGGGTATAAATTATACAGTTTTGGGTGCTTATCAAATGTCAATGAATTAATGGGTCTATTTGGGTTAAAAAATAAGATAATATGTCAACTTTTATACAATTCATTATCTTAATGGGTATTAACGAGTGAACACAACATGACATGATAACATAACGGGTTGGGTTTGAATATGATTTTTTCACACGATAGAAAAGTCACCTGTTTAGACACGAATCCAATAAGACCAGAACATGATAAAAAATGCATGAACACGACTCGACACGACCCATTGACAAGTCAAGATCTCAGTCCCTTTCATATTTGTCTTGGTGCATTAGTGATACGTCAAAGGGACTAGACCATGGTTGTGCATTCACACTCTTCCTATCAAGGGATGGTAGGAAGTAGCACTCTCAATCACATGGAATTTGATATGTGAAATGAGATTCCCCGTCACTATCCCTACATTCACATACCCAATCGATTTGGAAGACTGGTTCTCATAATTAGAGATCACCAAGGGCATTGGTATCAATCTTTCCTAAGAGATATTGGATGCGTAGAAGTAGCTGATGGGCATGATGTTTATGGAAGCTCCCCCATCCATTAATGCTCTTGTAAAACTCACCCCGTTGATGATTGCTATTACGTTAAGGGGTCTGTTATGAAGGAACCTCACAACTCTATCATCATCTGAGAAAGTCACTTCGAATAAAAATTTCCTCACTAGCCTAGCCACAGAACCCTTCCACCTCAGCGATAGAATTGCATTCTTTCATGCAATGTACAAAATCGCCTGAGTTATCTCCATTCGACTCTCTTTGGGCATTCCCACCTGGTCGAAGAACCATGTGAACTTGGGGGACTACAAAACAGCCTGGCACTCTAGCCTTTGATCCATCTCCTCAATATGAAGGTTGTACACTTCCTCCACATCCCTTGTGCTTGGTTCATTATAGTCTATCACGATGTTAGATATTTCCTTTGTGCAATCCTACGAGGCTTCCTCAAACTCCTCCTACTCCAATGCTAACTCTATTGATTCCCTCTCAGCCTCTTCGTCATAGGCCACCACCAGTTTTTCTCCATGTGCTGGTAATGGGTCGTTCTTGACGTTCCCTTGAGGGATCTACAAAGTTCCTACCTTCACATGCTTGTTAATGATCTTCCTCAGCATGAAACATGACGCTGTTGGGTGACTAATCTTCTAATAGACCTGGCAGTACTAGGGGTTAGCCCTCACTTTTGCTTATAACTTTGTTGTTGGAGCATCTTTAGGTGTAATTACTGTCCCCCCTCGTAATATGGCGTTGTAGCAACATATAATCTCTTCAACGGTACAAGGCAATGGTGGTGGATCCTCCATGTCTCTGCCAAACTTCCTCTTATTTTTTATCTTTGACTGCTTAACCTCTCATTCTCCCCCATATATGTAACCCACTCGTGGGGGTTGGACGCGTCCCACAACGGGCTGCACTAGCTGCCTAAACAACATATGCATCACGATTGGGTTTAAGCATACCACTAGAGAGATGTTTCTTGCAGCTTTTAAGAAATCCCCAAAGGTTCCTTTGCACGTCTCATTTATAAGGTGACGGATGTGCTCTAGGAGTAAGCCTTTATCGTATATTTGAAGAAACTTGGACTCCTTGGCATCCTCCCTCACATTGAGGGACCTTTCTCTGAATCTTTGAATGTATGCCACAACCTCCTCTTCTGGCCGTTGCTTCTCCCTACCCAGCCATGTCAATGTAAATTCATCTTCTACCAGAAGGAACTTCTAGATAAAAAGAACGTGCATCTCCTTCCACATTGAGACACTCTTTGATGCTAAGTGAGAGTACCAGGTATATGCTTAATCAGTGAGGGATTTAGAAAACTCCCTTGATCATAACTTTTTATTATTGCAATGGGCTCCCAAATGCTCAATAAACCACTTGATGTGCTGCTTTGAGTTTCCTCCATTCCCTGTGTATTTCTCAAAGATAGGAGGAATATAATCCTTCGAGTATGGTTACTCATTGTACGCCTCAGGATAGGGAGTACGAAAATCATCCTATACTGATGCCACCTCACTGGCTGACTACGAGAAGCTTCTATCATCTTCATCATGTATTTTTGCACCTCCCTCCTCATTTCTTCTAAGGAAGGTTCAGGAGTTTTCTCAGTCACTGGAGTAATGGGCTGAGGAACCACAGGCGGAATACCGGTCACACCTGGGGCCCTCACCGTTGGAACAGGGGCGGGGACAGTGTTCGTGGGGACTGGTCCCCTTGGAGTTGCACTTGATGGGGCTATTGGAGCCGCAATTGGAGTGATGAAATAATTGGGGTCTATTCCTCCCTCAAAATCAGTTGCAGCTACGAGAGTCTGCAAAAACTCAAAGAATTTTCCCATCAGAAGTGCCATCTGTGCTGGTCCCATCACAGCGCTGGTGGAAGTTTGTGTAACTGTTAGGATCAGTGTTGCCGTTTGAAGTTGGAGGACCTCCACCTGAGGCACCCCATCTCTGAAATCTTCAAGTTCCCTCGTCGCCTGTTCCTCATTTCACTGAATAACATTAAAGTCAGGGGTACGATTGATGTTTTCTTGCGCTATACTTCTAGAAGAATGCCTCCCTAGCAGAGTTGCCCAATATAAGAGGGTAGTCCCCTAAAAGCCTGGGAGTATGATAATTCAAATAGAGGCGTAACCCCTATAGATATGGTGATAAGTGATAACCCAAATATTCTTAACAATGACAAATGAACACTCCGTATCATATATAATAAACACTGAGATTGGACTCACAAATCTCTCATGTGTAACTCAAATAACAATAGAAGAACTTCACAAATAACTCATTCAAAGGGGGAGAGAAGTAAGCACCCTAGGTACACCTTGACAGGCAGTCAACACACCAATAGCCTCCAATATCTCCCTGGTTAGCTAATAAAAATTTCATAATAAATGTCAAATGGTGGGTGGATAAAACTTTGGTTTGCAATAACTCTTTTGCTCTTAATGTGTTTTCTCTCTCTAGCAAGAACTCTCCCTTCTTAGAAGTGGTTGAGGCCAATAAATAGCCCCACACCTTTCCCGAAATGTCTATATCCTCCTCTGTGTGAAAGACATTCCTATCACACTTTAAGTCATAAGCATTAAAAGCCTGATAGGTCAGCACACCCTACGTCATAATCATTGAATGCCAGTACATGCCATTTACCCGTAAACTGCGCGTTAGAGGACTGTCACAATAATGCTCACCAAACTGTGACAGCCCCAATACCACAGTGGTTTACTCATGTTTGGATTGGACAGTTGGTAGGTGGATAATGACATCACCTAAAGTATATGTGACATTTGGTAGAGGGCTGTTTGGATCAAATCTCAATATACGATGGAACTCAAGGTTATTCTGCACAAGCTTCCACAAAACAAGGTCTCTCAATGTTTTACCAGGTGTATCTAAGATGGTCAAGAAATGCCTTAACGTTGCCTCACTTCTTAATCCTCCAAACCAAGTCCCTCGAAAGTTCCCACAATGAGGTCATTTGATAGATCATGTAAGCTCTCCCAAGACCTACCAGGCCTAGTCTCTCGCAAGTACCGTTTGACCTCACACTCAATATTACATTCATTACATCATTACAATCAATGTATTAAAAAGATATGATTTGACTAAGTAAAATGGTAGGTAAAGACGAGTTCTCTCGGCAGGTAAAGATGAGTTCTCTCGACAGGTTTCCTCACAGAGTTCCATCCTTGAGCTGCCCCATTGAGCTGCTACGCGGAGATGCCTCGCTGCCCTTATTTTAATATTAGAATTATCTTAAAAGCCATTTATTTTCGAGGGAATATATATATATATATATATATATATATATATATATATATATATATATATATATATATATATATGTGTGTGTGTGTGTGTGTGTGTGTGTGTGTGTGTGTGTGTGTGCGTGTGTGTGTGTGTGACACCCCGTCTAATTAAATACCGGGTGATCAGTCCTTTATTAAATTAAAATCAAGGTGAACGGTTGGTTCATTCTTAGCATCACTGTCGCAAAATAAAATTTCCGATTTAAATACCATAAATAATTAAGCTAAGTGTCAAAACAATTTATAATCTTATTTCCGTTTTATTAAATTCAAATATGAAAACCTTTTTAAATAACCAACACTTTAAGAACTCGACATACTAAAGATGGATAATAACACACAAGAATTAGATTCATACATATAAACTAAACCTGTTTAAACTATAAATAGATCCATCCTGACAGTAATTAAATCCCAAAGAGTACCAACTAATGGAAATATAAAGGAATGTAAATCTCTGAAAAAAATCCAAACTGAATTGAGAAACGGGCGACACATTCCCTAACTAATAAGAACTAAAAGTAGGAGTAGAATCAACAATGAGATCATCTAAGCAATGGCCTGCAACTCCCGCATAAGCTGCAGCGCGTCCGGTCCAAAGAACCTAAGCATGATGCCCCTGTGGCTGGGCACCTGTATTATATACATATATATACAAGAGAGAAGAAATAACAGGAAACGGGCCAGAGCCCGAGTGTAAAACAATTTAAAATTAGTTTAGAAAGTATTTAAAATGCTTACTGGCTAATGTAACAACCATGTTAGTATGCGATACTCTCTTGAGAAATTTTCACCTCTGATCTAGTGTGCACGCCTACCGCACTATTAATCCCATAAGTTTATTTTAACTTTACTCCCCCCATAAGGTTTCCTTTCGTCATATACTATGGCTAATATAATTAATTTCTGAAAATCAAGCTTTCTCATATACCTTTGGTTATTTGAAATAATTCAACGACGACACAAAATTTCCAAACAATTATAATAGAATTGGAGTAATTATTCATTACTTAACTACTTTTATGCACAATAGAAAGTTCTCATACTTAAGTATATATATAGGTTAACCACTCATATAATACATATATACATTCGACACCCCACATAAAATCTATGGTGCTGGCATACTCTGCTATCAAGTCCCCGTATTACACACATTAAGGTAAATACTAGTTCGGAATAACTCTCGAACTGTATTAACATAAAACATATACAAATGGAGGTGAAACATAGTTCCAAGTCACTAAGAGGTTAGGACATACCCTCACGTCTCTTAGGACCGTTTGGCTATCAATCAGATAGCCTGTACCAAGGAATCCTATGTTCTAGGGTACGAGTCAGTATCCCCCATAAAGGCCCAATCGAGATAAGACCGTCCCGATGCGAAAATACCCGTGATAGCAAGTAGCCCGATATATATATATATATATATATATATATATATATATATATATATATATATATAAATATCCACATTTCTAAATTAGGTGCACTCACGACCCATAATTATAATGATCCGCTCTTAGCACATTTTTACTTGATTATCTCGTATAACGTATTTGTCACATTTATTCTCATATATATAAGTTACTCCCTACCTACTTCTCGTCTCTCGAAGTATTCTAACTCCCTAAGTATAATTTTAGTAGGCACTCTCACTTACCTTCTAGTCTAACTTCATTACAAGTCTCGCCCTTTCATTAAACATACACATGATTTCATATGTGTGAATAATTCCCTGTTAACCATTAATTTCATCTTACATTAAATTCTCACTCAACGGAGTTTACCTAGACCCTACAGCTCCTATTTACATCCCATTATGCTCCAACAATAATAATCAAGGGTTACTAGGCATTTTAATCGGATTAAACCAACATAAGAGGAATATGCAGTTTTCCAGGAGGGGTCGATCGATCGATCGTAGATCGATCGATGTTCTTGGATCGATCGATCGGTCAAGCATTTATGATGAAAACTGCATTAACCCAGTTACGGGTTTGCCTCTCCAACCTCAACCAAATCTCCATATATCATTCTCAAACTCCCAACAAACGTTACTACAAGTACTGTATACTAGAACACATGATTTTCTACGTAAAATATGTCCCAATTCATCAATTACAATAATTTAATGGGTAAAATTTACCTGAACTTCAAGAACCCTATTTTTTCTTTTTCTTTCAATTCTTCCAATTATTTTCTAGATTTCCTACATATAAATCCATACAAATTCGTGGTTTATCCTCTAGATGCGATTTAGATGTCCAGAATATGATTACTTCTTCTACAACATGTGATTTTAAGTCTCAAAACTATACTTTCTTTCGTGAAACAAGCTCTAAACAACCCTAGACTAACATGATTGAGACATCAACTAAAAAATAAAGCAAGATAGATACTTGCCGAGAAATTGAGTTTCTGATTTGTGGAAGAAAGTGGTATGGTTACAATCCCCGTCGCGCGATCTACGATTTGGTGGTGGTGTCGATGCAAACGGTTGAGTTGTTTGGCCTTTAATTGCTTGGGAAGCTTTCCCACTTCTTCTCTAATGGCCGTTCTTTGATTTTTCTGTTGTTAACCCTAGAGGACAACTCCTAAAGGTTGATATAACCTTGATAAATTCGTGGGTTTAAATTCCCAAAAATATGAAATATCCATAATACCCTCCCGGGATGCCAATTAGGCCTAAAAATGCCCCGAGACCCAAACTGAACCCCCGAGTACATTATTTTGACTATCTCGACCCTTCCGGACGCATTGGCGCTCTCGAAATGACCATACGGGTGACTTATAATTCATTCACTTCTAATAATAATAATAATTTAATCCCGACACGACACAGGCACGTCCTGATTTAATTTCCATAATTATCAAATTATACACTCATGATAATTTAATAAATTCGATTATACTTATTACTTTATCCACTAAGTAATGTTAAAAAAATTCCCAATAATTACTAACTCTCATCACGCTAGTAAATATTATTTAAATTTTTGAATTAATATTAAATTAATATCTTAATTTAAATTTAATAAATCCCCAAATTGAAAAGTCATAAAAATACGGGGTATTACATACTTCCCCCCTAATAATGGAATTTCGTCCCAAAATTCGGAAAATAGGGCATACCTGGTAAGAATAAGTCTGGGTATTTCTCGCGCATATCTGGCTCACACTCCCAAGTGGATTCCTCCATATTATGATGTTCCCGCTGGACCCATATAAGTGGGACTGCCCTCGACCTCAATTTTCTCTCGCTATGGTCTAGGATAGCCACTGGTCTCTCCTCATAAGAGCTGTCGGGATGTAAATCAATTTCCTCTATCGTGATGTGGGTATGGGTCATGTCATCCCGAAGGTATCGTCTCAGCGACGAGATGTGGAACACATCATGAATGCGGTGCAAATGCTCTTGCAACATCAACTTGTATACCACCTGCCCAATCCTCTCGATAATGGGAAATGGTCCCACGTACCTTGGAGCTAACTTCCCTTTCTTTCCAAACCTCATTACTCCTCTCATAGGAAATACCCGCAATAATACTTGGTCCTCGATGCTAAACTCTCGAAAGAACTTCTTCGCATCAGCGTAGTTCTTTTTCCTGTCTTGTGCTATCCGAATGCGACTCCTGATGAGCTCAATCCTAGCTGATGTTTCCTGAACCACCTCTGGTCCGAGAAATTTGTTGTCCCCCACCTATAGCCAATATGCGGGAGAACGACAAGGCCTGCCATATAACGCATCAAATGGAGACATGCCGATCATGAACTGATAGGAGTTATTGTAAGAAAACTCCACCAGTGGAAGATACGACTCCCATCCTCCTCCAAAATCAAGGACACACATGCGTAGCATATCCTCCAACATTTGATTGGTACGCTCTGTTTGTCCATCTGTCTGTGGGTGATAAGATGAACTCAATCTCAACTCTGTACCCATGGCCTCATGAAATCTCTCCCATAAGCGCGACACAAAAATATTGTCTCTATTAGACACGATATCTAGGGGCACCCCATGTAGACTAACAACCTCGGTAATGAGCAACTGTGTATACTGGCCCATGGTATATTCTGTCCGTATTGGCAGAAAATGAGCCACCTTGGTCAACCGATCCACTATAACCCATATGGAGTCGTGACCCCGCTGTGACGTAGGCAGTCCAGTAATGAAGTCCATGGAAATACTTCCCACTTTCACGTAGGTATCTCCAACGGCTATAGTAACCCCGATGATCTCTGGTGGTCTACCTTTACCATCTGGCAAGTAGAACACTTGGACACGAACTCAGCAATGTCCTTCTTCATCCCGCTACACTAGTACTGCCTCCTTATATCCCGGTATATCTTATCTCCTCCGGGATGTACCACAAATCTGGACCCGTGAGATTGTGTCATCACTGTATGACGTAAGTCTTCCCCCTATGGGACCACCAATATCCCATTAAACCTCAAACCTCCATCATAACTTACTAAATAGGACTCAACACCCTCAGCTAAAAGCCGTATAATCTGCTCCTGACAAAACGTATCCGCTAACTATGCCTGTATCACCCTCGTAACAATCTCTAGTGTGACTGTCATGACATATACAAAGGAATGGGCTATCGCGTCTTGGTGACCCAACTCTTTCCATTTCGCTTTCCAGATGTCCGCTACATCGCCCTCTGGTCTATGGCTTTACACATCAGCAATCACGTTAGCCTTTCCCGGATGGTACTGTATCTTTAATTGGTAGTCTTTCACAAACTCCAACCACCTTCGCTGATGCATATTCAGCTCTCGCTGAGTGAATAAGTAATGCAGTGACTTGTGGTCTGTGAACAAGTGAAACTTCTCCCCCAACAGGTAATGTCTCCAAATCCTCAATGCAAAAATGACCGCTGTTAGTTCTAAGTCGTGGGTCGGGTAATTACTTTTGTGCGGCTTAAGCTTGCGAGAAGCAAAAGCTATAGCCTTCTCCTCCTGTTGAAGTACTCCCCCGAGTTACCGTAAAGAGGCGTTAGTGTAAACCAAATACTCCACTCCCGACTTGGGCAAAGCAAGAACTGGATCCAAAGTCAACTTATCTTTTAGCTCATTGAAAGCCAATTGACAAGCATCTTCCCAAACATATGGTACCCCCTTGCGAGTCAAATTTGTCAACGGACCCGCTATCTTCAAAAAACCTCGGATGAACCTCCTGTAGTACCCGACTAACCCCAAGAAACTATGCACTTCCATCAGTATCGTGGGCTATCCCCACTCCCTCACTGTCGACACTTTGCTCGGGTCAACAGATATTCCCAATTCTGACACAACATGTCCTAAAAATTGTACCTCCCGTAACCAGAATACACACTTATCATACTTAACATACAGCTGATGCTCTCGTAGTGTCTGAAGAACCTGTCTCAAGTGCTCGACATGCTCCTCCTCAGTGTGTGAATATATCAAGATGTCATCTATGAAGATAATGACAAACTGATCCAAGAACTCTCTGAACACTCGGTTTATCAAGTCTATGAATACGGTTGGGGCGTTTGTCAGCCCAAATGGCATAACCCTGAACTCATAGGACCCATATATCATCAACAAAGTAATCTTCGACACATCCCGCTCCTTAATCAGTAGATGATGGTATCCTGATCTTAAATCTATCTTCAAAAAGATGGTTGCTCCTCTCAGCTAGTCGAACAGGTCATCGATTCGAGGTAACGAATATTTGTTCCGTATCATGACCTTATTCAACTCTCGGTAGTCCATGCATAACCTCAGTGAACCATATCTCTTCTTCACAGATAACACTGGAGCGCCCCAAGGTGAGGTGCTCCTACGGACGAAGCCCTGATCTAACAGCTGCTCTATTTGATTTCGTAACTCCCTTATTTCCAATGGAGCCATACGGTACGACTCATGTGCTATCGGTCGAGTACTCGACATCAAGTCTATGATGAAATCTATCTCTAGACTGGGGGGTAGGCCCGGTATCTCTTAAAATACATCGGAATACTCATAAATAACTGGAATCAAATCTAAGGGAATCATGACCTCCTTAGAGGTATCCTCCTCTATGTAGTACAAATGGGTGGAAGAGCCTCCCTCTGAGTGAGGCATCGCCACCAAAAACTTCTCCTGCCCAGGAATAGCAAAGATTATACTCCAACCGAAACAATCTATTATGGCTCTGTACGCAGCGAGCCAATCCATGCCAATAATAACATCGTGCTCATGCATCTCTAAAACTAGCATGTCTGTCGGTAAAATCAAGCTACCAATCTCTACTCCCACACCCCGGCATATAAAGAAAATCAAAGACCCATTCCCCAGTGGTGAGTCTACACATGTCACAGTGCTCTCTGTCGTGTCTAATAACCCTAAGGCCTTTGCAAAATGAGTAGATATAAAACAGTATGATGCCCCTGTATCAAATAAAACTCGACCCATAGTGCCATGGATAAGAAACGTACCCTCAATTGCGAGTGGTGGCTGAGGTGCTGCTGCCTAGTGGACGTTATAGACACGTCCTTACTGTAACTGCCCCTGCTGAACTGGAGTTATTGGGATGGCTGGTAGGACCGGCATCTGAGCTGGCGCTGGGAGTGCGGCTGGAAAGATTGGCCTCTGTGGCTTATTACGGGCACCCTGCTACTGTGGGGCCCTATCTCCCTCTGGGAAATCCTGGCGCCTATGGCCATTCTTTCCACATTCGAAACATCTGCCCCTGAAGTTACCTCCCCTCTGCCCTTGCTGACCACGACCCTATTGGCCGTTACCACCCCGCCACTGGCCCTGCTGGAAATGCTATTGGCCCTGATGCTGACGGTGTTGGCCTTGTTGGCCATGCTGATTAGACTGGCCCTGCCTAAATCCCCCAAATCCCTGTCTGGAGTCACCTGATCGAAACTGCTTAGCAGGGTCCCCCTGATGATAACTCTACTCACTGTGACAGGTCTACCCCTGGGCTGCTGATGCCCCACCAGTACTACTGCCCCTGTCCTGCCCTGCTGGCTGGACTCCCCTGCTCGTTTTCTCCCCTGCAGATGGAAGCGGTGATCCTGATAGTGTAATAAAGCAGCGTTGAGTACATCAGTGTAGGTACTCAATGATAGATTGCCTATGAGGTGCTGACGGATCCTCGAGGCTAATCCATTAATGAACAACATTATCTTCTTCCCCTCGGTGGGTGCCTCATCTGGCACTATAGTGATAAGTCTAGTGAACTCCTCCTCGTATTCAACAATAATCATATTCTCTTGCTTCAGATTCAGTAACTTCCACCTCATCTCAGTCTGCACGGCGGATGGGAAGTACTTGACGTCAAACTGCGCCCAGAACGACTGAATCGTGATGCTATACCTCTCTTTTAAGGTGGTGGTGGACTCCCACCACTGCAAAGCGGCCCCCACTAGCTTGAAGGAAGCCAAAAGCTGTCTCTGTACGTTAGTGCACTCATACATGCACAGATGCCTCTGGATATCTTTCTTCCTTTGGCTGGCGACTACGATGTCCGAACTACCTGAGAACTCCGGGGGATAGGCTTTCTGAAAGGCATCCCTAACCCGCTCCCATGCAGATGGGAGCTGTGCTGGTACTGGCGCCATTGCCTGAATCTGGGGTGGGGCCTGATACACTACCGCTAATGCGACATTCACCGCCTGAGCAACAATAGCGGCTACCTTAGTTGCGTTCATCATCCCCTGTGCTGGAGCTGCTGGCTGCTCGGGCTGGGCATTCCTGTCTCAGGGTGCGCATTTTAGATGCATCTGAAATGAGAAGGAAGTTTATTAGTCAATAGTTATTAACAATTCTCGAATAGCTGAAGGCGTAAGCATAAACACAAGAATAAAACAGTCCTAAAAATAGGGCTCTATATCAAAGACGCTAAGCTGGAAGCGAAATAAGCCGTACAGATAAGGACACTAGAACCTGATGCTCTGATACCACCTGTGACACCCCACCTAATTAAATACCGGGTGATCAGTCCTTTATTAAATTAAAATCAAGGTGAAAGGTTGGTTCATTCTTAGCATCACTGTCACAAAATAAAATTTCCAATTTAAACACCTTAAAATTTTAAGCTAAGTGTCAAAATAATTTTATAACCTTATTTCCATTTTATTAAATTCAAATATGAAAACCTTTTTAAATAACCAACAATTTAAGAACTCTGACATACTAAAGATGGATAATAACACACAAGAATTATATTCATCCATATAAACCAAACCAGTTTAAACTATAAATAAAACCATCCTGATAGTAATTAAATCCCAAAGAGTACCAACTAATGGAAATATAAAGGAACGTAAATCTCTGATAAAAATCCAAACTGAATAGAGAAATGGGCGACTCATGCCCTAACTAATAAGAACTAAAAGTAGGATTAGAATCAACAATGAGATCGTTTAAGCAATGGCCTACAACTCCCACATAAGTTGCAGCGTGTCCGGTCCAAAGAACCTAAGCATGACGCCCCTATGGCTGGGCACCTGTATTAAATGCATATATATACAAGAGATAAGAAATAACAGGAAACAGGTCAAAGCCCGAGTGTAAAATAGTTTAAAATTAGTTTAGCATGTAATTAAAATGCTTACCGACTAATGTAACAACCATGTTAGTATGCGACACTCTCTTGAGAAATTCTCACCTCTCATCTAGTGTGCACGCCTACCGCACTATTAATTCCATAAGTTTATTTTAGCTTTACTTCCCCCATAAGGTTTCCTTCTATCATATACTATGGCTAATATAATTAATTTATGAAAATCAAGCTTTCTCATATACCTTAGGTTATTTAAAATAATTCAGCGATGTCACAAAATTTCCAAACACTTATAATAAAAATGGAGTAATTATTCATTACTTAACTACTTTTATGCAGAGTAGAAAGTTCTCATACTTAAGTATATATATAGGTTAACCACTCATATAATATATATATTCAGCACCCCACATAAAATCTATGGTGTTGGCATACTCTACTATCAAGTCCCCGTATTACACATATTAAGGGAAATACTAGTTCGGAATCACTATCGAACTCATAAAACACATACAAATGGCGGCGAAGCATAGTTCTAAGTCACTAAGAGGTCAGCACATACCCTCACATCTCTTAGGACCGTCTGACTATCAATCAGATAGCCTATACCAAGGAATCCTATGTTATAGGGTACGAGTCAGTATCCCCCATAAAGGCCCAATCGAGATAAGACCGTCCCGACGCGAAACCCCCCATGATAGCAAGTAGCCCGCTTGTGATATATATATATATATATATATTTCTAAATTAGGTGCGCTCACGACCCATAATTATAATGATCCGCTCTTAGCACATTTTTACTTGATTATCTCGTATAACGGATTTGTCACTTTGATTCTCATATATATAAGTTACTCCGTACCTACTTCTTGTCTCTCGAGTATTCTAACTCCCTAAGTATAATTTCAGTAGGCACTCTCACTTACCTTCTAGTCTAACTTCATTACAAGTCTCGACCTTTCATTAAATGTACGCATGATTTCATATGTGTGAATAATTCCCCGTTAACCCTTAATTTCATCTTACATTAAATTCTCACTCAACGGAGTTTACCTAGACCCTACTTGTCCTATTTACATTCCATTATGCTCCAACAATAATAATCAATGGTTACTATGCATTTTAATCGGATTAAACCAACATAAGGGGAATATGCAGTTTTCCAGGAGGGGTCGATCGATCGAGGAAATGGGGTCGATCGATCGATCGATGTTCTTGGATCGATCGATCGGTCAAGCAGTTATGACGAAAACTGCATTAACCCAGTTACGGGGTTGCCTCTCCAACCTCAACCAAATCTCCATATATCATTCCCAAACTCCCAATAAACGTTACTACAAGTACTATATACCAGAACACATGATTTTCTACGAAAAATATGTCCCAATTCATCAATTACAACAATTTAATGGGTAAAATTTACCTGATCTTCACCCTAATTTTTCTTTTTCTTTCAATTCTTCCAATTCTTTTCCAGATTTCATACTTCTAAATCCAATTCTTGGTTTATCCTCTACATTCGATTTAGATGTCTAGAATATGGTTACTTTTTCTACAACATGTGATTTTAAGTCTCAAAACTATACTTTCTTTCATGAAACAAGCTCTAAACAACCCTAGAGTAACATGATTGAGACATCAACTAAAAAATAAAGCGAGATAGATACTTGCCTGGAAATTGAGTTTCTGATTTGTGGAAGAAAGTGGTATGGTTGCGTTCCCCGTTGCGCGATCTACGATTTGGTGGTGGTGTCAGTGCAAACAGTTGAGTTGTTTGGCCTTGAATTGCTTGGGAAGCTTTCCCACTTCTTCTCTAATGGCCGTTCTTTGATTTTGCTGTTGTTAACCCTAGAGGACAACTCCTAAAGGCTGATATAACCTTGGGAAATTCGTGGGTTTAATTGCCCAAAAATACAAAATGTCCATAATACCCTCCCGGGATGCCAATTAGGTCTAAAAATGCCCCGAGACCCAAACTAAACCCCCGAGTACATTATTTTGACTATCTCGACCCTTCCGAACGCATTGGCACACTCGAAATGACCATACGGGTGACTTATAATTCATTCATTTTTAATAATAATAATAATTAAATCCCGACACGACACATGCGCGTCCCAATTTAATTTCCATAATTATCAAATTATAAACTCATGATAATTTAATAAATTCGATTATACATATTACTTTATCCACTAAGTAATGTTCAACAAATTCCCAATAATTACTAACTCTCATCACGCTAGTAAATATTATTTAAATTTCCGGAATAATATCTCAATTTAAATTTAATAAATTCCCAAATTTAAAAGTCATAAAAATACGGGGTATTACATACTTCCCCCATAATAACGGAATTTTGTCCCGAAATTCGAAAAATAGGGCATACCTGGTAAGAATAAATCTGGGTATTTCTCGCGCATATCTGCCTCATGCTCCCAAGTGGATTCCTCCACATTATGATGCTCCCACTGGTCCCGTACAAGTGGGACTACCTTCGACCTCAATTTCCTCTCGCTATGGTCTAGGATAGACACTAGTCTCTCCTCGTAAGAGCTGTTGGGCCGTAAATCAATTTCCTCTATCGCGATGTGAGTATGGGCCATGTCATCCCGAAGGTATCGTCTCAGTGACGAGATGTGGAACACATCGTGAATGCGGTGCAAATGCTCTGGTAACCCCAACCTGTATGCCACTGGCCCAATTCTCTCGATAATGGGAAATGGTCCCACGTACCTTAGAGCCGACTTTCCTTTCTTTCCAAAACTCATTACTCCTCTCATAGGAGATACCCGCAGTAATACTTGGTCCCCGATGCTAAACTCTCGGAAGAATCGCTTCGCATCAGCGTAGCTCTTTTATTTATCTTGTGCAAACCGAATGCGACTCCTGATGAGCTCAATCTTTGCTGAAATTTCCTGAAGCACCTCAAGTCCGAGAAATTTGTTGTCCCCCACCTCTAGCCAATATGCGGGAGAACGACAAGGCCTGCCATATAACGCCTCAAACGGATCCATGCCGATCATGAACTGATAGGAGTTATTGTAAGTAAACTCCACCAGTGGAAGATACGGCTCCCATCCTCCTCCAAAATCAAGGACACACATGGGTAGCATATCCTCCAACATCTGATTGGTACACTCTGTTTGTCCATCTGTCTGTGGGTGATAAGCTGAACATAATCTCAACTTTGTACCCATGGCCTCCTGAAAGCTCTCCCAGAAGCGCGACACAAAAATATTGCCTCTATCAGACACAATATCCAGGGGCACCCCATGTACCCATGTTCTCATTCGTTGATTATGGGTGGATTATCAGGAGCTAAGCAAGGTCATAATATGGAATAAGTAGCTGTTGCCGCATATCGATGACCTATTTGACCAGTTGAGGAGTGCATTATTAATTTTCAAAATTAACTTTCTCTCTGTATATTACTAGTTACATATTAGGGAGGAGGACAGTTTGAAGACGTATTTTCTGAAGTAATATGGAGAAAACGAGTTATGGGTCATGCAGTTTAGGATGACCAATGCAACAGTATCATCCAGGGATATGATGAATTAAAGTTTTTGACCATTCCTAGATTGGTTCGTCATTGTATTTATTGACACTGACTTACCTTACTTGAAAATAAGTACCATTGGTTGGAGTGTAAATTGCCAGAGAACATTTGCAGAGATCAAGGGAAAGCTTTCCACCACGCTTTTCCCTACGTTACCACAAGGTGACATGGAGTACTTAGTAAATCACTCCATGGACTAGCAGGCATATTGATGCAGGAGGAAATTCCTATATCTTATACTTGTAGAAAGATTAAGCGTCATAACAACAATTATCCCACCTTTGATATGTAATTGGCAGTGGTAATATTTGTCCTTCTACACGATATGCTTCGGGAATCTACCTTTAACCTCAAATGGAGTTGACAAGGTTGTAATTCAAAATAAGTGATCGCTATCACGTGTCAATGACATATTCAATTATTTGAAGAAAAGTGTCATGATGATTTTGTCGTTGGTTTTAATGATGACCTCTTGATGAAATGAAATAATTTGTAGCAATGGTGACCGTGACACTCAAATTTTTGGTTAAGTTAGGTTGGGTTAAAGTGGCTAACTTTACCAAGGGAAGGAATTGAGTGTGTAATTTAGAAGAATCCCTTTCTACATTAACTATTGTAGGAGGTTACATTTTCAAAAGAAATTGGTTATGCCAAAAGATCCCAAACTACGAAAGGTAGTTTTAGACAAGTCGAATATTTTGTGGGTTACTTTATTTTCCATAAGCAAAGGGTATATCATAATTTTAAGAATTCGTATGGGTAATGTAATGAAGAGGCTATGGGTACTATTTTTGTCGAGAAGGGGCTTCTACCAGTAGAAAATTTAGAGCACCAAAGATATTCAATGAGCTACAAGGTTCAATATCCCTGTATTGAAGTGAAATAGTAGAACCATTGAGTTTCGTTAGGGTGCATGAATTCCAATGAGGACAGGTAAGCAATTGGGATCTTTGGAATTAGATTAACCAAGTTTATGAAGATCCAAGAGTTTAGAAATATTGTATGAGGACGTACTTAAGGTGACTAGAAATAAGTGGCGTTCATAATAGGGGGTATGGAGATTATCGACATAGGAAAAAGAGCTTCTATAACGAATGAGAACATGTTTTGGGGTCCCAAGAGGCTGGTCAGGTAATTTTGAGGACCTCTTTGAGGATGGAGATTGAGAAGTCGGATTCCAAAGGGAAGTTGACATTCCGAGTAATGGATCTTTTTTCATTTTAGTGGAGATAGTGGGGACCATAGCATTTGACCTCACCTTATCATCGTTAGTGGAATCACGATGTTGTTATAGGTATACAATGGAGAAAGTTCTTGCGGGACAAACTGATATTTCCACGGTCGGACCAGTTAGTTGAGTGTTAGACGAATGCGATTTACGATGAGTGGCTTTAGTGTGTATTAGGTCAATGAACAAGTAGATGTTGTGTATAGATTACGAGGATGCTATGGGCCAGATATTCCTTAGTTTTTAGTATAGAAATAATGAATTCAAATTTTGAGGATGAAATTCCTTCTTTCAGGGGAAGAATGTAATACCCCACAATTCATAGTAAATTACATAAATTATATCTCTGAATAGTTGTGTGTATTTATCTGTTGTGACTAGTGACATCGCACAAATTATGTTCTTATGTGAAATTGAATTGAATTTAAAAAAAGGTAATGTATAAATTATAGTTGTGAATAATTATGTGTATTTATCTTTTATGACTGGAGGCATCACTTCAAATTATGTTTTTAATTAAAATTGAATTCAATTTAAAATACGGTAATGAAATAATAATTATTTAGCGAATAAAATAATTATGTTAATGGAATAATTTGGGGTGACTTCCAGGAGGTGTAGAAGGTCCGTTTACACCCTAAAAAGTTGGGTTTTAAGTCACATAAGATAATATATGACTTGAGTTAGAATTTTAACTATTTGAATGTAGTTTTTGGCTTATTTAGTTAAGGTCCATGTGACGCCCAAACACAATTTCGTGGATAAATTATTAAAGATCCTCATTAGGCTTAAGCTAATTCATCCAATTATCATTTGAGAGAAAATCCTGGTGACAAGAGAGAGGGAAGAAACTTGGAGAGGAAGAATAAAGGAGAATTGTGATTATTGGCTTTGAGTTCAACATATAAATTAGAGGCACATTTATCTTGTATAAGTATATGATTGGAATTGTGATTATAGTGTAATTACGTATTTGATTATGAACATAATTAAATTAAGTTGAAACCGTATTAAAATTTATCAACTAATTAAGTTATTAGTTCTAAATGGAATTGTTACGAAATTGAGTTATATTCTTAAAGAAATTAAATGTAAATGGATTAGAATGACTAATTTCGTTTTAGTACCATAATTATGTTAAAATCCCTTTTATTTTAGAGAGAACTGATATATAAACACACACACACACACACACACACACACACACACACACATATATATATATATATATATATATATATATATATATATATATATATATATATATATATATATATATATATACTGAATTTATTGAAATTGTGAATCTTGGGTTCTTGTCGGAATTGTGAATTATCCCTTGAATTTCATGTTGAAAAGTTGAGAAAACCATCGTTATGTATTGGGAATGATATTAGGTTATGTATATATGATTATAGTACTTTGTATTGATGAATTAGGATCTTGAATATTCATTAAGGGAGGTTTGGATATGTAAAGTTCATAAGGAAGAAAATGACGGAATCTGGGACTATCGATCTATCGACAATGGTCGATCGATCGACCCCTTCAGTTTTAGCTAAGTTTAGTTGAGGGTTTGATCATTTGGTTTTTGAGCTTGGTTTTTAGATGGGATTTACGTGTAGTAAATCAATATGGACTAATGAGGATTCTAAATTGAATAATGATATTAATTAATAGAAGTTAATTAAGTAATTAAATAAAGGTAACTTTGTAGGATTAGTTTATTGGTGTATTATGTACAACATACCGCGTGTGTGTACTCGTGGAATACGTACTAGAGGGAATATACTTATTTGGTATTATAACAACATATACCAGTACCTTGATGCGATGATGACATGTTTGACTTGGCTATATTTATTTATCTCGAATACTACGTGATGAAATTCTCATTATATCTAGAATGAGATGCTCAGGCTGATCCTTTCATATATCTTTGGGTATAGGGCTATATGATTGGTGTGAATTCATAGTTATTATCC
The DNA here is from genome assembly GCA_949130495.1 of Sambucus nigra. Lineage (NCBI taxonomy): Eukaryota > Viridiplantae > Streptophyta > Magnoliopsida > Dipsacales > Adoxaceae > Sambucus > Sambucus nigra. Next base: position 218,390,979 of record OX422215.1, read on the forward strand.
TTTTTGTAATGATTTGATATTTATAGGTGTGGCACAATATATAACGATGCCTAGTACGTGTGAGCGATCCCTGAAGGAAGTATGGGTAAGCCTTCATTTTATGTGCGCTTGTTACGAGGCCTTTTATGAGGTACGTATATTGGAAGTACAATGGAATTTTTACTTAAAAGTCTATAGTGATGAATAAGACTTAATCACAGGGAACATATGGGTTCGGGAGTATATGTATTTGATAGTTAACGCTGTTTTGGGTTGGGTTAACTTAAAAGCATCTAAAAGACTAGAAGAGGATGCATAATGGTATTGTAGTCTAAGGTCAATTACATAATTATGCTACTTAGGCTTCTTAATAACTTCTCTTATTAACATTTTCCAGGACATAGACAATTGTGTTGCCTTTGCCCTGAGATCATTTCAATGGTTGGATTTACGTTAATACAGTTATAATTACACGATGGTACTAAGACCATTGGTTGGTTTGGTATCAGAGTTATGTCGTTCAACTATAATATGTTTCAGTTATTTATTTTATTTTATGCATTTTGTTTTTATACTATCATGCTTTGTATGAGATTCAATTGTTTGATTCCTGTGAGTTTGTATTATATATGATTAATATAGTATTAAATTTTACCTGTTGGTTCGATTTCAAAGTTATGTGGTTCACCAACGGTATGTTTCATTTATTTATTTTATTTTATTAATTTACTTTATACTACTATAATGCTTAGAAGGATATTCAATTGTCTAATTCTCGCGAGTTTGTATTATACCTGATTAATCTACTATTAAGTTCTACAAGGTGGTCACACCTTGGGCCTAGTCACCCTATAACGACATTAGGATTGATCTTCCGGAAGTGATAGCCTTTCCTTGACAAGAACACAAGTCACTGATCATTGGGGGGACCTAAGTACACCCTCTAGATCATTATCTCCCTCTAACTTGGGCTCGTGGTTTTGCCCAGTACCGCTATGTTCTGGTACAACTGGATCCTCTACCAATGTTGGTTAATGAAGTATACTTAGAAGGGTAGTTAGATTCTCTTGAAGCTCTTTTCTTCTACCTTCTAATTCTTTGAAAGAACATGCCAAGATGACATTGGTTGGCATCTTCAAAGGAGTAAGATGTATATCTAAAGGAAATGGAACTTTTTGTTCAACTCCAAACTAGTGGATATTGAAATTATTAGTTACCTTAGACCCAACAAGTTCTCCCCTATGGACCTCAAATAGGTAAAAGTGTAAGAGCATCAAAGTGTAAAAGAAGTATTTAAAGTGGTTTAGGCCTCAACTGAGGATCCTATGTCCACTATCAAAGGGTGTTATATTATTTTTATACCATTCAAGAATTATTACAATTTAGTAGACCTCTTAGGCTTTGACCAAGAGATTATGATGTCCTTGTGGCCTTTGTCAATAGTCTAAAGAACTTTATGAAATAACCTATGGACTTATCCAAGGGTTACTAAGTATTGATTTGGGGCTCAGTAAGGAATATAAGGTGTCAAGTATCTGGATATGATCCAAACTATAGATATAAGCTCATAACATTGGGTTGAGAGAACATAAAATAATGAGTGAACTCTTATGAATGCTAAATATCTTGGTTCTATGAAAGTATGATGAGTTGGACATGAACAACCCTTTCCCCAACCTTCCTTATATATGCAAACTCTCAAAGAGAGAACGTATGGACTAACACAACATGGTTGTGGTGTCCCTGAGGTATAACAACGTCAATAAGGTGATAGAGTGTTGATCAAAAGCTTTACAAGTGGTGTAAGGTAGTTTCTTAGTACATTAAATATGGATGGAAGATTTTAATGGAAGTGGGCTTGAGTGGTTGTCCTAGGTAAAATAGTGTTCTTCTTTTTACGTACTAGCCAGACTGGTCGATGAAGATCTACCAAAGGATTGAGAGCTCAGAAACTACCATAGGACATCTATATGTTGATCTTGATGTGTTTTTTAGTGATACACCTTTGGACTGAGGATTCGGTAGCCTCAAAAATTTATTTCTCTTCAGATTGAGGTCTTCTCTTGGCATTAGACATAGCGAAACTCTGGTGTTATGATCATTGAGCTTGGTTGAACAGACATATTGGAATGATTTATCATTCTAAGAGGAGGAGGAGGTGACCGAGGTCTGCTATGGTATCGTACACCTTTTTTGAGAGAAATGCAGGTATTAGGAACCAAGCAGTGGTTTAGCTAAGGCCAGAGGTTAACCTTGGAACCTTAGTCCTAGTATGGTGGAAGCTAAAGGGTTTAAGTACCCTTGGAATTCCAAGGGTTATATATGGTATCATTAACTACCAAGAGTAAATATTAAGATTTAATATAATTCTATAAACAATACGAGTACTAAAACATGGTTTTTATGATATTATGACATGATTTCAACATATGTTCAACCTATAATAATGTTTTCAAACATATATCATCCCCGAATTTTAACATCTAACATGAAATCCTGTAATAATCATTTTAAGAGATGAATTGTTTGAAATCGCAAAATTACGTGGAAGGGTTATATGGAAATGCAAAAAACACACAGACAACTATTTAAAAAAAATCTCCAATTTTAAATTGAACTAAATAAATTAACCCAATTAAACTTAATACCAATTAGCCTATCCTTGTATTAAAAGAATTAACCCAATTTATCTTAACCTAAAGCATGAATCAGGTTGAGTATAGTAAGATAATATAAATCAATCACACGTAATGCCTGATGTACGCGAAAAACCCACAACAGAAAAATCTCGAATGACACAACCACATAAATTTTATTTGTTGAGGAATTATACAAGTATGAAAAATGTTTTAATCAACGACTCGATTCCTTCGCAAGCTTTGACGCCTCTTCGTTCCTTCGACCTCTCCTCCATAATGACACGCATGAGTCCCCCTACATTGTGCCATAACGCCTGAGTCCACATATGCCTCGATATCCTATATGACTCAACAACTGTTATAACACGTAGAGTCCATCATATATAAACAAACCGGTACGAAGTTCGATACATGACATAAGTTCCCAATAAAATGAAGAGAATAAACTTTTAGTGCATAAAACAAGATCTTAAAGCATATATAAAGATGAAACTTGGATCTTAAACAACATGGGTATAAACTGAGGTTTATAGGTCTTTGGATATGTATAGGAAAAAATTTCGCAAAAATTCTCATTAAAAATTGATGCCAACACTCCTTTATATAGAAAACACATTTTTAAGGAGATATGTTCTTTGAGTTCTTGTTCGAATGAAAACAAACGGTAGTTTGAATGAAAACACTAATCTCATTTGAATGACATTTAAGCTCGATCGAATGACATCATGAATTACATTTGAACATTCTTCAAACGAGCTTCGAACGAAGTTTATCCTACAAACATAACAATCTCGTTTGATACCCTTTAGAACGTCATTTAAATGAATTTTATATTCTCGCTGGAACAACCATAAACTTTCGTTCGGAAGAACTTAAAAATTTCTTTTGAACATAGTTTAAAACTAATTCGAATGATTATTCACAAAAATGAAAATTTTCTATAAAAAACTTTTTGTGAAAACAACCTTAAATAAAATTTTATAAAAAAATTGAAAACAACATCCAATATAAAATCCAATGATCAAAATAAATATACATTCATACTTTATGAGATCATGGAAGTTAAAGACAAAATGTGACACGAAACTTGACATAAGTTGTAGATGGTCTAACTCAACCATTACGGTTTTCAATCAAATATGTCATAGGCTTGAAAAGTAAACACATTGACTTGATTCAGAAATTTGTCCTTACATTGTTCGAAAATTGACTCGATTCGAAAATTTGTCCTTACATTGTTCATTGTCCCAAATTAACCATATTTTACATTAGTGTTGGATTCATGAAATTCCTAACTTACATATGATGATCTTAAACTGTTATAAGATAAAATAAAAATTTAATAAGATGGAATAAATCATAATTTAATTATAGGATTTATATGCAATAGGATTACAATTTCCAATTCTAATGTCGAGTTGTCAATTAAACTTAAAGTACGAAATTAAAGTTCATTACATGGTTTATATATATATATATATATATATATATATAATTAAATTGATTATTGTTACAAACATTTTCTAAACATAATAATAAAATCGATACAATGGAGAAGGGTAGGATATCGTTATTGCCTTAAAAATTGACTTAAAGGGTGAAAACGTGATATTTGTCTTGAAATCAACGCATCTGCTACATCGTATAGCTTTCCTTAAGCCGTTTCTCTGTTCTAATTAGCCTCCTAATGGATTTGGGTTTAGGATTAGGGTTTATGTGGTAAGTTGATATGTTAGAGTGATACGAGTTTAAGAAATATGGTATATAAGTAAGTGATTTCTATCACTTTTAATTAACTTGAATTTAAAGTGCCTTATAGTTCTCAAAACATTCTTAAAATGTATCCAAACTCCCCTAATGGGTTACACAACCCATGGGTACACTCTCTCACTTTTTTACCGCAATTTGAATTCCAAATAAGCCCCAAAATCCAATTAACAACACAAGTTCGTTATTAAGTCTAATTACTTATGTTCAACCAAAAATATTATTTAACAATTTATTTTAACTAACCTACATTAAATTAGTTTGTTAAACACACTATTAGTTTATTTGAACATTGTTAACTTATTTTTAATACAAAAATAATTAGTTAGCAAATAAGAATAACTTATTGATTTAATTAATTAACAAGCACGAATATGTGACATGACAAAGTTACCACCAACTTATTTATTATTTTTCTCTCATTAAATTAACATGTTAAGGATAATTTTTCCATTTAATTATATTTATTTAAATATTATTCATAATTAATTTAATTATTAAAAACCTTGGGGTATTACATTATCCCCCAATAAAGGAACTCATTCCTTGAAATTCAGCACATACCTGACTCAAAAAGCTCGGGATACTTGTTTTACATCTCGCTCTCGTGCTCCAAAGTAGACTCTGCCTCACTGTGGTGACTCCACTAGACACGCATTAAATGAATGGTCTTCGAGTGAAGGATTTGGTCTAGACGTCCTAAAATACAAAAGGGCCTCTCCTTGTAACTAGCATCTAACTGGAGTTTTACCTCCCTAGGATCAATGTGATAATATGCCAATGCATCCCTCAAACGTTTCTTCAACATCGATATATAAAATACATTTTGGACCCAATACTAGTGATCGGGCAATTCAAGGCACTAGAATACTAAACATACCTGATAAATGATAATGAAACGACCCATATAATGAGGTGATGAATACATTTTACTTTTTAACCTCATAACCCCCTTCATGGGTGAAACTCGTAAAAGGACCTGGTCACCAACTGCAAACTCTAAGTGTCATTTACCCATATCTTCACAATTCTTTTATATATGTTGGGAAATCCTCATACGATCCTTGATAAGTTCCACCTTCTTTGAGGTGTCATAAATAAAGATTGGTCCAATAACTTGTTCTCTATTGACTCAAACCAGCTAATCGATGAACGATAGAGACCTCCATCCAAATCCTTGCAAGGCTTCATACCTATAGTATATTGAAGACTATTATTGTAGGGAATCTAGACTAGTGGAAATTATTGCTCCTAACTTCCCTTGAAGTCCAAAATGCATGGCCTTAGCATATCCTTTATTATTCATTTGACCCGATCTGTCTTGTGATTTTTTGTGGATAATATGCAATAGTAAAATTAAAATATATGCTCATATTCTCTTTGAAACTATGCCAGAAGTGAGATATAAAGTAAATGGTTGATGTTAGACACTATTTTCAATGGAACTCCATGTAAATTTATTATTAGGCAATAAAAGGTTGAGTAAACTATGCGACTGTGTAATCAGTCCGTACTGGGATAAAATGAGCCACCTAGTAAATCTATCCATAATTACCCAAATAGCATCATGTCCTTGTAGAAAAATTAGTCGTCACATAATAAATTTTATAGAGATGCTCTACTATTTATGTAAAGGAATATCAAGCGGCTGTAAGGTACCTAGTGGTTGTTAATACTCGACCTTCACCAGTTGGAACATGGTACACTTAGATACAATTTTTTTTTATGTCTAGCTTCATTCCTACCAACCAATATAATTATTTCGTGTCCATGTACATCTTATCACCACCCGCGTGCACCTAAAAATATGGAAATATAAGTCTTGACAAAAAACGCTCACATTAACTTCGAATCGTTGGGCACTACTAGCCCGCCCTTGAATCAAAGTCCCCCATTAGATATAATAGAGTAAAGTGGTGCACCTCTTAGTAAAGGCCCCAAAACCTCTCATGATAAGAAACATCCATCATCTAAGACTTCACCAAAAGAAGGATGATATCAAGTGCTACTGTTAACATAACCATAAAACCATCGACTTACTCATCAGTTATCCTAAGTGAACCATAATGTGACTTTCGAATAGCTAATAATGTTATCTATCAGTATTTAATTAGTCAAGAATATTACATATTTTCTTCCGTTACTTATGCATGGATACACATTTGTGTCCGTTAATTCCCGAATTTAAGCTTACTTACTGTATAACCTTTGATTTTAATAAATATGTTTTGCGAGGATTATTTTAGCTTTTGTACGGATTGGAATGTAAACGGTTCAGGTGTGCGCTTTCCAAGGAAGTTACAACGCATTATGCAATTTCGGGGGAAATTTACTCACTACTGCGTTCGAGATTCATGCCCAAACTCTTTATGGAAGTTGTAGCTCTCCAAGTAACTTCACATAGCCTCAGACGGCACATCAATCCGATTCCTAACGACCAAGTTATGGTTAATTTACTCCGAGGTCCTTTGTGTGGAACAAAAGGAGAGGAAGAGCCCTAGATTTTAAGGCCCCAGTCGATCGACCCCTGATTTGTGGTCGACTAGTTGTTCAAGTATTGCCTTTGATTCAATGCAGGAGGATTTTGAAGCCCCGATCGATCGATTTCTGACTCGAGGTCGATTTCCCCCCTCAGATCTACAAATCTTCTTACTTAGTGGTTTTTGTTGTCATTTTTATTTTGGATTTTTTCCACTCTTGTTTCGGGGTTTGTTTTCCACTTACTATAAATAGAAAGTGGTTTGTATATTTTTGTTATCCGTGGAATTATGTGAAGTAGAAAAATCATATTTTATTTTAGAAAGTTTTCTAAGTGTAGAAACTCTCTCTTCTCTCTAGGTCGAAGACATTTATGATTCTCTCTCTCTCTCTCTCTCTCTCTCTCTTTTTAATTAAGCGTTGATTACATTAATATAATTAGATTTATTGCATTTCTTACTCACCTACTTAATCTTGACTTATTTTATCTCTTTCTCGTTGGTTGGTTTATAAATAGATATGTTATTCATTTATGATGTTCTCTTGCATGTTTTACTTAGTTTCTATCATGAGTGGCTAGTTCTATAGGTTGGGAATCATGATTACACCATGGATGCTTGAGGTTCATAGTTAGCGTTTGATTTCTAATTATTCTAATGGAACTTTGTGTGTTGGTATTGGAGTATCCTAGTCTCTCAACTTCTCTTATCTTGCAAGGGTAGTATTTGAAGCTTTACTACAACCCCAACCCATTTAGCACCATAATTAAGTAACCCTTAATGCTTCATTGATGACTTTTGGTCTCTACATGGTTAATGTTCAGACTTAATTAGGTATGCTCGAATATAATCGATTTGAATCAATTACCATTATCTTCATAGCGAATCCAAGGTGGGAGAATGATCCTCAAACCCTTTTATCTCTCAAACTCAAGCATTTCTTAATTTGTTTCTTATTAGAATCGTTGTTTACTCATTCTCCATTAATTAAACGAATGTTAGGATAGCGGTTAATTAATCTCACACCGTCAAATAATAAATCATCTTTTACACTTAGAGAATATCATATAACCCATTCTAGTTCTCCTATGAGCATTTAATCCCTATGAAATACAATTTCGAACTTACCCGGATAGTAGTTATTGCGAATGATTTGCACTTGAATCATACACTATTTTTTAAGCATCTAGTTTTTGGGATCGTTGCAGGGGATTAGCAACAATTGCAGGTTATAAGACGTTCTCTTTACACTTTTTCGTTCCCTGTAATCAGTGTGACAACGCAATTTCACAAAACTAATTCAAAATTAGATTATGCAAGATGCGAGCGATAAGTCCTATAGTTGAATCCTCACCGTCTAACGAATGTTTGGACTATTGGAGACCATCTCTAACTCCTTTCTTTTTACTCTTAGCTCATACCGGACCCCACTCTGAGCCTAACACCATGGTCGATAATCAAAGCGAACACGATAGTCGAGGGAAGGTTGATCCTCCCTAGAGACTGATGAGAGATTATCTACAATCGAAGATGACCACCTCTTCATCGTGCATCATATTTCCCTATAATTTCATGAAATTCCGTTTCCATAATGGGATGATTCAATTATTACCCACATACTACGTCATGGAGAGTGAGCAACCATACTTACACGTGCGAGAGTCTGGAGAGGTGTGCGCTACCTTTAGTGAACAATACTGTCCTTTTGATGTCATATGACTTAAACTCTTTCCATTCTCTTTCAAGTACAAAGCTAAAACTTGGCTTTGGTCCTTAACTCCAAACTCTATAGGAAGTTTGCGGGATATGTAAGCCCAATTTTTGAAGAAGTTCTTCCCCACCTACCGTACCAACTCTCTTAAGGTTCAAATCCAAACCTTTTACCTAGGCGAGGGTGAGACCTTAGAGAGATGTTAAATAAATTCCCCCACCACGATTTCGAGAAATGGAGACTCATCTCCTTTTTCCACAACAGACTTTCACTCATGGTTAAACAAATTATGGAGACCATGTGCTCCGACGAGTTCTTTGGTTTAGATCCGAATGATGCTTGGATGCATTTCAAGTATTATGGTGAAACCACCTAAGCTTAGGATACTTCGGGCTCAAGAAAATCCAATCTGCATTCTTTCATTACTCCTTCCTCTAGGCATGATATATATCACCTTGTCGATGGGGATGCTATGTCTTTGCATGTATCTCAACTAGCCAAGAGAGTTGAGGCTATGGATGCCAAAAGTCAGGACTCCGTCGCTCCTTCTCCATCTCGCACGGAGGATGCCTGTGCCATTTGCGACATTGAAGATCACTCTAAGAAGGATTTTCCTATAATATCATTTTATAAAGTGATGCTTCATGATCAAGCCAATGCGATGGCCACAACAAAAAGCAATTCATGACTCCTCTCGGAGAAGGATACAATCCCTCTTAGAGAAACCATCTTGATTTCTCCTATAATCAACCCCAACAAGACTAAAGTCCTCCTCATTCGAATTATTAAGTTCTACCCACACCTCCTAATTACCAATAATTTTACTTACAACCTCCTCATCCCAATGTGCATATGCAAGGTCCCCAATCAGGACCTCCTTTAATTTTTCCTCCTTATGCACACCCCAATAAGAAAAGTCTTGAAGATACCCTTCAAAATTTTATGAATTATTAAAAAAAGGTCAATAATCAAAATGCACAAAGGTTTGCAAAGCTTAAATCTTCAATCTCTAAGTTGACGAGCATTCAAGAAAATGGTAACGGCCCATTGGGAAAAATAGTGTGAATACCGACGTCTCAAATCCCCCTATCGATCAAGCAAAAGCTATTATCATCCAAAGGAGTTCGAAAGTCTTTGATAAGACTATCCCTCCCACACTCCCAATAACTAAGTAAGTCTCGCTCGACCCAATAGAAGTCGAAGACGCTTCCCCACGAAAGATTGATAAGGAGCCGCTAGTAGAGCCGTAGGTAGTTGCGAAGTGTCCCGTGCCTTGACACCAAAGGCTTATAGACCCTAAGGGCAATGTAAAAAATGCAACATCTTGGAGATACCACAAGTTATCGCCTACACCAAGTTCCTAAACGACTTGATTATGGTGAAGCGGAAAATTTTTGTTACGAAAAAGGCATTCTTGTCCCAAAATGTAAACTCGATACTCCAATCCGAGCTACCTCCCAAGTACAACCCCGATTTTCCCACATTATCTTGTGTGATAGGGAACTTCAAAATTGAGCAAGCTTCACTCGACTTGGGCACGGGAGTTAACTTGCTACCATACTAGGTGTATGAACAACTCGGCTTAAGAGACCTCAAACCCACCAAAATAACTCTCCAATTAGCGTATCACTTTGTTAAGGTTTCGAGAGGGGTAGTGGAAGATTTCATCATTCAAGTTGATAAATTTTATTTCTCGGTGGACTTTATGGTCGTGGATACTCATCCCGTTACTCCTGGTAGCAACAACACCCCCATTATCCTCGGTCGTCCATGTCTTGTAACTTCTAATGCCTTGATTAATGCTAGAAATGAACAAATGAATCTCAAATTTGGGGACATGTCCTTGGAGCTTAACATATTTAATACTGCTAAGGAAATGGGTGATGACGATGATGTCCAAGAGATAAACCTCATTGAGGAGGTAGTCTAAGAGAATCCACATATTGTGAGGATTCTTTAGAGTCATGCCTAGTGAACTCACTTGACTTAGAGGTTGGTTATTCCCCTTATTATCAACAAGTCAAGTTAGTGATTTCAATGGTAGTGAGGTGGAGAGAGTGGAGGATGTAAGTTGGTGTTCCAATTTTGAGGACTAACCCCCCCTCCCGACAACTTGTCCGAATTGCCTTTCGAACTTAAATATGCATACTTGGGTGACAATGAGACATATCCCATTGTTGTCTCATCTCACCTCGAAGGGGTTCAAGAAAAAAAATTGATGGACTTGTTGAGAAGGAACAAGAGTTCCTTTGGGTTACTATTGTGGATTTAGAAGGAGTGAGCCTTTTGACATGCACTCACAAAATGTATCTTGAGGAGGATGGCAAATCCTCCTGTGAAATGCAGTATAGGTTAAATCCTATGATGAAGGAGGTATTTAGAGCCGAAGTAATTAAGCTTATTGATGCTAATATAATCTACTCGATATCGGACAGTAAGTGGGTGAGTCTGATTCATGTGGTTACTAAGAAATTAGGAATCACCATCGTCGAAAATGCAAAAGGGGAGTTGATATTTAAACTCACCACCACCGGGTGGCACATATGCATTGATTACCGAAAACTCAATGCCATGAATTTGAAAGATTCCTTCCCCCTTTTGTTTATCGATAAAATGTTAAAGAGCATATCCGTCCACCTGTATTATTATTTTCTCAATGGTTATTCAGGCTATAAAAAAATGAAGCTCGATATCCAAGTACAGTTGCCTATAAAAATATGTCCTTTGGGTTGTGAAATGCGTCGACTACATTAAAAAGGTGCATGTTGATCATGTTTAGAGATATGGTATAATGAGGGTTGGAGGTATTAATGGACGACTTTAACATATTTGGGAACTCTTTCGACCATTTTCTCTCCATTTTTGAGAGGGTTTTGTCTAGGTGCGTTGAGAAGAATTTCGTCTTAATCAGGTAAAAGTGCCATATTATGGCCACTAATGGATTGTCCTCGGGCATATTATTTCCTCCAATAGTATCAAGGTCGACAAGGCAAAGATTAAGGTGATCGCCATTTTGCTCGCTCCAAAATCACTAAAGGATGTAAGGTCTTTCCTAGGGAATAAGGGGTTTTATCGACGATTCATCAAGGACTTTGCTCCATTGCAAGGATATTGTGTAATTTACTCTCAAAGTAGACCCTGTTTGAATGGAGCGATGCTTGTCAAGTAGCTTTTGAGGAGTTGAAAATCATTCGTACCACTGCTCCCATAATTCAAGCCCCGTATTAGACCTTGCCCATTGAAATCATGGGCGACGCCAGTGACTTTATGGTTGGAGCAGTTTTAGGACAAAGGAGAAACAAACAGCCCCATGTTATTTACTATGCTAGTAGAACTCTAAAAGGTCCTCAATTGAATTACTTTACCACCGAAAAAGAGTTGCTAGTGGTTGTTTTCGCCTTGGAAAAGATCTAAGCTTATTTGGTGGGATCTCGCATTGTGTGCTTCATGGACCACGCGACATTGAAATACCTTCTTTCAAAGAAGAAAACTAAGCAGCATTTGATTAGGTGGGTCCTCTTACTCCAATAATTTAATCCAACGATAAAAGATAAAAAGGGAGTAGAGAATGTATTGGCCGATCACTTGTCTCAGATAACATTTGAGGCACCTTGAGATCAACTTCCCATCGATGAATTCTTTCTGGATGAATAATTGTTCTCCACTTCCTCTCTTCAATGGTTCATTGACATTGTGAACTACCTCATGACAGGATTCATTCCTTCTCATTGCCCCCTTAGGAAAGAGGAAGTTCTTGACTTCGGTGCGCATGTTCTTCTTCGATGACCCGTATTTATTTAAGTAATGTGCAAACCAAATCATTCAAAAATGCATTCTGGATGAAGAGGTTTTAAGCACAATTCATTTCCCACTCGTTAGCGTGTGGGGGCCACTTTTTCTCAAAGAAAACTGCCGTAAAAATCTTACAATGCGGATTATATTGACCCATACTTTTCAAAGATGTACTTGAATTTTGCATCTCGTGCAAGAGTTTCCAAAAGTTGGGCACTATCACTCATCAAAACATGATGCCTATGTCCCCCATAATTGAGATAGAAGTCTTTGATTGTTGGGTCATTGATTTCATGGGCCCATTCCACCCTCCTTCGGTAACCTCTATATCATTGTAGTGGTTGATTATATTTCCAAGTGGGTGGAAGCGATCGCTTCACGAACCATTGATCATAGGGTGGTTTTAAAGTTCTTGAAGGAACACAAACTTTCCTGATTCAGGATTTTGAATGTGATATTCAGTGACAACGGAACCCATTTTTGCAATGGTCCTTTTACCAATCTAATGCAAAAGTATGGGGTCGTTCATAAGGTTGGAACGATCTGCCACCCTCAGATAAATGGCCAAGCTGAGTTAGTCAATCGAGAGATCAAACATATCCTAGAGAAGATGGTCAATCCCGACCGTAAGGCTTGGTCTCTAAGGCTAATCAATGCTTTGTGGGCCTATCGTACAACTTTTGAAACGCCCTTAGGTTTGTCCCCCTTTAGGATTATGTATGGTAAACCTTGCCATTTACCTATCGAACTTGAACACAAGGCCTATTGGTCAATTAAAAAGTTAAACTTTGAGCTAGATAAATCTGGGAAGAAATGGATGCTCCAACTTAATGAGTTGGAGGAAATCCAGAATGATTCGTATGAGAGTGCACAAATTTACAAGGAGAGGGTGAAGAGAAGCATGACTAGAATATTTTACAAAAATTATTCCACCCTCTCCAAGAGGTCCTCTTATAAAAATCCTGGTTGCATTTATTTTTGGGGAAATTGAGGTCGAGGTTGACGGATCTGTATGTTACAAAGACTATATTGAGAACCCTAAAGATGGTAGAGTGTTTAAGGTGAACGATCAACGCCTTAAACCATTTTTAGAATTATTTAACCTGTAAATGGAATCGATTATGTTATCCGCCCCATTTACGGGGTCCAATATGTTCTACCAAGCCTCATTTTTTTGTGTTGAGCAACTCCCGTCATGTGAGGGGTTGCACTTCCATTTTTTTTGGGATTGCCACATTCCTTTTTGATTTTGTGAAAATCGTGCATTATTGCATGCGTATATATATATATATATATATATATATATATATATATATATATATATATATATATATATATATATTTTTTTGTTTTTTTATCCTCCTTAGGCATCCTAATTTGTGTTGGATCATTTCATTATGGGTTAGGAGACCTTAGGTGAACAGGGCATCATGTATTGAGAAAACAGGAGCCTCGGCCGACTAGCCCCCAAGCCGCAGTCGACCGATTAGAAGTTACATAAGCTCTATCTTTAGGTCGGGGCAAAATCGCAAAATGCAATCGATCGGCCCTTCTAGACGCAATCGAATAGTCGCATGCTCCCACGCACACTGTTTAGGTTCTAAGGCAATTTTAAAAAGTGTGGTCGAGCAGTCTTCAACCCGCCATCGATCGGGGGTATCAAGTATTTGCCCAAAATTGATTCTTTTTTGCTATTCACTCAGATTAATCCCCTCCTCTCCTATTCCCTTACCGTCCGATATTTCCCAAGAGCAAGCCCTAGGTCCATTTTTTCCCATTTTCCACCCCAAATCAACCCTTAAACCTTCCATCCAACTTCAAAGGTATGGATTATCACTTAATTTGTGGATTTTTGTGGTGTTTTCTGCGAGTTTGCATGTTTTAAGGGTTGGTTATTTGTTTGATTTTTTTTGGCAAATATTGATTTGATTGTTGGTAATGTGTTGTTCACACTTACTTCTTCACACACACACACACACACACACACACACACACACACAAAGATTTTCCATTGATTGATTATTGCCTATTGTGTATGTGGGATTGAAGAACACTTTGTTGCCCGAAAATTTGCAAAATTCTTACACATGCTTGCACACTCGATTTATGGATGGTTATTGATGAGGATTTGTTTGACAAAATTGGTATAATGTTTGGGACAATTTAGGATGTTTGTGTTGCTATATTTGACACATATTACACCATTTTTTTTTGTATACTCATTTTAACTGCAAATGTTTGTCGAAACCCCATTCATGTGCATATATGGTTTTGTATTCTTGGTATTTCCTTAAACTGGGGGGGGGGGGGGTATTATTAGTTTAAATGTCCCCCGCACCATTGTTTTTCCACTTTGCAGCAAAGTGTATGTCCTATGCCTAAATTATTTTTACTTCTATCTTTGGACATATTCTTGCGTGAGTTTCACATTTTTTCGCGCATCGGTTGTTAATTTTCCATCTTCACATTACCATTATGATTTTAGTCTTCATTTGCATTGTTTAACTAAATTATGTTTTGCAGGTATCGATGGGTAAAGTTGAGAAGTACAATCAAACTCGATGCGTGCCTCCGAAGGGTATTGAGGAGTTTAGGACCGCACAAGAAAAATAATGGTACGAAGCATATTTTACCAGTTCGAAGCACCCACTGGACCATAACTTGTCACGGAACATGGACCACATTCCAACCAAGGCAGGGAAGATACTCAAACGATATAACTGGGACTCTTTCCTGGCCCTTTCCGTAAAGCATTTATGAAAGACTTGATATTCATTTTGGGAACAACCTGGTTTTTTATTCCTTTCAAAAAGTGAGTGTGAAAGGCCTTGTGTAATTTCTTTGTGGCTATACACTTAAGACTAATAAACTCACGCCAAAAAAGGTCTCGATTAAGGCATCAGCCTTATCATGCCAAAACTCAAATTCGAATGATGTGTTTTTCAACTATTCACGCAATTTTTAGTTCGAGCAAGAGCGATTTTTGGATAAAATAATGAAACCAGAAAATAGATTTGTCGTTAAGTCCGGCTTGCATAATCGTCATCGATTAATGAGGACTTGGTACGGATCTTATACACCTCGTTGATCCAATACAAGGGGAGAAAAATTTCTTTGAGTTCTATGTTCGATAAGTGCGGATCACTTTTAATCACAAAGACTTGACCCGCTGTATAGGAAATATGACAGACCCGAACCCATATGTGAGGATGTCTGATGAGGCGACCTTTGACCTAGACACCCTCATCATGTTCCTAGCACCAGGAGAGGTTTTGACTAAGAAGATGTTTTGGTTCTCCCAAATTGATGACCCGCCGAGGCTTCTGAACTACATAAACATGCACTGCTTGATGGTGACGAACAATCGCTCTGAGGTTCATCACAAGAACATCGTCTTCCTCTATAACTTTATAAAATAGTTTGGGAACATCAACTTACCCTTCCACTTTATGGATCATATATACTTGATGGAAAAGGAGAAGGAATGTTACTTCTCCCTTCCTTTGCCCGGAGTTGTTACACATATCTACCGTCTCTCCAAATATTCGAAGTATTCGTTTGATAGAATCGGGGAGACTAGGGTATCATAACTAGGGAGAATATCAGGAGGTGTTTGGGACATTACTGGGGGGAGATTGTGGTCAAGAAACGAGTTAGGGTATTGATCGAGGATGAGGAGATAGAGTTTAAGAGAGCTGAGCAGGGGTCAGACCAGCATGCAAAGCAATCTCCCACATTTTTCGATGCTCACTTTGCGGCGTTCGAGGCATTGTAGGACCAGAGGTGGGAGGAGACCAAGATGAGGTCGGATACATTGGAGTCCCACCTTGACCAAGACCATTCAAAGCAGCGCCAAGAGTTCCTGATAATACAGACCATGATGTGAGATCTGTATATGCAGTAGGAGGGTTTGGACATGACGCTCCCACCCCATTTTAGGAGTCCATATGATCCGACCACCCCAGGATCCTCTCGTGGTTTCGATCTCTAGATAGGGTGTATTTGAGGTCATTTTTTTAATGGTTCAATTAGTTTGGGTCGGATATGGGAAGTACTATATTTTCCTTTTTTATTTTATTTCTTTGATTAAGTTGTTTTCTTTTGAACTCTAAGAAATTTGTAATGATGATTTTGTAGTTGTTGAATTATTAGATCTTGACGAGTATACACTTTTTTAAAAATCAAGTGGTGAACATCAATTATCTAGTATTTGCACTCCAACCCGTCTAGACTATTGTGACTTATAACATGATTTATTTTAACTCAATCCTTTTGGTACATATTTTTGTTTTTCTTATGTTTGTATAGGGCGCATGTTGACTACCTCGGGGATATCTCTAAATTGGGATGATTTCTGTCTATCCCTATATTTCTCATATTGTCTTTAATTACAATGAGGACAATGTGCGATTCAAGTTAAGGGGTGTGATTAGGCATCTCAATTTCTTTTTATTCATCGTGAGCCGTGTATATTGATTAAAAAAATAAATAATATAAAAAGTATTTTCTTTATTCTTTTCCTCTTTCTTGGGACTCTTGCCCCAATTTCCTATGATAAATGAAATAATTTACCCACCCAATTACTAATTCAATGATTCATTTTCTATTTCTTCCATTTTATTAAACTTTAGTCCTCAAATTATTCAATATTGGGCATAAAAGTAGGAATTAAACCTTGAAAACCCATGAGCACTTGAGCATATTTTGCAAACGATTCGGTAGGACAATTATACCTTGGTATCTGTTTGTTGCTTTGTGTACATTAAAACCAAGTGAGGTTTGGGCTTTTCTTTATTTCTGAGTGTTTATACATTACTCTTTCCTCCTTGAAAATGTTAAAGTCATCGTTCATTAATTGAGTTCATATTTTGAAATGTGTTACTTGATCATGATTTTCAAAGTTGTTTTGACTCGAGAATTGTGTAAACTTTAAGAAATTATCATAGGCCCTCTTTGTTATATCACCGATATTGACCTTGACCTAACCTTATACATTTACCCCCGTCAATTCCATTGAGCCTATACAATAACCCTTCATTTTAAAACCCAAAATCCCAAACCAACTCTACATTGGAATTATAAACCACATATATAACCTTCCATACCTTTGTTTGGAATCATAGTTGGGATTGAATGATGTTCGTGTTACGTGGTTCGAATTAAGCACGTGAGAGTGAAAAAAAGAAAGAAAAGAAAAGAAAAACAAAAGAAAACGAAAGAAAACAAAAGAAAAGAAAACAAAAAGAAGAAAACAAAAGAAAGAGAAAGTTTATACATGTTGTATATAGTGTTAAATAACCTTAGTCACTTTCCATTGTTATATTCAATGATTGTTATGAAAATCATTTTCTAAATTTGAAATTGCCCACAATTTTCCATTATCCCGAGTTTTCATCCCCGAACACCTTTGAATTCATTAATATACCATTCCTTTCATAACCGTAACCCCAAACATACATTACAACCAATAAAAGTCCTATATGATCCTAGGGTGAATTTGATTCGAAAGTCATAATAATTGAGATAATATATGAAATGCATTTCACCTCATTTAATGATTATATCCTTTCATTGATATTGCAAAGTATTTATTTTATATATAGCTTTCTTCATTGATGACATGTGTGCGGCCTAGTTTCCATTTACATTTACTCATTACGCCCGCATGTACCGTGTGTGACACCCCATTCCAAGCACTTTTATTTATTAAGGGTAATATCTAGAGAGGATTGAGTGAAAGCATGCTTTAATGTTTATCCGGGCTATATGCATTTTTACCAAATCAAAGTTTTTGCATGTGCATGCACACTACTCACATTTGAGGTTTTAATTCTATGTAGTTATTCTTGTAATGTTAATGGTTTTGGATTATTGAGCAACATTCTTATTTGATTTGTTAATAGTAAGTTAAAATATTTAGATGTTGTTGAGCTTGGTATATTACTTGTTGGGCATATTTTGAGAAAACATGATGTTTCTGGGTTTCATCGCTGAAAACCCTCACAGACAACACTTGTCCACTAGGGTAACTTAGCGATTTAACGGCGTGTTGCATTCGCTAAATGAACCGTGCGCCCGCGAAAGTGGCACTTTTCCTGTGTACATATTTTTGTTTTTCTTACCACTATGTGTTTCAGTTCTTGTTTTGTTTCATCATTAGGGACTAGCAATGTCTAAGTCAGGGTGCGTGACTAGTCGCGAATATTGCATATTTTCTCCTTTTACTTATGCATGCACGAACATTTGTGTTTTTTAATTCCCGTATTTAATCTCACTTACTGTATAACCTTTTATTTTGATATATATATATATATATATATTGCGAGGTTTATTTGAGCTTTTGTAGGGATTGGAATGATGAACGGTGTAAGTGTGCACTTTTCGGGGAAGTTATAACGCATTAGGAAACTCCAGGGGCAATTTACTCATTTTTTCATTCGAGCTTCATGCCCAAACTCTTCACGGAAGTTGTATCTCTCCAAGGTAACTTCATATAGCCTCCGAAGATGCGTCAATCCGTTTACTGACAACCAAGTTATGGTCAATTTACTCCGATATCCTTTGTGTGGAACAAATCGAGAGGAAAATTCCTAGATTTCAAGGCCCTGGTCCATCGACCCTTAACCCGTGATAAACCGACTATTCAAGTTTTGCCTTTGATTCAAGGTAGGAGGATTTTAAATCCCCGATCGACTGGGCTCTGACCCGTGGTCGATCGGCCCCTTCAGATTTACGAATCTTCTTGCTTAGTGGTTTTGGTTTTTTCCACTCTTGTTTGGTGGTTTATTTCCACTTACCATAATTAGTAAGTGTTTTGTATATATTTGTTATCCTTGGAATTATGTGAAGTAGAAAAATCAGATTTTATTTTAGAAAGTTTTCTAAGTGTAGAAACTCTCTCTTCTCTCTCCTAAGTCAAAGACATTTATGATTCTCTCTCTCTTATTAAGCATTTAATACATCAATATAGTTGGATTTATTGCATTTCTTGCTACCCTACTTCATCTTGGCTTGTTCTAATTGCTTTAACTTGTATTTATTTCTCTCTTTCTAGTTAGTTAGTTTATATATAGATGGGTTCTTCATTTGTGATGTTCTCTTGCACGTTTTACTTAGTTTCCATCATGAGTGGCTAGTCCTATAGGTTGGGGATCATGATCCCACCATGGATTCTTAAGGTTCATAGTGAGCGTTTGATTTATAATTATTCTAACGGAACTTTGTGTGTTGGTATTAGAGTATCCTAGTCTCTTAACTTCCCTTATCTTGCAAGGGTAGTATTTGAAGCTTTACTACAACCACATTCCATTTATAACCATAACAAGTTAACTCTTAATCCTCCATTAATGAGTTTGGTCTCTACATGGTTGATGTTCAGACTTAATTAGGTATGCATGATTAGAATCAATTTGAATCAAATCCCATTATCTTCATAGCGAATCCAAGGTGGGAGAATGATCCTCAATCCCCTTTATCTTTCGAACTCAAGATTTTCTTAGATTATTTCTTGTTATATTCGTAGTTTACTCATTTTCCATTAATTAAATGCATGTTAGGATAGTGGTTAATTAATCTCACCACTTCAAACAACAAATCATCTTTTACACTTTAACTTTTTGACGTTTAGAGAATATTATATAACCCATTCTAGTTTTCCTAGGAGCTTTTAATCTCTGCGGAATACGATTCCGGACTTACCCGGATACTACTTGTTACGAAAGATTTGAACTTTAATCATACACTATTTTTAGAGCATCGGTATTCGGTTAAAAAAATATTCCACCACATTTGATTTTCTTGGATGATACTAGATGCTAAACTTGTAGTCCTTCACAAATTCCAACCATTTGTGCTACCTCATGTTCATCTCCCTCTGAGTGAATAGATATTGGAGACTCTTATAGGCGATAAATAATGTAAACCTATATCGTGTCTTTAAGTACTAAAAGCAAACACCAAAGTTACGAACTCCAGTTCTTGCATAGGGTAATCCCATTCGTGAGGCTTCAGCTTATAGGAGGCATAAGTTATTGGCATATCTTCCTGAATCAATACTCCTTTGATTCCTTATAATGATGCATCGATATACACCGATTAGTTTATCCCACTACATGGCAATAAAAAAAGTCACATCGGATTCAACTTACTCTTTAGCTCCTAAATTATCACTAGAGATACTCAACCCATATGAATGGTACCCCTTTCTTAGGTTAAATATGTTAATGGTCATGAAATCTTTGAGAAAACCTAGATGAACTATTTGTAGTACCCTATTAATCCAAGAACACTCATCATATTTATTAGTTTAGTGGTTTGTGCCTCTCTCTACTACCGTGGAAACCTTAAAAAGGTCCACCCAAATCCCGACATTCGAAATAATGTGTACCACAAACTAAACCTTCCTTACCCAAAATCCTCATTTTGAAAACTTCACATACAACTAATGCTCTCATAACATTTTTAAAATGATCAACAAGTGATGTGCATGTTCATCAGTAGTTTGTGAATAAATCGAGACATCATCTATAAGCACAATGACAAAATAGTCGAGAAAAGGTCTGGAAAACCTTATTCATAAGATAATACATAGATGAGGTAATAAGCACCCAAAATTGTACATTTTTTATACCCCGAATAGACGTACTTTAGTTACTAATTTTCGGCAATATGGGTCTTATGTGCTTAAATGTTTATCTTGTAGGTCAAATATCCGTTTGCGGTGTCAAAAGCTGTATATCAAGGCAAATGCGCGTTGAATGGTGATAAATACCCTTGTCCCGTATCCTAGCCTACCCTAAACTGAGCCTAAACCTACCCCAAACCCTGTGTGTGTTTTTCTTGTCCCTTTTTAATATTTTTTAGATTTTTATTTTGTGTCATTTTATTTTGTGTCGTATTATTTTAGATTTATTTAGAATTTCTAGGTTATATTTTCTATTTTTATTTTGTTAGTGTAATTTTATTTTGATTTTTATTAGTTTTTAGTTTTTATTAGGATTAGATTTTTTTTAGGATTTCAATTTTTTTTTAGTTTTATTAGATTTTACTTTTTTATAGAATTTTAGTTTTTAGTTTAATAGATTTCTATTTTTTAGTTTTATTTTTAATTTGAGTCTTTATTTTATTATTAGAAGTAGGATTTTTATTTTTTATATTTATTAGTTTTAGTTTTTAATGTTATTTTTAGGTGTCCAAATAAAACACTCACACACACAATCCCACCCCCTTCTTCTTCAACCTCAAACCCCTCACTTTCTCTCTCCTCCATTAACACACACACAACTCACACGAACTACACTTCCTCATCCTCCAAAACCAAACCCCATTACCCAACCTGTTAACCCAAACTCCAAAACCCCCGAACCCTTATACCTCCCATCGCTGCCACAACCTGCTACAAAATCGCCACACAAGAAACCCCCATACCCGCCGGCGCAACCTTCTGCCCGACGGCGACCCTCCACGAACCCTTACCGCCGTTGCTACCGATCTGCACCTAGCTCCGGCGCACCCTTTTTAACCCAAGTCGCCGGAGACACCATCAACCAAACATAAAACTGAACCCGTGACCCCCAGCTACGACCCCCCTACACCAGCTCCGTCCGGACTTGATCTACCCCCTATGCCCCAATACCGAAACCAACCCGACCTCTATCTTGGGCTTACCACATCCGAAACTCCAAAATCCACCAGCCGAGCTCTGACGAGCCCCATCTCCGTCGGCAGTCCCCAATCCCGTTGCCCCTGCCTAGCCCCAGAACCCATCAACCCGATACCCAATCGAACCTCAAGACCCAAAGCCAAACACGTCTCACACCTTCTATATACAAACCAAGAGACCAACAACCAACTCATTTACCCCATGTGCCTAATTAACCCTTTAACCCCCTTTTTCAAATTTTACCCCCAACTACCTACTTAACCCAACTTGCCATTATACCCTCTAAACCAAATCAGATTTTGTCACCCCATTTAACCCACATTCCCTCACACCTCTCTTACCTTATGTGTACACACCCCATTTCCATGCACATTAAACCTTCCCAAAAATACCCCTTAGCCCCATGCGTGCCATGCATCTACTATAAAATAAGACTCAAGAACCCATTTGAAGGGAGATCATCAAATAGAGAGAGAAAATTCTAGAGAAAAGTAGAGAGTTAGGTTAGAATAAATTAGGTAGAAATATTTGTAAATAGTTTTAGTTTTATTTTTGTTAGATATTTGTGAGGTTAAATTTTGTAATAGATTTAATTGAGTGGATATTTAATTGAAAATCACTTGGATGCTCAATTATGCTCAATTAGAGGGATTGTATGCTTCAAATTGGAAGACTAGAGTTTAACTTTCTCAAAGAAATTTAGTTTGCTTGTTCTATTCCCTTATATTTTTGTGGGTACCCGAAATTAGAATGATGGGCCTGGACGAGTAGCCCATTTGTGGCGGCCCAAAGTCCAGATCCTTCATGTCTTAACCGATTCTGATTTAGTCTCTTCCCATGTTCCCATTAAGAGAGGTTCTAGGAAGAGATGGAAAACGTGGGGGAGTCCAACACCCCCACTTACTGAAATAAACATGTATATAATAAACCCTAGGTCCGGGGCAAGGGACACATTGTATTCTCTATAATCACTCTCCGGAGAACATAGAAATAATACTGACTGCACCACCGTGGACGTAGGCATCTTTGCTCAACCACGTACATCCTTTGTTGTGTGATTGTCATTTTGCATTCCTTACTCTTACTTGGTGATTGCGTTTCTCTTATCTATTTGTGTTGCATAATAATTGTCACCACAATTGGCGCCGTCTGTGGGAACGTTTATCTTCCCTGAGAAAGCCCACACCAAAAAAGGAGTTCGAAATGTCTGGTCATAGTAGTAATGCTCCCCAGGCAGGGGATATTCAAGAACACCTGCTCCTCATAGGATTAGGTCTAAAGTTTCGGCGTTCAGATCACAGAGCTCGCCCCGAAAAGCCAGCCTCGGAAGAAATCCAAGGACCAGCGAGAACCAGATCGACCCGAGAACTCGCTAGACGAGCTCTCAAAACTCAGATGAAATCACCCTTCTCGAGGGAAATTGAGGAAGAAGAAGCCCCCAAGAAGTTTTCCATTCTAAGGTTCAAAATTTATGACGGTAAGACTGATCCCATTGATCACGTCAGGCAGTACCGGCAGGCCATGACCCTCTAGAACAATCGAGATGCACTAATGCGCTGAATTTTCCCCTTGAGCCTGCATGATGTGGCGCAGAAATGGTTCAAAAGGCTCCCCCACCGGTCTATCAGAAGTTTTAAATCCCTGGACGAGCTCTTTACGGACCGATTCATTACTAGTAGCTCCCATCCCAGAAGGATGGATGCCCTGCTGACAATGAAAAAGACGCCCCAAGAGACCCTCCGAGACTACGCAAAGAGGTACTGGGAATTGTTTAATGAGGTCGAGGACTGTTCGGAGCAAGTGGCAGTGGCCTCTTTCAAAATTGGGCTACCTAGCTCTTCCCTTCTGTACCAATCCTTGACAAAGAAAGAAGCCATAACCATCGACGACCTAATGGCCCGCATCGATAAGTATGCCAAGGTGGAAGATGTGACCCGCCTCATCACCACAGAAAACGGTCGAATTAAGCTCGCTGCCAAAGGCAGTGACAAAACTGAGAACTAGAAGAAAGGACGAAAGAACAAGGGCAGAAATGGCCCCAAGAACGAAGGCAACAATGATGTGTCAAGAGCATTTCAGGCGGTCAACACCGTCTTCCGAGAACTAATTTACAAAATTCTCGCAAAAATCAAAGACGAACCATTCATCAAGTGGCCCAGGAAAATGAGGGGAGATCCCTAAAAAAGAAACAACGCACTGAGATGCGCTTTTCATAAAGAGGTGGGACATAAGACCGAGCATTGCAAGGCCCTTAAGTCTCACCTCAAGGAGCTAGCCCAATCCGGGCATTTGAACAAGTTTGTGGAGAAGAAGGCAGAGAAAGCGGCTTCCAATAGAGTGGCGAGACCTGACAACGTGCTCGAAGATGATGATGGACATGAGTTCACATTAATTCATAGGGTATCTGATGCCAAGCAGATCTAAGGAAATTCAGCTCGAATGGAGATGAAGAAGCTTACAGCGGTGATGCAAGCTTTTCAGATCGATCCAGGGAAGTCATAGTCAGGTGAGCGTCGACGAGCAGATGGCATCAACTATAATAAGCATATTATTTTCACAGATGAAAATCTGGTGGGAGTGAGAACCCCACATCACGATGCTTTGATCATTACCCTCAGGATAGCTAACTTTGATGTCGACAAGTTGCTCATCGACCAAGGAAGCTCGTCCGAGGTAATGTATCTCGACCTGTTCAGAAAATTGAAGTTAAGCGTCGCCGACCTAAGGGAAGCTACTGTCCCTTTAGTTGGCTTTGCTGGAAAAATAACTATGCCCCTGGGACAGATTGTACTGCCAGTACGCACGGGAAATGTCTCCAAGATGATTGAGTTCTTGGTGGTTGACATCGAATCACCATACCAAGCCATCCTCGGCAGGGGATGGCTACATGCGATGAAGGCAGTCTCCTCGACCTACCATCAGAAACTCAAGTATGTAACCGAGCGAGGAGTAATGGAGATCCACAGCGATCAAATAATGGTAAGGAGGTGATTCATAGCAGCCATCCGACCAAGGCCAGAGAAGAAGGCCGATCATCCCAATGAGAAAGTTGAAGAACAAGAAGGTCTGACACCTTCTAACTAGTAATTAAAGTACGGAAGACCTGGAGTAGAGGAGACCAGGCTCCTCCCCTCTGAACGGGTCGTCGAAGACCTGGTAGAGGTTACAGCTGGAGATAGCGATAGTGATAAATTTTTTCTTGATAGGAGCCTCTCTCACTGACCAGGAACAGAAGGAATTGACAACTCTGCTGAGACACAACGTAGATGTTTTCGCGTGGGAACCATACGAGCTGCCAGAAATTGATCCTAGTATGGTTTGTCATCAGTTGCACGTCAATCCCACCTTCAGACCAATCACACTGTTAGTTCTACATTAATGTGCGAAGTTGCAGGAATCCAGTACCGCGTTTATTACGTGAGCAAGACCCTACTAGACGTCGAGCAGAGGTACCTACCACTAGAGAAGCTCGCCTTTGTACTAGTAGTGGCTTCGAGGAAGCTGAAGCACTATTTCAAATCCCACACTATAATCGTCCTTACGTGAGGAAGCGGATTTGTCGGGCAGACTGTCTAAATGGTCAGTCGAGCTCGGACGATTTGATATCCAATTTTAATCAAGGAACGCAATCAAGGGGCAGATCCTTGCTGATTTCATAGCCGAATTTACAGGTGAGAAACCCTCCAACCAGCCTCCACCAATAAGATAAAAGGGGAATGACGTAACGAAGGAAACCTGAAAATTATTCGTTGATAGAGCCTCCAACTCAAAGGGGGCAGGTGTAGGCATTGTCCTCATTACTCTAGAGGATACAGTCCTTGAACAAGGAATCAGGCTTGGATTTGCAGCCTCCAACAATGAAGCAGAATACGAAGCCTTAATAGCCGACCTCCAGAAGGCGCACACTTTGGGAGCAAAGCATTTACAGGTGCTCGGCGATTCTCAATTAGTCTCCAATCAGATAAGTGGCGATTACAACGCAAAAGATGAAAGAATGGCAGCATACCTCGCCTTAGTGAAAAGGCTAATGGCGAGCTTCGAAGAGAACAACGTCCAGTAGTTTCTCAAAGGGCAGAACAGCCATGCTGATGCCCTAGCAGCCCTAAGCTCAGCAATCGATTCTGACTTAAAAAGGACAATCCCCATCGATTTCCTCTCTCACCCTAGCATTAATCGTAACAACGAGCTACCAAGCATGGATCAGGTGCTCCGAATTTAGTTTGCACCCAGCTGGATGGACCCATTGAGGGACTATTTGAAGGATGGCACACTTCCAGATGATAAGAAGACTGCTCACCAGATAAGAGTCAAAACTGCTCGCTTTCACTTATCTCCTGAGGGCAGGTTATACAAGAGATCGTTTTTCGGTCCCTACCTCCAATGCGTTCACCCAAAGGATGTCGAGCAAGTTCTACATGAGCTTCACGAAGGAATATGTGGAAGCCATATTAGAGGAAGATCTATGGCTTTTCGAGCAATGAAGGAGGGCTATTGATGGTCATATATGCAAATAGACTCTGCGGTGTATGTTCGCAAGTGCTTGAAATGCTAGCTTCACGCTCCTATGGTCCACTAACCTGCTAGCGACCTAAAATCATTATCCAGCCCATGGCCATTCGCCCAATGGGGGATGGACATCGTAGGACCACTTCCTACTGCCACTGGCAATCGTAAGTACCTGCTGATCGTGACTGACTGCTTCGCCAAATGGATCAAGGCAGAACCCCTAGCGAACATCCGAGAAGTAGATATGATAAGGTTCATATGGAGAAACATAATCACCCGTTTTGGCATCCCCAGAACCATCATCATCGACAATGGAACGCAGTTCAAGAGCGGCTCTTTTCATAGTTTCTGTAAATAACATGGAATCAGACACCATTTCAGCTTGGTGGCCTATCCTCAGAGCAATGGCCAAGCCGAGGCTTCCAACAAAACTGTGATCGACAGATTAAAAAAGCGATTAGAGCAAGCCAAAGGCACGTGGGTGAATGAATTACCACATATTCTATGTGCTTATCGAACGAATCCACGACGAGCAACAGGGGAGACCCCATTTTTTCTAACATATGGAATGGAAGCAGTCCTCCCATTAGAAGCCGGCTGGCCGATAATGAGGTCCAGCCTTGTCGACCAAGGCCATAATGATGCAGTATTGCTCGCTGAGCTCAACCTAGTCGACGAGCGCCGAGAGCTAGACCTAGTAAAACTAGCGAGCTATCAGCAACAGCTCGCAAGGCATTATAATAAGAGGGTCAACCCAAGGACATTTCGAGTTGGGGACTATGTCCTAAGGAAAGTCTTGGGCAGCGCAGTGAAACCATCAGACGACAAGCTAGGGCCAAACTGGGAAAGACCATTCAAGATAACAAGAGATAATCTGCAAGGCACCTATCACTTAGAAACGATGGAAGGCAGAGAAATCCCCCGAGCATGGAACGCAGCTAATCTTAAGAGATTCTATTTTTAGATTCTTCTTTTGAGCTTTTATTGTAATACTAGTAGTTCATTTTCCTTGTCATTAATGAAAGTTGTTTAACAGCTGCGTTCTAATAAGTAACAGTTTTATAAGCTTTATCACACACCTTTTCCAAATGACAGGCACATCGATCATTACACCATAGCAGGGAAATCACTCTCCTCAGGCTTTCGTTATGAAACATGAAAGACCTCTTAGCATTGCCCATGGCAATATATGAAGCCCTACAGGAGATCCTTAGGCAATATGGACAAATTAAAACTGGTTGCCAAACCATCTATGGTTGAATAAAATCCTGATCGGATAGAGCATCCAACACCAGGTGTGTCCTCGCCAATTTCCACACTTAGGCCTAAGGGAGTGTGACGACACAACCTAAAAGGTAAAGAGGTGCACAATGGTATCTCGATAGTATACTGGACTGGAAGAATGCTTGCGTAATAATACAAATTTAGAGATCATAAAGGAGCGAGAATATGGAGAATATAATACATTTGTTTAGTCGGCTAAATTAGCCCAAAACATAAATTTTATATTAATCCACCATATTTACAACAAGTACAATATATGTTTAGTCGGCGAGCTCGCCCAAAACATTGACATAACATCTTTTCAATACAAAATACACAGAGTAACTACTGGAAAAATCTCAGTGGGGGTGATGCCTCTGAACGAGATAATCAGCCACTTGAGCTCTTCGACCATCATCGGGAGCAGGAACTAACTCTTCCTCGGCTTCGTTAGCATCCGACTCCAATAGCTGTCAAGGGATGGCATCGATGGGTATCCACTGATCATCTCTCCGAAAGGGATTGGGCATCCGAGTGGAAGGAGATATTTCATGGCGATACCAGAGCATTGAGTTCCTTAGAAATTGCATCTCCTTCAAATCACTCAACCACCCCCTGATGAAGTCAAGCTCTTCAAATTCTATCAGCCTCGTTGGAGCATCTAGCCAACCCTGGTCGTAACCATCGGCCCATACTCGCTGTGGTCCTTTTTTAAACAGGTACCGTAGTCGAGTAACATCCCTTTAAAGCCCAACAGCAATCACATATGCTCGGTGGACATCACCGCGAAGCTCTTCCATTTCCTTATCTTAACGCCTGGTGTTCCTGCCAGCTCACGAAACGGATGGACCAGTAGAACCTCGCAGCACATGAGGAACGTTGCTCGAGCCAACCCTAGCTCGCGTTGATGAAGAGCCTCACAATACTGCAGGAGCGGTGCTCGGCCCATGCTCCCTAAGACGCGAGACCTCTTTCCTTAAAGCTTCATTTTCTTACTAAAGCATTTCCCCAACCTGATTGATCTCAGAAGCATCGAGAAGCCTTGTTCTCAGTGCATTCACCTCTTCTTGCACTGAGGCACCAACCTCTTCCATCTCCTGGAGGCTGTCCTTCAACTTGGCCATAAGCTCAGACTGATCCTTATACTTTTTATTCCTTGACCTAAGAGATTCGCAAAGCCTAACAAAGGCCTGGCGAACCTGAGTACTTGCATTGGGACCAAGAGTCCTACCCAATTGAGATGTGGAAGGAATATACTCTTCTACATTAGTCAACTATAAGACATAAGAGGGCATCGAAAAGAAAGACAAATCAGTGCACTGGGAAAAAGAAACCTTTTCATTGATAAGGGTTAAAGTACATCGAGCAGTAAAAAGAAAAGTTACAAATAAAGATACAAAAAGTAACCCTAGATGATAACTAATTAGCAACCTCAGGCTGCCCAGAGGTAGCTGGCTGCTTCCCCTTATCAGCGACAGTAGAAGTACCCCCTTCAGTGGGTCAACCTCTGTTGCCTGAGCAGGAAGGACCTCGACTGGCAATATCTGGGAGACAGGATCAACACCTTCTATAGCAGGGACAGGGGCTTCTTCATCCACAGTTGGCTTTGGTCCCGGGTCATGATCGTCGAACAAAGGAGAGTCAGCATCAACACCAGCAGCTAGAAGGGCCTTGTTCCAACCCTTCTTGAAGCTCAGATGACTGATGTAGCCTATTTGAACCTCGACGTCTTCATATGCATCAGTCCACCCGAAGTTGTATGAGTCCTCCTTGATGGTGGCTGCCTGGGACTCTTTCTCCTTTAACTGCTCGGTCAGTACCTTGTTCTCCTCTACGACAGCCAGCTTGCTCGAGCAGACCAGGTCATAGGCCTACCTCAGCTCGTTCAACTCCTTAACCGCCGCATCCCTCTCTCGATCAGAATTGACGAGGGTAAGGTCAGAGGAAACTTGGGCGGCATCAGCGGTCTTTAAGTCAGCCTCCAGTTGAATACCCCTAACTTCCAAAGCAACCTTCTGCTGCTCCATCTCGCCATTCCTTCTCACCAGCTCATCGCGAGAGCGATAGAGCACGACGAAGTCAGTCACAAACTGCCAAAAACAAAGAAGAGATTAGGAAGGAGAAACAACCAAAACTTGTTAAAGCATTAGAAAATGGAAAAGATCTTACCAGGGCTAGCCTCTGGCTAGCTTGTAGGGCCAACTAATCAGACCCCAGAACCCTCTGGCGATCTACTGGAAGAACTACCCTCTCGAGCAGCACAGGAACCAATTGAGGGGAAACGACAACTGAGGCTCCCTCCGGCAAAACAGACAGTGGGACTAAGGCTTGCCCAGCCTTCATCCTTGACTCCATCTTTCTCCTCTCTTCCTCTATCTCCTTCTCCATTCTCTTCCTCTCCTCCATCCTCCTCTTCTCCTCCATCTTCTTTCTTTCCTCCTCCTTTTTTCTCTCCTTCTCTCTCAATTGTTCTTCCTCTTTCTTCTTCCTCTCTTACTCTTGAGTAGAAGACCGAGAGCCAGTAGCTACAGCCCCAGTACTGGACTTCTGCTTCTTTGACCTCTGAGTGAGGAGCACGTGATCGTCGTCATCATCATCCCGAATCAAGTTTTTCCTTGGAGGAACCATCTCTTCGCTTGAACTTCTGGATGTGCTCGAAGATTCTCGAGCTTTAGATACTTCCTCCGAATCAGAAGAGCTACTACCACCAGAGCTCCCTTCACCAAAGTTGCCTTCAGCACCACCTGTGATATCACTCTCAGAACTGCTCTCCTCCTCGTCCAACTGAATAGGATCAGCGACAGTCTCTTCAGAGATATCAAACTCAGGGGTACTGTCTACCGGCCTCGCTATAAAAATAGAACCAATGATCTTATATTAAAAAAAAATGCAGCGGACCGGGGATGCTCGCCGTCAGCTAAGGGCTCCTTGATATTCCAGGCCTTGACCAATTCAGAGAGACGAACCTCGCTGAGAGAAGGTTCCAAGTACTTCGACCTCGCTGAAGAAAAAATAGAGAAAAATCAGAAAGATCACAAATCAACAAAAATTAAAAGAACATAGAAAAGTCTACCTATGTATTCTTCCCCATAAAAGGGAACAGAGAACCTATCATACCTTGACCTTTCAGACTGGGGAGAAAACTGCCAATTTCTAGTAAGGAAACCCGCTTGCCAATAGTCCTTATGGGAATCAGGTAGGTTTACTACCAATACCCTGTCAGGGCTCCTGGCTTTGAGATAGAGAACACCGAAACTAGTTCGAGAAAAAGAGTAGCAAAAATAGACCTCGACAAGCCCTAACTTGGTACCATATAACTGATTGATTCTATGGACGCCATTAATTATCTTCCACACATTGGGCGAACACTATGCAGGAACAATATTGAAGTAACCAAAGAAGTGCAAGAACAGGTCGTTGGGAGGAAAAGTAAGTCCCCCTTGGGAAAGCATCAAAACATGGATCCAGTGGGCACCCTCTATGTCTCTAACATTTCTAGGGGGAGGAACACACTCAATCTCTACCCACTCTGGGATGTTATAAAACTTCCTAAACTCAGACACCGACCTATTACCAATCTTTGCCATTGGGAAATCCTAGAAAACTACAAATTCAAAGAGAAAATACAAAGAGAAGGCACATGAGACTTACAAGATGAAAGTTCGACTCGAACGATGAAGAATCACGAGCCCAAATAACAAGGAAGTGATAAGAATGGAGATTGAGAGAAGAGAGTGTGAATCGCTAGAGTTCACAGGAAATGGAAAAATACTGAGAAGGTTGAAACGACGGTCGAAAATGGTTGCTCTAGAAAACCTTTAAGTGTTGCTAATCATAGTGCACAGGCCACGAAGTGGGTGCCGCCAGAATCAGTCCTCAAACTTTTGGAAAAGTTTCACGGAGTACAAAGGAGCCATTATGACAAATCATTAAATTTATTGAGCCCAAACATGGCCCAACAAACTTAGGGGCAATTGTGGGTACCCGAAATTAGAATGATGGGCCTGTACGAGTAGCCCATTTATGGCGGCCCAAAGTCCAGACCCTCCATGTCTTAATCGATTCTGATTTAGTCTCTTCCCATGTTCCCATTAAGAGAGGTTCTAGGAAGAGATGGAAAATGTGGGGGAGTCCCACACCCCCACTTACTGAAATAAACATGTATATAATAAACCCTAGGTCCGGGGCAAGGGATACATTGTATTCTCTATAATCACTCTCCGGAGAACATAGAAATAATACTGACTGCACCACCGTGGACGTAGGCATCTTTGCTGAACCACGTACATCCTTTGTTGTGTGATTGTCATTTTGCATTCCTTACTCTTACTTGGTGATTGCGTTTCTCTTATCTATTTGTGTTGCATAATAATTGTCACCACAATTTTATTTTAGTAGCCTTGATTATTTGTTCATCATGTTTAATATCATGTTAGGCTAAATCCCCTTTCAAGGGGTGGGGGGAAGCCCTTATTTGATGTTATTTTAGTTTAATTAGTTTAATTACTTGAAAATTCCCTTTGAATGTTATTTTTGATCCCTCACCCTTAAATTTACGCCTCAAGAGAGGGTAAATGATTTTCGAGAGAAAATCGAAATTCTAAGTTATAATACCCATTTTAGATTTGAACTAGAGATAGGGTTTTCTTAAGTGGGGTATTATAACTTGAATTTCAACTCTAATTTATTTTCTAAGATTTACATAAGTTTTAATTGATCGATCCTAGCGGTGATTAATTAAAAGGAGTGTATATTTATATTTTCTAGAGTTTTGGGGTATTAAATTTAATTTTCTAAAATGTTACTATTAGAATTACATTTGCAACGAGAGTTGATTTGAAAGTTTGATATTAATTTGGGAGAATTCAATTAATTAAATTAATTAATTAGAATAGCCAAAATTTGTGTTGTAATCCCATTCCTTGATTGTTCTCATAACTATTTACCTCACTTTATCTCTTATTTTAGTTTAGACTTTATTTTTCATTTTAGTAACTTTCTAGTTAGTTGTTATCATATCACATTTAGTTTAGTTTAGTTAAATCATCACCTCACCCAATTGTTTTAATATTTGAAAAAGCTAAAAAAAGTAAAAAAGTGAAAAAGCACAAAAAGAAAATAAAAAGTGAATTACAATTGTGTTCCCTTTGCTTTACCCCCGTGTAAGTGGATTTATATCCTTACTTACCGCTACACTTTAGTTTGATATTATATTTTTGTAGGTAATTGAGGATTTTGATTAACTTGGCTTTCAACAGCGACACACAAAAAGCCTAAGTTATCATGAAGTGACTCATCCTTCTTCTTTAAAAAGAGGACCAGGGCTCCCAAAGTAGATGTACTCCTCTGAATGAACCCCTGGCTAAGTAAATGATGATTCTGATCCCAAATCTCAACTATCTTGAGAAATGCCATATGATATAGTGCCTATGATTTTAGCCTTGTACTCGATGTTGGGTGAACGATGAAATTAATCAATTTTCTCAGTGGCAACCTCATTATCTCTTAAAATATGTCTAGAAACTCTTGAATGATCAAAATCGGCTCTAATGAAACAATAGCCTCTAATGAAGTACCCTTATCAATAAAATATAAGTGCGTGCTCGAACCTCCCTTTGGCCTCGACATCACTATTAAATACATCTCCTACCCAAGAATAGCAAAAGCTATTGCGTTCCCATGGAAATCAACCCAATCTTGATAAGATAATTACTAATACATCCCTTGAATCACATCGTACATATAAATATCTAATACCAAAAGATTAACAATAAAACACAATCACCCAATGTTTACCCCCATATTATTTTAAATGTGATGCAAACAAGTCCCTCTCCTAAATGGTGTATCTTTATGCAGAATTGTATCTATGGAAATATCAAGTAAACTTAAATAATGTGAAATTATATGGCTAACAAAGGAATGGGATGCTATAGTAATAAATATAACTCGACCCATGTGATCATATGGAACGTACCCTCAACCACCTAAGGTGGAGCATAAATTTTTTTGGGAGTGACGTTGTAAACACATCCAACCTGAAGTTATGCATGTGGGGCTGGTTATTGCTATCCATAAGGTGGTTCGGGTACCGTTATTTGCACTAATGGGGCTGGAAACTATTGATGTTGTAACACCCGCCCCACGACTTTGATTATACTCATATGATTTGGTGACTTGGTGTGACCAATTGAGCTTTAGACCTGATAAGATGGACCTTGAATCATATTTGGTTAATATAATGGCCTTGATGAAATTAGTTGGAAGAAGAATGGACCTAAAAGTAAATTTCAAATAATTTAGGGTCATTCGAACGACATCTTAAGTCATTCGAACGGGATTGAAATCTTTTTAGTAAGGTGTTATAACGATCATCGAACGAGACCCCATTGTATAGGATCAACTAAACTCGTTAGAACCTCATTTGAAGCAGATCGAACACGATGTCTTTCCTATTTGAACGATTGGTAACTTGGTTTGAAGAAATAGGAGTTCTCATTCAAACGAGACATTCAGATATTGATTTTTACAGTTCAAAAATGTTGTCAAAATGTGAATCGTTGGATGAAGACACATGTGACGCTCTTATAGAAGTAGATCAAGTTGTGAATATGGTTTAAGGGAATTTTAGGGATTTGACCCCAATGGTTTGGGGGTATTTAAGTGTAAGTTTGGCCCATTTTAGGTAATTTAAATTAGATTTTCCCCGCTCTCTAGCTTTGAGAGCTTCCCCACCACCCACCACCTCTTACTACCCTAGAACCACCACTTATACACCCTAAACCACCATATTCACCACACATTACACCATATTTAAGCTTATAAAACCCACCCACACCATTTATTAGTCAAGATGTAAGGGGTTTTTGGAAGAAGAAAAGTAGAAGATTAAGGGAGTTTAAAGGGAGTCTTGCTTGGAGCTTTTATGGAGATAAGCTTAGTGGAGCTAGAAAAGCTCTTTAAGGCCACCTTAGGAGGTAGGAGGTTTCCACCTTCTTTTACATTTCATCCTACCATTGTTGGAGCTTCCTTGAGGTGGGAAAACTCTGCTCTTAAGTTTAAGGCTTTGTTTCCTCAGTATTTCATCTCGTGTGTAGGTTTTAAGAGTGGAATGCATGAATAATTTAAGAAAGTAATTCTAATAGTTGATATAAGATGGTTCCCAAAGGATTTAAAGAGTGTTGGGTAAAATGGTATATTTCAAGAAAACTTAGTGATAAACATTTTTCTGAAATAAAAATGTTGAAATAATAATTATCTTGTTAAAGATATTTTATGAACAAATGTTTTAATGTTTTCTTGTAAAAATTGAGATTTTCACAAAGACATGCATCTATTCAAGTTTTGAAAGATAAAAAATATATTTAGTCTTGAAAAGCATGTTGTTACAAATGTTATGAAATTTCTCCAATAAGTCATGTGTTAAACTCATTTTCTTGGATTTTTGGACTTAAAGTCCCTCTTCCCATGTTTATAAACTTGTAGTATTTTGATGGTAGGCATATAAACAAGTTTAATGGAGGTTGTAATGAGGTTTAACTTGGAATAAAGGAAACATAAATTTCAATTCTTAAAGTGTGTGAAAAAGTGTTGAAAATGTGATAAGTGTATGACCTTAAGACTACATGGGTTAATAAGGGAAATAGTACATTTCTTATAAAGTAGTCTTCAAATGTTTAATGATTTTCTAGAGAAAGAAAGTAATGAAATGAAGAGATTTCCAACTTGTAAAGCATGTCACTCCAAAGTGTTAAAATAAGTGTTAATGAGTTAAAAACATTGGATAAGTTGGTATGTATAACTTAATAATGTTTTTGGAGAAAATAAAACTTATGAAAACATAAAAAAATGCAAGTTTGGAAATAAATAGGTAAAATTATAATTTTAAGTGAAGTGGAAAATTTCTATGAAACAAAAATGAATGAAAAGGGGTATCACACAAATATTCCTACATGAAAGTGATTTTGGAATAAAATCAATGCAAGTGTAAAAAGAACAAGAAATATTAATTTT
The DNA here is from genome assembly GCA_949130495.1 of Sambucus nigra. Taxonomy (NCBI): domain Eukaryota; kingdom Viridiplantae; phylum Streptophyta; class Magnoliopsida; order Dipsacales; family Adoxaceae; genus Sambucus; species Sambucus nigra. The sequence continues at coordinate 218,426,787 of OX422215.1, forward strand.
CAAAGTGTAAGATAAAGTGGGGTGAAATATCTGAATTTTTGGTTTCGGTCGGTAAAAGTGGAATAATGTGGACATTTGATAAATGTTAAAACACATTAATATGGACTATAATGACACCAAGAGTAATTAAGAAGGGCCTGGAGCTCTGGCGTGAAAGACCCAAAATCACTGACCAGAGCATATGGTAGCATAGCCGACAATGTGGAGCCCGTTAAAGTATGTGGATATATGAGGATTCTGAGAAAATGATAATGAAAAGTGAAATATATCAAGAAATGGGTTGTGTGGTAGATATAAGAAAAGACATCCTAACTTTAATGAAATTAATAAATGTTCCGGTAAAGAATAATGTAGACAAGTAATGCAAGAAAATATATTAATGTCCATGAACTTAAAGGAATGGTAAAGTGAAGTGACTAAGTGGGTAATTAAGCAACCTAAAGAGGTTTAACCCATAATTAACACAAGAGTGCGTTTATTAAAGGCTTTCAAAGAAAATAAGTATTTTCTAACACGATGCTTGTGTATGTTGAAAGGTGTTTTTCAATGAAAATACTAAGGTAAATTTAGTATGAGTAAAGGGGTAATTTCGGTGATAGAAATACATTTTCTTGAATAAAGAGTATTTGTTTAAAGTATTTAACCGGGTGTGTTAAATCAAGAAATAAATGTCAAATTGAGTAAGAAGAGGTTCTTTATAAGATTGAGGCAAATTAATCAAAATTAGTAGCATTTTTGGAATAAAAACGGTTTCATGCATTAAAGTGTATATATATATAAAGTAGTTGCATGCGCACATAGATATAATGTGTTAAAGTCTCTTTTTTACTGTTCGATTCTATATTGCATTGTTGTATTTTTTTTATTGGGAATTCAGATCATTCCCTCATCTTTGTTATGGTGGGATGGATGCGGTTTCGTATTTTGAGAGCGTTGTATAGGTAAGTATCCTTTTTATTTTACGTTAGTAGATCTGTATGTTTGGATTCTGGGGATGCTTCCCATGGGTCCCTCACATAGTTTGATTTAAATTAGAATCTCATGCTAAATAAGTGAAATGTTAATTAAATAAAATTGGACTAGTAACATTATATAGGTTGTTTCATTACACTTCACATCGAACGCTCGGGTCGGACCAGGTTGACCATATGTAACCCATAAATCGGACTGGGGCATTACAGATGTTACCAATGCTTCCTTAGGTTTTCTTGTTGTCACTGGGATACCTGATTTCCTTGAGGGAAGCTTTTATCCATATATCCCCACTCCTTATAAGTAAAACACACAACTGTAAACGGTTCATCAATCATCTTTCCCTATCACTAGTCCTTCTGACCTTGACTTGTACTCCAGTTTAAACTGCATCCTCCCTTGATAACCTTGACCCTGATAACCTTATCCCTGGAAACCTTGAAATCCTTGTCGCAACACCAAAAATTATCATGTCCCTTGTGCCTTTTAGGAGGCTGCTCTACCTAAGGTGGCCCCCATGCTTATAGTGACCATCTTATGAGAGAGATGGCTCAGCATTCCCACCATCCTTAAGTCCCCATGATTAAACATTTATATTCATAATTTAAAAATATGAAGAGAGAATTATAATTTAATTATAGAATTTACATGAAATATGATTCCAATAAAAAATTCTATTGTCAAATTTTTAATTAATCTTAAAGTGCTAAAGTAGTTTCTAATTACATTATTTATCTCAATATAACAAAATGAATTGTTTTTACTAGTATCTTTTAAAAATATTTTTAATATTATAATATAGATACAAAGGAGAAGAGCAGGAAATAGTTATTTCCTTAAAAATAAACTAGATTAGTAAGGGATTCCTCTTCATCTTAAAATCAACATCCTCTACCAAATCTTTTGGTATTACCTTAAGCCTCTTATCATTTCCAATTGACCTCCTCTTAGATATAGGTTTAGGCTTTGGGTTTAGGTGGTAAGTTGATAGATTAAAGTGTCCAAGGTTGAATTAATATGGTATTTAGATAAGTGATTCCCGTCATTTCTAATTAACCTAAATTCCAAGTGGCTTATGGGCCTCAAAACCTTCTTAAAATGTATCGATACTTCCCCCAATGGATTACCTAATTGTAGGTGATAAAATCCTATTGGTGATATTGAACACAATATTTAACCAAGAAGAAAATAAATCTTGCACAATCACACAAGAATAGTATTTATGTGGTTTGACAATGTGACTACGTCCACAAAAGGTTTTATATTTTTTACAAGTTTAGTTCCAATCACAATGATTACATCGCTTTCACCCTTCGGGCAAGGTTTATATTTATAGAATCAAGATATTTATCCCAGTTTGATCGGTCTAATGTCGCTCCTTGATTCTCGCCAGTTGATTAACGCTAACAATCCATATATTCTTGGAAAATATATTGGCCTAATGAGAGGGCAAATGATCTCCCCTCTCACGTGTGTTCGGATTATTCTCCTCATAAATTCACTCGCAAATGTTTGTTCTCTTATTCAGATATATTCGAGTTGTGATCACTACTAGTTCTGGTTGTCCAGCCATACTATGGCTAGAGAGCATAGTGGTAATAGTTCTTTTAGGGGTGCGCTCGTAATTTTCCTCGATCATTTAAGGGAATTGTGGTAATTTCAGTGCCTTAAAATTGAGGGGCAGTTGCATGTGCCAACCGTAATTTTGGAACGTGCATGCTAATGATGAAAAACTCCCTCAGAATGTGTTACAACCCACTTATACGCACATTTTCTATCAGTTTAGTTTGTTACTTAAAATTCCCATTTTCTTTCAAGAGAACCATAACTCTAATTGTTTCCTCTATAATTATAAGTCCTCTTTCTTGACTTACCTTTTTCTGTATTTTCTTCAAGGAAATATTTATTTCTTTATATTTCTTGTTATTTTATGTGAAAATGGTCTACATGATTAATTAGAATACCATTAATGCCCTCAAAGGCCATTATATCCCTCCACGGGTAATTGCTGATCTAGATTTGTGTCCTTTTAATATCTACAATGTTGACGGTGGCCATTGGCTTTTTACCTAATTCACAACTGAGACTGGAATGACATTTACTCGAAATCATTTGTTCCTTGAATTTTGTTAGTTTTTTTTAATGTGGTTCCTTTCCCAACAACCGAAGGATTATAAATGGTGCAAACTGTATAGATGAGCTCTATGGGAACTAATTAAGGATCCGAGAGATTCATTTTTGTTATATTTGTGTGATGACCAATAATAAATTCAATTACCTTAAGGCAAGAATGGCTGAAAGGGACTTGGACATCAGTCTATTAGACTCCAATAAGGAGTATTGGGACCATGGCTTTAAAGTTAAGAACTAGGATAATATACCGATTCGAGAGGGATGTAAGCCGTATAAGGTCCCTATGTTACACAAGGATGACCACGAAATAGGTCTAACCTTCTTTTGAAAATGATTTATTGACTTTAAGAGTCCAAGCCAAAGGGCGTTAGCTTTGTTGATTTAAAGAAAACTGGGACGATAAGACAGAGTTTGAGAGATCCTGGTCATCCCAAATTAGTTGTACTCCTACTTTCATATACTTCTTCTATAGCTTCTTTTATTTCTCATCTCGTTGACTGAGAATTAGAGGTCCTAGAGGGGTTTTCTAAGCACAATCCCTCAATTTCTAACACACAGTCCCCATTGAGTTTGTTGAGATCTCTGCTATTCCATTGGTCATCCCCACTTTATCTGAGGATGAAATAACTCCTAGGAATAAGATCTTAAACCTTATGGGATATGCCACCTTGCCACACTTCACCAATCCAACCAAGAGGAAGGATATTGAGGATCCTTATAACTTGATTTATGTGGGGTATTCCCTTAAGAAGTTAAAGGTTCAACATACAAAGAGCGGCAAGGTGAACCCCAAACTTTCCATTCAAGTGTAGACGTCAAAGTAGGTAGATGCCCCTAGTAAAGGGAAGACCCCTACAGAAGGGTCATTGCTAAGAGAAAAAATAGCTTTTGCTCTTTCGAGGGGAGCTTGCCTCCCAAGTCACCAATCTTTGGTCTTCATTCTATCCTCAAATATAGGTTGTCTCTTTATGCAACCCAGGCACTTTCCCTTGTAAGTACTGGACTTCTTCAACTGATTTAAGATACTAACTTTATCTTTTCCTTCTTTGTTTGGAAGTTTATGGTGGACTTATCAACATGCTTGATAGAAGGTTCGACCATAAGAAGGAGTTTTTGACTCGAGGGTTGCCTTGAATGAGTCCACAAAGGCCGTCAATATTGCCAAGGTTAAGGAAACTAAGAGAAAGAACTTTCTTAAGGATAAATATTTGGATATCTCTAAACAGAAGGCCAAGGTGGAGGTTATGGAGAAGGTGAATAAGGATTCATCCCAGACCATTGCTATAACATTGGCGAAAAATAATGTATCGTTTGAAAAATGCTGGGACAAAACCTTACCAACGCTTCAAAGTAGTTGGTGGGCTTTTTAAATAGGGACTTTTTCAAGAAGGGATAGGATGAAGCCTTTGACAAGTCCGAAGTTATTATTGATTTCGAGTTATTTTCCCAGAGTGCCCTTGTTTATCATCTTAACTTGGAGGAGGAAGAAAATGATAGGGAAGAAAATTACTGACCAACCTAAGGTTGTAGATGATCCCAACGAAACTCATGCTAAGTAGTTTAGCCAAGGATCTTTTTATTATTCCAAGAATCTTGTCCTTTTTAATTTCTACAATACTTGTAAAGGCTTTCCCCATCATATTAAAATGAAATGAGAGACCCTTTTACTTTAATTATATTTTGTTATATTATTTTTTTATACTTTGCTTGTGTATGTCTTCTGTTGCTACTGCCTTAGATTTTGAACTTAATTCTTTCATCCTTACAGTTTGATAATTTTTTAGACCTTGTACTTATGGTCGAAAGGAGTGGATTTGGAGTTTATTCTTAGGGATGATGCCTCTGATGGCAACCTTGATAATTTTTCACCAAGCAATTAAAAAATAACAAGTTCATTATGGAGACCAGACAAAGATGATCACAAGTCTACAAAGCGAGATGGGAGAGATACAAAATATCATTGAAATCTTTTAGAATGAGAATGTTTCTCAAAAGGATGAGCTCAATAAGATCAAAAAGTCCTTTGAGCAAAATGAAACGATTAATAAAAAAATTGCACATGAAAATAATGTAGTTCAGGTACTAGTTTAGGAAGTAACCTCGCATTTGCTGGGCTCACGGATACAATGAGTGCTGGATGGATGCCCCACTGCATTTTAAGGAGGCAAAAAAGTATGCTATAAGTACGGTTAGTTGAATGCCCCATCGTTACTCAATGATACCGAGTACTCTCAATTTTGGTACTGGTACTAGGTGCATTATCCCTTCTATAGGCTTCCATTAATTGGATAGAATAGTCTTGGATTCTGGTTGATGTGGTCCCTATACAATTAATAAGGGATTAGCTCATCGATCATGATAGTGATGATGAGTTTTTCCCTAATCCAGATACTGGTTGGTGAGTATCCATAGTTGAGGAATTAAATTGAAGATGATGTAACTATATCGTGGAATTTTGATATTCTTTTTATAATTAATCGACCATAATTGACTTTGTAATTAACGAACATTTTGAATGGAATGAGGTTTATCTTATTTTCAATTCATGTTTGTATTTTCCCATTTTAACTAATGCCAATCATTTGTTATTTGGTCTTACCTTTTAGGATTTTGTTGTCACACCACCTTAGGCATAGTACTAACTTACGGCAAGAATGTACCTGTTCTCTGGGCAATCCACCCATTTAGGATTTAATCTAACCAATGGCGATTGTGTTACTTAATACATAGGGATTCCCCCTCAGGTCTTTAGTTCACCTGAGTAATTCATAATTCTTTCATGTTGTAATGGATAAATAAGTGACCTTAAGATCATGACTAAGTGTAACCATATCAATAAGGTCTTAAAACAATAGTCTGATCGGACAAAAAGTAGATTACTTTGCGTTAACATTGGATAGACATTTGAAACAATTAATTCTAATTATATTCAATAAACTTGATGAAAATATGATGTACTTGATAAACTGAGAATTAAAAATAATTTAGTCTAAGGTTGGTTTCATTCCAAGTCCTAGGTATCTCCATGCCTCCCATTGTTTTCAAATGGTAGGTCCCTTATAGATCATCTTTAATGACCCTAAATAGTCCTTTCAAGTTGGGTCCTTGCTTATCGTTTGACAGCTTCCTCACACTTTCGAAGACCTTCTATAAAACGTAGTCCCTAACCTGAAATTTTTGAGGATGGACACCTTTGTTGAACTACCTTGTGAACTATTGTTAGTAGGCCGTTCACTCCTCTCGTCCACCATATCAAATTCGTCCCTAATGATATCATTGTTCACATTTTCATTGGAGACATTTATTCTTGTGGTCGGTAGACCAATCTCTAGTGATATTATGGTCTCCATTCCATAATTTAAGGCAAAGGGCTTTTCCTCATTCGACCTCCTGGGAATTGTTCAGTACACACAGAGGAAGTGGGGGAGGTCGTACACTTATGCACCTTTATCTCTTTCTAATATATTTTTTCATTCCATCAAGGACTGTTTTGTTGAAAGCCTCAGACTTCCCACTTCTTGAGGCTAAGTCACCGGACTCTAATAATGTCTTCTGACATGGTTGTTGTAGAAGTCTTGGAAAGTGAAACTCTCAAATTACATTCCATTATTGGTGGTGAAGATTCCTGACACAACAAAGTAGGCTATAATATTCCTCCACCAAATCTAATCATGTTAACATCCCTTATTATTTCCCAATTAACTAGATCGATCCATATAGTGAAATATGTTTTGTGCTGACCAAGGGGTACTTTCGATTACTAGGTTCCGTGGGAAGTGGGCCTACGATATCCACAAGCTAGTTAAGGACTTGAGGTCGCTGGCTGGCTGGTGAAGCATTGGTGAGAATAATTGTAACTTTTTCACTTCAAGTAGGAGATGATGACCCTTTTCATATAAGGCCACCAATATCCTTCGTTATAGCTATAAATGTTAAAGATCTCCTACCGACGTGACTTCTGCAAATTTCCTCATATAGATCATAAAGGACTTGGTCGACGTCGCTAGAATGCACATATTACAAATATGACATGGTGAAAGATATCAGAGGATGTTTTCCTTAGGGGATAAGTAAAATCGATCAGTTTTCACTATTATCATATGAGATTCTTTTTTATACAAAGGAAGCACATCTTCTCATGATTATTGGGTCCATCTAGCTAGTATCCCTATGGGCGACGAGTACTTGATTTGCATTATATTTCCTTTGGATGCTCGACCGAGCGAAATAATCTTCCCCTATCAACCTTATTAGGTCAGAGTGGATAACCAAAGCCAAAGTGACAAAGGCATCTACACGACCGTTATTCACTTTAAGGAATTTCTAAACTTAGACATGCTTGAACTTGGTGACTAAATCCTGGGATATTTAGAGGTAAACTAACATACGTTCATCTTTGGCATTTTAGTCGCACGATATTTGATTATATACCAACCTTAAGTAAAAAAACATTGAGGTGAAGATAAATCTTTCCTCAATCCTCTAATGAAAGCCTCATACTTTGATTCGTTGTTCGATTCCTCAAATCTAACTCATATTCCCTATTCAATAACAATATGATATGGGGTCACTAGTACTATTTCCTCCCCCACCCCATTGGTATTAGATTATCCATACACAGAGAGTTAATTTTCCATCTTGATCAACATTTTTATGGTTGCTTTATCGTTAAGTTCCACCTCTTTCTTACGTTGATGTTGTCCGAAAAATTAAGCGATGAAATCCATAAAACTTGTTCTTTTATTATAATTCTGGGTTAATAGGTGATATTCATCCACCACAGTTCCACTAACCATATGGACATAGGTTTGGATATCTTAGGAAGGCCTGTAATGGGAGAAGTTGTGACTATAACAGAGTGCACCTTAAAGTATTGTTTCAACTTGTGCGATGCAATCACCAGAGAATAAGCCAAAATTTTAATGGGAGATAATTCATCTCAATGTCCAATAATGCCTTATTGATATAATATATTAGGGCTTGATTCACTTCCTTCTCGCACGCAAGACTGAGCTGACTGTGTGGACAAACATCAAAAGATACAGATAAATTGGATCTCCCAGATTTGGAACAATGAGTAGGGGAGGTTGATTTAGGTAGAGTTTAATATCTTCAAGTTACTTTGAACATTCATTGTCCCACATTTCGTTCTTATCCTTTCATAATGGATGGATAAAAGGTTGAAATCTCTCAAAAGATTAGTAGATGAAGATATTAAGTGCCGCGAGCATCCGAATCAACTTTTGGACATCTATGACAATATTGGGTGGTTCTTTTTGCTTCGATCTGGTTGGCGTTTTCTTCACCCCCCTCTGTATGACCAAGTAACCTAAGAATTTTTTGGACTGGACCCCAAAGGAACATTTATTCTATAGTATCGAAGGACTTCAAATGTCTTCACCAAATCTAAAATATGATCGCATTTTTGTTTACTTTTAACCAACATGTTGTGTATGTAAACCTCCATGGTATCACCCAGCTAATGCTTAAACATCTTGGTAACTAGTCACTGGTAGGCCTCCCTTGAATTTTTTAGCCCAAACAACATGACCGTGTAATAGTAGAGGCCAAGGGTAGTGTCGAAAGATGTCTTCTTCTAGTTGGGCCCAAATAGAGGGATTTGGTGATATCCAAAATCAGCACATAAAAGCTTATTTGTTCATGGATAGTTATGGTGTTGACCAAATAGTCGATCTTTGGTAGAGGGAGGCTATCATTGGGACATGATTTATTCATATTAGTGAAGTCTATGCAGACTCTCAACTTAATGTTACTTTTTCCAACCATGATCGGGTTTGAGAGCCATTAGGGAATTGAAATTATTTAATAAACCTTACCTCTACAGGTTTTCCAAATTCATATTCCATTTCCTTTGCATTTTTTAGGCTTATTAGTTGTGATAATTGTGTAATCGATGGGAATGTCGGGTCCACATGAAGCCGGTGGCACATTACTTTGGGTTTGATCCCAGGAATATCATACCCAAGTGAAAACATCCTAATTATTCTTGAGGAAGGAACCCAACTCTTCTTTTTCATGATCAATGGGCGAGCCACCAATTAAAAACTTCTTGTCTAGGTGAGATACGTCAAACATAAATTCTGTAGTGGTTCCATAACTCTATCTGCGGGGGCCACCATTGTGTCCTCTTCTCTGATCTCCCATACTTAAGATATTATATTTATGTGGTACCTTCCTCCATGTTTCCAACCTTATCCTTCTTCTTTTCCTACTTAGGTTTAATAGCCGTGATAAAGTATTGGCAAGTAGAAGCTTGATTCCCACGTATCTTTATTATTCCCTATTATGTAATGAATTTGATCTTATGAAGATAGGTGGATGGAAACAAATTCATCGCATGGAGATATACTCTTCGTAGAATCACATTGTACAATGATTCAATGTCCACTACTAGGAATTTGATCAATTTTAGTATACTTTTAGTTCATATTGATAGAACATTTTTTTCACTAGCATCGTCATTCTTAGTGTAAAACCAACTAAAAGGATGGTCATTTATTTCAAACCTTTATTTTTAAGTTAAAATTGTTGAAAATATCGAGGTACTAAGAACTTCCCTATTCCACTAGTAGCTTATCCACATCCCAGTTAGCAATTATCAGTGTGATTACTAGTGTATTATGATGTGGATTTCTACTACAATTAGGTTTTCTTTGGTGAAAATAATATGATTAGTAATGTTAATATCCTCTGGTCGGTGACATTTGCCGATAATAGCTTTAGCTGGGTTAATCTAGAAAACTTCCATCGCTGTAGTGATTTTTTTAACTCCATTATGAAGGCGTTTCCTTGGATTTGGTTTGGGCTTGAGGCCCCTTAAATAATTGCGAATTTGTGTCCCATATCCTCATTGCCTAATACATTATTTATATTTTAATTTCATTTAACGATACCTTTACATCCTTCTTCTATAAGTAGTTATCCAGGTGGACTTCTTAGGCTGAATCCTTTAGGTGCTATTTGAGCACCTTATAATTCTCTGTCTTGTGCGTATGCTCCTTGTGGTAAGAGCATCTCAGGGTCATGTTTTTATTCAATGGGTCACCTTTCATTTTCCTCGGCCACTTGAAATACTGTCAATCCTTGGTCATATTCAGGATCTTATATATTGGATCTTTGAAAATGGGGTTGATGTCGTAATAGGCATTATCGGGGTCCAATTTCTTGTCTCCCTTTGGTCCATAGTTGTGGTTCTTACTCCCTTTGGGAGCATTCTCCTTGTCTTCACTTTTGTCGCCTTTGGTTGATTGTTATCCTATTATGGGACTACCAATATATCTTCCACGTTAACATACTTATCAATTCAAGACATCAGTTCATCTATAGTGGTGACTTTATTCTTGGTGAGGGCTGGTACAACATGGAACTGTTTAAAAAGACTATCTTGAATTAGGCTACTTTTATCTGTTCGGAGTAGTCTTCCACCTTCTTGTATATTTTTAAATATCGTCGAACATATTCACACAAGGTTTATTGGGTATTCTTCTTCAATATGAGGAGGGATTCCATTATCTTTGGATGGGTGATTCTGGTGATAAACCTAGTGGTAAAAGATGTCGCGAACTATTTAAAGTTGTAGATCGACTGATGTGGTAATTTTTCAAGCACCTTTTACACAATGTCCACCAGAGTGTTATGGCTTTATGGTTCTGACAAACATGATCGGTGGGATCAGTTTTCCCATCATAAATCTTGAATCTTGGGGTGGTGAACTTCTTTCGAGGATCAAAGTCCTCAATTGATCGGGTGAACGGAGACTTCATTTATCAGATAAGTGCCCTTTTGGATAACTCCTTAGTGGTTATGGATCCTCAATAGGAAGGATGGTCATCCATATCCCTTTACATGAGGTTACCAAATATTTATTTTCAAGACAATGGCTGTGGTGATTTCTCCTTCCTAGTGATACCCTCTAGTAGGAAATACCTTGTTCACTTTATTAGCTCTTTCCTCGGTAACGAGTCTTACTCACTTTAGGGATATGGGCTTGGGAGAACTCATGGTGTAAGTTTTTATATCCATGGAGACATTAATCCATATTCTCTAAGTTACAAGGCGGGCATTATCACCTGGTTAGTAATGCATGGCCGCCTCCTATTCACGAAGGCATCGTTCATAAGAATCCATGAGCTACAATATATTCTTAGATTATTGTGGATAATCACTCTCCACCGTTTGATTCTCGCATGGAAGGTGAAGAGATCTAGGGAGCATTGTGTCTCCTATTGGGTTAGATCACATACCTGATTGTGAGAGCTTTGTGGTCATTCTGGTTATTTTGGCGATTGTCGTGAGATGGAGAGTGCTCATTGTATGAATGAGACATGAGTATTTTTGCTTATTTGGTCGAGAAATTAAAATAGTTTCCCACAGACGGTTCCATTACTGGTGATATTCAACCCAATATTAAATCGAGCAAAAAATAAATCTTTCACAATCATATAAGAACAACATTTACGTGGTTCATCGATGTGCCTATGTCCACGAGAGGGTTTCTCTTTTCTATTAGTCTGGTATAATGATTACATCCCATTTTCCCTTGGGGAGAGGGTTACATTTATAGAGAAAATAAAGATAGATGAGTCGTGTAAGACTCAATAACTGAGATAGCTATCCCACCTTGATTAGTCGTATATATCGCTCCTTGATTCTCGTAGGCCGATTAACTCTAACAACCATTATCTTCTTGAATGAGATCTTAATCAAATCATAGGGCACATGACCCTAACCCATAGATACACATTCTTACTATTTTCTTTTTCCTCAATTGGCCTCCCAAATAAGCCGACAAACCCAATTACAAATATATGTTTATTATTTGGTCCAATTACTTATATCCAATCTAACAATATTATTTAACAAAACCACATTAAATTAATTTGTTAAACATGCTTTTTGGGGCAAAATGTAAGAATATATTAATTTAAAAGGTAAAGACAAAATATACAATTGAGTACAAAGCCACTAAAGGCCTAAAAACCCACTCAAAGAAAAATAAAAGGATGATTAGAATGACCCATCCCACAAAACAAACCTTAGCAAGATTTCATAATTAGCCCTCCATGATTAGGGTTCACAAAAAACCCTACTACCCATTTAATATATATAAGTTAACACACTCCACTACCAAACTCTAACTCTAACTAGATCAAAGTGTTTGAACCCACAAACTACTTTAGCAAACCTTAGACTAGATTCCAAATTCACTAGAAATCTCCCGAACTAAACAATAAACCAGTGAATAAACCTTCAACATCTTGGTTACTACTACTAAACTAGACATAAGAAATTATCCTCGATCCTCCATAAAAACTAAAATCGCAAACCAAGAGCCATCGAAGCTGATAAATTAAACATGGACCAACTTGAACTCCCACGTTGACACAACATCAGGTATATACCTTTGATCTCCATTAAATCAAACAAACTTGCTAGGTCTATTGCAAACTAAAAATTTGAGGCAAAAAGTAGTGGATTTGAGAATAAAAAACACCTTATCATCTCAATTTGCTTTGCAGTTCTGACACCTTATAAAATTTATTATTAGGTTGATCAAATATAAAACAACTAATACAAGAATCCATACAATTAAGTTCCATCCTAAACATGACGATTAATAAGGTGAAATGAAAAAAATAAGCAACTGAACATAAGTAAGTGGAAACCCATACACATCTGATACCATCGTTGATAGTTAAAAAGTATAACACAAATACATATTAATGTCTCAACATAATCCATCCCATTAAATTATAACTACTTCATAAATTTATTTGAACTGAATATAATGAGATATAAAGAGAGTGACTACGTAGGCTCGACACTTACATCCTAAATGAGCAATAATGGATAAAAATGCAGATAAAGAGATTATGGCTGAGGAAGAAACGTCGGCCTAGGTCCTGAAAAGTAAATTAAAAAATAACGTTAACAACAAGTTTACATGTAATAAGATTATAAATGAATTTGGGCAACAATATAACTATGCATCTTCCCTCATATTTTAGTTGATCTTATGTTTAACCTAACCTAAGCATGCTAAATATCACATGTGTCTAAACCCAAGCCCCAGTGAACCCATGAATAAGAATTATTATACACAATTGAATAAAACTAGTGGATCCATAATAATTCTACATTGAATATCTAAAGTGTATAAATAAATAAGGAAGACCTTCATTATGACTAACATCCACATAAGTACGATCCGAGTCACGTACATAATAAATGGGATACACTCAATCCTGCACATAATGAAGGCTTATCCCTAATACCTTCAAGGATCGCTCGTGCATACTAGGTAGAGTTATAGGTTGTATCACACACATAATCCTAAAGCATTAACAAGGTATAATCACTATGCCTTCACACCAATATATGGGGTGAAAAGACCAAGGTAAACCCCGTCTCTATCACCAAGGTACTGGCGCAATAGGCATTGTATGCACATTATAAAAGATATCCCCTATAGTACATAACCCATGAGTACTTACACATGGTATCTATTGTGGATAAAACACAATAATAGTAATCCTAATCATACACAAGTTACAAAGTCTTAACCAGATTACCTAACTTAATAAGTATCACTTAGTTAGGTATTTAACCCCAAACACTAAATTTGAAACCTCTAAACAGCAATATTCCCACACTACTATATACAAAAGTAATCTAAAGAAAATGCCAACCTCTCACTACGTCCCGAAACCCATTCAAACCAACCCTTAATCCATTTTAAAACTTTCCCCGAATTGGATCGATCCATACCCATAATTCTCCAGAAACCTAATTTCTCTCTCCAAACTCCATGGATGGTTTTCCACGCTTCATTCCAACACTAACCTAATACCAAACATCAAATCCACAATTGATTAAAGATTATAACCAATGTCTAACCTCTTAATATGATTTGTAACAAGATTTGAAAGGAAAATTTCATAAATTAAATTAAGAACCCTAGTTTTATATTATCTGTCTAATTAGATTCAGAATTGCATTGATTTTTTCAACTAACATGGGGATTTTGATGGATTAGCAGTATATAATGTAGTCCTAACAATTTTATATAAATTCCAACTCGAATTCTTTAACAAATTAATCAATTTCATATTGTGTAATTAACATAATTAAGTTCATTATGAATTTAATTAATTGAATATCAAAATCATATTATAATTAGATTAAATTTAGAATCCAGCCAATATAATTATTCTAACATAAAGGAAATCATAATTAAAATCTAAATAAAGTTGATTCTTTCCAATTATGAAGAAAACAACCCAAGAATCTCATAATTCCTCTTTTCCTCTTGATATTCTCTCTATCTAGCCTTACGATACCTCTCCAAATTGTAAATTGTGAAAAATGAGAACCCTAGTGACCCTCTAAGTCTCTTAATACCAAAATTAGGCTTAGGCAATACATGGGCCACAACCTAGTGAGTCCAAATATACCTCCAATTGGACCAAAACATCACCCAAAGCCTATACTAACCCAATAGACCTAAAACCCATATTTTCAGGACAAAATGATCATTTTATGTACCCAACCCAACCCGAAACATGAAATAAAATCAAGTACTAATATAACTCGTTAATTTTAATAATTTAGCCAATAAGAGCCCAAAAGTCAAATATTTAATTGTTTATTAATTCTGTGCGACACGACATTATAAGAGACTGCTTTACGATCGGTGGAACCTGACATCGAGGGGATAATCCAAACAAGGAAACCCTTGATTCTAAATCCTTGACAATTCTATAGTCTCCCTTAATACACATTCACATTAAAATATTTAATTAACTTTCGTTGTGTATACGATTTCAAATATAAATTATATAACACATTTAAACATTTAACTAGTGACATCACATGTCATGACAAAAAATTATGGTAGTTTCACAATTAAATTTACTGCATAAAAATATGGTGTATTGCATACCTTCTTAATCAAGGAATTTTGTCCTCGAAATTCAGAATTTATCCCATACTTGAATAGCTCTGGATATCTCGTCCGCATGTTATCATGTCTCTCCTAGGTAGACTTAGCCTTACTGTGGTATCCCCATAAAATTCTAACTAATAGAATGACCTTCGATCGCTTAGTTTTCCCTTTCCAGCAAAGAATATTTTGTGTCCTGTCGTCGTAGCTGGCATTCGATTATAACTCAATCCCATAGAGGTCAATGTGCTGATAAGAGTCTTATTTCTTTAGAAATTTCATCAACATGGACACGTGGAAGATATTGTGTACCTAATGAAGATGATCGGGTAAGGCCAAATAATATGCCACCGACCCCACCCTATCCACTATCTTAACATGACCTACGTATGGGGGAGACAACTTTCCCTTTGATTCAAATCTTACCACTCCCTTCATTGGGTTGACCCTCAATAATACTTAATCCCCCACCTAAAATCAAGTTTACGCTCCCACTTGTCAGCATAACTCCTTTTTCGATCCTCTGTTGTCTTTATCTGTGCTCGGATGAGTGTCACCTTCACAAAGGTGTCTTGAATAATTTGTGGCCCAAACATCATATGCTCCCCCGACTCCACCCAACAATTCAGAAGGGTCACCCATAAAATGCCTTGTAAAGTGATATCCCAATAGTCGGTTGGTGACTATTATTGGATAAAAACTACACAAGTGCAAAGTTTGTATCCCAAATCCTCTTGAGATACAACACGCAAGCCCGAAACATATCCTCTAAACTCTAGTTCACCCATTCACTCTGACCATCGAATTGCGAGAGAAATATCTTTCTCATTCATTGTTGTATCCCTATCGTGTCCTGGAACCCTTTCATAAATGGGAAATAAAAGTATTATCCTTGTCGATCACGATATTCAACGGTACCCTATGTAGTCGGACTATCTTTGCCACAAATAATCTGGCGTACTGCTCTACGATGTAATATGTACGAACTATAAGGAAATGATCCACGTTTATCATCCTATTGACAATGAAACAAATATAATCATGACCTCTACGAAATCTCGATAACCCCACAATAGAGTTTGAGGAGATGCTCTTCTATTTCCATTGAGGAATCTCAAATGGCTGCAGCTCCTCTATCGATCTATGGTGCTCTACTTTTACTAGCTAAAAGGCGGCACACCTAGCTATAAACTCATCCACATTTCTCTTCATCCCTGACCACCAATATTATTTCTGCATATCCTAATATATCTTATCCTCTCTGGGATGTACCATATACCGCAAACCATGTACCTCGTCCAAAACTACTCTCCTCAAATCAGGAACCTTTGGCACAACCAACTGTCCTTAAAATCTCAATCGTCCACCCAAAATGATCAAGATGGAAGGGACCCCTCCTAATACGAGTTCTCATACATTATCATGATAAAAGGAGTCTGAAGCCTAGGCCTGTATTACTTGTGTCACCATGAATGGTGTAATGGTCATGACTCTCAAAAGGCGTTTGATAAATCCATAACATATATAGTAGGCCACTACGGTGCCCAAATATTTAGTAAATCCTCCTCATATTCTTCCCATAACACTGCTAACATAATAATTAACCTATAAATCAAAGTGTCCACTACCACATTCACTTTCTCGGGATGGTACTATGATAAAAATTGGTAGTCCTTCACAAACTCTAGATATCTTTGTCTCATGTTCAACTCTCTATGTGTAAACATGTACTAAAGACACTTGTGATCGAAAAATATTGTGAACCTCTCACCCAATAAATAGTGTCTCTAGATACAAAGGGAGAATGCGATCGCTGCTAATTACAAATTGTGAGTCAAATAGTTATCATCATACGATTTAATCTTACGATAAGCGTAATCTATGGGCCTCAACTCATGCATCAGAAATCCTCTTAAATCCTAAAGAGATTCATTAGTATAAAATATTTACTCGCCGTTACCCTGAAGTAAAGTAAGAACATGTGTGGTTATGAACTACTCCTTGAGTTCTTCAAATTCTCGATAGTAATTGATAGTCTATACAAACGGTAATTCCTTTTGTCTAAGGTTAGTTTATGGTCTGACAATCTTTGAGAACCCCTAAATGAACCTACAGTAGGTACCTATCGGACCTAAGAAACTCCTAACCTTCGTATTCATTATGGGATTGCCCCAGTCCATAATAATGGATACCTTGCTAGGATGAAATTTTGACCTTAGATACAACGTGCCCCCAAAACTCCACCTCTTGGAGCCAAAAACCACACTTAAAGAATTTGGTGTAAAACTTGTTCTCTCTAAGCGTCTATAAAACCATTCTTAAATGTTGCTCATGATACTTATATAAATTTGAATATACTACAATATCATCAACAAACATGATGACGAACTGGTCCAAGTATGGAAGAAGCATCCAATTCATCAGTTAAATGAAAAATGTTAGCGCGTTGGTCATCCCAAATGGCATGACTTGACGATCCGTAGCGCGTAAGAAAATTCATCTTCAAAATGTCCTCATCTCGAATCCATAACTGGTGATACCCTGAGCACAAGTCAATTTTGAAAAAAATTCACCAGATGAACAGTCTATGTGAGGTGTGTGCAATCAAATGTTTATAACCGGACACAATTAATCATGAGATAAATTGTATGAGAAAAAAACGTGACTTAGGGGTAAAAAACACAATTAAGCATGAGATAAATTGTATAATGCATTAAACTTGATTAATAATCCTCTAAACTATTCAAAGCATCCATTCGAAATACACAAACAACACCCAACTCACAGAACATGTACTAAATGCTAAATACCCCTATTTCATGGATTTTATGTCTACTTTGACATGTTCTTATGTGATGTAGAACCATACAACAAAAAGTCAAGAGACAAGGATGAAAGATTTTGTTATATCATGGTGAATTATATCTTCCAAAGTTGATTTCATCCAATATCTCCTCTTTCTTTTACCACCATAAAATCATTCTATTGGAAATTTGGATTTCCAGAATTCAGAGTGTTTTTGAAAATATAATTATGAATAAAAGGAAGATTATTTTGTAATGTCTTCAAATTCCTTTATGTTTTTTCCTCAAATAAAATTTTCAAGTCCAAATCTAAGTCATTTAAAGATGTTAAAGCACTTTTCAGCATTAAATCTGAGCCCAATCCTTCTTCTTTCATCATGGTTAAATGATTAAATTGAATAGACTTCCAGTTCAAGCTTAACACTGATGGGGATTCTAAAAGTAATCCATGTGTTGCTGGTTCAGGAGGTATTATTAGAGATCAGTTTGGTAGATTTTTTAAAGCCTTTTCTTCTTTTGAAGGGTCCATGTCTAACACTAGGGATGCATGTATTGCTATTCTCAATGGTCTCAAAATTTTTAAGGATCTTAACATTCTAACCATGCAGGTGGAATCAGACTCCCAAACCATAATCAATATTCTTAAGGGTATCATCCCAAAGCCCCCATGGACTCTCTTGGACATTTTTAAAGAAATCAAGGAATTAGATTTGAACATTTCTTACTCTAACTGTTGGAGAGAGGACAATAGAGTTGCTGACTACTTAACCAATCATGTCATTGAGAATATCAATTCAATATCTTCTCTTCTATTATGGATCTTTCAAAATCTGCCAGAGGATGCTACATGATGGAATAACAAGGCATTCCATGAATTAGGCATTTGAAGTATTTTGTTCATTATCTTATTTTTATAGGTTTTAATCTTTAATTCTCTGTGATACCTCCTAGGTAAGGATGTTCTACCTTATTATCAATAAAGTTGGGGGGTTTCCTCTCCCCCCCCCCCCCCCCCCAAAAAAAAAGATTTTGTTATTCTACAATGAAATCCACTTCCCCCTTCTATCTTCCCTATTAGCCTAGATTTAATGAAGTCTGTAATTATTTCTTCCCCCATCCTCAATCTGGTCTGTAATAAATTCCCTAACCCCCAATCTTTCCTATTGAATTGATGATTTGTTGCTCTACTACTTAGGTAAGAATCCCCCCTAATCCTCCATATTTAAAATAATTCATAGTTAAACTGATTTCTAAGAAATTGACCCTAATTATCTGCTGCTAATTGAATATTTTCTTTAGTGTGTCTAAAAACAGGCTCAGATCATTCACTATAATTTAAAAAACAAACAAACTATTTCTTTCTCTCTAAATGAAATATATGCAAGTGGTAATTTCAATAAATGTAATAATTTTATGAAGATATTTAACTGAACTCCCTTATTTTATTTCATCCATTTCTTGGTTAATGACCCAAATTTTGATTAAAAATACCATAATCATACAACGCATTTCCCCAATGTTGAGGTGAGTATTCACACTGGAAAAATAAATTATTTATATCTTCTCTTATTTTATCATAAAGCACACACTTGCCATCATCGATAATCCACCACTCGAAGATTTTATCATTTGTTATAATTTTGCCACAACACATTAACCAAGTAATGAAAGAACATTTGGAGATACTTTTTACTATTACGATTTATAGAGATCCAACTAGCCTTGTATTTATTCTCCCTTTATGTAATTATAATACAGTCTTCTCTATCAGAATGGGAAACTATTAGATTATTATTTATACCAAATAGGTCCCTAGTAATTTGTCTCAGTTGCATCATAAATATTTCTATCCCCAAATTTCTCCTAAAGTAGCCCCATCTCATAACAATTGTCCAATCCCATTTTTTTCTTCCCACCTCCAATATTGTATTTAATCATTTTCTTAGCAACATCTCTTAAGACCAATAATTTCCTCCATGTCCAATAGTTGTTTTGACTCACTTTTAAAGTCCATATGCACTTCCTTTAAATAATATAAGTATGAATCCACCTAACCCATAAAGAGTTATTTTTCCTTGATACATCCCGTAAATGCTTCCACATACAATCTTTATTCAACATTACTCAAATTTTAATCCCTAAGCCTCTTTCCTCCAATGGATAACAAATGTCCCCCAGACTAATTTAGCTCCTTTTTTCTTGAGATCAACCCCACTATAAAGAAAATACCTCAATATCCCATCAATGTCCTTAACAATACTTTTAGGTAGAATACAAAGTTTAATATAGTAAATCTAAATTCTCCTTAAAATTAAAATAATGACCCGGAGTCTGCTTGCATAGGTGAGCCACTACATATTCCACGATTTGATCTTTAGCAAAACTCTCTCAACTAAATTTTTACAATCATTTGCAAATTTGTTAAACATGTTATTAGTTTATTAGCACATAATTAACATTTGTAGTACAAAAATAATTAATTTGATTAATTAATAAATATGCATAGCTTATTAATATGATTAGTTAACAAACACGAACACATGACATTACAATGTTACCACAAACTTACTTATTTTAATTATCTCATTAAATTAACATATCAAGACTAATTTTCTATCGAATTTTATTTAGTTAAATATTTTACTCAAATAGTTTAATTATTAAAAAGTCTAGGCTATTAGAGTGGTTGTGGCAGTATTTTGGTCGTGACATCGATAAAGCAGTTGTAATGGTGGCAGTATTGTGGTTGTGTGTAATAACCCCCAATTTTCACATATTGGTTGGTCAATCTAATACGCTAACTAAATGATAACTAAATATGGAATAAAATAATATCTCAACATCCACTATAATAAACTGAAATAGTCTCAATTCCGAAACAAACTAACTGGAATAAAATACCATGACTCAAGGTCCATTCAATCTCTGAAATGAAAAAAAGTAACTGAATTACTCAAAAGAAATAGCAACCTATGCCAAATCAACTAAACGATTGGAAGGAAGTGGAGCTGCATGTCTGAATCTCCTCAACCCTGCGGATCCTGGATATGAATGCCTTAAAAATAGTTTTATATGATTTGAGTCAGCACCCTAAAATTTTTAGAAATATATTCAATATCAACATAAATAATCGCGTGACTCATTTACAATAGGCACGCCATCCCATCGACACTCACATGCAATGAATACCTCACCCCTCGCCGTAAGTGAACTACTAACGTATGTGCCAACCCACGACATAAGTGATACTAAAAGTATCTATCATTAAGATAATAAATGAATACAAACTAATGGGATACAATCGAGATGCAACTAACTATACTATAAAGAATATGACACCAAATATATCCCATAATGCCACCTGTAAAGTAAGATGCACTCGATCTCATATATCCACATATAAATGTGACATTGGGTTCATTTAGTTAAAGGTCCATCGATGGACAAATATATCTACTTCAGTAATATTATTATCATCATCACATGAAGGCAACTACCTTCGGGGACCTTATCATGATTCTATTGGTAATTTTGTAGGAGTCCCTCAGCTAATGAACTTAAACAAACACACAAATAAACAACAAGGATATCACTACACGATAACACCATCATCTGGTTCTATACCCTAAACCACTCGATGTATCGAGTATATCCGTGTTCTCTTATCACTAAGTGATTACGATCCTGAACGTGTAATCAAATATAACGACCTTCACAATGACCTATATTAGTATCCAGGTGTGCGGTATATGGTCATAACCTTTAAGGATAACCTGAGCAATAGATTCCCAACGAGTAATGGTATGTTCACACAAGAAATTAATGCCTATATATATATATATATATATATATATATATATATATATATATATATATATATATATATATATATATATATATCAAACAATATATATATACAACTATAAGATGTGGCTTCACTCACACGCATACCCAAAATCATTTCAATCCCCAATACCTTATTCTACTAACAAAATTAAGGTTTATAATTATCAATCCTAACTCAAAGCCTTTCCTCAACTTCTAGTTTAATAATTACAATAAACTATGTCATAAGTTCAAAACAACTACTCAAAAGCCTTTCCTCAACTTCTAGTTTAATAATTACAATAAACTATGTCATAAGTTCAAAACAACTACTCAAAATACAATTATGCCCAAAAGAAACGAAAACCATCATTAACTTCCCCAATCAATGCTATCAGCCTGGTCTTGTTTGAATGAGACATGGACGTCATTCAAACGCGATACTACTTCTCTTTTGAATGAGACACCAATCTCGTTCAAACGAGATAGGTGAAGATCGACACCTTTTTTCCCCAAATTTAAGTTCTTCCCCAAACTCCATTGTTGATCACAAATCTTCTAACCAACAGTTCCTTAATTATCTAAAATCAAATCTAGTTACAAATTCATGATAATAACATGTTCTACATCTATTACAGGCTAAAATACATCAATTAAAGGTTTAAATCATCAAAATTCTCAAATTTAAAATAGTTCATCTTTTTCATTGAATGGAGTCTAATATACATACAATTTTAGATCCAAATATTAAATTAGATGGGGATTCAACTTGTGTATGAACCTAAATCCAAAAAATGAGGTCTAATCACAAATTCATAACCCAAAATGATTCAATTTATTTATTTTTTAAAAGAGGATTAAACCCCAAATTGCATAAAACAGAGAAAAACAGCCTTTCTTCGGGGGCTTAAAACAAAGTACAAGATATAGAAAAATCTGAAATGAAAGACATTAAAAATCTAGACAAGGGACGTTTATATGGCCTAGATTTGAAAGATAGACAAATCTCCGCATGGATAGCATTAATATTGATTTCAACACCCTCAAAAGAAGCTTTACTTTGAGCACACCAAATATGCCAACAAATGATATTGGGGAGTAATTTACACAAAACAGCCCGAATATTTAGGTCTCACCAAATCCCAAGCATGTTTAAATGATTCAATTTAAGGTTTCACTCTAAAAAGCTTAAGTCTTTAAAGTCAGAATTAATCCATCACTATTCCTAATTAATTAATCAACATAACATGATTAAGATATTAAATCACAATCCGAAACATGCGTTCCAAATCTCAGATTTGATACATAACATGAAATATAAACAAGTTACAAATTAGTCGTGATAATGAAAGAAATTTCTTACCCGACTATATGAACGGTGAATTTCTACGCAATAATCCTTGTTCCTTCCTTTTCCAAAATCTCCATAAGCTCTCCCAAAGATCTAAGGTTGCTAGGGTTTACATCTATGATGTAAAGTATGTGATTAATGAAGTTTAAATTTCCTAATTAGTCCTTAAATTCGCACATCAATATTAGTATTATTTTTGGAGATCTAGATGAGCCCAAAATACTATCCAGTATAGTCCAAAACTTATAGCCTAATGGTATACCTACCCTTGGGCCCAATTTAAAACGATAAAAATAATTACCTGGGCTCTCGTATAAATCTAGAATTCACTCCAAATGATAGTACCTCATAACAAGGTAATACCTCATAATGTAAAATAAAGCACATACATTTTTATTTTATGCTTAATCGCATAAAATTTGAACTTAATTAGTTACATATGATGAGAGGGATTTTTGAATTACAAGGAGCATGCGACGATTATCGAAAACTAAACATATAAGAAGGGATGACTGGCGTACAAGCACTGATCTCAGATCACTCACATAGCCGAAATCTCCTAATTCAGGGATGGACGAACAGTATGCCTTGACTGAGCCACTAAGTTATGGACTTTGCGAATTTCGTAAAAAAAATCTTCAACAACCAAAGTTAAGCACTCTTTAGCTCAAGATCCTTCAAAACTAGCTGAAGGTTTATCTTTGGAAGCTCATGTGAGTTTGAACCTTAAAAGATTTAATCAAAGTATGAGTTCCTAATGGCTAGAAAAAGCCCTATTGTTGCAGGAAAGTATAACGATAGATCCGAACACTTGTCACATCTAGAATCAAATATATCAAACTGTATGCTAAAAGTAAGGGAGAACGATATAACATGATGTGTATATAAAATCTCGCATAGTGGTGATAAAGTCAGGTTAATAACTTTGTAACTCTGTACTCATGCACATCCGCCATTTTTATAAAGAAATACTCCTCCGCCCTTTCACCTGTAGACGTAGGGAAAGTTGGTCGAACCACTTACATACATTATCTCTCTATCTCTCACATCATTCCATTTTATTTGACACTATAAATTTATTATGTTGTAAAAGAAATCTATTTTTCTGTACCAACATAATTGGCGCCGTCTATGGGAATGACTATTTCTAAGGCCATGAATAGAAGCCAGGTGACACGGGCTAATGAAGGTCTCATAGAGCAATAACAGGCTCTTCAGGATTAATTGGAAGATCTAGTAAATCATCTACCTCAGCCCCAAGAACTACCACAATAATAGGTGGACCATGACCCCACATAGAATAAAACTAGGAGAACTAGGTGTCACTGCCATTGTATCCCAAGCTCCTCTACTGTACATTAGGTGTCAGCTATCCATGACATCGAACTCCTATCGGCCAATGAGGACTTCAAAGATATTGGTTGGCAATCACCATTTAGCCCATAATTCATGAACTGTCCTATACCACCAAGATTCAAGCTCCCTAGGATCGAGTCTTTGGATAGTAACTCAGATTTGAGGGACCATATCTGCCATTATGGGGCACATATGGAGTTCATGGCTAGTCCTGACCCAATAAGCTGTCGATCATTTTCCACAATGTTGAAGGGATCGACAAGGATGTGGTTCAATCAGTTATCTCCACAATCCATCACTTTATTTAGGGAGCTCTCCGAACATTTTGTTTGACACATTATTGGAAGTAGGATCTGTGGGTATCCCAATTTGTCACCACGGGCCCAAACGAGTAGCCCAATAAAAATGGCCCAAAGTCTGGGAAGCTAGCATCTCAACTATAATCAGTTACGACTTAGTCTATTCCTAAAATCTCGTAAAGAGATATTCTAGGAGTAATGGACTGACGTGGGGGAATCTAACACCCCCACTCCCCGAGAACAAACATGTATATAACAAACCCTAAGCCTGGGGAAAAAGACACGCATTGTATTTTCTGTAAAATACTCCCTAAAGTATAGAGAAATAATACTGAGAGCACCACCGTGGACGTAGGCATTCTTGCTGAACCACGTACATACTATGTTGTGTGATTGACATTCATTACATTCTTCATTTTCTTTGGTGATTGCCTTTTCTTATTCATTTGTGTTGAACATAATTATCACCATAATTGGCGCGGTCTGTGGGAAACATTTGTCTTCCTTTAAGAAAGAACTCACCAATAATGAATCTAGAATGTCTGGTCACAGCAGCAACGCCCCTAAAGCAGGGGATATCCAGGAACAGCCTGCCCCTCGCAGGATCAGATATGAAGTTCGACGTTCAGATCAAAGGGGTCGCCTAGAGCGGCAGGCCTCAGAAGAAAGTCAGGGACCGGCAAAGTCCACACAAATATCCAGGTTTATTGATGCCTATGAGGCACGACTCTAAGAGCAAGGGGAGGCTGTTCGCAAGTAAGAGGATGAGAATGCTCGTCTTAAAAGGAGACTGGAAAGGATGGATAAAGAACTCCATCGCAACACTGGGCGACGTCCATACCGCACTCCTAGCCCTCAGGAGAGCAAGTCTCTCAGCCGAGGAAGGATCTCGAGACACGGATCCCCAGAAAGTGAGAAACATGAGTCTGATGATGACTTGCTCGAGCAACAGTGGCCAACTAGCCATTACAGGAGCCCAGCCCGAGGAGATAAGGATATACAAAATTTGGTCAGAAGAGAAATGGACCAGCACCCAGCGCATCGGGGTGCCAAATTGACTAGAGAGCTTGCTCGACGAGCTCTCAGGACCCAGATAAAATCCCCTTTCTCAAGGGAGATAGAAGAAGAAGAAGCCCCCAAGAAGTTCGTAATTCCGAGATTCAAGATCTATGATAAAAAGATTGACCTTATCGATCACGTTAGGCAGTACTGGCATGCCATGACTCTCTGGAACCACAGGGATGCACTAATGTGCCAGATTTTTCCCTTAATTCTTCATGATGTAAACCAAAAGTGGTTTGAGAGGCTCCCTCACAGATCCATCAAGAGCTTTGAGTCCCTGGCCGAGCTCTTCACGACTCCCTTCAATACTAGCAGCTCCCATCCAAAGAGGATGGATGCTTTGCTAATAATGAAGAAGACGCCTCAGGAGAGCCTCTGGGACTACGCAAAGAGGTACTGGGAGTTGTTTAAGAAGGTCGAGGACTGCTCGAAACATGTAGTAGTGGCCTCTTTTAAGATTGGCCTACCCAGCTCTTGCCTTCTACACTAATCCCTGATGAAGAAGGAGGCCACAACCATCGATGACCTGATAACTCGCATCAAGAAGTATGCCAAAGTCAAGGAAGGTTGAGAAGCACATTCTTGTAGAGGACACGCTCAATAGTCGATATTTAGGTCAATTGACCAAAGACATTAGGGAAAGGGAGTATGAAGACGAACATAGAAATAAACGTTATGAAGAGTAAACATGAAGAAGAAGGCCATCGATTTCGAAGAGAGCCTCCCGAGTGCATCAAGCTAGCATAAAATAATCCACTCCTCTCGCCACCACTATAAGAAGGGTTCTGATAATCATAGCAGACCCGAGGATGTTTAGATGACCGAGTAAGATGAAAGACTGCCCCATGAAGCCCAAGCCCAATCTACACTACTAATTCTATAAAAATTATGGCCACAACACCAATGACTGTCTCCATCTTAAGAGCGGGATATAGGTGTTGGTGCAAAGAGGATACTTGACGAAATTTGTCCAACGGGGGATCCTTCAGTTGGAAGACAAGGTGGTGAAAGAAGAGAAGAGAGAAGGAGTATTCGATCAAAAGATAGAGAACTAAGGAGGTAAGAAAGAAGGAATGTAACATTACAACATAAGAGGAGTCGACTTTGTCCAGACGAGCGTACCAAATTCAGAAAAGTGAGCTATTAGAAGTGAAATTTTGTAAACCCACCAAAGACTAGGAAAATATTATTTTCACACTTGATGATCCCAAAGATCTCATCACATCCCACGATGATCCTTTATTGATAATGGCATAAATCTCTAATTAGACAATGGAAAGAATTATGATCGATACAGGAAGCTCTCTAACCTCATCCAGTAAGAGTGATTTTAGAAGATAAAACTAGAAGGAGTGAATCTAGTATAAGTACTATTATTGTGATTCTCTAGATAACAAGTGTACATAGAGGGGTCGGTGGAGTTACCGTTCACTATTGGAAGAGGCAAGCGGTCGGTCACCTTTTAGGTGGAGTTCCTGGTGCTCATGTCGCTATCATCCTACAATGTTCTCATAGGGCGAATGAACCTTAGCCACCTCAGTGTAGTCTTGTCAATTAAGTCCCTGACTATTTGATTCCTAATTTCGGGCATAATAGGAAAAATGCGAGGAAGTTAGTCATGGGACCAAATCTGATATTTCTTATCCTTAAATTAAGAAGGGAAACCTTTCATGATGATGGGATGAACCCGAGGCAGGAGACCACTATGGGGTCTCCAATGGAGGATATGATACCCATCCCTATACATAAAGAGAACCCATAATGGGTAATATTTGTGAGGTCGTCATTACTAGAAGATTGGATAGAGGGATTGATTCGATTTCTAAAACAACATCACAAGACATTCTCAAGAAGTCACGAAGACATTCCGAGAATTGACACCTCAGTAATGATCCACCAGTTGAAGGAAAATCAAGCTAGACGGCCTATTCGACAAAATAATCAAACTGCCCAAATAGAGATAGGAAAGATATTAGAGGCAAAGTTCATTTATGACATCAAATACCTTGAATTATTTTATAATATGGCAATGGAGCAGAAGCTGAATGAAAAGTGTAGGATGTGTGTAGAGTAATCCAATATGAATGATTCATATCCAAAAGATTTGTACTCTTTTTTGAGGATCGATGCCTTTGTGGACGCCATAGTAGGCTATGAAACACTCTATTTTATGGATGCATACTCGAGATATAATTAGATCTGTGAAGAAAAGACTTCATTTGTAACCTATCAGGGAACCTATTATTACAAGGTAATGCCATTTGGGTTTAAGAATGCCAGGGTGACTTACCGACGACTGATTAACCAAATATTTAAGAAAAAATAGATAAGATGGTAGAAGTCTATGTTACTGATATTTTAGTAAAAAGTCTAAAGTTGGAGGAACACGATCCGGATCTAGAGGAGATATTCAAGACCCTTGATCGGTACAAGATGAAACTAAATCCCGATAAATATGCATTTGGCATAGCTTCAGGAATGTTTTTACGATTCATGGTGAAACAGAGGGGGATAAAGATGAATCACGAGAATATCCAGGCAGGTCTAAATATGAGTATCCCAAAAATGGTGAAGGAAGTACAATCACTAATATCTAGGGTAGCCACAATGAACCAGTTTGTGAGCAAGGTCACAAATAGGTGGATACCATTTTATAGAACACTAAAAAGGGATTCGTGTGGCCGGACGAATGCGAACAATATTATCAGGACCTTAAGACCTATTTGATGGATGCTCCTCTACTTTCAAAATTAAAGTCAGGAGAATAGCTATACATCCACCTCGTTATTTTCTCAATGGCGCTTAACTCATTTTGATAAGAAATGATGAAGGGACATAACGTTCAGTTTATTATGTAAGCAAAGTTTTTAAGGGATTGAGTCGAGATACCCGATCTTAAAAAATTGGCATTTGCTCTAATTATAGTGGCTCAATAACCGAGACCATATTTTCAAGCCCACGCGATAGTTGTTCTGATGGATTTACATCTTAGGCAAGTACGTCACAAACTAGAGGTCTTTAGAAGAGTTATGAATTGGTGAGTGGAATTGGGATAATTTGACATATAATAAAAATCAAAACTGGAAGTGAAGGGAAAGCCGTTGTTGATTTCATCATGGACTTTTTGAATGAAGGAAGGGAACACACAATCCAACCAATTAGAGAAGGTTAACCAATCTTAATGATCCTTTTATGGAGATCATCGAATAAGGAATGATGTAGGGCAGGGTTAATAATCAAAACACTGGAGGGTACATATGTGAAAAGGCATTACATTTTAATTTTATAGATTTTAATAACCAAGCTGGGTGTGAAGTCATAATAGGAGGGGCATGATTAACACTCTCCATCAAGGCCGATCGAGTGGAATTTTTGAGTGACACAAAAGTAATGGTCCAACAGGAGATAGGGGATTATGAAGCAAAAGGAAAGAATATGAAATACCACATAAAGAAATTTCAACAAATGACTAAACAATTTCGGCTTTCAAAATCAGACACATCCCAAGGGAAGAGAACACTAAAGCCGACCGCCTGGAGAAGTTGGAATTAACCGAACATGGGAATTCTCTAGTCAAAATCCTAGAAAAATCGAGCATTCACATCGAAGAGGAAGAAGTAGTTGGAATCTTAGAGATGGGATCCAGTTGGATGGATAAATACGTGATGTTTATACAGAAGGGGATGCTACCATATGATCCGATAAATACGTGATGTTTATACAAAAGTGCAAATTAAGGCCACCAAATATCTAATTTACAAAGGGGTATTATACTATAGGGGTACTGGAGATCAATTCTTCGATGTGTCCACCAGATCAAAGTAAGAACTAGCCTTTCCAAACTACACAAAGGCACCTATGAGAGGTATCCCATTGGGAGGATCTTAGCTCAAAGAGTTATAACACAAGGCTACTATTGTTCGACAAAAAATAAGGATGCTGAGTTATACATAAATACTTGTGATAGGTGCCAAAAAATAACCACACATATTCACTAACTGGTAGTATAAATAATGTCAATTATCTCTCCCCGGTCATTCACGCTATGAGGGATGGATATCCTCGGCCCATTCCCAGCCAGGAAGGGTCAATGTAAGTTCTTACCGGTAGCGATCGATTATTTCACTAAGTGGGTTGAGGCAGAGCCACTTGCCAGGATCACCGACTAGAGAGTTCACTAATTCTTATATAAGTTTATAATCGGTTGGTTCAGCATACCCAAAACAATCATTTCAAAAAATAAAAGACAATTTGATGGCGTTCGAATAAAAAATCTATGCGATAATTCAGAATTAGACACTACTACTCAGTCCCTAGATAATCCAGATTTGATGGCCAAGTCGAAGTCACAGACTGAACACTTCTTCTTGGTATTAAGCCAGAGCTCAACAATTCCAAGGGCCTCTGGGTAGAAAAAATAACCTTAGTCTTGTGGGCATATCAAATGACAACGAGGGGACCAACAAGATATACTCCATTCGCCCCCACTTACAAAATTGATCTGATTTTACTAATTGAATCAGAGGTCTTAAGCTTGAGGGTATTTCCAAAAAAAAGAATAACAATGAATGACTTCAGGATATTTGGGATCTCTTGGATGAATGGAAGGAGGAAATGGCACTAAGGATTGCAATAATACAATAAAAAGTATCCCGATACTATGACTGAAGAGTTAAGAACTGGACATTCCAAGTTAGCAACCCGGTGCTAAGAAAAATAATGTAGCCAACCAAGAATCATACTCATAAAAATTGGCAGACAAATGAAATGGGCCATATGTAGTGGCTCATATTCTCATATCGAGAATCTACAGGCTTAAAGATCATGAAGGCCGAGCCCTTCCATGCCCATGAAATGTTGAAAACTTAAAGTGATACTATCAATAGAGGAGGGCTGGAAGGTGGAGGTAAATACCGTTCGATAGTAGAGATCTATCTTTCATTTCTCATCTATTTCAATTTCCAGTTGTATCCTTTGTTATACTTTATTATAATACATCTTTGTTTTGATATCTTGAATGTTATTCTGAATAACAACATTATCAATAAATAAATCCTTTTTTTGACGATTATTTCTTTATATGATCAAGTCTCCAGTAAATTGCAATTATCCTACCCACCCAAGCATTCGATTCGTAGAAGATTACAAACCAACCACTGGGAGGAACAAGGATAACACTAAAGGATATTCTGGTATGACTTTTTCGTGCCCTTAACCTCCAAAAAACCAACTTGGCTGATTCCTAAGTTAACTCTCCACCTCTAGATCTGATCTAATCTGCAAGGTGAGATTGTTCGTGTATGATAGGGTTAACTCCGAGTCAAGAAGGTTCGTCTCCTATCACTTAGTTATTTAAAATTAAAAAGGGGATAAAATTGGGGATTAATATGGACGAAATTCTACTATACAATGAAAATTCTTATTTACAAAAAACTAGTGATAAGAAGATAAATGGCCATTCGTACCACTATTTGTAAAAAACTTTTAGAGTATAAACAACACGGTTCATCAATCGCATATAAAAAGTGGTCCACGTAACTTGGCTCGTAACCTGAACAAATCTCAAAACATAAACATAGGTCTATCACAATCATTAGGGATAACACAGATCATTAACCATGTATAAAAAATGGTCTGATAAAACTTGGTTTACCAATTGAGTATAGATAAATTTCTACATAACTTAGATCGTCAACCATGACTTGATCAGCATGACTTGGTTCATCAACCATGACGGAGAAACTTATTGAAGGTTTTCACCAATAATAAATCATCCACACTAGTTTTCACCGATCGCTTTCTCAATCCCAGCTGGCTTCAGATATTAGGAGGAAAAATGTTTATTTCAAAAAATAAGAAATCGGAGTACAAACAAAATAACTCATTCACCATGTATAAATAAATAATTAAGCATAACTTGGATTGATAATAAATATTTTAAATCATAAACAATACGAGGCAATTGAAGCATAATCCAAGCAAGAAGAGTACATATAAAAAAGAGTGGTCAGATAAAAGTGACATGTTCACTGACCTAATCTAATAAAATACAATGTTTAATGGCCGAAGCCAATATTATATTTTGGGGAATGATAAATTAAAGGAGAGAGAAGAAAAAGTCATGAAATAGAAGGTGGGGAAGGAAGGGGCACACTCGTGAGAACGAAACCCATCTCCTCATGCATGGAAATATGAAGTCTTTATCCTCAAAAACTTCCGGGGTCCACGAAGCAGTCAACAGTTTGTAGAAGGGTGCCTTCCCCAAAATACTTTTTATAGGTATAGAGAGGGAACCTCACTTAGGTGGAGGCAGAAGCCTAGGTTGAGAGGGACCACCGTAAGGGTCCCTGCAGAAACTCAAGTTGAAAAGGAACCTCTGTTGAGTGGGGCTTCCCCCAAGGTTTCCATTGAAACTCACATTGAGAAGGAACTTCACTTAGATGGTGGCAGAAGCCCAGGTTGAGAGGGTCCACCGCAAGGGTCCTTGTAGAAACTCAAGTTGAGAAGGAACCTCTATTGAGAGGGACTTCCCCCAAGGTCGTCGCAGAAACTCACGTTGAGAAGGAACTTCACTAAGATAGCGGCAGAAGCCCAGGTTGAGAGGGACCACCATACGGGTCCCTGCAAAAACTCAAGTTGAGATAGAACTGTTATTGAGAGAGAATTCCTTTAAGATCTCCGTAGAAACTCACGTTGAGAAGGAACCCCACCAAGGTAGCAGCGAAAGCCTACTAGGGACGATGCGCCGGCTATATTTATTGATACTGGCCTTGCATGTGAGAATAATGCACACCACTTGGATGATCTCATTGTTCCCCACACCACAATGGTGGACCCTTCTCTTGATATGGAGAATTCACCCTCTTAGGTTCTAAAGAGTCATGACCCTTCCAACAAACTTAGTGATCCCAAACTAGCTATCGAGATTCGCACTTAACTAGAAAATTTGGTTAGCTACTTTTGCTACACTTCCACAGTCAAGCCCAAGAAAGTGAAAAAAGTACTCAAGGATGAGCATTGGATATGTGATATGCAAGATAAATTGCTTCAATTTTGAAAGTACAATGTCTAGGAATTAATCCCCCGACCTAGAGAGACTAATGTGATTGGTACCAAGTGGGTGTACAAGAACAAGATGGATGCAAATGGTACCATTATTCGCAATAAGGCTAGATTGATGGCTTAAGGTTACACATAGATTGAGGGTGTAGACTTTGACGAAACATTCACTCTTGTTGCTAGGCTTGATTCTATCTGCTTACTACTCTCCATAGAATGCCATCTACGATTTAAGTTATACCGAATGGATGTCAAGAGTGCATTCCTTAATGGGATTCTTTAGGAGAAGGTTTACGTGGAACAACCAAGGGGTTTGAAGACCCAAAGCACCCGAGACACGTCTTTTATTTAAAGAATGCCCTAGCTCATGGCTTTAAGAGGAGGAGTTAATATGACGTTGTTTGTTCAGAGAGAGGGCCGCGCTATCTTGACTGCCCAAGTATATGTGGACGACATAGTCTTTGGATCCATGTATTCCAAACATACTCACACTTTAAAGGCGGATATGTAGAGTGAATTTGAGATGATCATGGTTAGAGAAATCACATTTTTATTAGGCCTCCAAGTGCATCAACTTGAGAATGGGATATTTAAATCTCAATCTAAATATACTAGGGACCTATTAAAGAAGTTTTGTGCTAAGCAGTCATGCACACCCCATGAGTTCCTCGACTAAGCTTAGCAAAGACATTATAGGCAAGGACGTCGAGCAAACACTCTATAGGAGTATGATAGGTAGTCTTCTCTACTTGACCGCTAGCCGTCCCGATATAGCCTTTAGTGTTGAATTTTGTGCGCGTTACCAAGTGTCCCCAAAAGAGTCTCGCTTACACTTAAACACATCATCAAATACTTGATTGGCACTCTTTCTTATGGAATTTGGTATTTATTTGATACCAATGACCGTTTATTAGCTTATTCGGATACCAATTGGGTCGGGGATGTTGATAGTTGTAAAAGCACCTCGAGTGGATGCTTTTACTTTGGGAGTTATCGTCTCTTGATTGAGTAAGAAGCAAAACTTCATCTCTTTATCCACGGCGAAGTCCGAGTACATTGCCGTCGAGAGTTGTTGCACATAACTCCTATGAATGAAGCAAATGTTGGAAGATTATGGGATTACTCGAGGCACAATGGCTATTTCCTGCGATCATACAAGTGTAATCCACATTTCTCTTAATCCGGTCCAACATTCTCGTACAAAACATATTAGGATTTATGAGCACTTTATTCGTGATCTAAGATCGTTTCCTTGAACTTCATGAGTACCGAACATCAATTAGCCGACATTTTCACTAAACTTTTAAATGCACTTAGATTTTAGGATTTTAGGAAGTCTTTGGTTATTTGTGTCAATGATTGAGTTTGGGTATTGTATTTAGTATAGAGTGATTATCATATTACTATCTTTTGTCTCTATTACTAGATTGTATTTTTATGTTTATATCTTTTAAAACAAATAAAAAAAATCTTTTCTTTAAGTAAAATTGAAAAATATTTTTGTATTTTTCTTTACACCATAAGAGGATGTGCATTTACGATGTTTGAATCACAATTACATTCCATCCATTCATGTGATTTACTCATGGTGTTATGTGACTTGGCTTTATTTTTTTAGTGTACTTAATAAAGCATGTTTAACATTTCATTGTTCTTTGATGATTACTTCCTTCATACTAAATTCTTTATATCGCCATTATTGCACACATGCACGAACCTTTTGAATATTATACTTGTTTTTCATACGTCGAATAAGGTGTTCTTATCTCAATCGTGCTTGATAACTAACCAAATGTACTAGTAACTAATTGTGCTTGTGAGAACCATTGCCCGGATTTCTTTTCCCCAAAAATTTTATTTTGTTTAAGCAATGGAAAAGGGCTACGAAAGAAGAAATCTTCTTTGCAATAGAGACCACCATTAGCAAAGCCTAAAAGATGATTTTGACACATAAAAACAAAAGAGTCAAGGCCAATTTTTATTTCATTGATGCTTCGCTATCATAAGCATTAGGATTTCTTCGAAATTTTTTGAGACTTCATGATTAAAATGTAAGATTTTAATGGTCTTATAAGTTGAAGATCAATGAGTTTGCGCAGTAAACTTCCTTTAAAAACATTAAAAAGTTTGGCGTTATAGATTTGAGAAGCATTAAAACTCATGGCATTTTGCATAAGTTGAGTCAATTTCACTTTGTTCAATAATTTTAAACCTAAGGTTGAATTGAGTTATTTCTTTAGGAGTATCTCGTTGACTTCGTGAACCTTTGATTCGAATTCCTATGTTGATTTTTCCGTGCTTTATGTCCACACACTTTCATTCCATTTCCATAATTAAGATATTTTCGTGCTACTCCATGGTGTGACTGTTTGTATTTGTACTTATACGTATATTTCTATACACAAAAAATTTGAAAAATTTTCAAAAATAATTTGGTACTTCTTTAAAATCTCATCGCATGTGCTTAATTATTTATGTTTTTGAAAATATTTCATATTTGGATTTGCGTGATGATAACACTTCATGATTAGTTTCTAACCCTTTGTTTATTACGAATAAAAAGGGGGAGAACATACTAAGGGAGAGTTTTTTTGTATATTCTTTAAACTCTATACATCACGATATTTCTTTTTCTTTATGTGTGTAGGTCATTTCCGCCTTGATGATTTGATGGAATACATGATGAAGACTTTCAGTTCAAGACAATGTCAAAAGTGTCTTTTTCTTTTTCGAGTTTAGGAGGGCATTAGTTGCACTTGTCTTAGGGGTTATTTGTTTTCAGTTTATGTTTTGTACCGGAAAAGCCAAAGGGGAGATTTGTAAGAGAAAGTTTTATAAATGCTCATTATCTATTTCATTTGGGAGTATTCTATTACATTTTCACGTAGATTCTCAAGAGCTTCAAGTGAAGATAAGCTAGTGACCAAGCAATAACCGAAGATCGAATGTTGAGATTGTTATTACAATCATTGAGAAGGTATATGGTTTTGATTATGCATAAACACTTTATTCAAGGGTTTCTTTTATAAATTGTTCGAGGCTTGTTTTTAAAATGACTTTTGAAAAGAAAAATATTTTTATTTTTTAAGTCGTTCGAACAACTTTATGTCTTCGTTCGAATAAGATCGAGAACTTCAAACGAACATCAAACTGCATTTTTCTGTTTACAAAACTAATATCATTCGAAGCTCATTGGAAAGAGGTTAGCTATTCATTGGAATGAGGTTTACCTTGGTTCGAATGAGGTCTTGTTTTTGTTCGAACAAGGCTTGTCAAAATTTGTGCCGACTCAAAATTCATATTTTCAGTTAAAAAAAAGATCTTGGGATCAGTGTTTCTCAAAACTTTTGACGAAATTGGTTTTCCCATACATATCTAAAAGATAGCCAAACCCTAGTTTGTTTAAAACTCTTTTGTTTCACAAATCCAAACCCTTGAATGATTTGTTGAGCATTGATGAAACCTTAGGAAAATACCATTCATGCTTATATCCTTGTAGAGTTGATTCTCTACAGCTAAAGATAGGAAACTGATTTCTGAGGTTGATTGGGGGATACAGAGGCAAGTGGAGCTTGCTGTGAGAGGTGCTGGATTTACATCGTTTGCTATTCAAAATAAGGAGTGAAGCTGCGACACTTAGTGGAGATCTAAATTTTGTAAGTTTATAATCATCGTTCTGTAATACTCGGTTGTAAATAGTGTTGAAATATAAGTTTTTCCTAAACGAGATTTTTTTCTCATCTCCTATATTTTGTTTGTTAGGTTGTGATTAGTTTTCATTTAGTTTCAATATCTTGCATGTCTAGGTTCTCCTACATTAACAAGATAAAATTTGGACTAAATTGAATTTGATTTGTGTGTGTGACCTAGTTTATGATTTATATATATAATCGGACCACTTAACATTTTTCATTTTACGTAAGTAACGAAGATGGTGGAGAGGAGGGTGTGGGTTGGGGCCGGGGCCGGTGGGAGGTTGGGTGATTGGGGGTCTTGTTGAGTTCTCCTGGAGGTGTTTTGTGTGTGTGTGTGTGTGTGAGTGTGAGAGGGGGGAGGGGGGGGGGGGAGAAAGAGAGAGTAATTTTAATTTTTGAGTTTGAAATTATTTTTCAATTATAATTATTTTTCTTTTTAATTTTTAATCATTTTTCTTTTTTTTGAATTATTTTAATTAAAAAGGCCACGTGTCGGTTATATTTAATGGTTGTACTAACGTTTTAAGCAAAAGTCTAATTTTTAAATAAAATTATACGTAAATCCAAAATCAAAGATTAATAATGTATTAAAGTTAAAAAAAATTATGAACTAATTATAAATTGGCATCTGGGTTGTAAGGAATTGAGTATGGTCTTGGTAATTGTGGTTCAAGTCCCAAAATGTTGATGTGAGTTGAGGAACTGTGCAGCTAGGGTTGACAAAAGCTAAACCCCCAAAACAAGATTAATTAATGAATATAGGGTTAGGGTTGACATACTTGGTTGAGCAGCCTAACCCTGTTCACCACCCTTGATACGCTCAGGGAGGACATAGTTAACGGTGAGGACTCGACCGTAGAGCTCAGCTCCGTTCTTGTTGTCCATAGCAGAAGCGACGTCTTCTCTCTCAAGAAAAGTGACGAATCCGAAGGAACGGTGCTTCAGAGTGGCCTGATCCAAGGGGGTTTTCACATCTTTTATGTCTCCGAATGGTATGAATGCCGCATGTATTATGGAATCATTATCCTCCTCCGCCAAACCCCCTGTAATCAACCATTTCTTTAATAAGTCCGTCAATATCAATATATATGTTTGGAGTTAGAATAGAGATGGCTGCAGTTCTTACCCACGTACAAAGTGTTCTTCTACACCTTCTCATTCATTCTCTCTTCCGTCCGCTGCCACGACCTACCTCCTTTGCATATTTTGATCACCCTCTTCACTTGTATTTCATTTATTTTTGTGCTATCATAGATTTTCTTATGCCTTTAATTTAGGATAAAATATAAAAAAGTTCATCAAACATTTTTTAATACACATTTAGTCCAACCCTTTAATTTTGTACCAAAAAGTTCCTTATTCTCTTATCTTTAAAAGTCCGCGGCAGTGGCATGGTAAATCCTTTTTGACATGGTGAAGGACTTTTTGGTGCAAAATAAAAAGGCTTGGACTAAACATGTATTAAAAAAAGTTGGAGGAATTATTTGGTATATGCCCCTTAATTTACTAATATTTACTACTCTCAAATAGACAAATCGGGTTAAATCTGGGCGAGTATAATATGGGTCGGTCCTAATTTTGATGGATCAAATATGGGCTATGTTGAAATCTGCTCTAGGTTCAGGTTAGGCTGCCCATAAATTTTTTTTAGGGTTACCATATACCAATTTAAAAAATATACAAGTGTACATATACTGTCAATGTGTGTGTGTGTATATATATATATATATATATATATATATATATATATATATATATATGCCTATATGTGTGTGTGTGTGTGAGAGAGAGAGAGAGAGAGAGAGATGGGAGATGATGCAGAAAGGGAGATCGAGTGGAAGAGAGAAAGTAGAAAGAAGAAGAAAAAAATGAGAGAAAAAGAGAGAAGAGAGTAGTTAGGTTTGTGAATTTTATTACGGGAGATAGATAGAGCTATGTGTTGCTCAATTGATTAGAAAGACTTTGGTATTATAGGGTTCTTTATTATAAAGCCATATGTAAAATGAGTGTCCATATTTGATCCACCATTTTTTATGATTGGGCTCACATTTCACCCGTAGTTGTAAAACATGGGCCCCATATTTTAAAAATTGGGCTAATATGGGTGGTTCAAATAATACGGGCCTATTTTGCCACTTCTACTTATTTATCATCTCCTAAACTATATAAGTTTGACCAATTTAATTGATAAATTAATAATTTAATTAATTTAATTTTTTGATTAAATTTTTCATTCGATATAATACACACCTATAGTTTAATGATTATAGACAAAAAAATATTTTTTTAAAAATTTTAAAATAATTTTAAACTACTTTTATTTTTTAAAATTGAAGAATTATTCTCTTTTTGAATAATATTAAAACCTCAAAAATTTACCTAAATAATAGGAAAAGGTAAGTATTTTTTTTAATTATGAGTTTTCAAAAAATGGGATAAAAAAATTCAAGTTTTATAATAATCCATTTTGTTCTTTTTAGTTTAGGGACAATGGGGGGTAAAAAAAATTAATTTTTTTATAATTTTAAAATTGTTTTACACTGTTTTCTTAAGTTCAAGAATTACTCTCTTTTTTAATAACATTTAAAACCTCCTAACTGTAATATCCCGTATTTTAATGCTATATTAATTTGGTGATTTATTAAATTTAATGTGAGTTAATTATTTAATAAAAATCCGAAAATTAATTATGTTATAATTATTAACGTGACGAGAGTTAGTAATTATGAAAAATTTGTTGAATATTACTAATGATCAAAGTAATATGTAATATTGGTTATATTGAATGTCACGAGTGAATAAAATGACAGTTTTGGAAATTTGGGTCGGGACGCGCCCGTGTCGCGTCGGGACTAAATATTGATAAATAAAAGTGAATATTTTATAAGTCGTTCATATGGTCATTTTGAGTGCGCCAACGCATCCGGAAGGGTCGAGATAGTCAAAAAAGTGTAGCCGGAGGTTTAGTTTGGGTCTCGGGGCATTTTTAGGCCTAATTGGTACCCCGGGAGGGCGTTTTGGACATTTCACATTTTTGGGTAATTAAACCCACGAAAATCAGTAATCTATATCAGCCATTTAGGTTAGTCAGCTAGGGTTAGAAAACTCAAACACAAGAACGGCCATAGGAGAGGAAGAAGAGAGCTCTCAAGGCAAATTCAAGGCCCAAATGCCATCCGTTTGCACCGCCACCACCACCAACGCGTAGATCGTGCAACGGGCTACGCAACCACACCAAAATCATCTGCAAATTAGAACACCAAAAATCCCAGGCAAGTGTTTATCTTGCTTATTTCGTTGGTGCATCTTTCATATTAGTGTAGGAGTAATTAAAATGAGTTTTTATGGAAGAAACCTAAGATATGAGTTAGGAAATTGCATGTAGTGATGAATAAATTGATAATTCTGGAAACCCTTGCCATGTAGAGGAATTACCCACGAAATTATGATGTTTATAAGAAGAAATTTCTGGAAATACTTGTTAGAACCATGTTTAAGATAATTCTAGGGTTCTTGATAATTATAATAATTTTTGGTTGGTTAATCCATGTATAATGATAGAATTCCTCATGCTTCACGTTGGAAATACCTAGTAGGATGATATAATGTTTGTAGTACAATTTTTGAGACGGTTAGGATTGAAAAATATGGATTTGGATGAAGAAATGTGTTAGAACCCGTAACTGCAAAACTGCAGAAATCGAAATACCTGCTTGATCGATCGATCGAGTCAAGAGCTTCGATCGATCGAAGGTTCGCTCGATCGAGCCCCAACCCTCGATCGATCGACCCCTCCTGGCAGACTCCTATTTCCCTTTTTAAATGAGTTAAATTCAATTTATAGTGAAATAATTCTTGGACATCCTTAATAAAGTGTTTTGGGAGATAGGGAAGATCAGTAGGACATATGAATAATTTTGGGACTCTTAATATGAGACGAGAATTGTATTTTTGGGGATAATTACTTTAGGGTCGATGAATTTATGTATTAAAGGGGGAGATACATAAGAGGGTTACATTGGAACATAAAAAGGACACCTACTGAATTTTATACTTGGGAAGATAGAGTCCATGTGAGTTACGTAATAAGATGGAAGAATCCTTCGAATTAAGGTTAGAGACGTGATACCAATAATGTGAAAATAAGGATAAATGTCGTAACTATGGGATTTGAGATATACCTAATATTGTTATGGTAATATTAGTATAGTTATATGATTGTGTATTCATATACTATTTATGTGTGAAAATCATGCCCACGCTACTTGCTATCCCTGAGGTTACCGCGCTGGGACAGTCTTATCTCGATGGGACCTTTATGGGGGATATTGACTTGTAGCCTAGAAGATAGATATCCTTGGTACAGGCTATCGATGTGATAGTTCAGACGGTCCTAAGAGACGCAGGCATGTGCCATCCTCTTAGAGACTTGGAATCTATGCTTCGCATCAATATTGTTTGTGTATGTATGTTAATACAATTCGAGAGTGATTCCGAATGTATTCCCCTTAATATGAGTGATATGGGGCTTTGGATAGTAGAGTATGCCCGCACCATAGTTTATTTGGGGTGCTGTTATAATATATATATTATACGAGTAGTTAATATATATATGAAATTCTGGAATTTGGAACTGCCTACTGTGATTTTGTAAGTAGGACATGGTTGATGACTCAAATTATAAATACTTGTTTTGAGAAAGTATAATATGACACTGGAAAACTTTATTGATAAATTTAAAATGAGAACTGTGGTTACAAATTGAAATCTTACGTTTTAAATAATTGTCTTGTTCAGTTTTAAATCTTACGAATAACCTAAGATAAGATGAATCGTCGGGGGAGATTAGTGTGGTATATGATAAATAATCCGTTGGGAAGGTTAGTACGATAGGCGTGCACATTAGAAGAGAGATGAGAATTTCTCAAGAGAGTGTCGCACTAATATTTTGTTGCATTGGCCTGTATCAATTTAAATACTTGCTAAACGAAATTTTTAAATCATATACACTATCGGGCTCTGACCCGTTTCCGTTTTTCTCTCTCTCTCTCTTTTGTATATATATGTATGTACTACAGGTGCCTAGCCACAGGGCGTCTTACTTAGGATCCCTTGGAAGGAACGTACTGCAGCTTAGGTGGGAGTTGCAGGCCACTTGCTTAGGTGATTTCATTTACTTGATTCCATTCCTATGATTCTCAGTTACTGGGGCATGTGTCGCCCTTTCCACTATTTATCTGTTTTGTTGGGACATTTATATTTCAGTTAGTTCTCGTACTGTTACTTTGGGATTTATTCAACATGTATGTTTTACATTAAGTTTTAAATGTTGGGATTTTGGATGTTGAATGTTTAAAGTAATTGGATTATGTTCCAGGATAATTGTTGTATGATTCTTACTTATTGAAAATGTTGTTACTAATTAAATAAATAAATTTTCTATAAAAATATAATTTGGTTAGAAATGTTGAAAAAAAAAATGGTTTTGACACTTAGCTTAATTAATTAGTGTGTTAATTTGGAAAAGTTTATTTTTACGACAGTGATGCTAAGAATGAACCAACTGTTCACCTTGATATTAATTTAATAAAGGAGTGATCGCCCGGTATTTAATTAGGCGGGGTGTCACAGGTGGTATCAGAGCATCAGGTTCTAGTGTCCTTTAGCATCTGTGCGGCCTATTATGCTTTCAGCGTTGCTTTCTTTGATATAGAGCCCTCAGTACTAGGAATGTTGTGTTCATCTCTATACATTGGGAATTCGTGCTTTTACGATTTGTTTATTTGAATGATGAACTCATCCAAATTTATTTAAATTTTCAGATGGACCGTCAAGAAGAACTAGCTAGAACGGTTAAGGGAGTCAACGAGCAAGATTGACTCACTCCTCAAGTATCCCCAGAGAAAATATCAACCGCCGAGTTAGCAGGTATCGTAGCACAAGCAGTTACCACTGCGGTCTTGTAGTATCAAGAACGCAACACACAACTCATGGGGGGAAAAAGATCTAGAGAGTACAATCAGTCTGTCATGACTGGAAATAACAAGTGTGTGAAGACACAAAAAGCGCAACAACAAGCTCTTCAGGCCCATAAAAGCCACGAGGGTAACAAATTGTGCGGGGAAACCCAAAAGCGTCAGGGTAAATAAAGCCAAGGTCCGAGTGAAGTCACAAAGAGGTGTTTCAGTTGTGGAATGGATGATCACAAACGTAAATCTTGTCTGAATCAGACTGGGGATAAACTACAATCCGACCAGCGGAGAATTTCAAAACTTTGCTATAAATGTGTACAGCCGGGTCACAAGTGGATGGATTGTCCTCACCCTGACATAGTTTTTTCGCAAATTTCCCCTCAAGGCCAGCAAGACCAAGGAAAAAGTGAGTCTAGTCAACAACGTGGTAAAGTGAAGCAGTTTCGAAAGAGGAATAAAGTTCCAAGTCAGCAAGGCCGACACCAACAGCAGCAGGGTCGGAGGGGGAGTAACTTCGGAGGCCGATGTTTTGGGTGTGGTAAGCAAGGCCATAGGCGCTAGGATTTTTCGGAGGGAGATAGGGCCCCACAACAGCAGGGTGCCCGTAATGATCCACATGGGCCACTTTTTCCAGTCACTCTCCCAGCACCAGCTCAGGTACCAGCCCTACCAACCTTTCCAGTAGCTCCAGTGCAGCAGGGGCAGTTACAGTACAAACATAGCTATAATGTCCACCAGGCAGCCGCCCCACAGGTACCACCCGCAATTTGGAGTATGTTTTCTACCCATGAAACTTTGGGTCGAATTTTGTTTGTTACTGGGACAACGCATTGATTTATAGCTACATATTATGCGAAGACCTTAGGGTTATTAACCACAGTAGAGAGCACTGTAACGTAGGTAGACTCACCACTGGGGAATGGTTCGCTTATCTTCTTTATATGCCAAGGAGTGGGGGTAGAGATTGGTAGTTTGGTATTACCTGCAGACATGTTAGTCTTAGATATGCATGAGCATGATGTTATTATCGGTATGGATTGGCTCGCATCTTATAGAGCCATGATTGATTGCTTCGGTGGAAGTATTGTTTTGCCATTCCGGGGCAAGAGATGTTTGTAGTGGCGATGCCTCGCCCAGAGGGAGGTTCGACCGCTCATTTGTATTATGTAGAGGAGGATACCTCTAAGGAGGTTGTGATTCCGTTAGACTCTATTCCAGTAGTTTGTGAGTATTCCGATGTATTTCAGGAAATACCAGGCCTACCCCCTAGTCGAGAGATAGACTTTGTTATAGATTTATTGCCAGATACAAGACCTATAGCACGCGCTCCATATCGTATGACTCCGGCAGAGATGCAAGAGTTACGAGATCAGATAGAGCGGCTATTAGGTCAGGGCTTCATTCGCAGGAGTACCTCACCTTGGGGCGCTCCAGTTCTGTTTGTGAAGAAGAGAGATGGTTCACTGAGGTTGTGTGTGGACTACCGGGAGTTGAACAAGGTCACGATACGGAATAAGTATCCGTTGCCTCGAATCGATGATCTGTTCGACCAACTGAGGGGAGCAACTTTCTTTTCGAAGATGGATCTGAGGTCGGGGTACCATCAGCTACGTATTAGAGAGCAGGATGTTTCAAAGAATGCCTTCTTGACGAGATATGGGTCTTACGA
Source organism: Sambucus nigra (assembly GCA_949130495.1). Taxonomy (NCBI): domain Eukaryota; kingdom Viridiplantae; phylum Streptophyta; class Magnoliopsida; order Dipsacales; family Adoxaceae; genus Sambucus; species Sambucus nigra. Next base: position 218,470,946 of record OX422215.1, read on the forward strand.
GTTCAGAGTGATGCCATTTGGTCTCACAAATGCTCCAGCCGTATTCATGGACTTAATGAACTGAATATTCAGAGAGCTCTTGGATCAGTTTGTCATTGTCTTTATAGATGACATTTTGATATATTCACACTCCGAGGAGGAGCACGCCGAGCATTTGAGGCAGGTTCTTCAGACTCTACGAGAGCATCAGTTGTATGCTAAGTACGAGAAGTGTGGATTCTGGTTACGAGAAGTACAGTTCTTGGGCCATGTTGTTTCTGAGCAGGGGATTGTAGTTGACCCGAGTAAAGTGTCAGCGGTGAGGGAATGGGGACAGCCCATGACACCGACAGAAGTGCGTAGTTTCTTGGGGTTAGCTGGATACTACAGGAGATTCATTCGGGGATTCTCCAAAATAGCGGGTCCATTGACGAATCTGACTCGCAAGGGGGTAACATATGTTTGGGATGACGCTTGTCAGTTGGATTTCGACGAGCTTAAAGACAAGCTTACTTAAGCACCAGTTCTTGCTTTACCGAAGCCGGGTGTGGAGTACCTGGTTTACACCGATGCCTCTTTACGGGGACTTGGGGGAGTACTTCAGCAGGAGGAGAAGGCTATAGCTTTTGCCTCCCGCAAGCTTAAGCCGCATGAGAAGAATTACCCCACCCACGACCTGGAGTTAGCAGCGATCGTTTTTGCATTGAGGATATGGAGGCACTACTTATTGGGGGAGAAATTCCGATTGTTCACAGACCACAAGTCACTGCAGTACCTATTCACTCAGCGAGAGCTGTATATGCGACAACGCATATGGTTAGAGTTTGTGAAGGACTATCAGTTTGACATACAGTATCATCCGGGGAAAGCCAACGTAGTTGTTGATGCGTTGAGCCGTAGACCGGTAAATGAGGTAGCGGACGTCTGGAAAGCGAAGTGGAAGGAGTTGGGTCACCAGGACGCAGTTGCCCGTTCCTTCATATCTGTTATGACAGTCACACCCGAGATTGTTATGAGGGTAATACAGGCCCAAACCACGGACCCATTTTGCCAGGAGCATATTGTACGACTTTTAGCCGAGGGTGCTGAGTCCTATTCTGTTAGTTCTGATGGGGGTTTGAGGTTTAATGGGAGATTGGTGGTTCCAGAAGGAACAGAATTACGTCATGCAGTGATGACCCAATCTCACGGGTCCCGATTTGCAGTACATCCTGGAGGAGATAAGATGTACCAGGATATGAGGAGGCAATACTGGTGGAGTGGGATGAAGAAGGAAATTGCTGAGTTCGTGTCCAAGTGTTCTACCTGCCAGCTGGTGAAGGTGGACCATCAGAAACCGTCAGGATTTCTTCAGCCATTGGAAGTACCCGCGTGGAAGTGGGAGAGTATTTCCATGGATTTTATTACAGGGTTGCCTACATCACAGCGGGGCCAGGATTCTATATCGGTGATTGTAGACCGTTTGACCAAGGTGGCTCATTTTCTGCCAGTGCGGACAGACTATACCACGGGTCAGTATGCTCAGTTGTTCATTGCTGAGGTTGTCAGATTACATGGGGTGCCCCTGAATATTGTGTCAGATAGAGACAAGATTTTCGTGTCACGTTTCTGGGAAAGCTTTCAGGAGGCTATGGGTACTGAGTTGAGGTTGAGTTCAGCTTATCACCCACAGACAGATGGACAGACAGAGCGTACTAATCAGATGTTAGAGGATATGCTACGCATGTGTGTTATTGATTTTGGAGGAGGTTGGGAGCCACATCTTCCACTGGTAGAGTTTGCTTATAATAACTCTTATCACTTTACGATTGGTATGGCTCCATTTGAGGCTTTGTATGGAAGGCCTTGTCGTTCTCCAACTTGTTGGCACGAGGTGGGGAATAACAAGTTGCTAGGACCGGAGGTGATTCAGGAAACCTCCGCGAGGATTGAGATGATCAGGAGTCGCATTCGAGTAGCCCAGGACAGGCAGAAGAGCTACGCCGATGCGAAACGGTTCTTTCGGGAGTTTAATATGGGGGACCAAGTGTTACTGCGTGTATCTCCTATGAAAGGAGTGATGAGGTTCGGGAAGAAGGGGAAATTGGACCCGAGGTACGTGGGACCATTTCCCATCATCGAGAGGATTGGGCCGGTAGCATACAGATTGGAACTACTAGAACATTTGCATCGCATTCACGATCTATTGCACATCTCGTCGTTGAGACGGTATCTTCGGGATGATATGGCCCATACTCACATTGCAATAGATGAGATAGACTTACAGCTTGACAGCTCTTACGAGGAGAGACCGGTGGCTATCCTAGACTATAGTGAGAGGAGATTGAGGTCGAAGATAGTTCCACTTGTGCGAGTCCAGTGGGAGCATCATAATGTGGAGGAATTCACATGGGAGCGCGAGGCCGATATGCGCGAGAGATATCCAGATTTTTTCTCACCAGGTATGCCTTGTTTTCCGAATTTCGGGACGAAATTTCGTTATTAGGGGGGAAGTATGTAATACCCAGTATTTTTATGCAATATTAATTTGGGGATTTAGATATCCAGATTTGTTCTTACCAGGTATGCCTTGTTTTCCGAATTTCGGGACGAAATTCCGTTATTAGGGGGGAAGTATGTAATACCCCGTATTTTTATGCTATATTAATTTGGGGATTTATTAAATTTAATGTGAGTTAATTATTTAATAAAAATCCGGAAATTAATGAAAAACGTTGCTAATGCCGTTTAATACAAGATTAAACTGTATAAGCAACTCCGAGATGTTTGTTGAAGAAACCCTTTTCTTTTGAAAATAAAACTTATAAACAACAAGATGTGTTTACAAAAACTTATGTACGAGAGTAATCAAGACTTTGTAATCAGTTTTAAAACTAAGACAATTTTAAAAATCAGCACACTTTAGAATGAGATGAGGAGATGAAGATAATCAGAACACACAGTTTTTAACGTGGTAAAACCTCTCCCAATAGAGGAAACATCCACGGTGACTTCTAAGTCACAAAAGTAAAAATCCACTAACAACAAATAATAGTTACAGACAATACAACATACATGCACACAAATCAACCTATTCTAAGTTTAGGAATATACCGCACTTGGTGTCCTTCTAACTTCTCATAGATCTGATTGTTGATGATGTTCTTCCAGTTTGATAACTTCCTTTGCTTTAGCTTCCTTATGTCGACTCAATAATCTTTGATCTTATTCACAACACTTCCAGTGCAGTAGTGTGTTAAGTGTTTGTGATGTGATTCCTATCAACATACATGAACTCACACACACTTAGATTTACAGACAGTCCTAGAAAATTACATATAAAGACTATATGCTGTGATTTTCTTTTCTTTCTTTCTTACAGAACTTGAAACCTTTTTGACCTTTCAATATAACCCAGATTCCACGGATATCTTGCTTCAAAATCGGTCAAGATCTTAATCAATCTCTGTTTTAAAAATATTTTTGAGATTGAAAATCTCCAAGTGTGAATCCAACTAGGTCAAGGTTAAGTTTCGTAAGAATAGAAACCATAAAACATTTTCAAAACTAAATCAGTAAGGATTTTCTTAAATCGAGAAAGAAACATGCAAACCTAGTGAAATGTAACATGCAGAGTGTAGATCTACAATTTATATGAAGAAGAAATACAGATCTTCACACGAATGTTTAAGTTGGTAATAAGATCATAGACTAAGAGGTTACTGCTTCAATGTGAACAAACCACTCTCTCTCTCAAACACTCAAGGTTGTGTTTGGGGTTGTGTGTATACGAAGGTTTGAATCAGAAATGAAGTGTTTAGGGTTAGGGTTTGGTTTTGGCTAATAGTTTTCCCTTTCTCTCTCTTTTCTCTTTTCTTTTCTCTCTTCTCTCTCACTTCTCTCTTCTCTCTATTTTTTTCTCTCAGAAATGACGACTGCCAAAAGTCTTGAAATGTTGAGAAATAGAGGGCTTTTATAGGAGGGAAGGAAGATTCTGGAAAGACGAAGGCAATCAAGGGCTGAGATCAAGTCTTCCTAAAATTGACTTGATCCAAGGGTTATAAGAAGGCGGTGGTTAAGTCGAATGTGATTGGTTCACAGGATAGCACAAGGATAGGTTTAAAACACATGCAGGCCATCGATAAGGATTGATCCAACGATCAGCAAACCACCAGGCAACACTCTCACATAACAAACAAAAATTGATGCATCAGGCAAGTGACAAGTGTTGCAATGTGATTGGCTTACAAACGCGCGTCAAAAAAATTACAGGCAGCACCCTGAAGTCTCTAGCGCATTTACATTCTACCCAATCAAACATTCTAATGAAAAATGAATTTTTCAAAATAGCAAATTAACCCCACAAATTTTATAATCACACTTTTATTAAAGAAAACATTATTTTAAAAATGTTTAAAAATTCCCAAAAAAATTAAAACAACATTTTAAGGGGAATTTAACACACAATCAATTTCAAGCAATATATACACATGTATGAACTTCTAATTGTGTGAAGTGTGATTCAATTTATACCTTCTTGGATTATTGAAGAGGATTAGAGAGATAACTTCTGAGGCTCTTTGGATTCTAGGTTAGACAACCAATTTTGTCACTATTTCCAAATTAGTTGAGAACTTATACAATATAGACTTAAGCAAGTCAAAGGTATAAGGTGCTTCAATCTCCCCCTTTGGAAATATGAGACAAAATCTCCTTTGAGTTAGCTTAAACTCTAAGGGAACCAAAAAATAATAAAACCTAGTCCTATACAAAAGATACTATCTACCCATTTCCTAGAAAGTCAAAAATTACATAACTCAACTATTTACAAAATTTGTACACTAGAAAAGGTAGACAATCAGTAGAAGAGATTCCTGCAAATATGCACACTAAGATCAAGCAGTTTAGATGAAATGTGAACAAAACATTGAACCCTTAAGACTCAAATTTCTCCACCATTTTGTCTCAAATGGACAAAGGGTAAAAATTAAGGTCTTCAGAGTTTAATCAGCATATACCATACCTATAGAATTACGCAAATACATAAATCTGTTAAAGTCTAAAGGTTTAGTGAACATGTCTGCAAGTTGCAGATCAGTAGGTAGGTAATGGATTTCTAACTCCTTAGTTTCAACAAGTTCGCGTATAAAATGATGTCTTATTTTAATATACTTAGTTCGCGAGTGTTGAACCGGGTTTTTAGATATGTTAATAGCGCTTTGATTGTCATAATACAATTGTAACTGATCTTCTTGAATCCCATAGTCTCTTAACATTTGTTTTATCCATAGCAATTGAGCACAGCAACTTCCTGCTGCTATATATTCGGACTCAGCCGTAGATAAAGATGTGCAATTCTATTTTTTGCTACTCCAACCAACTAAATTATTGCCGACATAATAACAAGCACCTGATGTACTGTCATCAGTACATCCGGCCCAATCAGCATCAGTATACCCTATGATGGTGCTGCAGGTATCATTAGTGTACCTAAGTCCAAGATTAAGAGTGCCCTTTATGTACTTGATTATACGTTTTACACACGATAAATGTCTCTCTTTAGGGTTATTCTGGTAACGAGCATACAGACATAACACTGGCTACCGAAAGTCCTTAGATATTTCAGATTCGGCTTCTTACCGTATCACAACTCATAAGGGGTTTGTTTAGTGTTTTTCATAAGGTAAACCCTATTAATGATATGACACGCAGTTCTAATAGATTCTACCCAGAAGTATTTAGGTAGAGATTTGGCATGCAACATGACACGTGCCATCTCCTGAAGAGTTCGGTTTTTCCTTTCAGCAATACCATTCTGCTGAGGAGTCTTAGGGGCACTGAATTCATGTTTGTAACCGTTGTAGTCACAATATTCAACTATTCCTGTGTCTATGAACTCTCCCCCTCTATCACTACGAATACGATTGACTTGCGTGTCCTTCTCATTTTCAATTCTTAGTAAAATTTTCAAAAAATTCTGAAACGTGTCAGATTTTTGTTTCAAGAAGGCAACCCAAGTGAATCGTGTGAAATCATCAACCATGAAAAGGATATAACTGTGTCCACAAAGACTAACAGTTCTAGAGGGACCAATAAGGTCCATATGGATGAGATCTAGAGGTCTAGAGGTGAGAATGTCTTTAACCTTTTTATGCGAAGTCTTAACTATTTTTCCTTCCTGGCAATGACCACAGACAACACTGGAAATAGGTTTAATTTTAGGAATTCCTCTAACAATGTCTTTACTAGACAATCTACCAAGGATATCATAACTTAGGTGACCCATACGATTATGCCAGATTTCATTGTCATCCATTCTGACAATGTTACAGGTTTCAGAACCATTCTTGACAGTATAACAATTGTCAGGTGTTCTAAATCCGGTAATAATGCATTTACCTTTATCATTTAGAATTTTACAATTGTTCTTTGAAAAGGTAACTGTATGGTCAGAGTAAAAAAATTGTGATATACTTAGGAGGTTGGCTTTAAGTCCTTTAACTAAAAGTACATTTTCGAGAGTAGACATTCCCTCTTCTTTTAAGGTTCCTTTACCTATGATCTGGGATGAAACTCCGTCACCAAAGACAACTTTGCCTCCAGAAAATCTGGTTTTGTTTAAGAGTTTGGTTTCATCTCCTGTCATATGTTTGGAGCATCCTGAATCTAAGTACCAACCAGATGAAGTGTGTTCAGCTTTTAAAGCAGTGATAACAATGTTACACTTCATTGGGGGTAAAAGATCATCTTTTCTAACCCAAATAGTTCTAGTTTTAATTTTGCGCAAGTTTGCTCTCATTTGATAAAATTTTCGAGAAGTAGATTTTTGAAAAACATTTGGAGCAAAAAACTGATTATTGTGGAAAATTTGAGCTTCTGGTTTAGGATAGTTTTTGGGAGCCTTTCTCTTAAATGAACTCTTAGTTTTGGTCTTTCTATTCCTGTAGTTAGAGTTCTTGTCAGGTTGTCTTGGAAGGACATAATGGTTACGATTTTGCCTAGAATAGTTAAAGTTCTTGTAGACAGAAGTGTTGTACATAGGGGTGTTTAGACGCCTAGCATAACAACCTTCAAAGGAATGACCATAAATGTCACAGTACGAGCAATATTGATTGCTTGAGGGATAAATTTCCTTAGGAAAACCACTAAAGATGGGTTTAACCGCATTTTGTTCAGAAGTCCTATTCCTAGGAGGGATGGTTTTAAAGGTAGATTCAGCCTTTCTGATCAAAGGACAGACGTATTTAGTCTTAAGTGTAGTGTCAGCCTTAGAATTACTAGACTCTCCAATGTCTTTCTGTTGTTGCTTTTGATCAAATTCCTCTTTAATAAAATGAAAGTCTGGACATGTTTCGATTGGTCTTTTGCCCCCAGACACAAACTTAATAGGTTCAAGATTTGTAGTTTGTGGTTTGTTCTTAGGGCAAAATCCAATACCGGTTCTATCATCAGAATTGGTCTTGGATTCAACAACAAAGTCAGTAAAATAATTTGAATTGTTTTCAAACTTAGAAATTTTTTTGAAAACAGTTGCCGTCTTTGTTTTTGCTTCCTCCAGTTCTAATAATGTTCCCTTGTATTTCATTTCCAGGGTTTCATTAGTTTTAGTCAACTCTTTTAATTTTTAATCAAAAGTTTCAATTTCGGATTGATGAGACAGACACTGGTTAGTGTATTCTTCAGCATTCAGCTTCACAATAAGACTTAGATCATCTAATTTCTTAGTCAGGTCTCTAACAGTCTTCTCCAGTCTAGTGCCTTTTTTGAGGGTTTTAGCATACAAAGTATGAATATCAGGGAGGTCATCTGTGTCTGAGTCGCTAAGTGAAGTGTGTGTAGTGACCCCTAACGATTCAGTTTTAGTACTCACGCACCCATTTACATCGTCGTTATCGAGATCACTTTGACTCACACACACGGAACTAGAACTAGCAATATTTTCAGATAATAAAGCATCTAGGCCAGTCAAAGCAGTATTCACACAAGCAGGAGTAGGAGCATCATTATCACACACAGGCATATCATCATTGTAAATGATCTTAGCATAAAAGGATATACAAGAGTCAAGTACATTTGATGACTCAAGTTCCTCTTCATCAGAGTCACTTGAATCATTCCAAGTTTTACAGACATTGGCTCTATTGTGTGTGTTGGCTTTATTCAGATTAACTCTGCAATTGTGAGCAATGTGACCTAGTTTCCCACATCTAAAACATTCAATCTTTTTAAGGTCTCTGTTGGGTCTGGAGTTGTTGTCCTTAGGATGTTTGTCAAGACCTCTCTCATGAGGTTTGGGATTAGACAGAGTAGGATAATTAGGCTTGCCTTATTTTGTTGCCTGTTTGTTTCTAAATTTAACAATTTTCTTAAAATTTTTAGACATTAAGGCAATCTGATTATCTAGTTTGTCTATATCACACTCCTCATCAGAGTCAGAGTTGATCAAATTAGTCTCAAGTTTAGATATCTTAGAGGCAAAACTCAAGTTAGAGTTGGGCTGTTTTCTTTGTGAATGATTTAATTGTTTCTTAAAGTCTAATTCCATTTCCACAGTCCTAAGTTTGCTACTGAGTAACTCAGGGGTAAGGTTTTGATCACTCATTTCCTCAATAGCATACCTCTTGCTGTCAAACTTTTGTGGTAATGATCTTAGAATTTTAGAGACAATTTCATTCCTATCATAAGTTATACCATTAGCATGCAACTTAGTAACTATATCAGTTAAGTTCATGTAAAAGTCATCAAAAGACTCAGAGTCAAACATAATCGAAGAGTTGTACTGCTGGGTAAGCATTTGAGTTTTATCAGCTTTAACTCTTGAGTCTCCTTCATGGGCAGTGATTAATGTGTCCCAAGCTTCCTTAGAAGTGGCACAAGATGAGATTCTCTTGAACTCATACTCATTAATAGACATAAAAATGGCATTCTTGCCTTTATTGTTATTTCGAGAAATAGATTTCTCTTCTTGGGTAAACTCACTTAAGATTTTCTTTATCCTCTCATCACTTCCTTCAGTGGCTGGTTTAGTAGGATACGTGTATCCATTTTCAATAATGTCCCAGACATCATCTCCTAAAGTCCCTTGGATGAAGGCAACCATTCTTACTTTCCAGTAAGCAAAGTTGTTTCCATCAAAGAGTGGAGGTATGGACAGATTACCAAACCTTTCATTCTTCTCGTCCATAGTTAGGTTTTTCAGAAAACGATTTCAGAAACACAAGATCTTTGTGAAATAAAAGTTTACAGGGCTCTGATACCAATTGAAAAATGTTGCTAATGCCGTTTAATACAAGATTAAACTGTATAAGCAACTCCGAGATGTTTGTTGAAGAAACCCTTTTCTTTTGAAAATAAAACTTATAAACAACAAGATGTGTTTACAAAAACTTATGTACGAGAGTAATCAAGACTTTGTAATCAGTTTTAAAACTAAGACAGTTTTAAAAATCAGCACACTTTAGAATGAGATGAGGAGATGAAGATAATCAGAACACACAGTTTTTAACGTGGTAAAACCTCTCCCAATAGAGGAAACATCCACAGTGACTTCTAAGTCACAAAAGTAAAAATCCACTAACAACAAATAATAGTTACAAACAATACAACATACATGCACACAAATCAACCTATTCTAAGTTTAGGAATATACCCCACTTGGTGTCCTTCTAACTTCTCATAGATCTGATTGTTGATGATGTTCTTCCAGTTTGATAACTTCCTTTGCTTTAGCTTCCTTATGTCGACTCAATAATCTTTGATCTTATTCACAACACTTCCAGTGCAGTAGTGTGTTAAGTGTTTGTGATGTGATTCCTATCAACATGCATGAACTCACACACACTTAGATTTACACACAGTCCTAGAAAATTACATATAAAGACTATATGCTGTGATTTTCTTTTCTTTCTTTCTTACAAAACTTGAAACTTTTTTGACCTTTCAATATAACCCAGATTCCACGGATATCTTGCTTCAAAATCGGTCAAGATCTTAATCAATCTCTGTTTTAAAAATATTTTTGAGATTGAAAATCTCCAAGTGTGAATCCAACTAGGTCAAGGTTAAGTTTCGTAAGAATAGAAACCATAAAACATTTTCAAAACTAAATCAGTAAGGATTTTCTTAAATCGAGAAAGAAACATGCAGACCTAGTGAAATGTAACATGCAGAGTGTAGATCTACAATTTCTATGAAGAAGAAATACAGATCTTCACACGAATGTTTAAGTTGGTAATAAGATCATAGACTAAAAGGTGACTGCTTCAATATGAACAAACCACTCTCTCTCTCAAACACTCAAGGTTGTGTTTGGGGTTGTGTGTATACGAAGGTTTGAATCAGAAATGAAGTGTTTAGGGTTAGGGTTTGGTTTTGGCTAACAGTTTTCCCTTTCTCTCTCTTCTCTCTTTTCTTTTCTCTCTTCTCTCTATTTTTTTCTCTCAGAAATGACGACTTCCAAAAGTCTTGAAATGTTGATAAATAGAGGGCTTTTATAGGAGGATAGGAAGATTCTGGAAAGACGAAGGCAATCAAGGGCTGAGATCAAGTCTTCCTAAAATTGACTTGATCCAAGGGTTATAAGAAGGCGGTGGTTAAGTCGAATGTGATTGGTTCACAGGATAGCACAAGGATAGGTTTAAAACACATGCAGGCCATCGATAAGGATTGATCCAATGATCAGCAAACCACCAGGCAACGCTCTCACATAACAAACACAAATTGATGCATCAGGCAAGTGACAAGTGTTGCAATGTGATTGGCTTACAAACGCGCGTCAACAAAATTACAGGCAGCACCCTGAAGTCTCTAGCGCATTTACATTCTACCCAATCAAACATTCTAATGAAAAATGAATTTTTCAAAATAGCAAATTAACCCCACAAATTTTATAATCACACTTTTATTAAAGAAAACATTATTTTAAAAATGTTTAAAAATGTTTAAAAATTCCCAAAAAAATTAAAACAACATTTTAAGGGGAATTTAACACACAATCAATTTTAAGCAATATATACACATGTATGCACTTCTAATTGTGTGTAGTGTGATTCAATTTATACCTTCTTGGATTATTGAAGAGGATTAGAGAGATAACTTCTGAGGCTCTTTGGATTCTAGGTTAGACAACCAATTTTGTCACTATTTCCAAATTAGTTGAGCACTTATACAATATAGACTTAAGCAAGTCAAAGGTGATTCAATTAATTATGTTATAATTATGAACATGACGAGAGTTAATAATTATGGAAAATTTGTTGAATATTACTAATGAGCAAAGTAATATGTAATATTGGTTATATTGAATGTCACGAGTGAATAAAATGACAATTTTGGAAATTTGGGCCGGGACGCGCCCGTGTCGCGTCGGGACTAAATATTGATAAATAAAAGTTAATATTTAATAAGTCATTCGTATGGTCATTTTGAGTGCGCCAACGCGTCCGGAAGGGTCGAGATAGTAAAAAAAGTGTACCCGGAGGTTTAGTTTGGGTCTCGGGGCGTTTTTAGGCCTAAGTGGTACCCCGGGAGGGTGTTTTGGACATTTCACATTTTTGGGTAATTAAACCCACGAAAATCAGTAATCTATATCAGCCATTTAGTTTAGTCAGCTAGGGTTAGAAAACTCAAACACAAGAACGGCCATAGGAGAGGAAGGAGAGAGCTCTCAAGGCAAATTCAAGGCCCAAAAGCCATCCGTTTGCACCGCCACCACCACCAACGCGTAGATCGCGTATCGGGCTTCGCAACCACACCAAAATTATCTGCAAATCAGAACACCAAAAATCCCAGGCAAGTATTTATCTTGCTTATTTCGTTAGTGCATATTTCATATTTGTGTAGGAGTAATTAAAATGAGTTTTTATGGAAGAAGCCTAAGATATGAGTTAGGAAATTGCATGTAGTGATGAATAAATTGATAATTCTGGAAACCCTTGCCATGTAGAGGAATTACCCACGAAATTATGATGTTTATAAGAAGAAATTTCTGGAAATACTTGTTAGAACCATGTTTAAGAGAATTTTACGGTTCTTGATAATTATAATAATTTTCGGTTGGTTAATCCATGTATAATGATAGAATTCCTCATGCTTCACGTTGGAAATACCTAGTAGGATGATATAATGTTGGTAGTAAAATTTTTGAGACATTTGGGATTGAAAAATATGGATTTGGATGAAGAAATGTGTTAGAACCCGTAACTGTAAAACTGCAGAAATCGAAATACCTGCTTGATCGATCGATCGAGCCCCGAGCTTCGATCGATCGAAGGTTCGCTCGATCGAGCCCCAGCCCTCGATCGATCGACCCCTCCTGGCAGACTCATATTTCCCTTTTTAAATGAGTTAAATTCAATTTATCGTGAAATAATTCTTGGACATCCTTAATAAAGTGTTTTGGGAGATAGGGAAGATCAGTAGGACATATGAATAATTTTGGGACTTTTAATATGAGACGAGAATTGTATTTTTGGGGATAATTACTTAAGGGTCGATGAATTTATGTATTAAATCGGGAGATACATAAGAGGGTTACGTTGGAACATAAAAAGGACACCTACTGAATTTTATACTTGGGAAGATAGAGTCCATGGGAGTTACGTAATAAGATGGAAGAATCCTTCGAATTAAGGTTAGAGACGAACCCTTATACATGATACCAATAATGTGAAAATAAGGATAAATGCCGTAACTATGGGATTTGAGATATACCTAATATTGTTATGGTAATATTAGTATAGTTATATGATTGTGTATGCATATACTATTTATGTGTGAAAATCATGCCCACGCTACTTGCTATCCCTGAGGTTACCGCGCTGGGATAGTCTTATCTCGACGGGACCTTTATGGGGGATATTGACTTGTACTCTAGAAGATAGATATCCTTGGTACAGGCTAACGATGTGATAGTTCAGACGGTCCTAAGAGACGCAGGCACGTGCCATCCTCTTAGAGACTTGGAATCTATGCTTCGCCTCAATATTGTTTGTGTATGTATGTTAATACAATTCGAGAGTGATTCCGAATGTATTCCCCTTAATATGAGTGATATGGGGCTTTGGATAGTAGAGTATGCCCGCACCATAGTTTATTTGGGGTGCTGTTATAATATATATATTATACGAGTAGTTAATATATATATGAAATTCTGGAATTTGGAACTGCCTACTGTGATTTTGTAAGTAGGACATGGTTGATGACTCAAATTATAAATACTTGTTTTGAGAAAGTATAATATGACACTGGAAAACTTTATTGATAAAGTTAAAATGAGAACTGTGGTTACAAATTGAAATCTTACGTTTTAAATAATTGTCTTGTTCAGTTTTAAATCTTACGAATAACCTAAGATAAGATGAATCGTCGGGGGAGATTAGTGTGGTATATGATAAATAATCCGTTGGTAAGGTTAGTACGATAGGCGTGCACATTAGAAGAGAGGTGAGAATTTCTCAAGAGAGTGTCGCACTAATATGTTGTTGCATTGGCCTGTATCAATTTAAATACTTGCTAAACGAATTTTTAAATCATATACACTATCGGGCTCTGACCCATTTCCGTTTCTCTCTCTCTCTCTCTCTCTCTCTCTCTCTTTTGTATATATATGTATGTACTACAGGTGCCCATCCACATGGGCGTCTTGCTTAGGATCCCTTGGAAGGAACGTGCTGTAGCTTAGGTGGGAGTTACAGGCCACTTACTTAGGCGATTTCATTTCCTTGATTCCATTCCTATGATTCTCAGTTACTGGGGCATGTGTCTCCCTTTCCACTATTTATCTGTTTTGTTGGGACATTTATATTTCAGTTAGTTCTCGTACTGTTACTTTGGGATTTATTCAGCATGTATGTTTTACATTAAGTTTTAAATGTTGGGATTTTGGATGTTGAATGTTTAAAGTAATTGGATTATGTTCCAGGATAATTGTTGTATGATTCTTACTTATTGAAAATGTTGTTACTAATTAAATAGATAAATTTTCTTTAAAAATATAATTTGGTTAGAAATGTTGAAAAAAAAATGGTTTTGACACTTAGCTTACTTAATTAGGGTGTTAATTTGGAAAAGTTTATTTTTACGACAGTGATGCTAAGAATGAACCAACTGTTCACCTTGATTTTAATTTAATAAAGGAGTGATCGCCCGTTATTTAATTAGGCGGGGTGTCACACTAACTATACCCCAAATAACAAAAAAAATGAGTTTTTTCTTAAAAAAAAATAGCCTTTCTTAAATTTTATAACGCCCATTTTTTAATAGTATAATTTTGGAACTATAGGGGTAAACACAATTATATTTGGGGGGTTTTTCAAAACAATTTTAAGTAGTTCTTTTTATTTTAAAATGTTTTTAAATTATGTTTTTTCGAATTCGAAGAATTACTCTCTTTTTTAGTAAGAATTAAAACCTCTTAAATGTACCCAAAAAATTGAAATTTTTTTTTGAGTTTTTTTAAAATGGGATAAAAAGTACAAACATTTCCCAAACAATTTTTTTCTTATTTTATTATAGTTTTCTATTAAAACAAAGAAAAAAAGTAAAAAAAATATAATGACGGGATGGAAATGGAAGAAAAACATAAGAAAGAAGGTAGAAAAACACCTCTTTTAATTGAAAAATTGTAAATAGAAGAAAATTTTATTTTTGGATTGTTACAACACCCCTTTGTAACAATTTTCCTTTATTTTTTATTTCATTATATATAACTTTTCTATTAAAGCAAAGAAAAAACTTTAACAATATTTATTCTGAAAAATTTTCAAAATTTTATTGTCATTCTTTATTAAAAAAATAATAAAATGGGAGTTATGAAATTTGGAACAAAAATAGTTTTTTGTCTCATTTCTTTTAAAACTCGTAATTTTCTATTAATAAAACTCATTTTTTAAATTTATTGGGATACATTTCTAAGATTTTAACTCTTATTAAAAAAGAGACTAATTCCTTAAGTTTGAAAAAAAAACTGTTTTAAAATTTTAAAAAATATAAATTTTTATTGTTTTACACCTATTTTCTTTAAAATATTGGGGCAGTTAAGTTTAATGAAAAACTTAATGGAATGGTTGAATTAGCCAAATTATTAGTTTATGGACTAAATTGACAAAATTTGTATAGTTTAGGGGTGATAAGGGTTGTTTACTTCATAACTAAAGTTAAAGCTCATAACCTTAACTTGCCATGTGTTATGTAATAAATCTTCTCTCCAATTTTAACACACCATGGTTTACCTCCATCTTCTTCTTCTTCTTCTTCTTCTTCTTCTTCTTCTTCTTCTTCTTCTTCTTCTTCTTCTTCTTAACTTTTTCAATGTCCTTTTATCTTCTTTGTTTATATAATACATACAATTAGCATTGGGCATATCCAATTATTGATTGAGCAAAACGAGTAGTCTTACGGCAACACCTACCTCATCGTCACAGATCTTATTGGGTTTAAATGGGATGATGTTCTTGATTTAAGACCAACTATTTCTCTCTCTCTCTCTCTCTCTATATATATATATATATATATATATATATATATATAATTTTGTTCTTATTTCTTCTAACTTGCAGTTTAGAGTATATATATGTGTGTGTGTGTGTGTGTGTGTGTGTGTGAGGATGGTATGATAATGGGTGAAAATTATAATTAATGTAAATATGAGATTGAATCTCTGGTAGTAGAAAAAAGGGTTCCAATTAGTATTGGAGAAAACACCAACATAAGATATGATTTGTGATTAATTTATACTCTTCCTTTCTTAAAAATATCTTTGGAACTTTAATAATTGGGTATGATCAATTTGTTTTCACTATTATTATTTCCCCATCTCTAATATTAAAGGTTTTCATCTATGTCAATACATGTGAAGTAATTACATAATTGACAAGAATGAGGAGATATGGAAAGAATTAGTTATTAGTAATAAGATTTTAGTTTTTTTCCACAAAGATTGAGAGTGTCAATTTATATAGGAAATAAAAATACAAGGGGGTGTTCTACTATTGTTACACCATAACAATGCTTGGATATCTCAGGATGTTGAAGAGGCGGACAAGTTGAATAGATGTAAGATATTTACATTAGATCTATGACGTGTTGTATATATATATATATATATATATATATATATATATATATATATATATATATATATATATATTGACTGATATTTTACTATTACGTGATATATTATTTTGATGATAAAAAATAAACAACATTGTGTGTGTGTGTGTGTGTTTCAGCCCACATAAAATATAAAAATGAAAAACACTAAGAAATCTATAAAAGTAATGGAAAGAACTGGCCTAGAAAATGGAAGGAGTTACACTACAACTATGGAATATGATATGGACCAGTGGTATTGTGACACCTGTCATCAGAAAATGCTCATCTTAGTCACTAAACGTGGTCGACACATCATCTCCTTGGTCGAATCAGTATTATCCTTGGTTGGATGGGTGGATGACTAAGATGAACTAAGATTATCATTCACCAAACACATGTGGGTCACATGTAGGAATATGTACAACTCCCATTACCCACACATGGTTTAGTTATTTTAGCTAACCGTTCTTAGTTCATCATTAGTTGTCTCCTGCAATGTAGATTTGTGCAAATGCCTGATTAATCAAGGCATTCCACTTCTTCCACTTCTCTCTATCTCTCTTAAATCAATTTATAAATAGCAATCAATGACATATAACAAAAGCTTCTGAAAATCTTCAACTTAAAATCCATACACAAAAACCTTGGTGAGATTCTCAAGAGAACATACTTATTTCTTCCATGGTTAATACAAACAACATTGCACCTGTAGATGTAGTCACCTCATTGGGATGAACAACATTATTCTCCCATTTCCTGTTTTCTTTCATCTCTCTCACAACTAAGTCGTTAATCTTTTTATTAGTTATAGTTTATTATTTGTATTAATGAGTTAAGACCCATAAAATACCTATACCATTTTTAGACGATAACATATTAACGTCGTATGTGGTTCGAACCTCAGTTGAGAACCTACGTCCACTGCCAAAGGGTGTTATATTAATTATTAGATCATAAGAGTATTATTCCCATCTATTAGACTTCTTAGGTTTTGGCCAAGAGAGTCTGAGGTCCTCGTGACCTTTGTCAATAACTGAAAGGACCTTAACAAGTAACTAATGGACTTTTTAAGGGTTCCTGAGTAATGATTTAGATCTTAACAAGGAATAAAAGGTGTCAAGTAGTTGGATGTGATCCAAACTATAGATATAAGCTCATAACAGCGGGTTGAGAGAGTATAGAACAATGAGTAAACACTTATAAATGCTAAAACGCTTTGTTCTTTGAAAGTATGATGACTTGAACATGCATTCAACCTTTTCCCGGCCTTCCATATATATGGAAACTCTTTGAGAGAAAATAAATAGACTAACACAACATAGTTATGGTGTCCCTGAAGGCTGCCAACATCATTAAGGTGGTGGAGTGTTGGCCAAAGGTTTTACAGATGGTGTAAGTTTGTTGTTGAGTGCATTAAATACGGATGGGAGATTTCAATAAGTGTGGGATTGAGTGGTGGAAGTTGGTGAAATAGTGTTATTCTTTTCACTTACCCCACCGAACTGGTTACTGAAGCTCTATCGGAGGCTTGGGAGCTCAAAAATTGCTATGAGACTACCATAAGTTTATCTTGATGTGTTTTGGAGTGATACACCTTTGGTTTGAGGATTAAGTAACATTTGGGGGTTATTTCTCTTCAGATTAAGGTCTGCTCTAGGCATCATATGTAGATAAAATATGATGTTGTGGTCTCTGATCTCGTTTGAGGACACATGTTTGAATTACTCCCCATTCTAAGAGGAGGAATAGGTGACTGGGGTATGCTACCGTATTGTGACCCTTTCTTAAGAGAAATCAGAAGTCTTGGGAACCAAGAAGTGGTATGATTAAGGCCATAGGTTAAGCCTTAGGACCTTGGTCCTAACATAAGGGAAGATGGAGGGTTAAATGCCCTTGGAATACCAGGGGTTATATATGGTATCATAAGTAGCCCCTTATTCCTCTTTACAAGGATTGTAAGGGGAATCACTTATCTATTACTCAAGTTGGGGGTTGTAAGATGTGGGTTCTTTATATACAGTTAGTATTAAATGAGGCTTAACCCCTTATTAAGATTGAGGTTAACACCGTTAAATGCTAAATGTTGACGATGGCCACAGGTGAATCAGAGATAAGAGATCCCAATGTTTACACTTATATTAAATAGGCTATTGGAATAAAAGATGCATGACGAGCACAATAAATAGATGGGACCAGCGGGAAGCGTGGTCGAAGGGAGAAAGAACAAGCACTCCGGGCACAATGAGGGCAAGGCAGGAACTTCAGGCTCAATTAATGCTTAATGATGAGTTCATTAGATGGGTATGGGGAAGTTAGTGTTTTTCTAGGGAACTCTCGATTATGGGGGAATTTGGGCAGCAATTCTAGGCTCTAAATACTGCTCCCTCTAACTTGTTCATCTGGTGTATATATATGGGGGCAAGGGTGCTTGATTGAGCTTGCCTGTGATTGATTTGATCCAGTGCATTAAATACACAAGATATTGAACTAAATGCATGGGATCTCATGATTTAGGTGGGAAACCATTCTATTGGCTGGAAGCATTGTGGGCGTTAATGAGGGACGTGACATGTCAGCTTGAGGCTTACTTGAGGATGGCCAAATGGTCAGGTTTGGTGAACTAGGCCTCCCATCCTAAGGATAAACCCACTTGAGTTCTATATTTTTGAGTCCCTAAATGCCAGATGTCATGACATCAGAAAGTGGTTTAAACAGTGGCCCTGTCATATATTTGGTCACATCAGTCAGGCGGGCTAGTACCTATTTCGAGGTTGCTTGGCTGGTAGGTGACTCTAGTATATTGGCCTATATATGTTTGTTGAGTTATTTTGGGTCCGAGGTTCGAGATAAAAGTACCTTGAGGAGGTTCCCTCAAATGGGTAAGCTCTAAGGTGGCTGGACCAAAGTGGCTCGAGTGACCATTTGTTCTAGATGAAGTTTTGCCCAAGTGTGCTAAGAGGGTTGGTAACTGCATTCCCAATGCTGCCCTATTCTCAATCCTCCAAACCATGTCCCTGCGAGGTTGCCAAGAGGAGGTTGTTCGATAGAGCCTGCTATCTCTCCCATGCCCTGCCAGGCATGGTCCCTCATAAGTACCAAGCAACCTCGCTCAACATACATTTATAAGATAAAGTAAATAACACAGTATTCTATTACTTATTACAAACTATTGTCATCCAAATGACTTTGATCTACGAATTGGATACTTCGAACAGGGTCCTTCGATCCGCTTCTATGAAGAATCTTCGATCTGGGTATATAGGACAGCGTTCCTTCTCTTTCTTTGTGAGACAATCAATCTTCTTAACTAAGTTAACCATCCATTTGGTGGGGACACCCCCTATAGTGGGAATGACAAGTTGTTTGGTTCTTCCTACCACCTCCTATCCATAAACTCTTGAGTCGTGACTATTAACAGAACAAATACTTTTCTTGAAAATAAGAGAAGATCTGGAGGGAAGTCAGGAAAATGACACCATTCCATATCCAACCCATGTTAGAATGGGTGATATACAAAGAATTCTGATGAGCTTAACTAGAGGGCAAGAAGCAATGCAAGAAAGTGTTAGACAGCTGATCCAGAAACTTCAGGCTGGATAGGGTAGACCTGGAGGATAATCCTTTAACCGAACAGGATTCGAACGGCCATGTAGAATAATGGAAATGTCACCTCCAGCTCCTTACCGAGGAGGATGCACTTGGGCGTTAAAAACCCTCAGAAGGAAAAGTGGGGGATCACGAAAAGATAAAAGCAGGTTCAGATATTCTGAATCTTAAAGTGATAGATCGTACTGCTTGGGAGCTACCTCACCCCTCTAAAAAACTAGTTTTGATGACTAGCAAACCTTCTCCGAATAAGGCCTAGCACATTAAAAGGGTTGAGTATAGGGTCTGGATTTGATCATCTAGGCCCATGAGCAGCTAGCATTTAATATGGTAGATATGTTAATAGACAGCATGTAGAAAAATCAAGGTCTAATGCCAAGTGAACAAAGTTTTCAGCCAAACCTAGGCCTGTCGTACATAGGTCAGCGCATGCCGAACAAATTTCTTGAAAAGAGAGACTGAGAGAAAGTCGTGGCCGACCAGGAAAATCCATCGTAGTTACGATCGAACAGGATGATCTGACATGGAAATGATCAATTCAGCATCTAGAATATTTCCTGGGGGAGATCGCTAAATCAAAGAATCCCTTGTACAAAGGGTTTATGAACGGATCTTTGTTCACACCATCAATCGTGGGTTATCTTAACCTGCAAAATTTAAATCACCGGTGATAACCCAAAGTATGATGGAAGGTTAACCCGGTGTTACATGCATAATGGTACTAGGATATCATCAATATTTATTCTAACCCAGATGAGATGCGGTGTCAGACATTCTCCAATATAATAGCGAGATTTTAGGCAAATTTGGTACAATAGTCTGCAGCGAGGGCCGATTTCAAGCTTCCAGCAACTGGTTGATCTCTTCGTTAGTAATTTCTACTTTGGAACCAAGCCAATAAAGAAGGTGGATCATCTGTTGAACGTTCAGAAAAATGCCAATGAGAGGACTCGAGAGTTCATTATCGATTTCAATAATGAGAAGCTAGATGTGATCGACTGTGATGAGAAGACAATAACCACAACCCTAATGAGTGGCCTTTAGTCAGGAAAGTTATACTCGGCATTTGATAAAGAGCCACCCAAGATGATGGCTGAGTTGTTAGCCAAGATGATGGCTGAGTTGTTAGCCAAATTCAGGAAGATTATAAATATCGAAGAGGTCATGGATACAAAAGAGGTTAGTAGTGCTAAAACCAACACTAGCAAAAAGCTTGAAAAAGTAAGAGCAAAAAGATAAAAGTCTGACTTACCAATGAGATATAACGAATACACTTCATTGACAATCAACATCCAACATATCCTTAAGTAAATCCATGAGAACAAAGATTTGAAGTGGCCCGATAAGCTGAAAGGCCCATGCAATAGAAGGAACATGAGCAAATATTGTGAGTTCCACAAGGATCACGACCATAATACTGATAATTGCATAGCCCTAAAGAATGAGGTAGAAAATCTAATCAGGAGGGGGAAATTATCAAATATTTTTTTACTAAGGTAGTCAAATATATCAAATGGATGAGCATAAGCCCAAAAGATGATCAAAATCTCCATATAGAGGACATGACGAAAAGTAAAAGGTAGAGATTATGATTTCGAGGATGACCCGATCTACCCAAAAGGCCCAAGGAGCCCATACATGAGGTAGAAATGATGTCTTTTGGATATAACTTCATTAGAGGAGGATATGCTGTAGGAGATAACCTTTTGAGAGGAAAGCATATCTTAATGAGGCAAAGTCCTTTGCTCACATCAGACATATCAACCTGACCAATAATGTAGACACCCGACCCAAGAAGGTAAACAAAGTTCGCATTGTGGTTAGCTTCTCCAATGATGACTTGTTCAGCATGTCATATCTACATGACGATCCATTAGTCATCTCTATGATGGTATATGAAACAAGGCTCCAAGAATTCTGGTCGACAATAGTACTTTCGTTGATGTTTTGTTCTAGAACTACTTCAATGGTTTGAGATTAAGGGATAACAAGCTTAAAGGTTATTACTAACTACTTATCAACTTCTTAGGAGAAAAGATATATACTTTGGGCATAATTGAGCTAGAGATTATGATAGACACATGTTTGTTTGCAAAACAGAGAAGAATCATTTCTTTATCCTAGACAAGAATGTCCACTAAGTATACAACCTTATCTTTGACAAGGTAGGGTTGAAGAAATTCGAAGTAGTTCCTTCCACCATGCACCAATGCATGAAGTTACCAACTTATTATGGGGTATGTATAGTGAAAGGAATGTACTATACCTCGACAGACCAGAATGACTAGAAGAAACTAACTACAACTGACCAAATCGAAATGTTGGATTCCCAAAAAGAGGTAGAGCTGGTTAAGGAGAAGGTCGTAGAAGATATAAAATCAATTTTCTTGGATGAAGAATGCCCAGAGAATATGGCCCAGATAGGCTCATCACTAGATCCTACCCTCAAGAAAGAATTGGTTTATTTTCTTAGGCAACCGAAGAGCGTATTTTCTTGGATTTGCGAAGACACGCCATGGATTGACAAAAAAATCATGTCTCATGAGCTAAACGTTGTCAAAGATGTTAATCTAATCAAATAAAAATTACGTGTGTTCAGTTAGGAGAACACATGTTGTACAAGCAGAAGTGGAGAAATTACAAAAAGAGAACTTCATTGAAGACGTCAAGTATTTAGAGTGGATCTATAATGCAGTGATGGTTAGGAGAAAGAATAACAAGTGGCATATGTGTGTTAACTTCACCGACCTAAACAAAGTATTCCTGAAGGATCATTGTACCATACTAAGAATTGATCAGCTAGTTGATGCTACTTCGGGGCATAACCTTCTCAGTTTATGGAGGTGTACTCAAGATATAAATAGATAAAGATGAAGCCCCCGAACATTGGGAAAATACTGTATTTATCACTAGTCGAGGTACCTATTGCTACAATATTATGCCCTTTGGGATAAAAAATGCTCGAGCAATGTACCAAAAGTTAGTGGACAAAGTGTTTAAAGAACAGATCAGTGAAAATAAGGAGGTGTACGTGAATGACATACTATAACCAAAAGCAAAGCAGTCACCGACCACATCAGAGATCTAGGGCTGATATTTGACCTACTAAAAAACCATAAAATGAGGCGCAACCAAACAAAATGTGTCTTCGAAGTATGAAAAGGGATGTTCTTCGGATTCAAAGTAAATCAAAGAGGCATTGAGGCCAATTCTGATAAAATTCAGGCATTAATAAACATGCAATCTCTGAATAACAAAAAGTAAGTACAAAGATTAACAGGGCACATGGCTGTATTAAATTAGTTTGTTTTGCGAGCTATCGATAAGTGCCTACCCTTCTTTAAAGTATTATGAAATACATTCAAATGGAATGGTAAATATGAGATGACGTTCTTGGAATTAAAAAAGTTTCTATGATCTCCACCACTACTTTTAAGGCCTATCATAGGAGAATTTTTTTACTTGTACTTGGTCATATCCGAATTAATGATAGCTCGACATTGGTCCAGTAAGAAAATGGGGTATCAAAACTAGTTTACTATACCAAAAAGTATATTAATGAGCAAAAATTCGATATCTAGGGGTGGAAAAATTGGCACTGCCCCTAATTTAGGCTTTTTGAAAGATGAAGCCATACTTTGAAGTATGACATCCAATTTGAATCCAGAATGGCTATCAACGGCCAAGCTGTGGAAAATTTTATAGCTGAATTCATTTAAGAAGAAAAATCTATCGAGAAGACTTCATTGGAAGAGAGCTAAACGACAAAAGTGGCAAAATGGACTTTCATTGAAGCAAATTCAACCCCAAAGAAGACTGAGTAGAATTCTTCGAGAGAGAGCTCACCAGTCCAATCAAATGAGTAGACTCCTATGGGAGATAGCCTAACCATTAACCCAGTTGAATAGGGTACTGAGGTACTAAGGTCTCGATCAAGTAGGAAGAAATTGCTCGCGACTTCGAGTATATAAAAATATTATTTAATTATGGGAACTTGATCGAAGGAGGTTTCAAAAATGACTCTCATGTGTGGATAATGTTCTTAGATGGTTCATCTTGTGTAACTAATAGTAGAGAAGGTTTAATAATTACAATGCCATATAATATTGATGTAGAACATGCCCTTCGATTCTAATTTGAGGCCTCCGATAATGAGGCAGAGTACAAAATGCTCATAACGGGGTTTGGATTGGCGTCCTCTTTTGGCGCCAACCAAATATTGGCACACAGTGATTCTTAACTCATATAAACCAAATTCTAGGAATCTATGAGGAAAGAGAAGAGTCTATGGAAAAATACTTGGCCAAAGCTAAGGAGTGGTTAGTAGAATTCCTAGCAGTTAAGATGGTTAAAATTCCAAGGTTAAAAAATACCCGGGCAGATGCACTTACCTAATTGGCATCTTCTATAAGGACAAAGTTGAGAAGAATAATTTCAGTAAATGGAATTAGACTTGGAGCCATCATGGATGGATCCAGTACGAGCATACCTTTTGATGAGATATGTTCTTGAGAGTAGAATCCTATTCATTAAAGGGTTAATCATTAATTTACTCATACGTGTCGATCAAGTTAAAGTCCATGACTTTATTAAAGATGTACATGAAGGCTTTTGTGCAGAACATTCGATCGGACGATCATTGGTAAAGTGAGTAGTGATGTAAAGATATTGCTGGCCAACCATGAAGGCTAGCTATAAATATTATGCAAGAAGATGTGATAGGTGCCAGAAATATGTCATTATACACAAGATATCGGGGGCTTGTCTCACGCTGATCACGTCCCCTTGGTCATTTTCCATGTAGGGGATACTCTAGGTCCACCCTTTACAAAAAAAACAAGATGTTGGTTCAAATATCCGGTCGTTTCACTGAACTATTTCACCAAATGGGTACAGTTTGAACCCATAGTGGAAATGCCATACGAGAAAGTCTTCCATTTCATATGAAAGAATATTATTTTCCATTATGGAGTGTCGTATGTCTTTATCACTGACCACGGTACACAGTTTGATAATTAATAATTCAAAAACTACGGCATTCGATCTAAAATTCAGAAGCTACATTTTACACCTCGTCATCCACAAAAGCAATAGGCAAATAGAGGTAACAAAAAAAACTCTACTCAACGGAATGGAAAAAAGACTAGACGATGCTAAAGGCAACTAGATCAATGAATTCCAAAATGTCCTCTAGGAATTCCATACAATGTCGAGAATAGTAATGGGCGAGACTCCTTATATATCTACTTCAAAATAGAGGTAGTGGTTCCAATATAAATTGGTCAACCAAGTCATCGTGTTATAAATTTTGACTCACTAAAGAGTGACCTAATGAGAAGGTTAAATCTAGACCTAGTAGAGGAAGTCGAAGAACATGTAACACTTTAGGTTGAATCATGCCAACAATGTATTGCTCGATTTCACCATAAAAGAGTAAAGCCGAGAATTCTGAAGGAGGGAGTTTAGTGCTGAAGATAATCATTTAGAAAAGGAATAAGTTGGAGCCTAACTGGCATGGTCCGTATAGAATTTTTGACGTTATACGACCAGGGACTTATATAATCGAAACCTTGAATGGAGAGAAATTCAAGAACCCTTGGAATGACGAACACCTAAGGAAATATTATAAATAAACATGTAATGTCTTTTCATTTCAATCATTTTCATTTCATGTAACTCACTTTCAATGATAAGTAAAATATAATCTATTAATTAGTGTTGTCGTTTTGTTTTTGTTTTTTTATTGGTGTGGGGTGATGCCTCAGCAAAAAAACATTAAAACCAAAAAACATGACATACCACAGAACTCTATGTATGACCTCGCCTTTAGGGAAAACATAGTACAAGAAGTTATCGTTTTGTTTATGTTTTTTATTGGTATAGGGAGATGTCTTAGCAACACATTATAACTCAAACTAAAAAACATGACATACCACATAACTCCATGTATGATATTGCTTTTAGGGTAGGACTAGAACAAGAAGTTCAATAAATTACTTCATGTATGATCTCTCCTTTAGGGCAGACCAGGAACAAGAAGTTCACCAAATTACTTCATGTATGATCTCGCCTTTAGGGAAGACCAAGAAAAAGAAACTCACCAAATTACTTCATGTATGAACTCACCTTTAGGCAAATCAAGAACATGAAGTTAACCAAATTAGGAAATTCATTACGGTCAATGGAACGATAAGATCCGACTATAACAAGATAAATGAAAGGATAATTCTTAAGACATTTGGTCATCTCAAGCAACTAACACTAATATTTGGTTAGTAAAGCCTAAGATTGGACAATCCAGGTTTTCCCGACTATGGTAACTAGTAAGGAAGATTAAGTAGGAAATAGCCAACCACTTGATCATAAGACTAAACTACTTGCAGTACCATTTTAACTCATCAAGATAATGTGACTTAAAGTTATGACGATTTGATTAAAACTACTTGTACAAAAAGGCAAAAAATCAAAGAGTCATGAATATAACATTTTATTATAACTTATAGGTTATTACAAGACATTACAAAGATGGACTTCAATAGAATCTTTATTCATGAGAAGGAGTTGGCTTGCTTAATGAATCTTCAAAACCAATAGGGGAACATCTAAAGCATAAGGGGTAATGGTCATTCGTAGATCTTTAGTCCTAGGTTGATTACCAGAACTATCCCTATCTAAAAGATAAAGAGGTCATCTTAGATCTTCATCCTTGGTGAGATCTTAAAGCATGGGATATCTTCTTACTAAACTCATGGGAAAGGCATCTTGAGGGATCCATGAAACATCAAGCTTGAAAGGAGGTTCAAGCATGTCCAAATAGCCTGGATCATGCTAGTACTATAGCTTTTGGAACCTTCATTACTGCCAGAGCATTGAACCTTCATTACTTTCTTTACCCGATCAAGCTCTTCCCCCATATGATTAAAGGCTCATCATAACCATCTATATAGACAATACGAGGTTGCTTATGAAATTGATATATTAGGCAATTTACCCTCTCATTCAACCACTTGATGGTGGGAAATTGATTTATCCTTGTCACAACTTAGTATGATATATTTTTCTTAGTTCTCTCTTCTTCTACAGATTGTAAAATCCTCCCCTGCTACTGAGAAGATTGGATCTTAGATTTATTCATTCGATCTAACTCCTACCTTGGGCGAGTATTCTCTTCTTTAAAAAAAGCACCCTTATTTGGGTCAGTTAGCCCTGGCTTCTTAAGACCTTTAATCTCACTAAATAAGGCATTATTCTCTTGCTCAAGCATTATGGCTATCTCTCTGGCACCTTTCAGTTCTACGTTAAGAATGAACTTTATCTTGGAATAAGTTGAGGATAGAGAAAGAAACTTTTGGTTTAAACCACTACTTTTCTATAGGCTAGTTAATTTCTTCTCATAGTTGGCATGGAGATTTGCCATTCATTCTTTATGGATCTTTCGAAGATAAAAAATTATGCCATGATAGGCAACATTGTCCATTACTGACCTATAAAAGAGACTGCACAGGCTTAAATATGAGCATTTAGTCGAGGAAGAAGCATTATGACCGAGTAACTCCTTAAATTCATCTTCATCTATCTCACTATGACTAGTGTCGAACAGACGATCACGTCTTTCTTGAACGTCACTTTGGACAGCGACCAGATAGGCCATTCTTGCATTAAATTATAAAGTAGGTTGTTAGATGTAAGTATATACCGAGAAAATGAAATTTAACCTGGACAAAAATGCATGGAATATAAATTTTATTTCATTATAAAAGGAGGGGTTGCATTAGGGCAAGCCTCATATATAGAAGGAACAAACTAAAGAAAAAATAAAACTTCTAACACAACAATAAGGGTTTATTTCCCCACCTTCTCTTTGTTGACAACAACATAGCCCTCTATTTGCTCAACGACTACTAATTGCTAATTATCAGCAAGCTCCCCAATCTCTTCATCAATACGAGGGGGAGTGTGAAGGTGGTGTAATTGAAGAGGTTGGATTCTCCAGTAGTGCCAAAATTTCCTAAGGCATCGTCCCAACTATTTTTATCGGCAACCTTCTTCAAATAATCAACCTGCATGGAGGTATTGGTTAATGCCTTGTCTTAACCCCTTGTGAAGGCAGCCTCTTTATCCTTGGCAGCCTTGGCCTTCACATTTGCTAATTGAGTTTTGGCCTAGTCAATAACTATCTTGGCATCCTCAGCCGCCTTTTTTACAACAGTCACAACATTATCCTCTATAATTTTCTCATGCTCCAATGTCTTAACCTCTCCCCCATCTTCCCGTTATCATTCATTTGGTTTTCATTAGCACAATGATCTGCCTCCAAAGAATTACACAACTCATTAAAGGAAACCTCAACATCAGAAGGTGACTCCTCCATCTTGTCATTCCTCCTTAGGGGCTGGTCATAATCAATCAATAACTGCAATATAAATTTTCAAAAGAGGATGTTAGAAGAGCAGATTAAAGAAGCTCAGGACACACTACAACGGACTAGGTAACACCCTTGATCTTGTCAATAATTTTCCTTCCATCAATCTCAGTTGGAGGAGATGAATCATTTCTCACCCTCTTAAATAGAGGCACATATTCCTTGTCCAGAGACTTATCCACAATGAGGGGGTTGCTAAAACCTCCATCTTCAGACTTCTTGCTCAAGGGATGAGGCAACCTAGCACCAGCAAGGAAGTTGGGGATCTTCTATTTCACCATCACATTTTAAGGGATGTTGGATGGTCTTAGTGAGGCGTCGAGAGGTTTAAAGAAAGATGAAGTACTTTTTGTAAAAAAACTATCCCCTGCTCTATCAGAGGATTCATAATCAAATTTAGAGGATTCGAAAGTAGAGGATTTAAGATCGTCTAAAGGGATGGGAGCAAGTAGTATCTCCTCAATTGGTTTGGACATAAAAAAAGTAACGATGCTCTTATATCCTCAGACATAAATATATTAAGTGTGTATTTCCTAACCTATCCCCCAACCTCTTTGAGGGCATCTTGGAACACTATGAATAATGCCCTCGAGAACAAGAGGAAATTGCAATTTTTTTCATAATTAAACCATGATACTAATAATCCTTATTGGAATGAGGTCAATTCACTACCAATGGCCTGTTTGACTGCCTTGTCTTCATGGTGTCCCAATGGTAACATACATTAACTCCGTGATCCCAATATGAGTCCCATACTGCTCATTAAAGCGGTGGACCCCATAAATGATTCTCCAAGTATTGGGGGAAAATAGGGTAAAGACTACATCAAAGTATTGGTATAATTCTTAAAATAAATGATTGGGGGGAAAAGTTACCCCACACTCAATAATAAAGATGGAAGGTAACCAATAACCCTCGACCGGAGCACAAAGATCACAGGTACCATACAATAATTTAGTTTTGACCCACGGAGGGATTCTGTGTGTAACCCTAAAAGCTTCTATCGAACACTCATCAACAACATAAACCATATTTCAATAAAAATAGGAAATAAGTACAAAGGAATGAAAAGAATAAATAAGGAATCCTTACAGCGAAAATGAAGAACATAACAAGCTCTCACAAATAGTAAAAAAACTTGCAGATTAAGAAATAGATTTTTTAATGAATATTGAAGTGAATAATAGGGGAATATTACACTTTATAAGCCTAAATGACATATACAAGGTTTCCGAGAAATTATGTGATTCAAAGTATCCACCATTTTGTGTAGTTCGTCTCTCAAAGCATGTTATTACCAGCGTAACCCCCTAAAGCGACTTTCACAGGTCTCCTGC
Source organism: Sambucus nigra (assembly GCA_949130495.1). NCBI lineage: Eukaryota > Viridiplantae > Streptophyta > Magnoliopsida > Dipsacales > Adoxaceae > Sambucus > Sambucus nigra. Next base: position 218,500,361 of record OX422215.1, read on the forward strand.
TGACCACGTGTCTATACCAACCCAACTAGAAAGACTTGTGACTAATTTTCTATGAAGTTGATCAAATTTAACCAGTACACTCCATTCATTCATTCATTCCACATGCCCCATCACTCTGAAAATTTTATGCTATAAATAGTCTATTATCCATTCCAATCATGAATAAAGTCTTGTGTGATTTTGTTACATCATAAATATGGAATGTGACATAGACCAGTGGTATTGTGACCCCTGTCATAAGAAATTTCTCATCTTATTCACTGAACATGGTCGACACATCATCTCCATAATTGGCTCAATAGTATCTTGGACGACTGGGTGGCTGACTAAGGTAAATTAAGGTTATTATTCACTAATCACACATGTGACACATGTGGGGATATGTACAACTCCCATTAACCACACTTGGGTTAGTCCTTTCAGGTAGCTGTGGTTAGCTCATCAGTGGCTATCTCCTGGAATGTAGAAATGAGTAACTGCCTGATTTATATAGGTATTAAACTCCTTCCACTTATCTCTCCCTCTCTCTCTTTCTTAATTTAACCTATAAATAACACTCAATGACACATAACAAAGGCATCTGAAAAGATTCGACCTAACTACTATACACAAAACCTTAAAGAGATTCTTGAGAGAATATATTAATTCTTTAATGGTTAATACAAATAACATTACACATATAGATGTAGGAACCTCATTAGCCAAAACCATATTAATTTCCTGTTTCTTCACTGTCTCTCATCTCTCTTAATTTTAAGCTATTAATCTCCTAATTTATTATAGTTTATTACTGGTATTAATGAGCTAAGACCTATATAATCCCTATACCATTTTTAAACGATAACAGAAAGCAAGAAATCAATTTACTAAAGCCATTTCAGACTCCCTATGTGCAAGTATTAACGGTCCATTACGGCTCCAAGATACAACCCATATTCACTAGTGGTCCACTCAGTTCTTGACACGGAATTGATTCCTTTTGCACCTGTTGGGAATTTGAAGTTATTTTATTAAAGATTAAGGTGTATTACCACGTATATTTGGCAAATTTCAATTTTGGTTCTTTGTTGATGATGTTTGTTGTTGTACGACGTGGACCTCCGCAGATTTGTTAATTTAATGAAACAGTTGGTAGCAATGTTAACAAACGGAATGTTGTTTTCTAATAATTTGTTTAATATTTCTTCTATTATTGTTTTTCATTGTTAATTAGTTGTTTCTTCCGTTTTAACTTCAAATTGGGTTAATTGGTTATATGCTTCAGAGATGATTCCGTGAAGAACAATTATTAAGATATGTGTACATAACGTTTTCTTTTTCATACTCTTTTGTAATGAATTTGACATTTTTTTTCAGTTTTACTCCTAATTTGTTATCTTAACCATTACAAAGACATCTTATTAATTTGTCTTCAATATTTCTCATTGTATCTTAATAATGCATAGAAGATTTTTTTGTCATTGAAATATTATATGAATGCATGAGGTTATATATTCTATAACACCACTTAGGGTTATTAAAATGCAAATTTAACTTCATCCAAATAAGTTCATTTTGTTATCAGAATGCTCACTCAGAGATCTTCCTTTTGTGAGCTATAAGTTTTGGTTCATGGATTTGAAGGCCTTCTTAGTTTCTTGGATTGTCTAATAATTTGATTAAAATGGTATTTTCTTCTGTTCTAATAGTTAGTTAATCTTATTTATATTGTATACCATTTTATGTAACTCGAATTTTAAATCTTGAGAAGATTCACAGATATACAATTTTATGTAACTCGAATATTGAAAAGTTTATACCTATTTATATTGTAATATTTTTCAAATAATAAATTTTACATATAAATATTAAGACTTATGGAAAGAAAAATTATATAATCATTTTATATTTTACATTTTAATAATTTCACTAAAAGGAGCCCAAGCATCGCGTGGGTTTGCATGATATTTTTTAACTATAAAGGGACAATTAATGTTTTCTTTCTATGAGCTAAGTACATTTTGCACTTAACCCAACTTATTTTTTTATGTTCCCAAAAATTACATCTCTATTTTTTGACAATGTTTTCTTAAGATGTAGGATAATAGAAGAAAAAATATTTGTGAGTGTTTTATATGGTAAGGAACTTTTTGGAACAAAGTAAAATGGTTTGGACTAAATGTTAATTATAAAAAGTCGAGGGACTTTTCATCGAATGTCCTTTTTAAAAAATCTTAAATCAAATGTCTAAACTACCTATCAAAATCCCAACTCTCAAAACTACACAAACCATACACATTTGAGAACTACCACCCCTCTTTCTCTCTCTCACACACAAAAAAAAAACAATGTCGATCTCCAAATTTGATGTATATATGTGTTTGAGTATATGTATGTACGTGTGAAAGTGTGTGTATATATATGTGTGAGTAAGTATATGTGTATATTTATGTGTGTGTGTGTCTGTATGCGCACGGTCAAGTGTTTGTATGTGTATGTGTGCGTATATGAGAGTGGGTATATAATTATACTAGTGGTTGAGGAACACACTTATGTGTGCAAGTTATAAATCCAGTTTCAAGGTGAGTGGTAATTGTAAATAGTTTTGGAGAGTGGTAACTATTTAGATAGTGGATGACAATATTAGGAAATCACAATATTAATAGGGCTTCAGTATGGGGATCACCAAAGCAAGTGTTCCATTTATATAATAGTATATTAACCTCTAATAAATGAATTCTAAAAAACTACTAAAGGGTATCGAAATCGTGACCTCAGACCCAACAGGTGCTTCTCTATGGACCTTAAATGGGGAGGAGTTTCAAAGTGTAAGACAAGTATATAAAGTGGTTCGAACCTCAATTGAGGACCTACATCCACTGCCAAAGGGTGTTATATTAATTATTAGATCATAAGAGTATTATTACAATCTATTATACTTCTTGGGTTTTGGCCAAAAGAGTATGAGGTCCTCGTGACCTTTGTCAATAATCAAAAGGAACTTAACAAGTAACTAATGGACTTTTTTTAAGGGTTCCAGAGTAATGATTTACGTCTTAACAAGGAATACAAGGTGTCAATCCAAACTATATATATAAGCTCATAACAGCCGGTTGAGAGAGTATAGATCACTGACTAAACACTTGCGAATGCTAAAACTCTTTGTTCTCTGAAAGTATGATGACTTGAACGTACATTCAACCTTTTCCCAGCCTTCCATATATATGAAAACTCTTTGAGAGAAAATAAATAGACTGACACAACATAATTATGGTGTCCCTGAAGTCTAACAGCATCATCAAGGTGGCGGAGTGTTGGCCAATGGTTTTACAGATAGTGTAAGTTCGTTGTTGAGTGCATTAAATACGGATGGGAGATTTCAATAAGTGTGGGATTCCGTGGTGGAAGTTGGTGAACTAGTGTTGTTCTTTTCACTTACCCCACCGAACTAGTATCTGAAACTCTATCGAAGGCTTGGGAGCTCAAAAACTGCCATGGGACTACCATAAGTTTATCTTGATGTGTTTTCGAGTGATACACCTTTCGGTTGAGGATTAAGTAACATTTGGGGGTTATTTCACTTCAGATTAAGGTCTGCTCTGGGAATCAGACATAGAGAAACTCTGATGTTGTGGTCTCAGATCTAGTTTGAAGACACATGTTTAAATTACTCCTCATTCTAAGAGTAGGAATAGGTAACTGGGGTATGCTACAATATTATGACCCTTTTTTAAGAGCATCAGAAGTCTTGGGAATCAAGCAGTGATGTGATTAAGGCCATAGGTTAAGCCTTTGGACCTTGGTCTTAACATAAGGGAAGATGGAGGGTTAAATACCCTTGGAATACCATGGTTTATATATGGTATCATAAGTAGCCCCTTATTACTCTTTACAAGTATTTTAAGGGGAATCACTTATCTGTTACTCAAGTTGGGGGTTCTGAGATGTGGGTTCTTCAAATACAGTTAGTATTAAATGAGGCATAACCCCTTATCAAGACCGAGGTTAACACCGTTAAGTATTAAATGTTAATGATGGCCACAGGTGAATCAGAGATAAGAGATCATAATGTTTAGACTTATATTAAATAGCCTATTGGCATAAAAGATGCATGACAGGCACAATAAATTGATGGGACCAGCAGAAAGCGCAGTCGAAGGGAGAAAAAATAAGCACTCCGGGCACAATGAGGGCAAGGCAAGAACTTCAGGATCAGTTAATGCTCAATGATGAGTGCATCAGATGGGTATGGGGGAGTTAATTTTTTTCTCGGGGACACTTGATTATGGAACAATTTGGGAAACAATTCTAGGCTTTGAATGTTGCTCCTTCTAACTTATTCATCTGGTGTATATATATAGGGGCAAGGCTGCTCGAGTGAGCTTGCCCGTGATCAATTTGATCCAGTGCATTAAATGCATAAGATATTGTCTTAAATTCATGGGATCTCATAATTTAGGCGGGAAACCATTCTATTGGCTGGAAGCATTGTGGGCGTTAATAAGGGACGTGACATGTCAGCTTGAGGCTTACTTGAGGATGATCAAATGGTCAAGTTTGGTGAACTAGGTCTGCCATCCTTAGGATAAACCCACTTGAGTGCTACATTTTCGAGTCCTTAAATGCCAGATGTTATGACGTCAGAAAGTGGTTGAAACAGTGGCCCTGTTATATATTTGGTCACATCAGTCAAGCGTGCTAGTACCTGTTTCGAGGTTACTTGGCTGGTAGGTGGCTCGAGTGTATTGGCCTATATGGTTGAGTTATTTTGGGCTTGAGGTTCGAGATAGAAGTACCTCGAGGAGGTTCCCTAGAAAGGGTAAGCGCTATTGTGGCTCGACAAAAGTGGCTCGAGTGACCATTTGTTCTGGATGAAGTTTTTCCCAAGTGTGACAAGAGGGTTGGTAACTGCATTCCCAATGTTTCCCTGTTCTCAATCCTCCAAACCATTTCCCTGCGAGGTTCCCAAGAGGAGGTTGTTCAATAGAGAATGTTAGTTCTCCCATGCCCCACCAGGAATGGTCCCTCGTGGGTACCAAGCAACCTCGCTCAATATACATTTATAAGATAAAGTAAATAATACAGTATTATATTACTTATTACAAACTATTTTCATCCAAGTGACTTTGATCTACTAATTGGATCCTTCGAACTGGGTCTTTCGAGCCACTTCTGTGAAGAATCTTCGAGTTGGTTCTATGGGATGATGTTTCTTCTCTTTTTTCATGAGCTAATCAATCTTCTTGACTAAGTTAACCACCCCTTTGGCGGGGACACCCCCAATAGGGGTAAATTCAAAACTAGCCACTAAGTTTCCCATCATAATTAGATTTCATTGGTAAGGAGCTTACAAGTGCTTGTTAGCATTGATAGGACATGTCTTGGGGTCGAAAATACTAAAGCATCAGGCCTTGGTGGTTATAAAGGAGCCCCTTGGGATGGTTTCATCTTCACCGATCATTCCAACAATCCTCTATCTCAATAAATATCTGAGCAAGATTTTTTTTAATTACCTTAACATAAAAATATTTGTTGGAAACATTTTTCCTTTTAACGTCTTTGACCTAACACCTCTTTCGATTGTTGACAATCATGTCTATCTTCCATCAATTATTGAGAAAGGGGTTGAGGCCTCTGAGCATATCCCCACTTGGACCATTCCCCATGGTACCAAGATGACTACCTACACAGGGGCCAATAACCCCAGCTACTCTAGTAGAGCCCACATGCCTTCTCGAATTACTGAGGAGGACTTGGCAAATATTTTGAAGTACAACCAGATCTCGGAGACTATCATTATGAGGGTTGGATGACCTAATGAAAGTTCTTGCTCTATGGTTTCTTAACATGTGTGATTTAATGAAGGACTCCTCTAACATAGGGCTAGATTTTCCTTTCCTTTGCCTGTGGTGAGGATCTTAAAAGCTACGGGTATAGCCCCTTCTAAACTAGTGGAAAATTCCTGGAGGTCTTTGATGGCCACGATTTTAACTTTTATGAAATCAAGCAGATATTTTCACCATGTTACCCCAACCTAATTATTCAAGTTGTACAAGTTCTAGGAGCATAAGAAAATAAAAAATAATGGGTTAAAGTACCTATCTTCTAAGGCCACCATTTCTTGAATAAGGTTGAGTTGGCATTATTAGTTCTTCTCTGGTCCATGGTAAGGACTTCATATCTTCCGGGAGCGAATCAAGCTCAACTATTAGTATGTGAATTAACAGTTGTTACTCATCGATTCGATGCAACGCAAGAGCCAGATTGGATATAAGGCTTATTATTTTTGGGAATTAAGGTTGGAATAGATCCTCATTTGACACTAGATTCAATTTAGGTTTCAAATGATCTAATCTCGGACAGTGTGTGGTTAGGAAGATTGTCAATAATCTAAGCCATACCGCCCACCTACCCTAACACCTATAGGCAGTCATCCATCCTATATCCACCCAAAAAGGAATTGTAGTGATATTTAATAGTTTTCATCTAAAAAAACGATCATACTCTTTATCACTTTTTGCATCCAAGGCGTACTTTCATGACTATTTCTTGCTCTTATCGGCTTCACCTATTTTCTTAGGATTGGTTGCTTTGATGTTATTATTTAGATAGTGTAGTATGATGGATGTTTATTCAATTCTCTAGGCATCATTCCCTTCCAGCAACGGTCAGTTTCACTAAATCGCTCTATAGTGACCACCATCTGTGTCATAATTTTAATACAAAAATTAGAGTTAAAAATGTTTCTAAAAGTTTTCCATTGATTTTCTTATTCTGAGCCTATAGTGCGGTAGTCAAGTTTTATTACTATGGTTTTTTTATGGACAAGCACAACACTCCAAAAAACTAAAAAGAGATATTATTTTTTATCATTGGAGCCTAGGATACCCTAGACCATGATGAAATAATCGGTTGCCCTACTCGCTAGTGAAAACCTCCAGTTATGGGTAAGTTAGAGTCCAACTCTGCTTTTATGTTTAAGTTTAATTGTTAACTTTTGTTATGTGTTTTAGTGATACTTTTATTTTTTTTGTTATTTTAAAGACCTCTAAGGAGGAAATGGACAGGATAATTAAGGCCCATAAGTTGTCCTCAATTCCATTTGAGATCCTTGTCACCACCAAGCATCTCTTTAAGAGTGTGCTGGGACCTGAACCCAAGCCTTTGACGTTTGGGAACACTCATAAGGTGCTAGGGTCTAAGCCCTTCACCGTGATGCCCTCGTAGAGGAAAGTTTTCATCAAAGTTTATTCAAGGTCATTGAGGCCTCTAAGGGTGCGGATGACTATCCTAAGAAAAAGGTTGAGCTCCCCCTAAGATTAAAGAAGTCCTCCCCTCAGTTGAGAATCTTATCTTGCTGGACTTTGACTGTGCTCCCAGTAAATAACCTTTTTTTGTACTTTTTCATTGTGACCCCTATTCTTAGTTCCTTGATAGCTAACTCTTATCTTATTATTGATCCAATAGATTAATGGAAGGAGCAGAGGATGGTCATATAGCTTACTAAGGAAATACCGACTAAGGCCTTGGTTAGAAAGAAGAAAAATTCTAAGACCACCAAAAATTTGAAGGTTAGTATGTCAGTGGATCTTCCAATTCTTGGGGTCAAACGTGTGGAGGAGGCAGTGCTGAGGTCTGGCTCTAGTGAAAACTCATTATTCGAGTACACAATCAAAACTTTCACTTGATTCAAGCATTTTTGAGGGCAGGTGTGACCTCTAGGTAAACACTTATTGATCCTTTTATTCCATGGTACTTGTAGCCCTTAGTTTAAATAATATAAGAAGCTTTACGTTATTCCCTTACCAAGGGGGAGGAGTTAATGGTTTCCCCCATAAAGAGGGGGTATGAGGGGCGTTACTGAGGTCTCTGTCCAACCTAAGGGGTAAGTAGTATAGGGATATTTAAGGCCTCCTTTAGCTGAGGAGGTGAATGTGTATGCCTCAGCTGTAGATGCACTTTGCTCGATGGCCTGAACAAACTTTTTTGAAATAATGGACAAGTTAATAGGCTGAGGGACCTTTGCTAACACTCATGAACTGGTCCATTTTCTAGGCAAGGTACTTTTACATCCTTTTTTACTCTTCATTAATGTTTATTTTGCTTATTCATTCATTTTTCTTACGTTTTTTTTATATTTTTATAGGCTTAGTAACTGACTGAGGTCCTTGTGACTAATGTTATTGAAGGTCAAGGAGGTTGGAAAAAAACTATGGAGGTGGCTGACAAGTGGGGTGTTATCTATCTAGAATTGAACCATATAATCACTAACCAGAGGCTAGAGGTGGCTACCCTGGAGAAGGAGAGGGTTGGTATGAGGTCCAAGATCACCTCATTGGAACATGCCAAGCTTCTCAATGAGAAGACTCTCAAGGATAGTTCTTCTCTTCTGGTCGTTGCTAAGGATTATTTATCAAAGGTTGAAGAGGCCTTTACTTTGACTAAAATTGAGCATAATGTGATGGTGGAAGCACTTCAGGCTAGACCCTCTAGCTTCAAAATTGATAAGAAATATCCTTCATGTTGTGAAAGATATGGGTTTTTAGAAGAAGCAAGTGAATGTTGTGAAGGACCAGCTAACCTTTAAAGTCTAAGAACTATAAGAGGATTATGCCGAGGTCCTAGTGAAACACATAGTCTACATAGAGGTTTAGAGGAAGATTACGCCACTGTGAAGAGAAAATTGGATGCATATCTTGAGTCTGAGACCTTTAAGAAATTTATTTTTTGAAAGTACAACTATCACTTTGAATGTTTCAAGGCTAAGGTTCAGGAGCCCTTTACCAATGTGGATGTTTCTAGATTATTTGTTAAAGCCACAGATTCTGGTGATGACAGTTCAGATGATGAGATTACTGGCGATGATGATGCGTATAAAGATTCTGCCTCCTAAGTCTAAGTAAAAGAATAAGATTAGAAGAAAGCTTACAACTCTCATCCTTATTTAAGCCTATCAAAGAAGGAAAATGAAGCCCTTATGAAGGAAATCCCTATAAATCCCAAGTGATATACCAAGAATAGCTTCGTCCCTACACTGGACCCCCTCGGCCAATGCCGACCAGTGCCAAACTGTCCATTTGGGAAAACTATGGTTTTATCATAGGCTCAACATAAAGCTTCTCATCCTCGGTCATAAAATCATCACAAGAGGTCTCGTCCTTATCTCGGAACACAACCAACAATACGAGTATCAGTGGTCTTATGGCCCAAATACCCTCAGTCTCATCCATCACCTAGAGGACTGTGTCCAACTGAAGACTCATCTCAACATGACAATTATCGTACCATCAGAGGATTCAACTTTCCAATTCGGCCCCAGCCTGGTCAAAACGGTCGACGATCGATAACTGACAGAGCGCGTGGATTGGGGAACACGTGGAAGGGTGAATTGGATACAGGTCCCACATGAACAAAACTTTTATAACAAGATCTCCCTCACACGTGAGGAAATATTTCATCACCATGATCTATATGTGACTGTGAAAGTGATAGGTGGCTTAACCCTATTGGCAGGAACATTTTACACGTGTTTATTACATGCTTGGGGGGTACAGTACACCCCCAAGGCACTATATATACTTGTCTCCCACAACAATGTAAAAGATTGAAATATTCAAACCCTAGCCCAAGCTCTGTTGCTATCACTGTAGAGAGAGAAAGTTGAGTGAATTATATTGCTAAGGTAATTAGAGCCCAGTTTTATAGTGAAGCATACACTCACCTACACAGTGGAGTAGGCAAAATGGCTGAACCACTTCTTTGCCTCAACTCCATATTTACTTATTCTTCTATATAAACTCCATTATCGCGCTTACTATCTTACTTGTTGGTACTATATTTGGTATCATCACCAAACCTTGAGAAGGATTTTACGTAATTTTTTATTTTTCTTAAAAACTTTCTTGGGTCGTGGGCCTTTTGATGTAAACCTATGCTCCTTATCACTTGATTATACAAATTAGTTTTTTAAAATTTCAACTTTTGTACTGCTACGTGTTGCTTTATAATTGCTTTATTTTTATTGTACAGAGGAATTTTTTCATAAGATTCATCCGTCTGAGGTTTGTAATAGGTAATGTTCCCCTAGCCCACTAATATTTTTTGGTAAAGAAAAATAACTGAGCAATAAATTTGTTGAAGTAAATACGAGGGTCCTAAGACCTATGCCACGTACTTGTGAAGTTTCTGAGGTCAAAACTGACATTATGAAAGGTGTTATAAGACCTTAGAACCATGGAATATCTTATACTTGTATTTTTTATAGGACTGAAGGACCAAAATTTTTACACAAACACTTAGCCCCCCAAATATTTTGGGTATAAAAGCCAACAGATAAATTTGTGAAGGGTCCTAAGACCTTGGATTTTTGATTCGAAGTTCTATAGTGAGTCATAAGGCCTCTGAACTTAGTAAATGTAAAATCTAAAGTCCCACAAAGGGTCTTAAGACCTATGTACTTAGAAGATTTAAAACTCGAAGTTCCACAAAGGTCCATAAGACCTTTAAACTTAGGAAATTTGAAACTTGTCCCACAAAGGGTTATAAGACCTTTGAACTTAGAAAATGTAAAATTTGAAGTACCACAAAGGGTCATAAGACCTCTAGACTTTGAAAATTTGAAATATGAAGTTCCACAAAGGGTCATAAGAACTCTGAACTTAGGAAATTCAAAACTTGAAGTCCCATAATGGGCTATAAGACCTCTAAACATTACAAATTTGAAACTTTAAGTCCCACAATGGGACATACAACCTTCGAACTCTGGTAATTTGAAATTAATTATGGGATGAAAAGCCTTTGAACCTTCGCCTCCCTGAGGTAGACAATTTAAGGTTCAAATTGGGTCCCTAGACATCTGCACCATTGGGCTTTACACCTTTCCTAATAAAATTAAAGTTTCGACCATTTTTTTTCATTCGAACACTTACCCCCCCCCCCCCCCCCCCAACCAAAAAAAATTGAAAATGGAAGTTTTACCCCCCTCTCAGATTTTTACAGTTAAAAGAGATGCTTGATACTTGGATTTTTTTAACATCTTTTGACCTTAGTTAGTTTGAATGGAATAACTGATGAAAGTCTTAATAATTCCTTTAGTAATTTTTAGGTCCTTGGACCTGTGACTATTGCCTTAAGCCATGGTTGGAGTCCTTGCAACTTGAGGTTTGCGTCTTTAGAGCTTAGCTTAAACCCAAAGATAATGCTAAAGTCTATGCACCTTTGTGTTTTGAGTCCTTAAACCTCGGTTTAAGTTTAAAGCTAGGGCTAGAATAATTACAACTCTGTGCATGGGTCCTTGGACCTTTGCTTAAACCTAGAGCAAAGATTGAAGTCCTTGTAACTCCGTGTTTTGGTTCCTTAGACCTTAGTATATGTTTTAGAGCCATGGATGGAATCCTTTAAAATTTGACTACCACATATGTGCCTTCCCATTTGGGACCCAACTTCCCTTCATTTGGATTCCTGGTCGCAATGGTGACTTATCTTATAACTAACTCCCCTACTTTGAACTTTCGGTAGTTGACCTTTTTATTGAAGTAGGAGGATTCCCTTTACTTCTAGGAAGCCATTTAGATCAACGCGACTTCTCTTTTTCCATCTAATTCATCTAAAGACCTTTTGAGACCTTCATCATTAACCCCTAGTTAAAACTAAGTTACCCTTCGTGCGGGTACTTTGACCTTTGTTAAGACCACTATCTCGTTGCCAAAGGTTAGGGAAAATGGAGTTTCTCCCATTAGACTTATGATCATGGTTCTTTAGTCCCACAAGATGCTCGATAATTTTTAATCCCGTATTCCCTTATGTTTTTCTAACCTATTTTTCAAACTATAAAAAATGGTTATGTTGGTGATTTCAACTTGGCCACTGGCATGATACTGGTCTGAAGATGAGTAGTGTCTGGCTATGCCATAGTCTGAGTATAGTTCTCTAAAGGCTGGGTTATCCAACTATTTGACATTGTCAGAGACAATGTCTCAATGTTAGCCAAACTAGAAAATTATGTTTTTCTAAATGAAGTTCATAGTCTTTTTCTCCATGATAGTGGCTAAGGGCTCAGCCTCAACCAACTTGGTGAAGTAATCAATGGTCATAATACATAACTTGTTTTGACATTTTCTTAGGGATAAAGGCCCTACTGAATCCACCCCTCTGTTCAATGGGATATGGGCTTAGTATTAAATTCATCTTATTGGCTGACTATTTTGGAACAAAAGTGAACCTCTGACACTTGTCGCAACACTGGACTAGATCCTTAACTTCTTTCACCAATGTTTCCCAGAAGTACCCTTGACTTAGGAACTTATAGATGAAGGTCTTTGGACCTATATGGTCACCATATACACCTACGTGGAGGTCTCTAAGGACATTATTGATCTTTGACGGGCTAAGGCATTGCTGAGGTGTAGAGTAGTACCCATTCTTGAATAATAACCCATTTTCCACTTAGTATATAGAATTTAAGGAATTTATTCATTTGGATTGAAGTTTATATTTGTGTAAGACACCATCCCCGAGGATAGCCTTAATGAGAGTGTTCCAGTCTAATGTTTGATCGATCTCTGAAGTGTTTATCAAGAGCTAAGTGATGCTTAACTGGTCCAAAGTGATAACTAAGACCTCTGAGTCTACCTCATCTGACGAGGCCACTCATGTAATATGGTTAACCTCTGAATTTTTTACCTATGGGACCCCTCTGATGCAAAATTTGGGGATTATCTAGATTAATTGCTTCATAATTGCTAAGTATCTTTCCATCTGGTCACCTTTGACCTCATAGACCTAAGTGACTTGGTTAACCACCAACTGAAAGTCGGTAATGGCTTTAACATGTTTTACTTTTAAATGGATAGTGAGGCCTAGGCCTGCCACTTAAGTCTCATACTCTGCATCATTATTAGAGGTTTTGAATATAAAATGGAGGGATATGGAGATTGTACCTCCTTCTAGGACTACTAAATGAAGTCCTGCTTCATTGCCTGATCTTTTGGAAGAGCCATCCATGTGTGGTACTTAAGTAGGAAAACTGAGGTATGTCTCATTGAATAATGATTATTTGGGATCTTTGGGCACTATTATGACCTCTGACCAGGAGCTCTTGTGCTCTTTTTCAACTTTCTCCAGGTTGCTGAACTTTGTACTGAAGTTGGATAAATCTAGACCTTTGATGGAACTCTGACGTTAGTAATTGACTTTAAACTCTCCTAGCTCCATAGACCACTTGACTAGCCTCCCTGAGGTGTAAGGATTATGGAGGATCTATTGGAGGGGTTGATCCGTCATGACCATAATCATATGAAACTAGAAGTAAGGACTTAGACGCTTAGCTAAGGTGATGAGGCAGAAGGCCAACTTTTCCATTATTGGATACATTTTCTAATCCCCTTATAGATACTGACTGACTTAGTAAATACAAAAAGGGTACTGAACCCCAAGTTACTCTTGTATTAGAGCTGAGCTAACAATGATGGGAGAGGGAACAAGGTAGAAGTACATATATTCCTTAGTTATGGTTCAGGATAACATAAATGGGGGCCCTATGTTCTTTTTGAGGTTTTAGAAGGCCTCTTTAGCCTCAGTAGTCCACTCAAAGGCCTTTTTTAATTTTTTAAAAATTGGAAATAACATTTCAGTAGATTTTGAGACAAAATGATTGAGGGCAATAACTCTAACCACTAGGCTCTGGACCTTTTTAAATGATCTTAGAGACTTCATGTCCAGTAGTTCCCGAATCTTCTTGGGATTGGCCTTTATGCCTCACCTAGTGACCATGAATATAAGAAACTTGCCTCTAGTACCCCCCAAATCACACTTTATTTGGGTTAAGCCTCATTCGGTTCTTCCTTACGCTAGACAAAGTCTCTTTAAGGTTTTACATGTGGTTTTGAGCTTCTAGGCTTTTAACCAGCATGTCATCAACATTGAACTCCATGGTCTTGATAATGAGGCATTTGAAGATGGATTTCATCACCCTCTAATAAGTTACACCTGTATTCTTTAGTCCGAAAGACATACTTTTGTAACAATAAGCACCTTTATCTATAATGAATGAGGTCGTTTCCTCATCTACGTGGTCCATCTTCATCTGATTGTACCTAAAGTAACGTCCATAAATGAGAGGAGCTCATGACTTATTATTTATTCCACCAAGTTATCGATTCAGGGCACAGGATAACTGTCACACCCTATCCCCACTAGCAGAAAATAACTAAATAGTTCATAAAACACATATATTTTTTTTATAATACACATTAAAACAACTTCAAGGTTTAAGTACGGAATACTAAAAATCTAATCGTTTTAAGGAGAGAGAATTTAAACAAACTACAAAATAATTTAACTTCATTACAACCAATACATTATTCAAAAACTGAGACCCTGCTACTATTCACCCAACACCCTAGACCTAGTAGTGACAGCTTTAAAACTTGAAAATATAAACATATAAAACCACGAGTTTGAAACTCAGTGAATGTATTACATCTCTATTTAGTAAAAGTACTATATTAACATATCAAATATTTTAACATATCCATCTCTGTGCCAATTTAGGTAATACACATATCCAAAGTTTAATAAACCCCACATCTCCTTCCCATAGGAAATAATCAAATCCATAGGTTTAAATAACCCAACATCTCTTGAATTGCATAGCAACCCAACATATCTTGACTTTTATAAAGAAATAACATCCCAATATCTCTTCACTTTTAATAAGCCATAACATCTCAACATATTTTAACTTTTAAAAATACATAACATCTCAACATCTCTTGGCTTTTGATATGCTATAATATATCCATATAATACATAAACATCATATCCATAATCAACTCAGTAAGTATACTCACCTCAGACGGGGGTTAATTATTCTTTCCCTTATCAACCTCAGTCGTAGCCACCAATAGCGTGTCCGAACCTAACAATCCAACACAATCAGTTGCCTATAAAATTTGATTAACTGTAATACCCCGTATTTTTATGCTATGTTAATTTGGAGATTTATTAAATTTGATGTGAATTAATTATTTAATAAAATCCGGAAATTAATTATGTTATAATTATTAACGTGACGAGAATTAGTAATTATGGGAAATTTGTCGAATATTACTAATGAGCAAAGTAATATATAATATTGGTTATATTGAATGTCACGAGTGAATAAAATGACAATTTTGGAAATTTGAGTCGAGACGCTCCCGTGTCGTGTCGGGACTAAATATTGATAAATAAAAGTGAATATTTTATAAGTTGTTTGTATGGTCGTTTTGAGTGTGCCAACGTGTCCGGAAGGGTCGAGATAGTCAGAGAAGTGTGTCCGGGGGTTTAGTTTGGGTCTCGGGGAGTTTTTAGGCCTAATTAGTACCCCGGGAGGGCATTTTGGACATTTCACATTTTTGGGTAATTAAACCCACGAAAATTAAAAGGGTTATATCAGATATCTGGGTTATCATCTAGGGTTAGAAAGCTCAAAACACTAGAACGGCCATTAGAGAAGAAAGGAGAGAGCTCTCAAGGCATTCCAAGGCTCAAAACTCAACCGTTTGCACCGCCGCCACCGCCAACGCGTAGATCGCGAGACGGGGAACGCAACCACACCAATTTTGGCACCAAACCAGACTTCTGAAAATCCCAGGAAAGTGTTTATCTTGCTTATTTCGTTGATGCATCTTTCATATTAGTTTAGGAGTAATTAGAATGAGTTTTTATGGAAGAAACTTAAAAGATGGGATAGGAAATTGCATGTAGGGATGGATTAATTGTTATTCTGGAAACCCCTTAACATGTAGAGGATTGAACCGCGAATTTATGAGGTTGTAGATGAAGAAAACTCTGAAAAAGATGGATTGGAACATATTAATGAAATTCTAGGGTTCTTGAGGTTTTATATGAATTTGGGGCTTGTTGATCCATGTTTAATATTAGAAATCTACATGCTTTACGTTGAAATTTCATAGTATGATGATATAATGTCAGTAGTATAAATTTTGGGTCGATTGGGTATGAAAAATATGGATTTACTGAAGGTTAGAAGATGAAACCCGTAACTGCAAATCTGCAGATTTCGCAGACCTGCTTGATCGATCGATCGAGCCCAGATCTTTGATCGATCGATCGAGCCCTAGACCTCGATCGATCGACCCCTCCTGGCAGACTCATATCTTTCCTTCTTAATTAGTTGAAATTCACTTTAATGAGGAATAATTCATGGTCACCCTTAAAATATGTTTTGGGAGATAAAGAGGACCAGTAGGGTATATGAATAAATTTCGGGACCTCGAATATATGACGAGAATTGTATTTTTGGGATAATTATATAAGGACCGATGAAACTACGTATTTAAAGTGAGAAATTATGTCAAATAGTTATGATAGAGAATAGATGAATACCTACTGAATTTTATAATTGGGAGGATAAAGCCATGAGAGTTATGTGGGAAGTTGGAATAATACCGAATCAAGGTTAGAAACGAACCGTTATATATGTTTACTAAAAAGGTGAAAATAAGGATAAAAGTCGTAACTATGGGATTTGAAATATACCAAATATTGATATGGTAATATTAGTATAGTTATATGACTGTGTTGGCATATACTATTTATGTGTGAAAAACATACCCACGCTACTTGCTATCCCTGAGGTTGCCGCGCTGGGACGATCTTATCCTGTGTTGCCTTATGGGGGATATTGACTCGTACCCTAGAAGATATATATCCTTGGTACAGGCTATCGATTTGATAGTTCAGACGGTCCTAAGAGACGCGGGTATGTGCCATCGTCTTAGAGACTTGGAATCTATGCTTCGCCTCAATATTGTTGTGTATGTGTTAATACAATTCTAGAGTGATTCCGAATTTGTATTCCCCTTAATACGAGTGATACGGGGTTTGGATAGTAGAGTATGCCCGCACCATAGTTTTTATGTGGGGTGATGTTATGATATATATATATTTTACGAGTAGTTAATATATATATGAAATTCTAAAATCTGGAACTGCCTACTGTGATTTGATATGTAGAACATGGTTGATGACTCAAATTGTAATACTTGTTTTGAGAAAGTATAATACGACACTGGAAAACTTTATAAATTAATAAAGTTAAAACAAGAATTTTGGATACTAATTGAAATATTCTTTTCAAACAATTGTATCGTTAAATTTTAAATCCTGCGAATAACCTAAGATAAGTTAAATCATTGGGGAAAGATAGTGTGATATATGAAGAGATAGACCATTGGTAAGGTTAGTGCGATAGGTGTGCACATTAGAAGAGAGGTGAGAATTTCTCAAGAGAGTGTCGCACTAATATGTTGTTGCATTAGCCTCTAATCAATTTAAATACTTGCTAAACGAATTTTTAAATCATATACACTATCGCGCTTTGACCCGTTTCCATTTCTCTTTCTCTCTTGTATATATATATATGTATATATTACAGGTGCTCATCCACAGGGGCGTCTTGCATAGGGTCCTTTGGTAGGAATGCGCTGCAGCTTAAGTGGGAGTTGCAGGCCTGTTGTTTAGACGACTTCATCCATTTGATTCTACTCCTAGCATGTTCATTATTGGGGCATGTGTCGCCCTTTCCATTATTCAGTTGTTATTTGGATATTGTACTTCATCTATTTCTAGTATTGTCACTTTGGGATTTATTATATTCTGGATGGTTTACTTTAAGTTTTATTGTTAGTAGCCAGTTGTTGTATGTTAAAAATGGTTTTGACACTTAGCTTAATTAATTAGGGTGTTTAAATTGGAAATTTATTTTCACGATAGTGATGCTAAGAATGATCCAACTGTTCACCTTGATTTTAATTTAATAAAGGAGTGATCGCCCGATATTTAATTAGGCGAGGTGTCACAGGTGGTATCAGAGCATCAGGTTCTAGTGTCCATAGGATCTGTACGGCTTATTACGCTTTCAGCTTAACGTTTTTGCTATAGAGCCCTATTTTTAGGATTGTTGTATTTCTGATTTTACGTTACGTCTTCAGCTATTTGAGATTTGATAATGACTGTAGACTAATAAACTTCTTCACGTTTCAGATGCCTCCAAGACGTGCATCGAAGGATAGGCCTGCCCAGGCCGAGCAACCAGCAGCTCCGGCACAAGGCACTATGAATGCTAATGAAGTAGCCGCCATTGTTTCTCAGGCGGTGAATGCCGCGCTAGCGGTGGTTCAGCAGGCTCCACCCCAGATTCAGGCAGTGGCGCCAGTACCAGCACAGCTTCCATCTGCATGGGAGAGGGTTAGGGATGCTTTTCAGAAGGCGCATCCCCCTGAGTTCTCCGGTAGCTCAGATATCGTCACAGTCAGCCAATGGAAGAAAGACATCCAGCGACATCTTCGTATGTATGAGTGCACCAACGTGCAAAGGCAGTTATTGGCTTCCTTTAAATTGGTGGGGTCCGCTTTGCAGTGGTGGGAATCCACTACCACCTTGGAGGAGCGGGACACGATCCCTATTCAGTCATTTTGGGAGCGGTTTGACCGCAAGTATTTTCCACCCGCCGTGCAGACTGAGATGAGGTGGAAATTACTCAATTTGAAACAGGAGAACTCTACCGTTTCTGAGTATGAGGAGGAGTTCACGAGACTTCTTACCATAGTGCGAGATGAGGCACCTACTGATAGTAAGAAGATAATGTTGTTTGTGGACGGGTTAGCTTGGAGGATCCATTAGCATCTTATAGGGAATCTATCTCTGAGTACTTTCACTGATGTACTCAATGTTGCGTTACTACATTGCCAGGATCACCGCTTCCATCTGCATGGAAGTAGGAAAGCAGGAGAGCCCAGCCAGCAGGGCAGGACCGGGGGTAGTAGTGCTAGTGGGGCGGCATCTCATGGACAGACTCGTCAACACGAGCAGAGTTCCCATCATGGGGACCCTGCTAAGCGATTCCGTTCAGGTGATTCCAGGTAGGGATTTGGGGGTTATAGGGAGGGTCAGCAGGGCCAGCCTAATCAGCAGGGCCAGTAAGGCCAACACCGACAACAGGGCCAACAGCGTGTTCATCAGGGCCAACAGGGCCAGTGGCGTAGTGGTAACGGCCAACAGGGCCGTGGTCAGCAGGATCAGAGGGGAGGAAACTTCAATGGCCTATGTTTTGGGTGTGGTAAGCATGGCCATAGGCGCCAAGAATGTCCGGAGGGAGATAGGGCCCCACAGCAGCAGGGTGCCCGTAATGAGCCGCAGAGACCACTTTTTCCACCTGCCCTCCCAGCTCCAGCCCAGGTGCCATACCTACCAGCCATTCCAGCAGCTCCAGTGCAGCAGGGGCAGTTACAGTACGGACGTGTCTATAGCGTCCATCAGGCAGCAGCTCCACAGGCACCAACCGCGATTGAGGTTATGTTTCCTATCCATGGTACTATGGGTCGGGTTTTGTTCGATACTGGGGCAACGCATTATTTTATAGCTATGCATTTTGCGAATGCCTTAGGGTTGTTAGCCACAGCAGAGAGCACAGTGACGTGTGTAGACTCACCACTGGGGAGTGGGTCTCTTATCTTCTTTATATGCCGGGGAGTGGGAGTAGAGATTGGTAGTTTGGTATTACCTGCAGACATGTTAGTTTTAGATATGCATGAGCACGATGTTATTATCGGTATGGATTGGCTCGCAGCTTATAGAGCCATGATTGATTGCTTCGGTGGGAGCATTATTTTTACCATTCCGGGGCAAGAGATGTTTGTAGTGGCGATGCCTCGCCCAGAGGGAGGCTCGACCGCTCATTTGTATTATATAGAGGAGGATACCTCTAAGGAGGTTGTGATTCCGTTAGACTCGATTCCAGTTGTTCGTGAGTATTCCTATGTGTTTCAGGAGATACCAGGCCTTCCCCCCCAGTCGAGAGATAGACTTTGTCATAGACTTATTACCGGATACTAGACTGATAGCACGCGCTCCATACCGTATGGCTCCGGCGGAGATGCGAGAGTTACGAGATCAGATAGAGCAACTGTTAGGTCAGGGCTTCATTCGTAGGAGTACCTCACCTTGGGGCGCTCCAGTCTTGTTTGTGAAGAAGAGAGATGGTTCACTGAGGTTATGTGTGGACTACCGGGAGTTGAACAAGGTCACGAAACAGAATAAGTATCCGTTGCCTCGAATCGATGATCTGTTCGACCAGCTGAGGGGAGAAACTTTCTTTTCGAAGATAGATCTGAGGTCGAGGTACCATCAGCTACGTATTAGGGAGCAAGATGTTTCAAAGACTGCCTTCTTGACGAGATATGGGTCTTATGAGTTCAGAGTGATGCCATTCGGCCTCACAAATGCTCCAGCCGTGTTCATGGACTTAATGAACTGAGTATTCAGAGAGTTCTTGGATCAGTTTGTCATTGTCTTCATAGATGACATTTTGATATATTCACACTCCGAGGAGGAGCATGCCGAGCACTTGAGGCAGGTTCTTCAGACTTTACGAGAGCATCAGTTGTATGCTAAGTACGAGAAGTGTGGATTCTGGTTGCGAAAAGTACAGTTCTTGGGACATGTTGTTTCTGAGCAGGGGAAGCAGTCGACCCGAGTAAAGTGTCAGCGGTGAGGGAGTGGGGACAACCCATGACACCGACGAAAGTGCGTAGTTTCTTGGGGTTAGACGGTTACTACAGGAGATTCATTCGGGGATTCTCCAAAATAGCGGGTCCATTGACGAATCTGACTCGCAAGGGGGTACCATATGTTTGGGATGACGCTTGTTAATTAGCTTTCGACGAGCTGAAAGACAAGCTTACTTTAGCGCCAGTCCTTGCTTTACCAAAGTCGGGTGTGGATTACCTGGTTTACACCGATGCCTCTTTACGGGGACTTGGGGGAGCACTTCAGCAGGAAGAGAAGTCTATAGCTTTTGCCTCCCGCAAGCTTAAGCCGCATGAGAAGAATTACCCCACCCATGACCTGGAGTTAGCAGCGGTCATTTTTGCACTGCGGATATGAAGACACTATTTATTGGGGGAGAAGTTCCGTTTGTTCATAGACCACAAGTCACTGCAGTACATGTTCACTCAGCGAGAGCTGAATATGCATCAGCGTAGATGGTTAGAGTTTATGAAGGACTATCAGTTCGACATACAGTATCATCCGAGGAAAGCCAACTTAGTTGCTGATGCGTTGAGCCGTAGACCGGTAAATGAGGTAGCGAACGTATCGAAAGCGAAGTGGAAGGAGTTGGGTCACCAGGACGCAGTAGCCCGTTCCTTCATATCTATTTTGACAGTCACACCCGAGATTGTTACGAGGGTAATACAGGCCAAAACCACAGACCCGTTTTTCCAGGAGCAGATTGTACGACTTTTAGCCGAGGGTGATGAGTCCTATTCTGTTAGTTCTGATGGGGGTTTGAGGTTTAATGGGAGGTTAGTGGTTCCAGAAGGGGTAGAATTGCGTCATGCAGTGATGACCCAATCTCACGGGTCCCGATTTACGGTACATCCTGGAGGAGATAAGATGTACCAGGATATGAGGAGGCAATACTGGTGGAATGGGATGAAGAAGGACATTGCTGAGTTCGTGTCCAAATGTTCTACCTGCCAGCTGGTGAAGGTGGACCATCAGAAACCGTCAGGATTGCTTCATCCATTGGAAGTACCCGCGTGGAAGTGGGAGAGTATTTCCATGGATTTTATTACAGGGTTGCCTACATCACAACGGGGCCATGACTTTATCTAGGTGATTGTAGACCGTTTGACCAAGGTGGCCCATTTTCCGCCGGTGTGGGCAGATTATACCACAGGTCAGTATGCTCAGTTGTTCATTGTTGAGATTGTCAGATTACATGGGGTGCCCCAGAATATTGTGTCAGATAGAGACAAGATTTTCGTGTCGCATTTTTGGGAAAGCTTTTAGGAGGCTATGGGTACTGAGTTGAGGTTGAGTTCAGCCTATCACCCACAGACAGATGGACAGACAGAGCGCACTAATCAGATGTTAGAGGATATGCTACGTATGTGTGTTCTTGATTTTGGAGGAGGTTGGGAGCCACATCTTCCACTGGTAGAGTTTGCTTATAATAACTCTTATCAGTTCACGATTGGTATGGCTCCATTTGAAGCCTTATACGGCAGGCCTTATCGTTCCCCAGCTTGTTGGCTTGAGGTGGGGGATAACAAGTTGCTAGGACCAGAGGTAATTCAGGAAACCTCCGCGAGTATTGAGATGATCAAGAGTCTCATTCGAGTAGCCCAGGACAGGCATAAGAACTACGCCGATGCGAAACGGTTCTTCCGGGAGTTTAATGTGGGGGACCAAGTGTTACTGCGTGTATCTCCTATGAAGGGAGTGATGAGGTTCGAGAAGAAGGGGAAATTGGCTCTGAGGTACGTAGGACCATTCCCCATCATCGAGAGGATTGGGCCAGTTGCATACAGGTTGGGACTGCCAGAGCAATTACATCGCATTCACGATGTATTCTACATCTCGTCGTTGAGACGATATCTTCGGGATGATATGGCCCATACTCACATCGCGATAGATGAGATAGACTTACATCCTGATATCTCTTACGAGGAGAGACCGGTGGCTATCCTAGACTATAGTGAGAGGAGATTGAGGTCGAAGATAGTTCCACTTGTACGGGTCCAGTGGGAGCATCATAATGTGGAGGAACCCACTTGGGAGCGCGAGGCCGATATGCGCGAGAGATATCCAGATTTATTCTTACCAGGTATGCCTTATTTTCCGAATTTCGGGACGAAATTCCGTTATTAAGGGGGAAGTATGTAATACCCCGTATTTTTATGCTATATTAATTTGGGGATTTATTAAATTTGAAGTGAATTAATTATTTAATAAAATCCGAAAATTAATTATGTTATAATTATTAACGTGACGAGAGTTAGTAATTATGGGAAATCTGTCGAATATTACTAATGAGCAAATTAATATATAATATTGGTTATATTGAATGTCACGAGTGAATAAAATGACAATTTTGGAAATTTGAGTTGGGACGCGCCCGTGTCGCGTCGGGACTAAATATTGGTAAATAAAAGTGAATATTTTATAAGTTGTTCGTATGGTCGTTTTGAGTGCGTCAACGCGTCCGGAAGGGTCGAGATAGTCAGAAAAGTGTTCCCGTGGGTTTAGTTTGGGTCTCGGGGCGTTTTAGGCCTAATTAGTACCCCGGGAGGGCACTTTGGACATTTCACATTTTTGGGTAATTAAACCCACGAAAATTAAAAGGGTTATATCAGATATCTGGGTTATCATCTTGGGCTATAAAGCTCAAAACACTAGAACGGCCATTAGAGAAGAGAGGAGAGAGCTCTCAAGGTATTCCAAGGCTCAAAACTCAACCGTTTGCACCGCCGCCACCGCCAACGCGTAGATCGCGAGACGGGGAACGCAACCACACCAATTTCGGCACCAAACCAGACTTTTGAAAATCCCAGGCAAGTGTTTATCTTGCTTATTTCGTTGATGCATCTTTCATATTAGTTTAGGAGTAATTAGAGTGAGTTTTTATGGAAGAAACCTAAAAGATGGGATAGGAAATTGCATGTAGGGATGGATTAATTGTTATTCTGGAAACCCCTTAACATGTAGAGGTTTAAACCGCGAATTTATGAGGTTGTAGATGAAGAAAACTCTGAAAAAGATGGATTGGAACATATTAATGAAATTCTAGGGTTCTTGAGGTTTTATATGAATTTGGGGCTTGTTGATCCATGTTTAATAATAGAAATCTACATGCTTTACGTTGAAATTTCATAGTATGATGATATAATGTCAGTAGTATAAATTTTCGGTCGATTGGGTATGAAAAATATGGATTTACTGAAGGTTAGAAGATGAAACCCGTAACTGCAAATCTGCAGATTTCGCAGACCTGCTTGATCGATCGATCGAGCCCAGAGCTTCGATCGATCGATCGATCGAGCCCAGAGCTTCGATCAATCGATCGATCGAGCCCTAGACCTCGATTGATCGACCACTCCTGGCAGACTCATATCTTTCCTTCTTAATTAGCTGAAATTCACTTTAATGAGGAATAATTCATGGTCACCCTTAAAATATGTTTTGGGGGATAAAGAGGACCAGTAGGGTATATGAATAAATTGCGGGACCTCTAATATATGACGAGAATTGTATTTTTGGGATAATTATATA
Organism: Sambucus nigra; assembly: GCA_949130495.1. Classification (NCBI taxonomy): domain Eukaryota; kingdom Viridiplantae; phylum Streptophyta; class Magnoliopsida; order Dipsacales; family Adoxaceae; genus Sambucus; species Sambucus nigra. The sequence continues at coordinate 218,524,460 of OX422215.1, forward strand.
AGGAACGATGAAACTACATATTTAAAGTGAGAAATTACGTCAAATAGTTATGATAGAGAATAGATGAATACCTACTAAATTTTATAATTGGGAGGATAAAGCCATGAGAGTTATGTGGTAAGTTGGAATAATACGGAATCAAGGTTAGAAACGAACCGTTATATGTGTTTACTAAAAAGGTGAAAATAAGAATAAAAGTCGCAACTATAGGATTTGAAATATACCTAATATTGATATGGTAATATTAGTATAGTTATATGACTGTGTTGGCATATACTATCTATGTGTGAAAAACATACCCACGCTACTTGCTATCCCTGAGGTTGCCGCGCTGGGACGATCTTATCCTGTGTTGCCTTATGGGGGATATTGACTCGAACCCTAGAAGATAGATATCCTTGGTACAGGCTATCGATTTGATAGTTCAGATGGTCCTAAGAGACGCGGGTATGTGCCATCCTCTTAGAGACTTGGAATCTATGCTTCGCCTCAATATTGTTGTGTATCAGAATAACTCTAGAATTGTATTAGAGTATGCCCGCACCATAGTTTTTATGTGGGGTACTGTTATGATATATATATATATATATATATTTTACGAGTAGTTAATATATATATGAAATTTTGAAATCTGTAACTGCCTACTGTGATTTGATATGTAGAACATGGTTGATGACTCAAATTGTAATACTTGTTTTGAGAAAGTATAATACGACACTGGAAAACTTTATAAATTAATAAAGTTAAAACAAGAATTTTGGATACTAATTGAAATATTCTTTTCAAACAATTGTATCGTTAAATTTTAAATCCTGCGAATAACCTAAGATAAGTTAAATCATTGGGGAAAGATAGTGTGATATATGAAGAGATAGACCATTGGGAAGGTTAGTGCGATAGGTGTGCACATTAGAAGAGAGGTGAGAATTTCTCAAGAGAGTGTCGCACTAATATGTTGTTGCATTAGCCTGTAATAAATTTAAATACTTGCTAAACGAATTTTTAAATCATATACACTATCGCGCTTTGACCCGTTTCCATTTCTCTTTCTCTCTTGTATATATATATATGTATATATTACAGGCGCTCAGCCACATGGGCGTCTTGCATAGGGTCCTTTGGCAGGAATGCGCTGCAGCTTAGGTGGGAGTTGCAGGCCTGTTGTTTAGACGACTTCATCCATTTGATTCTACTCCTAGCATGTTCATTATTGGGGCATGTGTCGCCCTTTCCATTATTCAGTTTTTATTTGGATATTGTACTTCATCTATTTCTAGTATTGTCACTTTGGGATTTATTATATTCTGGATGGTTTACTTTAAGTTTTATTGTTAGTAGCCAGTTGTTGTATGTTAAAAATGGTTTTGACACTTAGCTTAATTAATTAGGGTGTTTAAATTGGAAATTTATTTTCACGATAGTGATGCTAAGAATGATCCAACTGTTCACCTTGGATTTAATTTAATAAAGGAGTGATCGCCCGGTATTTAATTAGGCGGGGTGTCACATTAACTTACATAAACTTACCAATTTAATTAAAACATATCACCCATTCATATATTTCCCCACATTTATAGTCAACTATAATACTCATAAGCACTTCATTCAAGAATTATTAAATAATCATACTTTAAATTCTATAACAATACGAGTCCGTGCTAACTACGAGTCCGTGCTAACAATAGGTTAATATGTAACTAACTAATTTAAATCTTACACTAATTATGATTAAATAATAATTAATGAAATTAATACGGGAAGTCATACCAATATACTCTATAAATTGAGTATAACAACTATAACATATCGAATTCCCAATAGATAACCCATTAAAAATCGATATTTGGTTAATATGGGTCTTGACGAGTGATATATCAGAATAATAAAAAAATATATTGAATTACATAATCATGTTCCTCTCATGTAATAACACAACTTTTGTTTTAGGATTCATATTTAATCTCATGTTGATTGTCCTATAAAGCGTACATAAGTTATAGGGGCCCCTAAATGTACTTACATAAAATAAATCCAAAATAATAATCTAAACTGGTATAAATGATCTACACAACTCAATAAACAACTTTAATTAGGAAGAATTACCTTATGAATTAATCTGGATTTTTCTAGAATTTTTCTTCTCTCAAAAACCTAACTTTTCTTCTTAAACTCCACCTTTCTCTCTCATCGAGCCAAATATGCTCCAAACTTAACCAAGGCTGAATTTGATGAATAAAGGGGTTTATTTTAAGGGTTCTAAGTTGGCCAAACCCACCTCCCTTTCCAACCAATCAAAACAAACCATTTGTTGTACTAAAAGACGAAATACCACTTAAACGGATGGACAACTTTGGTCTTGTTTTGTGATTTTGGTATAACTTCTTGCTCGGACCTCCATTTAATATACTGTTTATTGTGTTACAAGCCAAACTCATATATTTACAACTATCTAGTTTTCACCTTGAGTCAATTATTATATTATAAGGGTCAAAACTAATCTCCAACATGAACATTCCTACCGAAACTCCAAAATTTTATTTTTGTAACCAATTCGATATTTCATGATTTTTGAAGGTAGGATTAGACTAAATATAATAATCTAACATTATATATATTAATAAAACATTATCCATATCACTTAAGGTAAGCATGATTCAAACATAATTTATCATAATTATATCCGGGTTGTCACAATAGCAATCTTTGGTGAATAATTTGTTGAGTTCAGTGGCAAATTTTTTTCTCTCAGTTCTGAAGAACCTTTACTTTTAGAAGATCAACTCGTGGTTTAGGTCCACACTGAGGTGGTGGAACATGACCTCAGGATCCACTCTAATTATGTCTGAATGTCTCTAGGAGAATACGTATTTGTTTTCTTTTAGTAATGAATGAACTCCTCTTTATGGGATAGCATCAGGCTAGTCCTAACTTTAACTTCTTTGGTTGGGTCCTCTTCATCAATGCACATGGTGATCAGAGAATCTACAGAGTTTTTTTATTCCTTCACCTCATCCTGTGGATTTAATTATCCACGTTCATCAACCCTATGATTAGACTATCTAGAGGGAGTTCATGCACTAGGAGTGGAGGAGGCAAGACCTCTTCTAGGGCTTTTGATCCCCTTTATGAGATTTACGGGTCCTCAAACACACTATATGAGGTTTCACATGAATTTTTATTTTGTCTTATGGAAGTGTTGCAGCACTCCTTTGCCTTTTTTTGGTCCCCATACACTACTCCCACATAGTTAAGGGTTAGGAATCTTATTACCAACCCCTGTGTGAATATTACATTATCTAAATCATTGAGCAAAGGTCCGTCCAAGATCACATTGTTGGATGAGGGTAAGTCTATCACAAGAAAATTATTTCATATAATAGAGCATTAGTCTTTCAAGCCAACAGTGAAGAGAAGAGTGACACACCCAAGAAGTAGGTATATTCCCGATTAAACTCAATTAGGGGAGTAATGATGAGCTGCATATGCTTAGGGCCAAGCTCCATGTCTTTTAAGGCATATAAAAATAAGATATGTGCAGTGCTTCTAGTGTTAAGTTATACCTTGTTCATGTTAGCATTCCCCATGATCATTGAGATAATAAAAGGGTCGTCATGAGGTAGGAGGACTCTTCTAGGGTAAGTTTCTGGGAAGACCATCATCAAAACTCCCTTTTGGGCTTAATGAAGGAGAGAACAACTATTAACATGTACTCCTTCATGTTATAGTCTCCCGAGGTGGGATGTATTAGCCGTGCTAGAAAGCCCACCATCGATAAAGCCTTTGAAAATGTTCTGCCCATCGATTAGGGGGATTTCATCCTTATTTTTGTTGTTGCTTTTACTTTAATATCTGTCGGCACCTTTGGCTATAAACTCCTTGAGATAACCCATCTCGATTACCCCTTTGAAGGATTCTTTCAATCTGAAGCAATCGATCGTGTTGTGATCGCGGTCTCTATTCTACTTATCTCTTTTGTCATTAGTATTCCTCATAGGCTTTAGCGGAGGCAAGATATCCTGAGGTTCCCCTGCAGAAAAGACCTCCTTTATGATGGTTGTGAGCAAGGTAAAATGTTTGGCTTATGGAGGTGCATTCTTTTTACCTTAGATTTTCCTCTTTCTAGCCTTTGTGGCCTCAGATGATTCCCTAAGATGAGAGAATATGTCTTTCATATTTCCCTTCTAAGGGGTGGGTATGGAATGCCTTGCTGAGATGGCATCCTCATCATTCTTATACTTTTGATCCATTTCGAGTTATTGATTTGGGATGCTTCTTGCTAACAGGTACCAATAAACTTTTAGAGGCGAGGCCTCACATTAAAGGAACCACACAAATTTTTTCATTCATATCATCAACTTTAAGAGCCTCTTTATTGAATCTCTTAGTGTATTCTCTGATATCTTCGCTAATCGTTTGATTGAAATGGAGGAGGTAAGTGACAAGATTTCTCATCTTTTGATCTCTAATAAAATGGTTGATAAAGGACCTTTGTAGCCCAGTAAAGCTCATAATGGTACCTGGTTTGAGCTTGACAAACCAATGCCTATCTATTTCTCGCAAGGTATCAAGAAAATATCTGCATAAAACCTTAACTGGGGTGCCTTATAGAAGAATTAGTGATATATAGGTCTCTAGGTGTTCAATGGGGTCCTTTGACCCATCAAATGGTTCAATAGCCGACATCTTCGACTTTGGGGGAAAAACATAATAATTAAAGTCATTGGAAAATGGGTATAATGTCTTTTGGAGAGTCAATTCAATGGTGTTAGGAGTTTTCGTCTTGTACTGATTGAGGAAATTCTCCAACCGATCTCATTGTCCTATTATAATATCCTCTAATATGTAGTAAATTAAATAAATTATAAATGTGAATAATTATGTGTATTTATCTGTTTTAACTGGTGACATCATAACAAATTATGTTTTTATTTGAAATTGAATTGAATTATAAATAAGGTAATGACTAAATTATATCTGTAAATAAGGGGGCTATTAGGAGATTGAAAATACTAATTAGAAATCATGGTGTTTTTATTTGGTTATCCTTGAACCAAAGCATGAGGTGGAAAAATGGAATCATTTAGAATAAAACTTGGCTTTAATTTATTTTATGCTAATACTAATAGCAAGATTTGGTTGTTTGTCAAAGATGGAATTTAATTTAATTTTCTTTCTACTATGGATCAGTGCCTAAACTTATCTTTTTTTCTTAATTAGAACTTAGTTAAGACCAGTTTTATTAATGCAAAAACTTCTAAGATTGATAGAAGGGAGCTTTGCCAATATCTATTTATAAACTTCACTACTTCCCCTGGGATAATTGGTGTAGATTTCAATGTGGTTTCAAACATTTCTGAAAAGGCAGGTGGTAATGCTATTAATGATGGTGCTGCATATGTGGTTTTGGAATCTATGGAGGTCAATGAATTAATTGATCTTGGGTTCACTGGATCCAATTTTACTTGGTTCAATAGAAGGGAATGAATGGATAGAATTTTGTGTAGACTTGGAAAAGTCTTTAGTAACCAACCTGCCCTTAATTTAAAAATTTTGGAGGTGTATCATTTGAAATAAATTCACTATAATTACTATCCTTTAATTCTCTCTCAAAAACCCTTTAACTTTGAAGCCAAAAAGTGTCAAATCCCAGAAATTTTGGTTATCTAATTTTGATATACACAATTTGGTAACCTATACTTGGAGCTCTATGTCTCACCATTATCCTTTTGTATGTCTTTCTTTTAAATTTGAAGCTCATCAAAGAGTTTTTTCTTCTTGGAGTATAAAGGAGTTTGGGGATATTTTTCAATAAAGAAGTACAATAGATAATAAGTTATTATCTATGGATATGGAATATGACAGAGATCCTTTAGAAATTAACAGGCATAATCTTTCTTTTGCCCGAGCTTTGAGTATTAAGAAACTTTAAATTGAAGATTTGTATTGGAGGCAGAAAGATTGTGAAAAGTGGTTCAAGGATGGGGATAAAATACCTCTTCCTTTTATAATCCAGTAAAATTCAAAAGAAGAAAACTTCTTATCTCTGAAATTAAAAGATATCAATGGGAATCTAATAAAAGGTGAAAGAGATATCCAATAAGACACTGCTCAGTTTTATGAAGATCAATTTATTCAAGAAAATGGTCCTATCATCTCAGTGGATGATCTATTTCTAGAAGTCATTCCCAAATTAATTTCTCAAGAGTCCAATTCCAATTTATCTAGAATCCCTGGCAGTGATGAGATCAAAGAGGCGGTGATGTAATTGATCTTCAATAGTTTTTTGGGACCTGATTGTTTTCATGGTTATGTTTAGGTGAATTTTTGGAATATTATTGAAAATGAAGTTATTTCTACAGTTCATGCCTTCTTTTTTAAAGTTTCTTTTCCTAGAAGTGTTTTATCCACCTTGATAGCTTTGGCTCCTAAATTTCAGTCCCTTAAAAAAATTTCTTAGAGCCTAGGCCAGTTAGTTTGGTGAACTTCTTGAATAAAGTCATTTCCAAAATCCTTGCTAATAAATTGAGTAAAATGTTTCCTTTGATCATTTCAACCAATCAAAGTGGATTCATTAAAGACAGAGATATGATTGAAAATGCTATGTTGGCTCAAGAAATGGTTTCTTTGATCAATAAGGAGAACTTTGAAGGAATAGATGTTCTCAAATTGGATTTGGCCAAGGCTTAGGATAGGGTTTCATGGATTTTTGTTATCTATGTTTTTAGAAAATTTGGATTCTCTGAACATTGGATTGATATGATTTGGAGATTAATTTCCAATTTCTGGTTCTCAATTATTATTAATGGCGTGTCTAGTAGCTATTTCAAATCTACTAGGGTATTGAGGTAAGGTGATCTCTTATCATCCAGCCTCTTCATAATTATGGCAGAAGCTTTTTTAAAAATCTTAACAAAATGATCCCCAAATAGAATGGTTATAAAATGCCTCTAGGATGCCAAAGATTCTTTTGGGGATCTACTCAGGAAGTTAGAAAGCATCACTGGTGTAAATGGGATCTAATTGCTAGACCAATCAATAAGGGAGGTCTTGGTCTCAGAAAAATATTAAATATTAGTTAGTCCATGGTCATCAAACTTAGATGGAGATTCAGATACATTGATTCTCTTTGGTCTAAGTTCATTAGTGCTAAGTACAGCAGAAAATCTCACCCTATGAAAGTGGTTCATAAATCTTTATCTAATGTTTGGGGTAGGATGTCTCTTGTCAGAAACACTATTGAAGAAAACATTAATGAAGACTGGGTAGTGGAGATTATGATATGTTTTGGGATAATTTGTAAGAAGAAGGCCTTCTCGTAGACTTAGTTACTCTTCTTAGAAGAGCCAAAGTGATTGAATTCTGGGATTATAATAGGCAATGGGATAGAGACAAGCTTTTTCAGTTTTTTCCTATTAATTTATTGAATCAGGTTGTTCAAGCTCAGAGATGGAATAATATTTAAGATGAAATTATCTAGACTTCTACTTCCTCAGGTGAGTTTATCTTCTCCTCAGCATAGAATTCAATAAGAGATATAACTATTGAGATTAGTTCCGCCAAGTTTACACGGGACTCAAGTATCCCTTCTAAGATGTCAATTCTTACTTGGAAAATCCTCAAAGGTTTTCATAGCACAGATAAAAATTTGAGGAAAATTTGGATCAATGGTCCTTTTATATGTACCTGTTGTAAAGACAATATTGGAGAGTATATTAATAATTTATTTTCTTCCAGTGATACTGCTTCCAAAGTTTGGTATCAATTCAATATGATGTTTGGGGTGATTTCTCAATTAGTCTCTGTTAAACAAATACTTATTTATTGGTGGTTAGCTCCAAAGAGAAACGCTAAATCAATTTTCAAGATGACTCCTATTTTAATTTGCTGGAATCTGTAGATCAATAGAAATAAGGCCAAGTTTGAAAACTCTTCCTTCATCATTTCTAGCATTATCAAACACATCCATGAGGGTATCATTCTTTGTAATGGCTTTGCTTTTATTTCAAGATACAAGCCTATATTGGTTCATTGGTTTATTCTTACAAAAGGAATATTAAAATTGAACGTGCATGGGAGTTATTTGGACACTCCAGGCTATAGTGGGGTGCTGGAGTTCTTAGAAACCATTTAGGAGTGGTGATTTGCTCTTTCTATAAGTTTTTATAAATATTTCCAGTTTAGACGATGAGGCAGCTGCTCTCCTTCAAGGTTTGACTTATTATCAAGATTTTAAGAATTATGAAGTGCTCATTGAATCAGACTCTAAAATTCCGATAGATGTGTTAGATAAGAAAGCTTTATGTCCTTGGAAAATTAGATGGTATGTATATCCAATTCTTTTAATCTCTTCTCACCTTCCTTGCAAATTATATCATATCCATAGAGAAGCTAACATGTTGGCTGACTTATTAGCAAAGATTGGAAGCATGCACAGTAAATTCTTGTTCTCTTACTAAATTGATCTCTTTCCAAGGCATTTCGAGGGTATTTTAAGGACGGACAAGCTTTAAATTCCCTATATCAATCTTGTTTACGATTAATTCTAGTTTCTTTTCTTCTTTTAAGATCTTTTCCTATAAAAATCATCATTTACTTCCTTTCTTTTTGTGTATGTAAGCCATTTGTGAGGGCTTTTCTCACTTGCATGTATCAATAAAAATCCTCTTCTTAAAAAAATGAAGGATCTTTTAGTTGATTTAAATAAAGATTGAGTATCAAAACATTATTTTACCCTTGTAAATCCTATTTCTATCATATTATTATATTGTCCCTTGACAATCTGATTTGTACAAAAAAACGTATTTATCTATTGTGACTGGTGACGTCACTATAAATTATGTTTTATTTGAAATCGAATTGAATTTAAAATGCGTTAATGAAATAATAATTATTTAACGAATAAAATAATTATGCTAATGGAATAATTTAGTGGACTCTCGAGATGTGTCGAAGGTTCGTTTGCACCCTAAAAATTTGGGTTTTAAGGCCCATAGGATAGTATATGACATGGGCTATACTTTTAGCTATTTAGATATAGTTTTGGGATTTTTAGTTAAGGTCCATGTGAGGCCCAAACCCAATTTCATTGATAACTTATTAAAATACACATTAGGCTTAAGCTAATTCACCCTAATATCATTTGATAAAAAATCCTGAAGACTAGATACAAGGGGCAACTTGGAGAAAATAAATGAGAATTGGGATTATTGGCTTGAAGTGCAACCCACAAATTAGAGGCAAGTTTTATAGTGTAATTATGTATTTGATTATGAACATAATTGAATTAATCTGAAATTTTATTAAACTTCATTAATTAATTAAGCTATTAGTTATATAATGGAATTCTTAAGAAAAGTCAAATTCTTCATGAAATTGGATGTGAATGATTTGAATTCATTTCAATATTAGAATTATGTTAGAAACCATTTATTTCGGAGAGAATTGATATATATATATATATATATATATATATATATATATATATATATATATATATATATATATGTTGATACCAAATTTAGTCTGCTGACGTGGATCAGTTAAGTGAAGACACGTGTCAATCTACATGGCACTTACAAACATTTATGAACAACACCTTGACTTCGAGGAACTCAACCTCCCAGACCAACTCAGACACTCCGAGCAACAGGTTGTCTCCGAGGAACTTTATTATACCGAGCTACTTAGGCGGTCCGAGCTGCACCTCGTTTGGAGCATTTATAACCGAACAATTAAGAGTATTGAATGCGCTTTAAATGCTCATTATTATCATACAGATGTATACGTGACCGGGCGAAAAAAGTGTGTTCGTGTGAGGACACAATCGTTGTGTGTTTCGCCGCCGCGATACAAAAAACCTAAGTTACTACTACACTTGACAAGCAAGCACAGCGGTAAGTCGGGTATCGTAAGAAATCCATAAGGAGTGATTGAATTTTAGATGTTAATTGTTTTAAAACTTCAAGAATAAAAGTGTAAAATAAATAAAAGAAAAGGTAATGGGTGGTTACGGTGACAAAATAAAAAGAATAAGTTACGCTATGCAAAAGTAAAGCGAGGATCGGGATCGCATTCTACCACACGGATCGAAACAACTACTCATTAGAGTTAAGGCTCGAAAGCAATTTAATCGAGCATTTTCAATTAAGCATAAACATCACGCAATAAGGAATTTAAGCCAAAGTTGCGAGATTAAACATTTAATCAAAAATGGTCACACGCGGATTAAATTCGGATAATCGCTATAAACACTAACGTTGCGTGACAAAGAAAGTTAAACGCATAATAATCCGACTTTAATACGCGAGGTTTCAATTAAATGCAATTTTACACGAAACCCTAACTTTCGAGGTCCAAACCCGTAAATGGCGGAACACAATCCCGAACCTATTTATCTAAGGGAAATACATGAATTAAACTAAATTAACAAAACAATAAACTAATTAAGCAAGAAATAAATCAAGTAAACTAATTAACAAAGCATGAAAACTATCTAGAAAGCAAGAATTAATGGAAAACAAGCTATATTAATGGAAAGGGTAATGAAAAGTCAACTTACAAACCAATTATATTGTCAATCCAAAGAGAAATGAAGAAGAACCATCCAAAACCCTCAAAACCCTAACTATTCTAACCTAAAATCGTGAATGTACTGATATATGGTCTTATTACAACAAAATTGGCTTATATAGTAAGTTGGAATAAAAATAAAGAAGAAAGAAAAGAAGGCAAAATATCTGCAGAAAACAGAGCATCGATCGATCGACCCCTTTGGTCGATCGATCGACCTAGGCAAAAATTCGGCAAATTAGAATGGTCGATCGATCGACCAAATGGGTCGATCGATCGATCGATCAAGCAGGGCAGATTGCAGCAGCCAACTGCATTCCTCTCTTCCTCTTCTCTTCTCCTCTTTTTCTTTCCTTGTTTTTCCTCCGCTGAAATTGCCGTAACTTCTTCGTTATGAATCAGAATTGCGCACCGTTCACGGCCACGCAAAGCTAGCGAGGATGGCTACAACTTCCGTGAGATGTCAGGCCAGGTACCCAAGCTGTGAAAAGACTAAAATGCCCTTGCGCGTGCGATTGTGTACGAAACTTCACCGGAATGCGTCCGAACTTCATACTAAGCATCCAAATACCTACAAAAGCTCAATTAACCCCTGCAAAACATGTTAACATAGAAATCCGAGGTTGTCTAGTTAACGAGCATAAATATAGGGATTAAGATACCCGAGGGGGCTAATAACGCGTAGGTTAACGGGTGAAATACGCAATATTTGCGTCGTATCAATACGCCTATTGGACAGCTATGTATTACCCTTTCACATTTACAGACCAATTAGATTGTCAATCCAAAGAGAAATGAAGAAGAACCATCCAAAACCCTTAAAACCCTAGCTATTCTAACCTAAAATCGTGTATGTACTGATATATGGTCTTATTACAACAAAATTGGCTTATATAGTAAGTTGGAATAAAAATAAAGAAGAAAGAAAAGAAGGCAAAATATCTGCAGAAAATAGAGCATCGATCGATCGACCCCTTTGGTCGATCGATCAACCTAGGTAAAAATTCGGCAAATTAGAATGGTCGATCGATCGACCAAATGGGTCGATGTGACACCCCGACTAATTAAATACCGAGTAGCTACTCCTTTATTAAATCAATACAAAATGCCAAGTTGGTTCAGTTAATAGCATCACTTCCGAAAACATTTTTAGAATTTCTAACCACCCAGTATTTAAAAAGTAAGTTGCCAAATTTTAAGTTAAGTCTGATTAACATGCAGTAAAAGGATAATGAAAGAATTACAACCAATCACTATAATGAAGTAATGAATAACTAACAACATAAATATAAATCCGTAGGAAAACTCCTCACAACAATCCCACAACTGAAAAATAATACGGCAAGTCTGAATCCTGAATAATTACATGCCAGAAGTCTGAATGACTGAAATAAATGAAATGTCTCTAAAGAAATGGGCGACATGCCCTACAACTGATAAATGCTGAATAGAGAGTCAATATAGAAGAAGCGTCTACAAGCAAAGTGTGACACCCCGCCTAATTAAATACCGGGCGATCACTCCTTTATTAAATTAAATCAAGGTAAACAGTTGGTTCATTCTCAGCATCACTGTCGCTAAATTTTTTTTTTCAATTTAACACCCTAAATAATTAAGCTAAGTGTCAAAAACATTTTTTTTTTATACAAACTTCCAAATTTTAATTAAAGAAAAGATTTATATACACAAAACAACATTTCTACGATATAGAATCACACCACGATGAACTAAAATAAAACCATACATTCGTCAATCGAATGTCAACGTAATAAAACTAAAAATCATAAACCATCCTGAATAAATCCCGTAAAACAATACTGGAATAACTGAAATATAAAAATCCCAACAATAAATGAAATGAGGAAAAGGGCGACACGTGCCCAATAAATGAGAGTAGTAGGACTGGAGTCAATAACAGAAGCCGTCTACTCAAGTGACCTGCAACTCCCACCTAAGCTGCAGCTCGTTCTTCTCAAAGGATCCTAAGCAAGACGCCCCTGTGGCTGGGCACCTGAAAATATACATATATATACACAAGAGAGAGAGAGAAAAGAAACGGGTCAGGGCCCGAAAGTGTGTTTGATTTTAAAATACGTTAAGCAAGTATTTAAATTGATACAGGCCAATGCAAATCATATTAGTTCGACACTCTTTTGAGAAATTCTCACCTCTCTTCTAATGTGCACGCCTATCGTACTAACCTTCCCAAATAATTTAGTTTATCTTAACTTACTCATAAGTTTTCAAAACCGAACGATGAAAATGTTTTAAAAAGGTTACTTTCAATATGTAGCACTCCTCTCGTTTTATCTTCATTAAATTATACAGTTTCCCAGTGTCTTCTCATACTTTCACAAAACAAGTATTTAATAATTTGAGTCAACAACCATGTTCTACTTATCAAATCACAGTAGGCAGTTTAAAGTTTATAACCTCATATATATATTAACTACTCGTATAATATATATATATAACAGCACCCCAACTAATCTATGGTGCGGGCATACTCTGCTATCCAATCCCCGTATCGCTCACACAAAGGGAAACACAAGTTCGGAATCACTCTCGAACTGTATTAACATATACAAAACAACGTTGAGGCGAAGCATAGATTCCAAGTCCAAGAGGTCAGTACATACCCACACGTCTCTTAGGACCGTCCGACTATCAATCTGATAGCCCGTACCTAGGATCTCTATCTTCTAGGGTACGAATCAATATCCCCCATAAAGCAACACAGGATAAGATCGTCCCAGCGCGGTAACCTCAGGGATAGCAAGTAGCGAGGGTACGTTTTTCACATGTATATAATATATGTACACACAATCATATAAATATACCCATTCATCATATTAATATAGGTTCCTCCCGTTACCCATAGTCACAACATTTATCCTTAATTTCCCATTATTATGATTACGTATAAGGTTTCGTCTCTAACCTTGATTCGAAGGGTTTTCTCACTCATTACCTAATACTCATGGTTTATATCCTCACAAATCTGAAATTCAGTAAGGGACTTTATTTGATTCCAACGTAACTCTCTTACGTACCTCACCCTTAAGTTATAAATCTATCAACCTAAAGTAAATATCCCATAATTACCATACTTGTTGAAGATTAAAGGTTCTAACATTTATCCATATACCCTACTGGTCCTCAATATCTCCCAAATCCTTTTATTTAGAATGCCCAAAGGTTATTACACGATAAATTAATTTAAGTAAATAAACAAGAGGAATAGGAGTCTGCCAGGAGGGGTCGATCGATCGAAGCTTGGGGCTCGATCGATCGAACCTTCGATCGATCGAAGCTCTATGCTCGATCGATCGATCAAGCAGGTCTGACAAAAATTCTGCAGAAATTGCAGTGACGGGATTGATTAAAGTTCTTCATCAAAACTCATATTTTCCAACACTAATCGGCCCAAAAAGTTTACTGTTAACATACTAACATAATTCCAGATATCTTTAACGTTCAGCATGCTTGTATACATCATTAAACATGGTTAAACAACCTAAAATCTCATCTAATAATCAAGAACCCTAAAGGTTTCTTAACTTTTGTTCTAATCAGTTTTCTCCAAAATTTCCTTCTAACATAACATCACAAATTCGTGGGTTAATCATCTACTTCACATATTATTTCCAGAATATGGTTATAACGATTTCTACATGCAAATCCCTATCAAAAATTGGGGTTTTCTTCCATTGATTATACTCCTAATCATTCCTACACTAATATGATTATTGCACCAACGAAAATACGCAAGTTAAACACTTGCCTGGGATTTCAGAGGTCTGGTTTCCTGCTGATATTGGTGTGGTTACGTTCTCCTCCTCGCGATCTACGTGTTGGTGGTGACGGCGGTGCAATCGGTGGTGTTTTGGGCCTTGAATCACCTTGAAAGCTCTCTCCTCTCTTCTCCAATGGCCGTTCTAGGGTTCTGAATGTTCTAACCCTAAAAGGATGACTTAAATGGCTGCTAAGGATGGCTGAAATTCGTGGGTTTAATTACCCTATTTTGTAAAATGACCAAAATGCCCTCCCGGGTCACTAATTAGGCCTAAAAACACCCCGAGGCCCGAACTAAACTCCCGGGTACACTTTTCTGACTATCTCGACCCTTCCGGACGCGTTGGCGCACTCAAAACGACCATACGGATAACTTATAAAATATTCCCTTTTTAATTAACATAATTAGTCCCGACGTGACACGGGCACGTCCCGACTTAAATTTCCGAAATAGTCATTTAATTCACCTATGACATTCAATATAACCAATATAATATATTACTATGCTCATTAGTAATATTCAACAAGTTTCCCATAATTACTAACTCTAGTCACGTTAATAATTATAACATAATTAATTTCCGGATTTTTATTAAATAAATCATCACATTAAATTTAATAAATCCCCAAATTAAATATAGCATAAAAATACGGGGTATTACATACTTCCCCCCTAATAACGGAATTTCGTCCCGAAATTCGGAAAATAAGGCATACCTGGTAAAAACAACTCTGGATATCTCTCGCGCATATCTGCCTCACGCTCCCAAGTGGATTCCTCCACATTATGATGCTCCCACTGGACTCGCACAAGTGGAACTACTTTCGACCTCAATCTCCTCTCACTATAGTCTAGAATAGCCACTGGTCTCTCTTCGTAAGAGCTATCCGACTGTAAGTCAATCTCATCTATCGCAATGTGCGTATGGGCCATATCATCCCGAAGATATCGTCTCAGCGACGAGATGTGGAATACATCGTGGATGCGATGTAAATGTTCTGGCAATCCCAACCTGTATGCTACCAGCCCAATCCTCTCGATGATGGGAAATGGTCCTACGTACCTCGGAGCCAACTTCCCCTTCTTCCCGAACCTCATCACTCCTTTCATAGGAGATACACGCAACAACACTTGATCTCCCACATTAAACTCCCGGAAGAACCGTTTCGCATCGGCGTAGCTCTTCTGCCTGTCTTGGGCTACCCGAATACGACTCCTGATTATCTCAATCCTCGCGGAGGTCTCCTGAATCACTTCTGGCCCTAATAACTTGTTGTCCCCCACCTCGAGCCAACAAGTTGGAGAACGACAAGGTCTGCCGTACAAAGCCTCAAATGGAGCCATGCCAATCGTAAACTGATAGGAGTTATTATAAGCAAACTCTACCAGTGGAAGGTGTGGCTCCCAACCTCCTCCGAAATCGATAACACACATGTGTAGCATATCTTCCAACATCTGATTAGTATGCTCTGTCTGTCCATCTGTCTGTGGGTGGTAAGCTGAACTCAGTCTCAACTCTGTACCCATAGCCTCCTGAAAGCTTTCCCAGAAACGTGACACAAAAATCTTGTCTCTAGCTGACACAATATTCAGGGGCACCCCATGTAATCTGATAATCTCAGCGATGAACAACTGGGCATACTGACCCGTAGTATAATCTGTCCTCACTGGCAGAAAATGAGCCACCTTGGTCAAACGGTCTACAATCACCCAGATAGAATCGTGGCCCCGCTGTGATGTAGGCAACCCGGTAATGAAATCCATGGAAATACTTTCCTACTTCCACGCGGGTACTTCCAACGGCTGAAGTAATCCTGACGGTTTCTGGTGGTCCACCTTCACTAGCTGGCAAGTAGAACACTTGGACACAAATTCAGCGATGTCCTTCTTCATCCCACTCCACTAGTACTGTCGTCTCATGTCCTGGTACATCTTATCGCCTCCCGGATGTACTGCAAATCGGGACCCATGAGAATGAGTCATCACTTCATGACGTAGCTCCGCTCCTTCTGGAACCACTAATCTCCCATTAAACCGCAACCCTCCATCCGAACTAACAGAATAGGACTCAGCACCCTCGGCTAGAAGTCGTACAATCTGCTCCTGACAAAACGGGTCTGTGGTCTGTGCCTGTATCACCCTCGTAACAATCTCGGGTGTGATTGACATCACGGATATGAAAGAACGTGCTACTGCGTCCTGGTGACCCAACTCCTTCCACTTTGCTTTCCAGATGTCCGCTACATCGTCAACCGGTCTACGGCTCAACGCATCAGCAACTACATTGGCTTTCCCCGGATGATACTGTATATCGAACTGGTAATCTTTCACAAACTCTAACCATCTGCGCTGACGCATATTCAGCTCTCGCTGAGTGAACAGGTACTGCAGTGACTTATGGTCTGTGAACAAACGGAATTTCTCGCCCAATAAATAGTGCCTCCAAATTCTCAATGCAAAGACGACCGCAGCTAACTCCAGGTCGTGGGTGGGGTAATTCTTCTCATGCGGCTTAAGCTTGCGGGAAGCAAAAGCTATAGCCTTCTCCTCCTGCTGAAGTACTCCCCCAAGTCCTCGTAAGGACGCATCTGTGTAAACCAGGTACTCTACGCCCGACTTCGGTAAAGCAAGGACTGGTGCCGAAGTAAGCTTGTCCTTCAGCTCGTCGAAAGCCAACTGACAAGCGTCATCCCAGACATATGGTACCCCCTTGCGAGTCAGATTCGTCAATGGACCCGCTATTTTGGAGAATCCCCGAATGAACCTCCTGTAGTATCCGGCTAACCCCAAGAAACTAGGCACTTCCGTCGGTGTCGTGGGCTGCCCCCACTCCCTCACCGCTGACACTTTGCTCGGGTCAACTGCTATCCCTTGCTCAGAAACAACATGGCCCAAGAATTGTACCTCTCGCAACCAGAATCCACACTTCTCGTACTTAGCATACAACTGATGCTCTCGTAGAGTCTGAAGAACCTGCCTCAAGTGTTCGGCATGCTCCTCCTCGGAGTGTGAATATATCAAAATATCATCTATGAAGATGATGACGAACTGATCCAAGAACTCTCTGAATACTCGGTTCATCAAGTCCATGAAAACGGCTGGGGCATTTGTGAGTCCGAACGGCATCACCCTGAACTCATAGGACCCATATCTCGACAAGAAGGCAGTTTTTGAAACATCCTGCTCTCTAATTTGTAACTGATGGTACCCCGACCTCAGATCTATCTTCGAAAAGAAAGTTGCTCCCCTCAACTGGTCGAATAGATCATCGATTCGAGGCAACGGATACTTATTCCACCTGTGACACCCCTTTATTAAATTAAATCAAGGTAAACAGTTGGTTCATTCTCAGCATCACTGTCGCTAATTTTTTTTTTTCAATTTAACACCCTAAATAATTAAGCTAAGTGTCAAAAACATTTTTTTTTTATACAAACTTCCAAATTTTAATTAAAGAAAAGATTTATATACACAAAACAACATTTCTACGATATAGAATCACACCACGATGAACTAAAATAAAACCATACATTCGTCAATCGAATGTCAACGTAATAAAACTAAAAATCATAAACCATCCTGAATAAATCCCGTAAAACAATACTGGAATAACTGAAATATAAAAATCCCAACAATAAATGAAATGAGGAAAAGGGCGACACGTGCCCAATAAATGAGAGTAGTAGGACTGGAGTCAATAACAGAAGCCGTCTACTCAAGTGACCTGCAACTCCCACCTAACCTGCAGCTCGTTCTTCTCAAAGGATCCTAAGCAAGACGCCCCTGTGGCTGGGCACCTGAAAATATACATATATATACACAAGAGAGAGAGAGAAAAGAAACGGGTCAGGGCCCGAAAGTGTGTTTGATTTTAAAATACGTTAAGCAAGTATTTAAATTGATACAGGCCAATGCAAATCATATTAGTTCGACACTCTTTTGAGAAATTCTCACCTCTCTTCTAATGTGCACGCCTATCGTACTAACCTTCCCAAATAATTTAGTTTATCTTAACTTACTCATAAGTTTTCAAAACCGAACGATGACAATGTTTTAAAAAGGTTACTTTCAATATGTAGCACTCCTCTCGTTTTATCTTCATTAAATTATAAAGTTTCCCAGTGTCTTCTCATACTTTCACAAAACAAGTATTTAATAATTTGAGTCAACAACCATGTTCTACTTATCAAATCACAGTAGGCAGTTTAAAGTTTATAACCTCATATATATATTAACTACTCGTATAATATATATATATAACAGCACCCCAACTAATCTATGGTGCGGGCATACTCTGCTATCCAATCCCCGTATCGCTCACACAAAGGGAAACACAAGTTTGGAATCACTCTCGAACTGTATTAACATATACAAAACAACGTTGAGGCGAAGCATAGATTCCAAGTCCAAGAGGTCAGTACATACCCACACGTCTCTTAGGACCGTCCGACTATCAATCTGATAGCCCGTACCTAGGATCTCTATCTTCTAGGGTACGAATCAATATCCCCCATAAAGCAACACAGGATAAGATCGTCCCAGCGCGGTAACCTCAGGGATAGCAAGTAGCGAGGGTACGTTTTTCACATGTATATAATATATGTACACACAATCATATAAATATACCCATTCATCATATTAATATAGGTTCCTCCCGTTACCCATAGTCACAACATTTATCCTTAATTTCCCATTATTATGATTACGTATAAGGTTTCGTCTCTAACCTTGATTCGAAGGGTTTTCTCACTCATTACCTAATACTCATGGTTTATATCCTCACAAATCTGAAATTCAGTAAGGGACTTTATTTGATTCCAACGTAACTCTCTTACGTACCTCACCCTTAAGTTATAAATCTATCAACCTAAAGTAAATATCCCATAATTACCATACTTGTTGAAGATTAAAGGTTCTAACATTTATCCATATACCCTACTGGTCCTCAATATCTCCCAAATCCTTTTATTTAGAATGCCCAAAGGTTATTACACGATAAATTAATTTAAGTAAATAAACAAGAGGAATAGGAGTCTGCCAGGAGGGGTCGATCGATCGAAGCTTGGGGCTCGATCGATCGAACCTTCGATCGATCGAAGCTCTATGCTCGATCGATCGATCAAGCAGGTCTGACAAAAATTCTGCAGAAATTGCAGTGACGGGATTGATTAAAGTTCTTCATCAAAACTCATATTTTCCAACACTAATCGGCCCAAAAAGTTTACTGTTAACATACTAACATAATTCCAGATATCTTTAACGTTCAGCATGCGTGTATACATCATTAAACATGGTTAAACAACCTAAAATCTCATCTAATAATCAAGAACCCTAAAGGTTTCTTAACTTTTGTTCTAATCAGTTTTCTCCAAAATTTCCTTCTAACATAACATCACAAATTCGTGGGTTAATCATCTACTTCACATATTATTTCCAGAATATGGTTATAACGATTTCTACATGCAAATCCCTATAAAAAATTGGGGTTTTCTTCCATTGATTATACTCCTAATCATTCCTACACTAATATGATTATTGCACCAACAAAAATACGTAAGTTAAACACTTGCCTGGGATTTCAGAGGTCTGGTTTCCTGCTGATATTGGTGTGGTTGCGTTCTCCTCCTCGCGATCTACGCGTTGGTGGTGACGGCGGTGCAATCGGTGGTGTTTTGGGCCTTGAATCACCTTGAAAGCTCTCTCCTCTCTTCTCCAATGGCCGTTCTAGGGTTCTGAATGTTCTAACCCTAAAAGGCTGACTTAAATGGCTGCTAAGGATGGCTGAAATTCGTGGGTTTAATTACCCTATTTTGTAAAATGACCAAAATGCCCTCCCGGGTCACTAATTAGGCCTAAAAACACCCCGAGGCCCGAACTAAACTCCCGGGTACACTTTTCTGACTATCTCGACCCTTCCGGACGCGTTGGCGCACTCAAAACGACCATACGGATAACTTATAAAATATTCCCTTTTTAATTAACATAATTAGTCCCGACGTGACACGGGCACGTCCCGACTTAAATTTCCGAAATAGTCATTTAATTCACCTATGACATTCAATATAACCAATATAATATATTACTATGCTCATTAGTAATATTCAACAAGTTTCCCATAATTACTAACTCTAGTCACGTTAATAATTATAACATAATTAATTTCCGAATTTTTATTAAATAAATCATCACATTAAATTTAATAAATCCCCAAATTAAATATAGCATAAAAATACGGGGTATTACACAAAGTCCTGTAACTTCCACAAACAGCCACAGCTCGTCACCTGAATGAGGATCCTAAGCATGGTCTCCTTGTGGCTGGGCACCTAAAATGGTTTTTACAAAAATAGATTTGAAAGCAAATGGGTCAGAGCCCGAAAGTGGAAATCATTTTAAAAACAACAAGTGTTTTAATAACATTAAAACATTAAATGCAAAATACATGTTAGGACGTGCACTCACATGAAATTCTCACCTCTCGACTACATGTGCACTCCTAACGTACCGTACCCATCTATAAGACATCCATATCTAACCAAACCGTAATAAATTCTACCCCTTACTACTCGATTCCCATATTACATTATAGCGTTATAAAATAAATAGAGGGCTTTACTTACTCTCATATTCTCAATTAGAAATACCATTCACTAACAGTTAACCCGTTTTATTTTCTCAAATCATTACCATAATATTATTCACACTACCAATCATGAAAGTTCCCATTAATTAAGTGTATATTATTCACGTCATAAATATACAATACAAGCACCCCGAGACTAAGCTGCGGTGCACACATACTCTGCTATCCATCCCGGTACATCACGTACATAAGGATCATGAATTACGAATCTCTCAGGAATCGTTCTCAGATAACAACATCACAAATAATGGAGGCGAACACAGTCACATCACATGGGTCACGCACATACCTGCGCTCCCACGATCAACAGACTTATTAATATCCCAATAAGTCCTTCTCTGACCTATGTTCATCGAGGTAACCAATCTAAATCCGGGCAACACAAGGATTAGAAGGCCCCAAGCGAACGTAAACCTACCGTGATAGCAAGTATGGTAGGTATGTCATACACATAAAATCAATACATATACTAAGTATGCACACCTCTTAGTAATTACCATAATATATTGGAGGTACACTTCTCATTCTCGTACCGACATATAATACTACACAATTTATATGTTCCCGGTTAATATAATAAATTAGGCCGTCAATAGTTCTCGCAACGTAATAGACACTCACGTCCTACTTCATATTTTTCCCTTAGGTTCAAACTACACTTCTAGGTTTGACTCCTCATTATATCCCAAACATCCCAAATGTAATAATTAATCATCAAGGGAAGGTTATCTCTACGTATACACAAGGTTACGGGACACTCGGGATCAAAACAGGCTAAAAAGCCTAAACTGTCAGCTCGTTAGAAGTCTCATTCGAACGAACTGGGCCTTCTAACGAGATCTCGTTCAAACGTAAGTCTTCGAACGAACATCCCTCTCGTTAGAACCCAAACTGTCAACTCGTTAGAAGCTCGTTCGAACGAGCTTGTTCGAACGACCTGGGCAGGTCTTCTAACGAGTGGCCAGATTCGAGCCTAGAAATTCTTTTACTAGTTTTTCAAATTTCTCTACACCTCAAAACTCATCCAAACATTAATCTAACGATTTTTCAAAGCTACTAATCATTCCTAAACATGTTTAGGTCATAAACTAACATGATTTGTGGGATTAATTCGTTCTAACCTCATTCAATTATCAAATCTCTTCATATTTTCCCCCAATTTTAAGAACATGAACCCTAGAATTTATAAATCATCAAAGAGCCTAATTAAATCCGTTTTTGTTTCATCCAAATTATAACATCATCAGAATAATCATCTAAATATCAATCTACATGCAATTCCTCATCAATATGCAAGATTCTAATTCCGAGTTTAATGGGTTTTCATTCATCTCCCAAACAAATACAATTTTAACAAATTCCTACGCATGGAAGAAACATTCTCTGCAATCAATTGAAATTAAACCACTTGCCTTATTTGAATCTCTGATTTTGATGTCAATTTGATGGAGTATTCTCTCTCTCAAAGCAGAATCCTCCTCTCCTCTCTCTCTACAAGCTTTCTTCTCCAAGTAACAATGGTGGTTAGGGTTTTTGCCTAAAGAACTTTTGGAACAATTTCTAATAACTCCCGTATCCCAATAAGTCCTAAAATGTGGTTCGTGGGTTTAGTGGGCAATTACCAAGTCAGCTTTTTAATTCCCAATTTTCGTAGGTTTTAATTTCCAAAAATCCAAAATTACCAAACTACCCTTATACGTTGCCGGTATGGCCTAAAAATGCCCCGGGACCCAAACTAAACCCCCGGCTAGTGTTTTCTGACTATTTCGACCCTTCCGGACGCGTTGGCGCACTCAAAACGACCATACGGTTAAAAGAAATAAAATTCACTCTTTAATTATCATAATTATATACTTGACGCGACTGTCACACGCGTCTCAACAAAATTCCCAAATTGCCGTAATTCAATCTCACAACAAGTTTCATAGTTCAATATTCATATATAGCCATATATACTCATTAATATCAAATACCAACTCGCATCTCCCTAGTATTTTTATTCGGATTAATTTCCAATTGATACGCATTTAATTCAATTAATCCCATAAATAAATATCACAAAAATACGGGGTATTACATACTTCCCCTCTAATAACTGAATTTCGTCCCGAAATTCGGAACTAGAAATTACCTGGTAAGAACAACTCTGGATAACGTTCTTGCATCTCATCCTCGCGCTCCCATGTGGACTCCTCGACATTATGATGTCGCCACTGAACACGTACTAACGGAACTATCTTTTACCGCAGTTTTTGCTCACTTCGGTCCAAAATAGCAATCGGCCCCTCCTCGTAGGAGCTATCAGGCTGGAGATCGATGTCCTCCAAGGCAATATGAGAATGATCCAAATCGTCTCTAAGATATTTCCTTAGCGAGGAAATATGAAATACATCGTGAATCCGATGCAAATGCTCTGGTAATCCAAGCCTATACGCAATCGGTCCAATCCGCTCAATAATAGGAAATGGTCCCACATACCTCGGTGCCAACTTCCCTTTCTTCCCGAAACGCATAATCTCCTTCATAGGAGATACTCTGAAAAAACCTGGTCCCCCACTTGAAACTCTCTGAAGAACCTCTTCGCATCAGCATAGCTCTTCTGCCGATCCTGAGCTACCTGAATGCGACTCCGAATCAATTCTATCCTTGCCGAAGTATCTTGAATTACTTCCGGCCCAAGTAGTTTGTTGTCCCCCACCTCCAACCAACATGCTGGGGAACGACAAGGTCTACAATACAACGCCTCAAATGGAGCCATGCCAAGGGTGAACTGGTAGGAGTTATTGTAAGAAAACTCCACCAATGGAAGATACTGCTCCCATACACCCCCAAAATCAATGATACTCATACGTAGCATGTCCTCCAACATTTGGTTTGTACGCTCCGTTTGCCCGTCGGTCTGCGGGTGGTACACCGTGCTCAACCGCAATTCCGTGCCCATGACTTCCTGAAAACTCTCCCAAAACCGTGAAACAAATATCTTGTCTCAGTCAGACACGATATTTAGGGGCACACCGTGAAGTCTCACTATCTCTGCAATAAAGAGTTGGGCATACTGTCCCGCAGTGTAGTCTGTCCTTACGGGTAGAAAATGAGCGACTTTGGTCAACCTGTCCACAATTACCCAAATGGAGTCGTGACCGCTCTGTGACGTAGGCAATCCCGTGATAAAGTCCATGGAGATGCTCTCCCACATCCACATCAGGACCTCCAATGGCTGTAGAAGTCCTGCCGATCTCTAATGATCCACTTTTACTAGTTGACAAGTGGCGCATTTTGAAACAAACACGGCAATATCTCTCTTTATCCCGCTCTACCAATACTGTCGCCTCATGTCTTGGTACATTTTGTCCCCACCGGGATGTACCGCGAACCGTGAGCCGTGCGACTCTGCCATCACCTCATGCCGCAATTCCTCCCCTTCCGGAACTACCAGTCTCCCATTGAAGCGTAATCCCCCGTCTGAGCTAACGGTATAGGATTCGGCTCCCTCTGCTAGTAACCGAACTATCAGCTCCTGATTGAACGAGTCGTATGCTTGTGCTTTTATCACTCTCGTGACAATCTGCGGCGTAACAGTCATTACTGACATGAAAGATCGGGCCACTGCATCCTGGTGTCCCAACTCCTTCCACTTTGCCTTCCACACCCCTGCCACTTCATCTACTGTCCTACGACTCAACGCGTCTGCTACCACGTTAGCCTTTCCCGGGTGGTATTGGATATCGAACTGATAATTCTTCACTAACTCAAGCCACCTCCGTTGCCGCATATTCAACTCCTTTTGCGTGAATAGGTACTGTAGGGACTTGTGGTCCGTGAATAATCAAAACTTCTACCCCAAAAGGTAATGTCTCCATATCCGAAGGGCAAATACAACTGCCGCCAACTCCAAGTCATGAGTGGGGTAATTCTTCTCGTGAGGCTTAAGCTTACGGGAAGCATAAGCTATGGCCTGACTCTCCTGCTGTAATACACCTCCAAGTTCTTGCAAGGACGCATCGGTTTAAACTAGATACTCAACTCCCGGTCTCGGCAATGCTAACACAGGTGCTGAGGTCAACTTATCCTTCAACTCATCAAATGCGAACTGACAGGCATCACTCCAGATGAATGGCACACCCTTACGAGTCAGATGTGTCAAAGGACCTGCTATCTTCGAGAATCCCCGAATGAACCTCCTGTAGTATCCCGCTAGGCCCAAGAAACTACGAATCTCTGTCGGTGTCGTGGGCTGTCCCCACTCCCTCACCGCGGATACCTTCCCCGGATCAACAGATATTCCCCGGTCAGAAATAATATGTCCCAAAAACTGGACCTCCTTCAGCCAGAACCCGCATTTCTCATACTTTGCATACAGCTCGTTCTGACGTAGCGTCTGCAAAACTTGCCTCAAATGCTCGGCGTGCTCCTCCTCTGTCTGGGAGTAAACCAGAATATCATCGATGAAGATAATGACAAACTGATATAGGAAATCCCTGAACACCCTATTCATCAGGTCCATAAACACTGCTGGAGCGTTGGTCAAACTAAAAGGCATAACCCGAAACTCGTAAGAACCATATCTTGATAAGAACGCAGTCTTCGAGACGTCCTCTTCCCTGATACGCAACTGATGGTATCTTGATCGCAAATCAATCTTCGAGAAGAAAGAAGCTCCTCTCAACTGGTCGAATAAGTCATCGATTCGAGGCAATGGATACTTATTCCGTATCATGACTTTATTCAACTCTCGGTAGTCCACACACAGTCTCAGTGATACATCTCTCTTCTTTACGAATAACACAGGGGCACCCCATGGCGAAGTACTCCTCCGTATAAACCCCTGACTCAACAACTGCTCAATCTGATCCCGTAACTCTCGCATCTCTGTTGGAGCCATACGGTATGGTGCGCGTGCTATAGGTCTCGTATATGGTAATAAGTCTATGACAAAGTCTATCTCTCGACTGGGAGGTAGGCCTGGTATCTCCTGAAACACATCGGAATACTCCCTGACAACTGGGATCGAATCTAAAGGAATCACAACCTCCTTAGAGGTATCCTCCTCTATGTAGTACAAATGAGCGGTCGAACCTCCCTCTGGGCGAGGCATCGCCACTACAAACATCTCTTGCCCCGGAATGGCAAAAACAATGCTCCCACCGAAGCAATCAATCATGGCTCTATAATCAGCGAGCCAATCCATACAGATAATCACATCGTGTACATGCATATCTAATACTAACATGTCAGCAGGTAATACCAGACTACCAATCTCTACCCCCACTCCCCGGCATATAAAGAAAATAAGTGACCCACTCCCCAATGGTGAATCTACACACGTCACTGTGCTCTCTGCTGTGGCTAACAACCCTAAGGATTTCGCAAAATGTGTAGATATAAAACAGTACGTTGCCCCCGTATCAAACAAAACCCGACCCATAGTACCATGGATAGGAAACATACCCTCAATCGCGGGTGGTGCCTGTGGAGCTGCTGCCTGGTGGACGTTATATACATGTCCATACTGTAACTGCCCCTGTTGCACAGGAACTGCTGGAATGGCTGGAAGAGCTGGCACCTGGGCTGGAGCTGGAAGAGCAGGTGGAAAAAGTGGCCTCTGTGGCTCATGTCGAGCACCTTGCTGCTGCTGCGGGGCCCTGCCCCTATCAGGACAGTCCTGGCGTTTATGGCCAGTCTTGCCACAAACGAAACACTTCCCCGGGAAGTTCCCCCCTCTCTGCCCCTGCTGCCCCCGGCCCTGGTGGCCGTTACCGTTCCTCCACTGGCCCTGCTGAAACTGTTGTTGACCATTCTGACCCTGCTGGTTCTGATGGCCGTTCGGACCCTGATGGCCCTGCCGAAAACCTCCCTGTCCGTGCCTAAAATTTCCTGACCTGAACCTCTTGTGATCCCCCTGCTGAGAACCCTGATCACCCTGCCTCTGCCCCTGAACAAAATGTGACCCACTGGCACCATTTCCCCCAGTCCTGACCTGATGGCTGGACTCTCCTGACCTCTTTCCTTCATCCATGTGAAAGCGGTGATCCTGACAACGGAGCAATGCAGCGTTAACCACATCAGAATAAGTGGCCAACGAGAGGTTCCCTAACAAGTGCTGACGAATCCTCCATGTCAACCCATCCGTAAATTTCTGTATCTTATTCTCCTCTGTCGGTATCTCATCCAGAACAATGTTCAGAAGATCAGTGAATTCGGCCTCATACTCGGCCACAGTCTTACCCTCCTGTTGAAGGCTCATCAACTTCCTCCTCATTTCCGTATGAACAGCTGACGGAAAGTACTTGCGGTCGAACCGCACCCAGAACTCCTGAATAGTGAGAGTGTCTCTCTCTTCCACGGTGGTAATAGACTCCCACCACTGCAGTGCAGACCCCACTAGCTTAAAAGTAGCTAGTATCTGCTTCTGAACCTCAGTGCACTCGTACATCCTCAAGTGCCGCTGAATATCCTTCCTCCACTGACTCGAAACCACCACATCGGAGCTACCTGCGAACTCCGGAGGGTGTGCTTTCTGAAAAGCATCACGTACACGTTCCCAAGCAGACGGGAATGCATGAGCCTGAACTGGCGCGGCTATCGGCGCCTGAGGTGGTGCCTGCTGAACTACAGCTAGTGCGGCATTTACTGCCTAGGCCACAATGGCTGCAACCTCGGCGGCATTCATCGTGCCCTGAACTGGTGCGGGCTGTGGTTCTGGCGTGGCATCCCTGGGAATCCTTTGTGTACATCGTGGAGGCATCTAAAATAAGAATGAAGTTTATAAGTTCGCAGTTATAAACTTAAAATAGCTGAAGAAGGTAGCATATACAAGAGAATACAACAGTCCTAAAGTATAGGGCTCTACATCAAAGAAAGCTCAACGGAAACATAATAAGCCGTATAGATCCTAAAGGACACTAGAACCTGATGCTATGATACCACCTGTGACACCCCGACTAATTAAATACCGGGTAGCTACTCCTTTATTAAATCAATACAAAATGCCAAGTTGGTTCAGTTAATAGCATCACTGTCGAAAACATTTTTAGAATTTCTAACCACCTAGTATTTAAAAAGTAAGTTGCCAAATTTTAAGTTAAGTCTGATTAACATGCAGTAAAAGGATAATGAAAGAATTACAACCAATCACTATAATGAAGTAATGAATAACTAACAACATAGATATAAATCCGGAGCAAAACTCCTCACAACAATCCCACAACTGAAAAATAATACGACAAGTCTGAATCCTGAATAATTACATGCCAGAAGTCTGAATGACTGAAATAAATGAAATGTCTCTAAAGAAATGGGCGACATGCCCTACAACTGATAAATGCTAAATAGAGAGTCAATATAGAAGAAGCGTCTACAAGCAAAGTCCTGTAACTTCCACAAACAGCTACAGCTCGTTACCTGAATGAGGATCCTAAGCATGGTGTCCTTGTGGCTGGGCATCTAAAATGGTTTTTACAAAAATAGATTTGAAAGAAAATGGGTCAGAGCCCGAAAGTGGAAATCATTTTAAAAACAGCAAGTGTTTTAATAACATTAAAACATTAAATGCAAAATACATGTTAGGACGTGCACTCACATGAAATTCTCACCTCTCGACTACATGTGCACTCCTAACGTACCGTACCCATCTATAAGACATCCATATCTAACCAAACCGTAATAAATTCTACCCCTTACTACTCGATTCCCATATTACATTCTAGCGTTATCAAATAAATAGAGGGCTTTACTTACTCTCAGATTCTCAATTAGAAATACCATTCACTAACAGTTAACCCGTTTTGTTTTCTCAAATCATTACCATAATATTATTCACACTACCAATCATGAAAGTTCCCATTAATTAAGTCTATATTATTCACGTCATAAATATACAATACAAGCACCCCGAGACTAAGCTGCGATGCACACATACTCTGCTATCCATCCCGGTACATCACGTACATAAGGATCACGTATTCCGAATCCCTCAGGAATCATTCTCAGATAACAACATCACAAATAATGGAGGCGAACACAGTCACATCACATGGGTCACGCACATACCTGCGCTCCCACGATTAGCAGACTTAATAATATCCCAATAAGTCCTTCTCTGACCTATGTTCATCGGGGTAACCAATCTAAATCCGGGCAACACAAGGATTAGAAGGCCCTAAGCGAACGTAAACCTCCCGTGATAGCAAGTATGGTAGGTATGTCATACACATAAAATCAATACATATACTAAGTATGCACACCTCTTCGTAATTACCATAATATATTGGAGGTACACTTCTCATTCTCGTACCGACATATAATACTACACAATTTATATGTTCCCGGTTAATATAATAAATTAGGCCGTCAATAGTTCTCGCAACGTAATAGACACTCACGTCCTACTTCATATTTTTCCCTTAGGTTCAAACTACACTTCTAGGTTTGACTCCTCATTATATCCCAAACATCCCAAATGTAACAATTAATCATCAAGGGAAGGTTATCTCTACGTATAAACAAGGTTACAGGACACTCGGGATCAAAACAGGCTAAAAAGCCTAAACTGTCAGCTCGTTAGAAGTCTCGTTCGAACGAGGCTGTTCGAACGAGAGTTCGTTCGAACGAACTGGGCCTTCTAACGAGATCTCGTTCGAACGAAAGTCTTCGAACGAACATCCCTCTCGTTAGAACCCAAACTGTCAACTCGTTAGAAGCTCGTTCGAACGAGCTCGTTCGAACGACCTGGGCAGGTTTTCTAACGAGTGGCCAGATTCGAGCCCAGAAATTCTTTTACTCGTTTTTCAAATTTCTCTACACCTCAAAACTCATCCAAACATTAATCTAACGATTTTTCAAAGCTACTAATCATTCCTAAACATGTTTAGGTTATAAACTAACATGATTTGTGGGGTTAATTCGTTCTAACCTCATTCAATTATCAAATCTCTTCATATTTTCCCCTAATTTTAAGAACATGAACCCTAGAATTTATAAATCATCAAAGAGCCTAATTAAATCCGTTTTTGTTTCATCCAAATTATAACATCATCAGGATAATCATCTAAATATCAATCTACATGTAATTCCTCATCAATATGCAAGATTCTAATTCCGAGTTTAATGGGCTTTCATTCATCTCCCAAACAAATACAATTTTAACAAATTCCTACGCATGGAAGAAACATTCTCTGCAATCAATTGAAATTAAACCACTTGCCTTATTTGAATCTCTGATTTTGATGTCGATTTGATGGAGTATTCTCTCTCTCAAAGCAGAATCCTCCTCTCCTCTCTCTCTACAAGCTTTCTTCTCCAAGTAACAATGGTGGTTAGGGTTTTTGCCTAAAGAACTTTTGGAACAATTTCTAATAACTCCCGTAGTCCAATAAGTCCTAAAATGTGGTTAGTGGGTTTAGTGGGCAATTACCAAGTCAGCTTTTTAATTCCCAATTTTCGTAGGTTTTAATTTCCAAAAATCCAAAATTACCAAACTACCCTTATACGTTGCCGGTATGGCCTAAAAATGCCCCGGGACCCAAACTAAACCCCCGGCTAGTGTTTTCTGACTATTTCGACCCTTCCGGACGCGTTGGCGCACTCAAAACGACCATACGGTTAATAGAAATAAAATTCACTCTTTAATTATCATAATTATATACTTGACGCGACTGTCACACGCGTCTCAACAAAATTCCCAAATTGCCGTATTTCAATCTCACGACAAGTTTCATAGTTCAATATTCATATATAGCCATATATACTCATTAATATCAAATACCAACTCGCATCTCGCTAGTATTTTTATCCGGATTAATTTCCAATTAATACGCATTTAATTCAATTAATCCCATAAATAAATATCACAAAAATACGGGGTACTACAGTCGATCGATTGATCAAGCAGGGCAGATTGCAGCAGCCTACTGCATTCCTCTCTTCCTCTTCTCTTCTCATCTTTTGCTTTCCTTATTTTTCCTCCGCTGAAATTGCCGTAACTTCTTCGTTATGAATCAGAATCGCGCACCGTTAACGGCCACGCGAAGCTAGCGAGGAGGGCTACAACTTCCGTGAGATGTCAGGCCAGGTACCCAAGCTGTGAAAAGACTAAAATGCCCTTGCGCGTGCGATTGTGTACGAAACTTCACCGGAATGCGTTCGAACTTCATACTAAGCATCCAAATACCTACAAAAGCTCAATTAACCCATGCAAAACATGTTAACATAGAAATCCAAGGTTTTCTGGTTAACGAGCATAAATATAGGGATTAAGATACCCGAGGGGGCTAATAACGCGTAGGTTAACGGGTGAAATACGCAATATTTGCGTCGTATCACACCCCCTAACTTACACATTGCTAGTCCCTAGCAATGAAACAGGAAACAACAAGAACTACAAGCAAAACAAAAGCAGGAGAAGTACAAAAGTATGGTATAAAAGCATAAGGCCACTTTCGCGGGCGATTCGATTGCATTTAGCGTATGCAATAAGCCGTTAAACCCCTAGGTCACCCTAGTGGACGAGTGTTGTCTCGTGAGGGTTTTCAGGGATGGAACCCACAAACATCATATAGTTTTCTCAAAAGATGCCCAACCCAACATGCGACAAACTCAACAACAACGAAAAAGATTTCAAACATGTTATTAGCATATTGAACGAATTCAAACAAAAGTTCGTTGTTATTAACAAGTTGAATGCACCTCATAGAATTGAAACTTTAAAATTGGGAGGGGTAGAGCAAATGCACAATATGATTTGGTAAAAACTTATATAAATCGGATACTAATCAAAGCAAGCATACATTCAATCCTCACGAGCATTACGCTCAACAAATGAAATCACTCGGAATGGGAGGTAATACACGGGACATGCGGGCATAAAGAGTAAATGTAAATGGAAACTAGGCCGCACACATGTCACAAATGAAGAACGCTATATATAAACTGAAAAATTGTAATCTCAATGAAAGATACCACTCATCAAAAGAGGCGAAATTCATTTTCACAGATTATCAAAACTATTATGACTTTTAAATTAAATTCACCCTAAGATCACATAGGACTTTATAGGGTTGTAATGAAGGTTTGGGGTTAAGGTACGAAATGAAAGGTATATGTACGGATTCAAAGTGTTCGGAGATGAAAACTTGGAATAATGGGAAGGATGCGGGGAATATCAAAAATGGAAAGTAACTTCCAAACAAGCATTAGATATAACAACTGGAGAGTAATCAAAGCTTATTGAACTATACACAACATATACAACTTTCTCTTTCTTTTCTTTTCTTCTTTTTCTCACTTTTTCTTTTTTGTTTTCTTTTGCTTTTTGCTTTCTCTTTTTCTTCACTTTTTTCACATCACTTTTCTTTACTTTTCAAACTCTCATATGCTTAAAATTGCAACCGCAATACAACAACAACATTCAATCCCAAGTAACATTCCAAACAAAGGTATGTAAGGTGTATGTATGGCTTAAAACTCCAATTTGGAGTTGGTTATGGGAATGGGATTATGAAATGAAAGGCTATATTTAGGCTCAAAGGGGGGTAACGAGGGTAAACATATAAGGGTGAGGTCAAGGCTAATATGGGTGATATATCAAATAGGGCCTATGATCATTTCACAAAGTTTACGTAATTATCGAGTCAAAACAATATATGAAAATCATGCTCAAGTAACACATTTCAAGTATGAACTCAATTAATGAACGGTCAAATGAAAGAATAGTGAGATTACCAACGAATTCAACGTTTTCAATGAGAAAAGAATAGTGTATAACACTCACAAACGATGAAAGGTACAAAGCTTACTCGGTGTAAGTATATACAATGCAACAAAATATTCTCGAGTTATAAAAATCTTAAACCAAATCAATATGACAAGGAAAGTGCATATGCTCATGGGATAAAGTTTGATTCATGAAGTTATTCACAATATCAATGATTTGAGGACTAAAGTCTAATAACATCTAAAATCGACAACATGCATCATTGAGTTGTCAATCGGATCGGGCAATTATTAAAATTTATCATCAGAAACAAGGCAAAATGCCCAACAAAGGAGAAAAAAGAATGAAAATATTTTTGAAAATTTTCAAATTTTTCACAAAAAGGCATACTTAGTAACCAAATGTGAGAAAATCCATGGACAAAACAAAGAAATGGATATAATATCCTACACCCCCTAACTTAAATGTTGCATTGTCCTCAATGCGCATTAAGAACACAATACAAAGAGAGGAAAATAACGATATTACCCAAAATTGGAGAGATCTCCATAAGCACGAGTCCAATGAAATCTACAAAATAAGTTAGTACCGAGCATAGCAAAAACAAATAACAAAAAGTTAACTAATTACACTAGACAAAATTAAAAGGAAAGAAAAATAGGAAATAAAGAAAATTAAAAAGCTAATTATTTACAACCTACTATTTAGGCTTCACACTAACTATACACTAGAAGTCTAAATAGTTGAGGGTCCACCCAAAGAGGGATTTGACTTTGAAAGATCAACGGTGGACCCTCCAAAGCGAACATGCCTCCCGAAAAATAGGAATTCCGTTTGAACAACGGAAGGCATGAGGGTGGTGAAAAAAGTGAACCATCGCCAATTTGAAATTCTGGGCGGACGATGGGGGATTTGGATAATAAGGGGGAAAGGTACACTTGAGGTCCAAGAAAAATCGACTCATCTCCCAAAGATTTTTCAAATGGAATGGGAGATGGTGCACACGTGGGGATAACATCCATCGAAAATAAGTCCGGTAAAAAATCCTCATCGGCAAAAAGTGTAGACGTTTTAAAAGTTTCTACCGACTCATAGGAATCAACCGGTAATTCTAATGGTTCAATGACGGAAAACGAATATGGTGATGAGAAAAATTCAATCTCAATCGACTCATCGTTGGAAGGAGATTGAATTTCGGGGGAGAAAGATGCACACTCGATGAGAAATTCTTCGAAAAATTTAGGTGAAACACAAGTTTCCACCTCCTCGTTGTTTTTTGCATAAGAATTCATCTCATCGCAAAGTGCACCAAGTCTCATTCCATCATCATTTAGGCTTTCCAAACCTTGGGAGTAAAGAATAAAAGTTTCTTCCAAAGTAGGCTTCCTCGGCTCAAGAGCCTCGGACTCCTCATTTGGTTGAAACTCGTCTTCAAAAGTAATGAAATAAGAATCGTCATTGGATTCGAATAATGAATCCAACTCAAGCTCCCAATAACGATTTTCATTCCGATAAGTGTTTTCAAGTCTTTCATTTTCAAGAAAATCTTGAAAATGGAAAACTTGAAAACTATCCCCAAAGTATGAATCATTAGAATAACCGTAATAACTATAATAGTAGGACATGATTACCTCGTTGTTTGCAGATGGAGAATCCGAGCAAGAAAGTGAGCAACCGCGAATCAAAGTTTCTTAGCGCTCAAATATGCTATCCTGCAAAAAAGGTTAAAACAAAGAATACAAATACAAAAGGAAAAATACTACGAAATAATAAAACAATTACAATCTAAAACACACTCCCCGGCAACGGCGCCATTTTGTGACCGGGCGGAAAAAGTGTGTTCGTGTGAGGACACAATCGTTGTGTGTTTCGCCGCCGCGATACAAAAAACCTAAGCTACTACTACACTTGACAAGCAAGCACAGCGGTAAGTCGGGTATCGTAAGAAATCCACAGGGAGTGATTGAATTTTAGATGTTAATTGTTTTAAAACTTCAAGAATAAAAGTGTAAAATAAATAAAAGAAAAGGTAATGGGTGGTTACAGTGACAAAAGAAAAAGAATAAGTTACGCTATGCAAAAGTAAAGCGAGGATCGGGATCGCATTCTACCACACGGATCGAAACAACTACTCATTAGAGTTAAGGCTCGAAAGCAATTTAATCGAGCATTTTCAATTAAGCATAAACATCACGCAATAAGGAATTTAAGCCAAAGTTGCGAGATTAAACATTTAATCAAAAATGGTCACACGCGGATTAAATTCGGATAATCGCTATAAACACTAACGTTGCGTGACAAAGAAAGTTAAACGCATAATAATCCGACTTTAATACGCGAGGTTTCAATTAAATGCAATTTTACACGAAACCCTAACTTTCGAGGTCCAAACCCGTAAATGGCGGAACACAATCCCGAACCTATTTATCTAAGGGAAATACATGAATTAAACTAAATTAACAAAACAATAAACTAATTAAGCAAGAAATAAATCAAGTAAACTAATTAACAAAGCATGAAAACTATCTAGAAAGCAAGAATTAATGGAAAACAAGCTATATTAATGGAAAGGGTAATGAAAAGTCAACTTACAAACCAATTATATTGTCAATCCAAAGAGAAATGAAGAAGAACCATCCAAAACCCTCAAAACCCTAACTATTCTAACCTAAAATCGTGTATGTACTGATATATGGTCTTATTACAACAAAATTGGCTTATATAGTAAGTTGGAATAAAAATAAAGAAGAAAGAAAAGAAGGCAAAATATCTGCAGAAAACAGAGCATCGATCGATCGACCCCTTTGGTCGATCGATCGACCTAGGCAAAAATTCGGCAAATTAGAATGGTCGATCGATCGACCAAATGGGTCGATCGATCGATCGATCAAGCAGGGCAAATTGCAGCAGCCAACTGCATTCCTCTCTTCCTCTTCTCTTCTCCTCTTTTTCTTTCCTTGTTTTTCCTCCGCTGAAATTGCCGTAACTTCTTCGTTATGAATCAGAATTGCGCACCGTTCACGGCCACGCAAAGCTAGCGAGGATGGCTACAACTTCCGTGAGATGTCAGGCCAGGTACCCAAGCTGTGAAAAGACTAAAATGCCCTTGCGCGTGCGATTGTGTACGAAACTTCACCGGAATGCGTCCGAACTTCATACTAAGCATCCAAATACCTACAAAAGCTCAATTAACCCCTGCAAAACATGTTAACATAGAAATCCGAGGTTGTCTAGTTAACGAGCATAAATATAGGGATTAAGATACCCGAGGGGGCTAATAACGCGTAGGTTAACGGGTGAAATACGCAATATTTGCGTCGTATCAATACGCCTATTGGACAGCTATGTATTACCCTTTCACATTTACAGCCTAAGGGCTATAAATACATTGTATCATCCTCGTTGTAAGAGGACTCAGAATTTCTTGGTAAAACCTGTAATCGAGAATTCCCAAACAGTCAATAATAACACAAAAAGTGGACGTAGGCCATTCATTCAAGGCTGAACAATTTTAAAATCTCTCGTCTTATTTATTTTTTATCTCTGATTAAACAATTAGAGATAATCTAATTTTTTACATCAAAAGATTGGCGCCGTATGTGAGAAAATGACTGAAACTATCGTTTTTCACCAAAACAAAGCATCTTCAATGGCTGATAACCCTGAATCCAGTAATTGAAACGCTGCAAACCCCCCAAATCCATCCACTCCTCCAAGTGTCCAAGATCTGGCTGGAATAATGGCTAATTTAGCTCAAGGCCAGACGGCTATGCAAGAGACTATGTGAAAACTCATGCAAACTATCCAAGGTGGAGCGCTGACCCATTCAGGACAATGAAGTGTTCAAAGAAATACCCGTTTAGTTTCTTCGCGTATTAGGCAAAGCGATTCATATCTCACTGAGATATCTGATGATTTTTCTAATCAACCGGGTTTAACTTTGTCAGTACGAGCCACAGATACTGAACAACACATCACTCTCTCTCGAGAAAGGACTAGTGTATTGGAGAGATTAAGCAGGGTCTCTCTTTTTGATCGATTGGGCCCTAGGAAGAATAAAAGTCCTCCTAAGGCCGTGTCGAGAAACTTTTGACGATCATCTGATCTAAGAGAGGGTTCTTCCCAATAACAACCAGTTGGTCGACAAGATAGATCCCATGAAGCGACTTCAACACGATCAATTGCTCGTACCAATAGGCCCGAGGAGGGAAAGGATGCATGGAAAGGATCTATTCAAAGGTTGAAGGATAGACTAGGGGAAATGGCTAAGGCCAAGAATCCTCTACAAAGAGCTTTTGTCCAAGGGACGCCTTTTATACAGGCAATTTTGGATTTTACCACACCATCGAAGTTCAAAGCACCTGTTGTGACCCCTAAATATGATGGAAAAACTGACCCTGTCCTTCATATAGAACAATACCAAGATGCTGCCGACATTTATGCCGTGCCAGACGAGATGAGATGCAGGGCATTTTCGGGAACTCTTACCGGATCTGCACAAATATGGTACAATAATCTTCCTCGGCGGAAGATTTCAACTTTCTTTCAACTGGCTGAGCTCTTCATTGGAAATTTCTGTTTTAGAGCAAAACCAGTTAAACGAGTGGCACATTTGTTAAGTGTTAGATAAAAAACAGGTGAGAGCACCAGGGATTACATGACTCGTTTCAATAACGAGAAGCTCAAAGTTATTGATTACGAGGAAAATACATCAATTACTGCTTTGATGATTGGACTGTTGCCCAATAAATTGTACTATACTTTGGCCAAAGATCCACCCAGAACCATGTCAGAACTAATGGCAAAATCGACCAAGATAATGAATGCCGAGGAGGCTATGGCTGTGAAGAAGAACATGGACACCAAAGAGACCAAGGTGGAGGTTGATAAGGCTAAAAAGAAAGAACATAAGAACAATGGTGGTGACAAGCAGTAAAAAATAAAGCCATCTTGGGAAATATTGAAGAAATTTGAAAATTATACTCCTTTGAAATTAGACATAAATCATGTCCTGGAAGAGATCAAGAACAACGAGGAACTAAACTGGCCTGAGAAAATAAAGTCAGATCCTGACGAGAGGAATAAGGCTAAATATTGCGAGTTCCATAAAGACCATGGTCACATGACCAAAAATTGCATAGCTCTCCAGAATGAAATCGAAGCACTCATCAGACGAGGAAATTTGGCCAATTATGTTGATCGAAGAAATGAAAGAAAAAGCAATGACCGAGCAAGACAGAGGTCTAGATCTTCTCGTCGAGCCGAAGAAAACAAGAAAAGAGATCATGAAGATGATCCAGAAGACGACCCCGATCTCCCCAAGAGATCAAGACAGCCAGAGCGTGAGGTATTTTCAATACGTTTTGGATCATTTGATTGTAATGTTATTACAGGTGGAGATGCAGGAGGTGGGGACCTTACTGCGGAAAGGAAAGCTTACCTCAATGAAGCTCAAGCTTGTTCATACATTCAACGAATAAATCTAGCTGAGGATGATCGCCCGAGGAAGGTGAACAAAGAAAAACTAGTCATCGATTTCTCTAATAACGACCTCGCATGTGTACTATATCCTCATGATGATCCACTGGTGATCAAAATGAGGATGAAGGAAGTAAGAATCTCAAGAGTACTAGTGGATAATGGTAGCTCGGCGGATATCATGTTCTACTCATGCTTCGATAGTTTAAATCTAAAGTTGTCTCAGTTGGAACCTTATCACAGGCCCCTCCTCGGGTTTGCTGGTGAGAAAATCTTTCCACTTGGGACGATCAAGTTGGATATATTCATCGGTACGTGGCCTGCTTGTCGAACAAAAAGAGTAAGTTTCTTTGTGATGGATAAGAATGTCCAATCAGCTTACAATATCATCATGGGAATGGTAGGTTTGAAGAAGTTCGAAGAAGTACCATCTACTATACATCAATGCCTGAAATTTCCAACCAATTTTGGAGTGGGAGTTGTGAAGGGTGACCAAAAGGTTGCTCGAGAATGTTATTACTCATCTGCCGAGCAAGAAGAACTGGAGGAATCTAGGAAAAAGACTACGACCTACCAAGTGGATGAAGGTGCAGAGATTGAAACATTGGATCCTAGAGACAAATCGCAGCTCGTGAAAGGTCAGGTGGTGGAAGCTACTGAAAATATCATTTTGGACGACGAGCACCCAGAACGAACAACTCAAATAGGTTCATCGTTAGATGCCTCACTAAAACAGGAATTGATAGTTTTCTTAAAAAGCAGAAAATAAACTTTTGCTTAGAGTCATGAGGATATGCCAGGAATAGATCCAAATTTCTTATGTCACGAGCTCAATGTGAACAAGGAGATCAAGCCAGTGAAGCAAAGAAGAAGAGTGTTCAGCCCCGAGAAGAACCAAGCTATACAAGAGGAGGTCGAGAAGCTCCAGAAAGCTTGCTTTATTGAAGATGTCAAATATCCAGACTGGTTGGCTAATGTGGTTATGGTGAAGAAGAAAAACAACAAGTGGAGGATGTGTGTAGACTTTATCGACCTTAACAAGGCTTGCCCAAAGGATCATTTTCCTTTTCCTCGAATTGATCAATTAGTGGATGCTACCTTGCGACACGAGTTATTGAGCTTCATGGATGCTTATTCTGGTTACAACCAGATTAAAATGAAACCTGAAGACAGGGAGAGTACCTCTTTCATTACCCCTAGGGGAACTTATTGTTATAATGTTATGCCTTTTGGTTTGAAAAATGCAGGTGCAATATATCAACGGCTGATGAACAAAGTATTTGCAGAACAAATCAGTTGCAATATGGAAGTTTATATTGATGATATGCTGACGAAGAACAAGAGAGCTGCTGACCATCTAATTGACTTAGGCCAGACCTTTGATAAACTAGATAAATATCAAATGAAGTTGGATCCCACCAAGTTCATATTCGGAGTACGAGAAGGCATGTTCCTCGGGTATATTGTCAACCAAAGAGGAATCGAAGCAAACCCCGAGAAGATCAAGGCTCTATTAGGACTACGATCTCCAACGACGAAGAAATAAGTATAAAGTCTCACTGGGCGAGTTGCAGCACTCAATAGATTTGTATCACGAGCAACATATAGATGCCTCCCATTCTTCAAAACACTCCAAAAAATGTTTGAATGGAATGAAGAATGCGAGAAGGCTTTTCAAGAATTGAAGAAATATCTGGGAACACCTCCACTGTTGTCCAGGCCAGTGATGGGGGAAAGATTGTATTTATATTTGGCAGTGTCGGAGAATGCAGTTAGCTCGGCATTGATAAGAGTGGAGGATGGAGTGCAAAAACTGATCTATTACACTAGCAAGTCCTTCCGAGGAGCATAGATCAGATATCAAAGACTGGAAAAGTTGGCACTAGCATTGATCGAGGCGAGTAGGAGAATGAGTCCGTACTTCTAAGCTCATACCATAATTTTGTATATTGATATGCCATTGAGGAAAGCTCTTCATAAACCAGAAAAATCAGGGAGATTGATGTACTGGGCAGTAGAACTTGGTGAATATGACATAGTTTATGAGCCTAGATCGTCACTAAAAGGGCAAGCAATAGAAGATTTTATAGCTGAGTTCACCTATCATGATACCTCTGAGGAGCAAAATATGGATACTGACCAACCTGTGGATGTTACAGGATCATCAAATTTAAACCCCGAATAACTTACGTTGGTCGACGAGTAAGAGAAGTTGGTTGGCGAGCAAGAGAAGATGGTCGACGAGCAGCAAGAAGTGATAGAGGAGGACAAAAGGAAGTAGTAAATATTTCACCGAGGAACTCTGTCCGATCAATAATTTGAAGACGAGGTACCTATATGTTGATGGCTCATCTTGAACTACAGGCTGTGGGGCAGGGATTATTTTAAACAGCCCGGATGAGGTCGATGTGGAGTATGCTCTGCGCTTCCAATTCAAGGCTTCTAATAATTAGGCTGAATATGAAGATATGATTGCAGGTCTTAATTTGGCAAAAACCATGGGGGCAGAGCAAGTTATTGTATTCAGTGATTCATAACTAATCGTGAATCAAATATTGGGGATATACGCAGCCAAAGGAGAATTAATGATCAAGTATCATAAAAAAGCAATGGAGATTTTATCAAGTCTGATGGCAGTGCAGATAATTAGAATACCAAGATTAGAGAACGCCAGAGCAGATGCCTTAGCTCGGTTAGCTTCAGCCACACATACCGAGATACGAAGAACAATCCTAATAGAAGTCCTGGCTAGTCGGAGCATAGATGAAGATCTGATGATGAACTTTATTACCCTTGATTTAGGACCATATTGGATGGATCCTATCAGGGCATATATTGAAGAAGGGTATTTTCCAACTGATAAACTCGCAGCCAAGAAACTAAAGTTTAAAGCTGCTTGTTATGTATTTACCAATGGTGTCCTATATAGACGATGAATTATAGCTGGCTTGCAGAGATGTGTACATCCCGCCGAGGAGAAAGACTTGATCGAAGAAGTCTATGAAGGGTCTTGTGGAGCCCATGTAGCAGGTCAGACACTTCTGCAAAGGATAATGATGCAGGGATACTATTGGCCGATAATGAGGGCTAATTGCATAGCCTATGCCAAAAAATGTGACAAATGTCAACGCTTCTCCACCATCCGAAGAACTCCACAAGCATTGTTGACACCCATTATTTCCCCTTGGCCATTTGCCATGTGGGGAATTGACTTGGTCGGACCACTTCCAACGACTAAAGGAAGGTTTAAATATCTCGTCGTCGTAGTGGATTACTTTATTAAGTGGGTGGAAGCCGAGACTCTTATCGACATGACGTACGAAAAGGTGCACCAATTTATTTGGAAGAATATCATCTGTAGATATGGTCTTCCTCATGCATTCATCACCGACCATGGAACACAATTTGACAATGAGGAGTTCGCTGCATATTATCATAAGTCGAACATATTAAAAACCCATTCTGCACCAGGCCATCCCCAGAGCAATGGGAAAACTGAAGTGACGAACAGAACGCTGCTGAATGTCTTAAAGAAAAGATTAAATGATGCAAAGTCAAATTGGATCAACGAGCTGCATTCTGTACTATGGGCTTATCGTACTACTCCACGAGCAGTCACAGGAGAATCTCCATATGTGCTGGCATTTGGAAGTGAAGCTGTTATACCTGCCGAGCTGGGTCTCCCCACACACAGAGTGCTGAATTTCAACTCTCCTATCAGTGACTTGATGAGAAGATTAGATTTGGATATGCTCGAGGAAGTTAGAGAAGAGGCAGCAATCAGAAACGCTGCATACCAGCAACGGACAACTCTGTTCTATAACAAGAGAGTAAAGAAATGCGACCTAAAAGAAGGAGACTATATGCTAAAGAAAGTAATTCAAAAGCACAAAAAACTGGAAGCTAATTGGCATGGGCCCTACTGAGTAACATAAGTTGTTCGACCAGGAACGTATAGAATCGAAACCTTAGAAGGAGAGGAATTTAAGAATGCATGGAACGCAGAACATCTGCGCAAATATTATCAGTAATTTCATCTCTATGTAATGCAGTTTTCTTCAATATAAATTTAGTTTTGGATATTTCCCCCAATTCTCTCCTTTTATTAAATTTTTTTTGGAGTATTAGAGCTACACACTACACATCAAACCCAGAAATACCAACTACGATTGATTGGGAACAAAATCCACCAACTATAAGTTGGTCGGGAAGAAAAAATTACCCAGAAATAACAAATACGGTTGGTTGGGAAGAAAATCCACCAACTATAAGTTGGTCAGGAAGAAAAAAAAATTCCCAGAAATACCAACTACGGTTGGTTGGGAAGAAAATCCACCAATTATAAGTTGGTCGGGAAGAAAAGATTTCCCAGAAATACCAACTACGGTTGGTTGGGAAGAAAATCCACAAACTGTAAGTTGGTCGGGAAGAAAAAATTTCCCAAAAATACCGACTACGGTTGGTTGGGAAGAAAATTCACCAACTATAAGTTGGTCGGGAATAAAAAATTTCCCAGAAATACCAACTACGATTGGTTGGGAAGAAAATCCACCAACTATAAGTTGGTCGGGAATAAAAAATTTCCAGAAATACCGACTACGGTTGGTTGGGAAGAAAATCCACCAACTATAGTTGGTCGGGAATGAAAAATTTCAAAGAAACACCACCTAAGGTTGGTCGAGAATGAAAATCTACCGACTAAGGTTGGTCGGGAAGAAAAAACCACCAACTCTGGTTGGTCGGAAAACAGTTAGTTAAACAAATGAAAGTCATTTCAGGGCTTAAAATTAAAAAATGATAAATTTTTGATACTTATGACATTTTAGATTACCACCGAATTTGGTCGAAATATCACCAACTCTACTTGGTCGTCAGATCAATTCAGAATAATCAACCATAAATTTTCACCACCTCTAGTTGATCGACAATAGCACAAAATATCTTTACCTTTTCAACCGATATACATGCACATTCATTAGAAAATGTCTTACAAAATATTTCCAAGGACAATGACAATTAAGATTGCAAAGAAAACTATAAGTTTTTCATTAAATCCAAAATAAAATACATTGAGAATGAAATACATAAAAAGTTGTTACATCAAGAATCCTATTCTATTGGTTTCTTCCCCTCTGCCTTTGAAACAGGTTCTTCACCAGCAGGAGGATCGTCTAAGGCATAGGGGGAATTGATGAAATTTAGATCTTTAAGCATCCTGACGTTCATTACTGAGGGATGATCAAGTAAGTGCTTGGGGTGAGATATCTCGAAGT
This sequence comes from Sambucus nigra, assembly GCA_949130495.1. Taxonomy (NCBI): domain Eukaryota; kingdom Viridiplantae; phylum Streptophyta; class Magnoliopsida; order Dipsacales; family Adoxaceae; genus Sambucus; species Sambucus nigra. The sequence continues at coordinate 218,567,929 of OX422215.1, forward strand.
TAGAATGAAGACTGTAGTCACCGAGATATTTTGAAATCAGGCATCGAGGAATGGCCCGAGCAGGAATCCAAGTCATATCCAGTTTGAAAGGTGGCACTGGAAACTCGAGCAACCCAGGGTCGTAGTAATCCCACAAATAGTGACCCTGTTCCATTTGCAGCACACCCAAGGCATTCAGCCATCGTTGTTTGTAACCCTCATTATTTGCATTTTGGATCCGATCATCTAGATGGTAGAGAGCCTCATTATAACCATCCATCCAGAATTCTCTGGGCTGCTTGTGGAACTGATAGGTTAACCTCTCCAATTGCTCGAGGAGGTTTTTCTTTAAAAGTTCTTTACTCTCCAAGGCAGACTTCTGTGCAGAGAGCTGCTCGTCCAGTTTCAGAATCTTCTTGGACATCTCTGCCAGAGCTTTATTCTTCGCAACCAACTGAACTGCTTGATTTTCCAGAGAAGCTTGAGTTCTTGCCTCTTCAATAGTAAGCCGAGCAGCCCTTGCTCATCCCCAAGAACCTCTTGCTCGTCCCCGAGCAGAAGTAGAAGACCCAGTCCTTTTCAAAGTCTCTAATTCGTCTATCAAATTGGCATTCTCGACCTCTAAGAAAGAGAAACCCTCGTCGTTGACAGGGACCAAAGCGTTCGAGGAAGACGCTGCAGATTTCAACTGAGATATTTCTCCTCGCAGGTTATTATTTTCCTGCTCTAGCAACTTTGCGATCTGCCTATGCTCTTCAACCTCAGTCTTCAGAGTTCTCTCCTTCATGTCATAGGAAGCAACTAATCTATCATATCCTTTATCAGCACTTAGTTGCTGATACTTATTCTCATATCCCTGGTGCAAAAAGGCGATAGATTCCTTGTATTGTTGTTGAAGCTCCTCGAGAGTGCCCTGGAGGTCTTCAATTATCTCATAATATGCTACATTATTAGCCACTGCCCGGTCGAGCAGACATTTTAAATACTAGTAGGCTTCAACTGCTCGCTCTGAAGCATCTGGACTGAGGATATCAATGATTTGAGCTTCAGTCATATCTGTATGACCAGCTTTGAAGTATTCATTGCATTGTCTCAGTAATTTTGTATCATGAGCTGATAATAATTCCATCCTGGCCATAAACTAGTGAAAGGAAGAGATAACAAGAATCAATAAGGGTGCAAACAAAGCAAGAAGAAGAGAATCAACAGTATGAACAATCAAAATTTCAAATTTTATTGCATCATAAAAGAGAAGTACATAGTTCAGAGTTACATTTGACAAAAATGAACAGAGATAAGAGTCCAAACAACTCTAAACCTTCTCATTGTTTCCCAAAACTTTCTCGAGAAGCTGGGACGAGGAGGTAGGTTACTCGGATGGCATAGAAGGTTTTTCAGTGGGTATGGGAAGATGCTCGACTGAAATGTTGGTTGGTTGAAGATGCTTATGGGAAGTCTGCACAACTGAGCATGAGAAATCTGATCTCCAATCACCATGGAGGATTCCTCAGAAGCAGCTTCGTCTTCTTCTTTTTCCCCGGGAGTAGGAGGGGGGCCAGGAATGTGTCGCTGAAATAGGTCGGAGTTCTCATCAACATTCATCTCTTTCAGAGCAGCCTCCCAACCATCCCTGAAATATTTAAGGCTGCCATACTCCATTTGTGAGACCATGGCAGCCAAACCCTTATCCCAGCCAGCGCTGAAGGATTTCTTAATAACCTTTCTTCTTTTTTCTCTCTCTGAGGAGGTCCTCTCCTTGAGGAGCTCCTCGACAGCCTTCAATTTATTCTCCACTTCTTCCTTCTGACGACCAACATCACGAAGCTTGTTTAACTCTTCCTCAGCAGACTTGAGCTTACTTTCAAGCTCTCTAGCATTTTGGAGCTTCCCTTCGAGCTCTTTATTCTTACTTTTCAAGTCTTTTATCTTATCCTCCAAACTCTTGGAGACTTCAACAACTTTATCTCTCTCTTGCTCGGTGGCTTTTAGTTGCTTCCCCCAAGCAACTTTGTCTTCGTCATACTTCTGACGAGAATCCTTTAAAGATTGGGATAACCCAGTGAAAGCCTCCTCTACACCTCCCGAGGAGATTGACGATTTGATGGCTTTGTCCTTCTTCAGAATAGTATTAAAGCATGTTACCAACTGAGAAAAAGAAAATAACTGTATGTTAGTACAGAGACATAACAATAAAATATGAAAGTTTAGAGTAGTAATACTTACTGAGGCAATGTGTTGAGCTGCCAAGGTGGTAACCCTATCCCGAGAAAGACTATCTTCAATACCTTGGATCTCGAGGATGATCCAAGACTTCACCGAGCTCATGGCAGAGCTCGGAGCAACAAAAGTGGGAATACCACTAGGTAAAGGCTGAGAGATGGATTCAGCCAAATTATCCGAGGAGCTTTTCTTCAACTTCCTTGTGGGAACAGGAACATTCTCGACTAAGGATGTTGTCTTGGTCGATGATATAACTATAACCTCGCTTGGAGGTGAAACAACTGCAATCTTTCTTGGAGCCACATGGGGCTTCTCGGCAACCTTCTTAGTAGCAGCTGGTGGAGGTGCCTCAATTTGTTTCGTACCTTCTTCTGGGACATCCTGCTTACTTTTCTTTGCCTCTCCAGCAGTAGAGGCAGACTTATCAAATAGGGAAGGAGCTCTGCTTCTCTTCATTCTGTCGCTAAGAGGAATATGCAATTCAGGAGAAGAACCTTCAGAAACTGGTGCTGGTTCTATGTTACTTATCACTAGACGAGCAGTGAAAGACGAGGTGTAACTTTTGTACTGCAACAAATACGAAGCTGATCTGATATGTTCGTCAGTGACAGTTTGATGCAAACCCCAGATAAGTTTCAGATGCTTTAAATTAACTTCTGTTTCCTTTGGAGACCTTCTTTTGCTGTCAACTGCAAATAAATAAAAATCAAAATATCAGTGACGCATTTTATCGAATATGAAGAAAACATGATTTCAAAAACTTAATAAAATAAAAACAACCTATCCCATTGCCATAGGGAGGGCATCTGGGACCCTGATATACGACATTTTCAGTTAATGGAGCATGTTGCCAATTTTTCATGACAACCCCATGCTCAAAGTAATCCCTGTTGGCATCTGGGAGATTGACAACTAAAGCCCTATTCAAAAACCTAGTTTTCAAATAAAAAGTATTGTCACTGACAGCCCATCTATAGCAAAACATAATCTCTGAAACTCCTAAATGGGTTCCATGAATCTGATTTAATCTATGGACTCCATTAACTATTCTCCATGTATTAGGGGCTATTTTTGCAGGTACTACATCAAAATATTGATAGAATTCCAAACACAAGGGGTTTGGAGGAAAAGAAAAGCCACATTCGGCTTCAAAGAGACTGGGGAACCAATGTCCCTCAGCCAAAGGAAAATAATCAGGAGGACCAGAAAGTTCTTCCAAAATGACCCATGAAGGAATAGAAAAATCAGAACGGAATTTATCAAGCGACTCAATAAGGTAAACCATGATGAACAAAGAAAATAAAAGAGAAGGAAGAAGATCTTACAGAAGAAGGGTAGATCAGTTGATAACAAGCGATGGAAGGAATGAACGCACAAGATGGAGAAGAAATGGAGAGATCAAAGATACAGATTTGAAAAAGTAAGAGACGATAGGATTTTCTGCAACGCTTAAATACCTTACCTTGGGAAGGGATAAAAATAATGATTACGAAGAAAGACGTTTGCGCTACCGGCGGCTAAAAAGACAAAAAAGGCACGGAGACCAAAGCAGTGGGAAAAATTTAAAAAGTCTGGTTCTATGAATTAAAGTCTGATTCTATGAATTCGAAAGGAAAATTAAATACAAGGAAAACACTCCTAAAATTCAAGATGACTATTTAATCCCGCCATATTTCAAGAAGAATGTTCCACACTCCTCAACCTCGAACTATGAAACATTGGGGGCTTCTGTTGATACCAAATTTAGTCTGCTGACGTGGATTAGTTAAGTGGAGACACGTGTCAATCTACATGGCACTTATAAATATTTCTGAACAACACCTTGACTTCGAGGAACTCAACCTCCCTGACCAACTCAGATACTCTGAGCAACAGGTGCTCTCCGAGGAACTTTATTATACCGAGCTACTTAGGCGGTCCGAGCATCTCAGGCGGTCCGAGCTGCACCTCGTTTGGAGAATTTATAACTGAACAATTAAGAGTATTGAATGCGCATTAAATACTCATTATTATCATACAGATGTATACGCCTATTGGGCAGCTATGTATTACCCTTTCACATTTACAGCCTGAGGGCTATAAATACATTGTATCATCCTCGTTGTAAGAGGACTCGAAATTTCTTGGTAAAACCTGTAATCGAGAATTCCCAAATAGTCAATAATAACACAAAAAGTGGACGTAGGCCATTCATTCAAGGCTGAACCACTTTAAAATCTCTTGTCTTATTTAATTTTTATCTGTGATTAAACAATTAGAGATAATCTAATTTTTTACATCAACAATATATATATATTGTGAAAGGGTAGTCCCCTTATAGCTTGGGAGTATGATAATACAAACAAAGGCATTACCTCTATAGATATGGTCATAAGTGATAACCCAAATATTATTAACAATGACAAATGAACACTCCGTATCGTATATAATGAACACTCAGATTGGACTCACAAATCTATCATGTGTAACTCAAATACCAATAGAAGAACTTAATAAATTACTCATTCAAATGGAGAGATAAGTAAGCACCCTAGGTACACCTTGACTGGCAGTCAACATACCAACAACCACCAATATCTTCCTGGTTAGCTAATAAAAGTTTTATAATAAATGTCAAATGGTGGGTGGATAAAACTATTATTTGCAATAACTCTTTTGCTCTCAATGTGTTTTATCTCTCTAGCAAGAACTCTCCCTTCTCAGAAGTGGTTGAGGCCAATAAATAGACCCATACCTTTCCCGAGATGTCTCAGTCCTCCTCTGTGTGAAAAACATTACTCTCATACTTTAAGTCACAACCAATAAATGCCCGATAGGTCAGCACACGCTATGTCATAATCATTAAATTCTAGCACATTCCATTTTCCTGCAATTTGCGCATCAGAGGACTGTCATAATAACGGTGGCTCACCAAACTGTCTGACAGCCCCAATACCACAATGGTTTACTCATGTTTGGATTGGACAACTGGTAGGTGGCTAATGACATCACCTAAAGTAGATGTGACATTTGGTATAGGGTTGTTTTGATTAAAGCTCAATATACAATGGAACTCAAGGTTATTCTGCACAAGCTTCCACAAAAAATGGTCTCTCGGTGTTTTACCAGGTGTATTTAAGATGGTCAAGACAAGCCTCAATGTCGTCTCACTTGTCAATCCTTTAAATTAAGTCCCTCTAAAGTTCCCACCATGAGGTCATTCGATAAAGCATGTAAACTCTCCCAAGCCCTGCCAGGCCTGGTCTATCGCAAGTACAGTTTGACCTTACAGTCAATATTACATTATTTACATCATTATAATCAATTTATTAAAAAGATTCAATTTGACTAAGTAAAGTAGTAGGTAAAGGTAAGTTCTCTCAATAGGTAAAGATTAGTTCTCTAGGCAAGTTTCCTTACTAAGCTCCATCCTTGAGCTACCTCATTGAGCTGCTATGCTGAGATGCCTTGCTGGGCTGCCTCGCTGCTCTCATGCTTCTTCCTTCTCTTGAGTCTCTTCTGTTAATCAGGTAAGCTCTCTTTAATTCAGATATTACCTTTAAACCCCCTACATTTGTCCTTTCGTGTAGAGATTTTTTATGAGCGCAAGAAATGTTTGCATGAAAACTTCTCAAGATGATGGATGACATTCTTTTGTGGGAAAAAGTTATTCCTTATCAGCCTCTGCTGCATCTACTATCGTTCTTTCTGTTAGAAAAAGTTGAATTCTTCTTAATGTACATGAGACAAATATTTTCAATACATGGGCGTATGATGTGGGAACATCGTACATTTTTTTGTGATTAGACTCCAATCGTTCAGTCTTCTTCATCTCTTGCTTAAATTCTCCCAACTTATATGTGGATACTAGTCGTCATCGTTCAAACTGCGCAAAAAAGAAAAATTCTCACCGATGTACCCACTCAAAAGTTAACCCAAATAAGCCTATTACGAGGGGACATTGTGACCTTTTTTTGAACGTTGAGTGAAGACATGTGCCTATTCTCTATGATTGACCTTTGTTCCATATGACTTCACACTGTTCCTAAAAATGTCCCCGATGTACCTTAATTTTTTCTATCATAGTCTAAGCTTGAAGCGAGGGGAAAATCTTTCGTTTGGCTTTTAAAATTCTATCAAATTTAAAAAAAAAACAAAATTGGCGCGAAATCATTACTTCTTATGAAGGCAACCCTCTATGTTCCCTAAACGTCACCTCATTAAGGATACGAGGATGTCTTTTCAACTATTAGAGCACTCCCCAAAGCTCTACGTGTCCATTTGTAATCATTTTGATCGCTAAGCACATGCCTTCATGGGAAACTCAACCACCCATTTGAATTACAAATGTCTAATATCACAAACACTTAGCCATTTTCTCCTTTTCTTACTTTCCTTTCCCTTCAGACTTTCAAAGATTTTAGTGAGAGAAAAATATATTCCTCCATGGTTGATCTTCTTTAAGATTTTTTCTTGATTGGAAAATTTCTCCCTTTTCTATTTGCCACCACTAACAACCACCTCTCTGCCACTTTCAGCCTCTTCCTGCTTCTCTATCCCCCACTACTTCACCTCAAGCTCTAATGGCTTTTCCGTCTGATGCTCCAGTTTCCCCAACCACCATTAATTCTCCTGCCACTACTTCTACTCCTGCCACAGCCTTGGAGTCCACCTCCCTACTCGAAGATCGCCAAGATCAACTCCGCTTTTATGGCCTCTTTCCCATCTTTGGTAAGGGTGATGATTTCTCAGGTGCTAACAAAACTTACTCTGCGAATGCTAAGTATGACCCTATGACACTTGGTGGTGAAAGTGATGGTTCTTCAGCTTGGGGCGCCTTGTTCCTAGAGGGTGATGATTATTCAGCTTGGGGCTCCTACGTCCTGAGCGGAGCTAGACCAGATATGTTATAAGTGCATAAGTTCTTCTAACAAGGCCACCTTCACCCCCTTTCAGCTATTTCTTTCATTCTCCCTCTTCTAAGGGTGGCACCTCAAATTTTGGTAAGGGTAAGGGTAAGCCCTTGGAACTACCTATATATATCTTAGTAATTCTTTCCTATTTTCTTTTGATTGGGAAGACTAGGGCTATATTTTTTTTCCAAACATTCCGATTTTTTCGATGTTCGATCCGATATTTTTCGATTTTTGATTTTTCGATTTCTGATTTTTTCGAATTAAATTGGATAGGAAATTGGAACTATGTTTTAAATTCTGATTTTCCAATTTTTCGATCCGATTTTTCGATTTTTTAGCCGATCCGATTTTTCGATATAATTTTCGATTAATTTTCTGAATATCTTTTCCAATTAATATTCTGAATATTTTATATAGATTTTTTACCTTAGATTTTCCTTGTCTAATAATAAGAATGTGTACATTTATATTTCCCTTATTTTTTACCTTCCTTACCCCATATATATATGATGTTAGTTTTATTTAGGGTTAGTTAACATATCTTTCCTCTCTCTATCTATGCAGTGCACATATCGTTTTCTACTCACCTCTCTCTCTTTCAACTCTCGTCCGTCTACTCGCCTCTCTCTATCTCTCTCTAGTTTTTACTCTTCTCAGATCAACATTCGAAGGTAAGTAACTCTTCTCATCCGTCTACTCTTCTCATCCATCTACTCGCCTTTCATCTGTTTATTTCATTACATACGGATTTGTAGTCAGATCATCTGTTTAACTCTCGATCTGTAATGCATAACTCTCGATCGGTTTTAGTTTATTTCATCATTTTGTAAGGTTTAATTTATACATAACTCTCGACCTGCAATGCATAACTATCGATCGGTTTTATTTTATTTCATCATTTTGTAAGGTTTTAATTTATACAGAACTCTTGTAAGGTTTTAGTCTATACATATCAATTTGTAAGTGGGTTTATTTGTGTAAAATTTTCTTTCTTTATGTAGATTTATCTAAAAAATTGTGTAGTGGGTTTTGCAATTTTTGGATGGGTTTATGTTTTTTAAAAGAATTTTTTTTTTACTATGTATGTGTAGGTTCATATGAGAAAGGTTTTCTATTCTGATTTAGGTTTATCTCTGTTTAGGTTCATATGAGAGATGTGTAATGGGTTCTACCATTTTCAGACGGGTGTGTCCCACAAGTCAGTTCTGAGAATTTCGAGTAATCGAAAATCCTATATTAATTTTTTTAAAATTTTGGAATTTCCAAAATTTCTGAATTTTTAGTATATTTTTTGAATTTCCGATTTTTTTCGATTTTTTCCCGATTTTCCGATTTTTCCAAATTCGGAAACTTTTTTGATTTTCCGAAAAAATTGGATAGGAAATTGGAACAAATATTTTATTTCCGAAAAATTTGAATTTTTTTCGAAAGGTCATTTTCCGATCCGATCCGGCCGAAACACAGCCCTAGGGAAGCCCAACGATCAACCTCAAAGGGATCAGATCAACATCTCCATCTTATTGGTCAGGGGGTTCAAACTTCCTCTAGCTGCCATGGCTTTAGGGTCCCTCTACGCTAGGTTAGACAGAAATCATCTTGACAAGGAACACTCTTTGGGCCGTTATAACCTAGCCAATTTTGCTAACACCATTCTTCTTACGGGTTCTCTCTAAACCTATTATCCAGAGATAGCTGCAGCCGAAGTGGCACTTCCAAATCAGCCAACTCTCAATCCCCATCATTTGCTGCATTATAACTGGAAGTAGAGTTGCAAAGAGATCATTTCGATCTTTGACAAACCTAAATGCTTTTTTTTGAAGCCCTATAGTTTTTTTCACACTCGGTCCTTTTTCTCTCATAAATCTAGGAAAGTTCAAGCGACTATTGAGGAGGTTGTTATTAATGATCCTTACTTTGTCTTAGTACTTATCTTGACCCCTATTTTCTTGCCTTCCTACACTGAGTGGGGTTATTCCTCTAAATCGTATAACCATAATCGTTGCTTTCGCCAGTTTAGTTACGACCAAGGAGCCCCTTCCTCAATTTTTCAAGCATCTCATGCCAAGGCTTTTTTCTTTGAAGCATTCTCTCGTTACACCTTTGCCATTTCATCTCTGTGCTCCTAACTCAGTGGTCAAGTCACCATTCCAATCCCGACGAGGAAAGGTGATGTATCTTCTCAGTTTGCGAGTAAATATTAACCAACCCAGTTAGCCAAAATTAAAGAATATATTCAGATCCCCCCATCTATCCAACGATTCTCACTTTCCCAGCCTTAGAGGTGGGCCTTAAAGGTAATTTCATTATAGGGATTGAGTTTCCTCTGAGAAACACCCCCAAAGGTACCCCCAGCAAGCTATCTCCATATTGCCCTTCCATCGTTACTACTTCTCCAAGGGATAAGAACACTCCTATGCCGGATCAACCTTGCCCCTATTAAAGGTGCTCCTGGCGAGGGGCCTTCCTAATATCCCTTAAAAACAAAGACTTCAAAGAGTGGTACTTCATCATAGTCTAAGTCTAAATCCCAAACTCCCATTGATACTTTCCTCATTGCCTCCATTCCACCTCAAGCTTCAGTGGAAATTCAGGAGGAAACTCGAACCAAATTTTGTGCGGAGTTTGAATGGCCTCAAGAATTATTTTGATAACAAACCGTGGTTATTCCCCCTTTGGTCATTTTTCCATCAATAACCATGGTTCCCTCGGAGGGATACACCTCAAGAAGAAAAATATTCCAAAGGAACGTTTGGTGCCGGTGGTCCTTCCCAAAGGAAAAAAAACTTTGGGTATAAAGACTCAAAAGAAGTGTGCGTATGACGTACAACTTCCACTTACTCCCTGTAGCCCCAATAATTCTATTCCCCCCTCTCATTGAACCTATAGAAATAGAAGAAAATACATTGGAGGAGCCTCCTTGGTTACCCATTCCCCTTCTTACCCCATGGTTCTACCAGTGACCTCTTCTTCAGATCAAGAGGTGTATTTTCCAATACTTAGAAAACTTTTGCTCAAAAGAGTTTTCTTAGTGAGGTTTAGTTCTAATACTTGTATGAATTTCATTTATTTTTGTAGGAGCATCAAGAAGATCAACCTTATCCCCCTGTGTTCCTTTTCGTGGGTGGAAGATTTGGTCTTTCTAAGACTGTGTCCATCCCTCCAGTTTTCCTCCATCTCAAGGCCGGCGCTTGCACGCACACGGTTGGAGAGGGAGAGAAGGTCTCATGCCCTTTTCGATGTGGGGTGATGTAAAGAAATGGAGTCTCCAGCCTGTTTTTCTCAAAACAGGCAAAAGAACATGTCGACGCCTCGAGAGAGCAGTATTAAAGACAAACTGTTACTTACAAAACCAATAGTTCAGAGGATCGGGGGCTAAGTTACAGAATAAGAAAGTGTTAGGCACCCATTCCGCCCTTTCGGTCTCTCATGAGCTTAAGTTACTATATTATTAATTTCTCTGTGAAGTGTGTGAGTGTGTATAAATAAATGGAAATCGGAGTCGCTCGACTCATATCATGGAAAAGATAGAGTGAGGTCATCCAAAGGAATGTTCCTAAAATAATAGTTAGAAAATATGATGTGTGCACTTATCGAGATACTGATCGTCATGATGAAATAATAACATGTGTTAGATAAGAAGCACAAGTATGATTCATGAGCATGATATATATGAATAATATTTTAGATAAAATAAAAAAGGATGAAAATAGGAAAATGGGACTCGAGTCTCGGGTTTTAGTCCGAAACGTCTACGTAGCCAATAAAGGCATCAAAGCCCATGTAGTTTGCATGTGGAACAAGGGTGGGATTTATCCCATATATTCAAATGGGAGTTTATTATATATGTGTGTCTAGAAAATATTTTTTTTTTAGTTTCAAGAAAATGTGATGAAGAATCCCGTTGGAGTTTATAAATGTAACCCTATTTTTCTTTGTTTTGCGATTTTTTATAGGAAATAAATTGTGTGCAATATAACTAATAAAGGATGAGATATTAACGTGTATGATCTAAAGTAAAAGATAAATTGAGAATTTATATAAATACTTGATGATGCTACAAACATCACCACCCTTCAAGGTGTTTGTAATCTCAAATCAGTGATAACAATGGCAACTCATGAGAATATATAGATGTAAGTATATATATATGTAGGAGGTTAGGAGAAGAGGATGCACACCAATATATAAGTGGTTCAACCAATTAGGCCTACATCCACTGTGCAAGTGAGTGAGTAAGATCACTAAAATAAGGCACTAACAGCCATGGATACAATCTCTCAAGCTTTCTCTCTCTACTGCATAATTGGACAGAGTTTTAGCTAGGGTTTTAATTTTGAGGATCCCCCTCCATGTAGGATAAGGCAAGCATATATAGTGTGTGGGGGGTGTAATGCACCCCCCATGTATGCAATGAGCATGTGTGTGTTGATATAGCCAATCTAATGAAGACATATGTCACTGTCACATATAGAGAATGATGATAAAATATTCCCTCACGTGAGGGGAACGATTCGGTTATAACTGATTTATCACACGTGTTCCCTGCTATGCATGTGCATATGAATGCTCAACTATCTTCAATCGGTACCAACCTCGTCCTGGAAGAGTACGAGGTTGTCTGGAAGCTGAGAAATCCGAGGTTACTTATGGTGGTCTCGGCTCAGTAGAAATCTGAGGTAAGGCAGGTGGAGTTATAATGTTGGCCTGAGCCGGGGTTATATAGGAGTAGTTGGAACATCGGCTGATTCCCAGTCAAGGTTGATTATGATGATGGTGTAGTCCCTGCTTCCTCGACTTATATACAGCCGAGGTTGCTGTATGAGGTAGACGTGATGTTAATTCCGGATGACCTGATGAATTACTGCCCCCATGGATTATGAAGACCTCAGCTGTTGTCTGATTGTGAGACAACTAGTAACGTCGTCCATAGACGAACTTGCTTTGGACGAGACCGCTAGTTGCCAATCTAGGGCCCTTGTAACCTCGTCCATCTCCCTGGCCGAGGTTGGTGTCTCTGAGCTGTTGGGTACATATAGGGCATATCAATCACCCCTATCCCTTAGTTACCTATGTGAACATGTGACTAAGGGGTATGTATGTCCGAGGTTGGATTGCTTTAAGTGCCAATATTTTCTTGACATGTGTCAGCTTCTGAAGTAGATTATGTTCTTGTCAAGTGCAATGATTGTGGTCTTTTGGGCTCCCAAGGCAGTGATCGGCCTTGGGTCGCGTGCAAGGGGATTTCAAGGGTTTTAACTCTTTTCTCTCTCTTTATTCTTCATTTACTTTCATTCTCCCGCCTGAACCTTCTTTGCTTTCTCTCTCTTCCAGAGCTTGATTAAGAGTGCGTTTGGTGGATTTTTCTTGCCAATCTTCCCCTTATTCTCCTCGTATTTCATTAGGTATTGTTTATTACCTCTTCTTTGTCATTTTTTTAGCCTTGTGTTTCTATTTACTGCATTTTACAGTATCAATTTGAGTTTTTCGGCGATAGTTTAGGTTTTTCGGTGAACCTATGAGTTTCTTAGTGGACTATTCTTGCTAGAAATCTTTTAAATAATCACGTTTGATCCTTCATTGTTGTGTTCATCCTGTTTGTTTTTAGCTTAAGCCCATAAGTGTAAGGTCGTCCCCATATGCTCAGACCCGTTTATCAACTCTTAGAGGAATTCCCTTCTCTTAGGGAGAAAACCTTAGATAAGATTAGATAAATAGAACGAGCCCAAGAGGAAGCTCGTAGGGCAGAGGCATTCCCTCTCAGGCCTATATTCCCAACCCCTTTGAAAGTGATATACATTGAGCCATCTATGTCGCAGAGGTCCCAGTAGAACTTATTCCGATGTCTGAGTCTGAGTCGTCAACCTCAGACCCTATGTCTATGATTTATTTCTATGAGGCCATCGATTATTCTGTCCGGATGGACCAAGCCCCTGACCAAGCCAAAGTTTCCAGCCGTGCCTCATCTCACAAGAGTTCTAGCACCTCGCATTCTTCTTCTGATGTCAAAATTATAGGACCTAGTGTGGCTTTTCCCCTAATCCTTGAGGCTATTCCTTTGTCATCCACCACAGGAGCTGAGTTTGCTCAAAGTTTCCCTGATGGTGCTCCCTCGTCTACTCGAGACGACATTGACCGGGATGAAGATGATGGTAGCGAAAGAAATGTTGACACCTCGAAGGCAGCTGAGATAGAGAGTACTATCAGCGAACTCAACCTCCTAGCTTTCAGACATCTGTATTCTATAAGTCCATCCATAAGACTTAGGAGATCTCTGAGGGGCGAGAGGGCCTTTGGCGGCTAAGATGGCGAGATCTGCTTATATAAGAAGATGTTTCCGTTAGGATTTCGTCTTCCCATTCATCCAATAATTAGGGCTATATTGTCCTATATTAACTTGGCTCCTTCGTAATTATCCCCAAATGCCTGGAGGGTGATAATCGAAGCTATAGTCTTATGGAGGGCAGTCCATCACTCAAACCTTCCCGTCTAGGTCTTCACATGTGCTACGTCCCCTCCTCTGCTAGGAATCATTCGAGCTATTACCACTTTGTAGCTCGGAAGTCCAATAAGAAGATGTTGCTGGTTACCCAGACTTTGAACCACAACTGGAAACCACGATATTTCTTCGCCTCAGGATCATGGGAGTTTGGACCCTGTGCCCCCTCTTCCTCCCTAGAGCCGAGAATACGCCTGAAATGAGGAAAGGTGTCAATGGCTACTAGGGCCGACCCTGGGTTAAGCCAAAATAACCTTCATAAGATCAAAGACCTTCAAAATTAGGGAGAGCATGGACTGTTGGTCAAGTACGAGCATTTGATGACCCCCTACTACCTCTCTGAAACTGGCCTTGGGGGGAGTCCTCTGACCGAGCTCCGTAAGTTACTTTATCATTTCAATAAGTTATACCTCTGATTTTGTTATGTCTCTAATTTTTTAACTCGGATCTTTCTATTTACAGAGCGAGGAAAAGGAATTTCTGATGACCTTTGGGAGATGGCAGCCCCGAGTATTACTAAGCTTGTGAAGAAAGAAGGTCTAACTGCACCTCCTCCACCTCCAACTACTTCAAGAGCTGAGGCCTCCAAGAAGAGGAGATCTACTGAACCTACCCCTGAGGATCAGAGGCAGAAGAAGAAAACTTCAAAGGGGGATCGTGCTATCCCCATCTCTTCTGAGGATGTGTTAGTTGCCCGTCTGGAGTAACTGAAGATTGGCAACAATCTTATCGGCCAGAGTCTGAAGGCCTTGGATGCTATCGGCAATGTCATGACCGACTCTGATAAATGCTTCTGCCGTTCTCTAGATACACCTCTACAGGGCCGAGTTCTCCCTCCATTGATCTATCCAAGAAATACTTTTTACTTTTATTTGAACAAGTGTATCCTCGTCTTTGAATTATACCAAATCTTGAACTGACATCCCTGTACGTGTTCTGTAGGGTCTCCTCACCATGCACCAGTTTGTTGACTAGACTCTGAGGAAACTTCCTCTGAGTGAGAAGGGCAAAGAGGCCCAAAAGACTGAGGCTGCTTTGAACCCTAAAGTGGAGCGTCTGAAGGCTTCCTTGGAGAAGTCTGAGTCTAGAGTTAAGCGACTGGGGAAGGACATGGACAAGCTGAAGAAGGATCATAGCTCTGCCCTCAAGACTCAGGCTGACTCTCTTCAACACAAGGTCGTTGTCGCTATGAAGGCTGCTTTGGATGACGCCTCAGAGAAGATTTTGGAGGACTACAAGGTCTCTGACGAATTCGTCAGCTTTGGCTTTGAATACCTCGAAAGGCGTGTTAAAGCCACTGGAAAATGGGCTGCAATGAAGGAGAAAGAGTCAGGGACCTTGACAACCTCTGCCTTTGTTAGTCTAGGTTATGATGATCCTCGGTTTGCTCAGGCCTTATAAGAGGTAGAGGAGGAAGGAGGTACCGCACCTAATGAGACTGTTCTACAAGAAAATACTAGGACTGCAGACGTTGGTCCTCACGATGATAGGGTAGAAGTGACAACCTCGTCCAGGAAGATGGGGGCATGGCTACTAACCCTGAGATTGTAGATACTTAAATCCGTTTTGTGAGCCCCTTGTAATTTTTAACATTGATCTATAACATCTGATGACAAATTCCATTACTTTTTGGCTTGTAACTCTTAACTTCATGCTATATCAACCTCTGAAGAGGGCTTTCTTTCTTAGTTGCTGAATGTTCTTTGAATGGTTTTCTATGTCATGCAATGTGTTTGTGTTAAGGCCTGAAGCCTTAATATAATGGTGTCATCATAAGCCCCATAAATAATTTTTCACCAAATTAATGATGTCTAAGGTCTGAGGTTATCCAAGTATGATGTCTCACCTCAGACCTCGTCACCAAATCATGATGTTATAAGGTTTAAGGTCGTCCACTAAGATGTTATCCTCATAAATAATTTTTCACCAAATTAATGATGTTCAAGGTCTGAGGTCATCCAAGTGTGATGTTCAACTCAGACCTTGTCACCAAACTATGATGTTTAAGGTCCGAGGTCATCAACTAGGATGTTACCCCCATAAAATATTTATTAAATTAATGACGTTCAAGGTCTGAGGTCATCCAAGTGTGATGTTTACCTCAGCCCTTGTCACCAAACTATGATGTTTAAGGTCTGAGGTCATCAACTAAGATGTTACCCCTATAATATATTCACCAAATTAATGATGTTTAAGGTCTGAGGTCATCAAGTGTGATGTTCATCTCAGACCTTGTCACTAAACTATGATGTTTAAGGTCTGAGGTCATCCAAGTGTGATGTTACCCCCATAAAATATTCACCAAATTAATGATGTTCAAGGTCTGAGGTCATCCACAAATATGTTACCCCCATAAAATATTCACCAAATTAATGATGTTCAAGGTCTGAGGTCATCCCCTAAGACATTACCCCCATAAAATATTCACCAAATTAATGATGTTCAAGGTCTGAGGTCATCTAAATGTGATGTTCACCTCAGACCTTGTCACCAAACTATGATGTTTTAGGTCTGAGGTCATCAACTAAGATGTTACCCCCATAAAGTATTCACCAAATTAATGATGTTCAAGGGCTGAGGTCATCCAAGTGTGATGTTCACCTCAGACCTTGTCACCAAACTATGATGTTTAAGGTCTGAGGTCATCAACTAAGATGTTACCCCCATAAAATATTCACCAAATTAATGATGTTTAAGGTCTGAGGTCATCCAAGTGTGATGTTACCCCCATAAAATATTCACCAAACTATGATGTTTAAGGTCTGAGGTCATCAACTAAGATGTTACCCCCATAAAGTATTCACCAAATTAATGATGTTTAAGGTCTGAGGTCATCCAAGTGTGATGTTCACCTCAGACCTTGTCACCAAACTATGATGTATAAGGTCTGAGGTCATCAACTAAGATGTTACCCCCATAAAATAGTCACCAAGAGTTGACACAGGAACTGATCTTCTCATTAATAATATCCTCATAAGTTGACACATTTACATAGGAATCATTGAAACATCATATATAATACTTTTTCAAATGATCAGCATTCCATGGATTGGAAAAAGGTTCCCCCTCAAGGTTTTCCAACCTGTAGGTCCCAGGTACAACTTCTTCGATCACCTTGTAAGGTCCATGCCAATTTGGTTGAAGTTTGTTTTCTTTCTGCAACGTCTTCTTCAACACCAAGTCTCCTACGGCTATGGGTCTTGATTTCACCCTTTGATTGTAGAACTTCGATGTTCTCTACTGGTAGGCTGCCTGTTTGATCTCTGCATATTCCCTTCTCTCTTCAATAAAATATAGGTCAAGTCTTCTCTCTTCCCCATTCTTCTCAGGGTCATAGGTCTGAACCCTATGAGTGGGGAGCCCTACCTCGGTTGGTATGACAGCTTCTGAGCCATGTGCTAACATAAATGGGGGTTCCCCCGTTGGTGTCCTTGCCATTGTTCTGTAGGCCCATAATTCATCATAAAACTCTTCAGTCCATCTCCCCTTATCTTCTTCTAACCTCTTCTTGATCCCGTCAAGGATTGTTCTATTTGTGACTTCGGTCTGACCATTTACCTGAGGCCGACCCAGAGAAGAGAAAAATTTCTTGATCCCAACTTTCTTATAGTACTTTTCCAAGGAAGAATTCTTGAACTGGGTACCGTTGTCCGAGATGAGGGTGTTTGGAAGGTCTTGTCTGCATATGATGCTCTTCCAAATGAATTGGAAGGTCTTTAGCTCTGTAATCATGATCATCAGCTCAGCCTCTACCCACTTGGAGAAGTAGTCGATGACAACTATAAAAAACCTGTAGTTGTTCGCAGCCCTTGGTAAGGGACCCACCAAGTCAATTCCCCATACTGCGAATGGCCAAGGAGAACTTATTGACGTCATAGGCTGATGAGGTTGATGGGGATAGGGGAGAATCTTTGGCATTTGTCACACCTCTTCACATAGGCTGCAGCATCCTTGGCCAAGGTCAACCATCAGTATCCCTGCGTGATAATCCTCTTGGCTAAAGGTCTTCCTCCTATGTAACTGGAGCAAGAACCCTCGTGTACCTCTTGCAGGATGCGGGGGACCTCTGTGGGGGTGAACACACCTGAGGAGGGGTAACATAAATCCCTTCTTATATAGGACATCTCCTATTATTGAGAACTTTATAGATCTGTACCTTGGTTTCCTCCTCTCTAGCTTTGATTCCAGCAACTCTCCCTCTCTGATATATCTGATAAGGGGGTCCATCCATGAGTCTCCTAGGTTCAAATTGAAGCAAGGGTTAGTAACCTCTTCTTCTTCAATGGTCGTCTTGAGTAGGATCTCGATCAAAACTGTACTTCTGATATCTATCCTTATTGCTGAAGCCAACCTTGCTAGTGCATCTGTGTGGCTATTATTTTGTCGAGGTACCCTCTTCATTTTTACCTATTCGAAACCTTTTATCATCATTCTTACCCTCTTCAGGTATTTGGCCATCCTTTCATCCTTAGCCTCGTAAACTCAAAACACTTGATTAACAACTAATCTAGAGTCGCTATGAAGTAGGATTCTTCTTATTCTAAGGGTATTTTCCAAGGAGAGGCCCACTATCATGCCCTCATATTCTGAATCGTTGTTTGAGGCCTTGAAGTTAAACCTTAGTGCATATTCAACGTTGGTACCATCCGGATCTGAGAGTATCAGTCCTGCACCGCTTACACTTTTGTAAGAAGACCCATCAACGAAGAGGTTCCAGACATCTTTATCTGATGAGAAGATCCCTTCTGACATGATTCCTTGCTTGAAGAGGTACCGGTCTTCCTCATTCTCTGCTATTCCGTTTCTGGCTCTGTTGGACACAACCTCTTTCGGGTCTCGAAAGAAGTTACTGTTCGATCCCTCTGCAGTCTCTAAGTTATTCTCAACCTGGGCCTCTTCCCATGTGAACTCAGCAATAAAATCTACAAGTGCCTGCCCTTTAATGGCCACCCTGGGTTGATAAGTAAGGTCAAACTCACCCAAATCAATGGCCCAAGTCATCAACCTTTCTGACTTCTCGGGCTTGTGGAAGACTTGCCTTAATGGGGAGTCAGTGAGGATGACCATATAGTGCGCTTGGAAATAGGGCTTCATCTTTCTAGAAGCATGTAGCAAAGCATAGGCCAACTTTTCCATCCGAGGGTAGTTCTTTTCAGACCCATGAAGGGCCTTACTGTTGAAGTATACAATCCTTTGGACCCCAACATCTTCCCGTACTATGGCTACACTTATAGCTGACTCAGAGACTACTAGATAAACATACAACTTCTCTCCCACTATGGGCCGAGATAGGAGCAAGGGAGATCCGAGGTAAGACTTGAGTTGATTAAAAGCCTCCTCACACTCTTTGTCCCATTCGAAGGCCTTTCTAAGCACCTTAAAGAACGTAAGACACTTGTCCGTCGCTCTAGAAAAGAATCTGTTGAGTGGAACTACTCTTCCGGTGAGCCTCTGAACGTCCTTGATATTTCTTAGTGTCTTCATGTCAAGAAAAGCCTTGATTTTCACAGGGTTCACCTCTATTCCCCTCTGATTGACAATGAATCCAAGAAATTTTCCAGCTCCTACCCCGAAGACACACTTCGCGGGATTGAGTTTCATTTTGTATAAGTCTATGGTATCGAAGGTCTATTCTAGGTCTGCCACGTGAGTGCAGGCCTTCAAGCTCTTCATCAACATATCGTTTACATACACCTCCATAGTCTTACCTATTTTATTTTTGAACAACTTATTCACAAGATGTTGATACGTTGTCCCTGCATTTTTCAAGCCGAAGGGCATAACCTTATAGTAGTATGTCCCCTTGTCAGCGATGAAGGCTGTCTTCTCTGAGTCTTCAGTATCCATGAAGATATGATTGTAGCCTGAACACGCGTCCATGAAGCTCATGAGCTCATGCCCTGTAATGGCATCTACCATCTGATCGATCCGAGGTAAGGGATAACGGTCTTTTGGGCAAGACTTGTTCAGGTCGGTAAAATCTACGCACATCGTCCATTTTCCATTGGACTTGGGAACGATGATAGCGTTTGATAACCACTCCGGATATATGACTTCTTTGATAAACTCGGCCTCTTCTAACTTCCTGACTTCTTCCCGAATGATGTCATACTTCTCCCTAGAGTAAACTCTTCGTCTTTGTTTGATTGGCTTAGCATCCTTAGTCACATTGAGTTTGTGGCTCATAACCTCAGGGTCGATGTCAGGCATGTCCGCGTGGCTCCATGCGAAGACACTTTACCTCTTCCTTAAGAAATTTATCAGCTCTTCCTTGTTCTCTTCTTTTAAGGCTTTTCTGACATGGATGGTTTTTTCCAGTTCGTCCTCATTGAGGACGATGGATTCTACTTCTTCTGCAGCCTCTCCTTTCTTCAACTTCGTTTCATCTCTAGGGTCAAGTGTATCAATGTTATACATAGTGGTTGCTCTCTTATGGGCCTCTCTCTCTTCAGCTGAGTTGAAGTAGCATTCTCGTACTATGATCTGGTCACCCTACACTTCCCCTACCCCATAGGGGGTCGAGAATTTTAGCATCTGGTGGACCATCGACGGCACGACCTAAAACTCCTTAAGGGATACTCTTCCTATGATGAGGTTATAGGACGAAAATACATTTTTGTCCATAATGAAAAAATGGATCTTCCGGGTCAACCTCTTAGGCCACTCATCGCCCATTCTCACGTCCATCTCATACATGCCTAACGAATTGACCTTTTTGCCTCTAAAGCCCATTAACGGATGATGATAGGGTACCAGCCTAGCTCTGCTAAGGACTAGGCTTTTGAAACAAGGCCAGAACATTACATCTGCTGAACTTCCTCCATCTATAAGAATTCTATCTACCTCGCATCCATGCACTCTTGTTGTAATTACCAAAGGATCATCATGCGGGGCTAAGATGCCTTTGAAGTCGAGTCAGGAGAACTCGACCATAAGATTATCTATATCCACTTTCTTTATCTTCTGCTTGGTTTATGAAGACGCCGGATTTACCACTTCTAGTCTGGCCACTGACTTGGCCTCGACCACATAAGCTTTTCGATCAGTCACTTCAGAACCACCCCTACTAGTCATCTGCATATGGTGTTGACACCGAAGGATATCATACCAACCCTCTTCACTGGGGAATTGTCATCTTTTGGTGGGAGGTCTGGATCGCCTTCATCATCATCATCATCCGAGTCATTGTCTTTTCTTTCTGGAGTATCGTCATGACATCTGTTATTTCTCTTCTTTTTAGGGTCATCTCTTCCCCTCTTAGGAGACTTGCCATCAACATACTTCCTTAACTTTTTGGATTTCAACATCTTCTCGATCTCATCCTTTAAGGCGAATCACTTGTTTGTCACATGGCCATGGCCCTGGTGGAACTCGCACCACAAGTTCTTGTTCCTCTTATGCGGAGGAGCCTTCAGCTTCTTTGTCCATCTCAAAGACCGATTATTATTGATCTCATTGAGGATGTGTTCACAACTCACAGTTAGAGGGGCATAACGTGCAAACTTATCGTCAGCTGACCTCTTCTTTCCGTCCTTCTTTCTTTGGAACTTCCCGCTGCCACTGTCGTTCTCATCCTCATACTTTGCGGCTATGGCCTCTTCAGCGTTCATGACCTTACCTGCAGTTTCCAATAACTCTACCATGGACTTGGGAGGGTCTTCTGCGAGTTTCCACAATAACTTCCCTTTCTCGAGACCTCCTATGAGAGCGGTCATAGCTATATTCTCTTCGTAATCTTCAACCTCCAGTTTTTCTTTATTGAATCTAGTAATGTAGTCTCTTGTACTTTTTTTCTTGCCTTGCTTGACATACAACAGTTGGGTGGTCTTCTTTTGAGGTCTTACCCCAAAACATAAATTGTTAATGAATCGTTCAGCCAAGTCCTTAAAGTTCTCTATTGAGTTCTTCGGAAGAGAAGTAAACCAGATGTGTGCTGCTCGCGTCAAAGTCCCAGAGAAGGACCGACACTTCATCTCATCTGGTATTGAGTAAATGTTCGCCACAGACTGGTACATCTCAATATGTTGTACAGGGTTGGTTCTACCATCATATTTGGGAGACACCATAGGTGGCTTGAACTTGGCAGGGGTTGGGAAGCTCACTATCTTGGCCATGAACGGAGATCCCTCTGAAAAACCTCTTTGCAGTGGGTCTCGGCTTTTGATGAGGTATCCTATCTTTTCCTCAAGACGTTGGATGGAGTCATTCCATGGTCTTGCAATGTCGGCCTGTCCGAGGTTGTCCCCAGCCACTTCTAAGGGGTGGAGTGAGGGTTCCCCAACCGCAGCACAACGTCGGCTGTTGACCTCTTCCTGGTCCCTATCTCGTCCTTGATGAGGTCGATATTGCAACTCTTCCCCTTGTGAGTCGGTTGCACTTCTTGACCTGGACAACCTTTGTCTTAGGTCATTTACTGGGCCAAGCCTTCCAAAAGCCGACCCTCTGCTCAATCGATCAAAAGCTGATCCTCTTTGTTGGACTTCTTCACCTCTTCTGCCTCCACAACCTCGGCTCTGCTGGATAGGATGCACTGTGTTATTTGAAACCTCATACGGCTCCCAACAATCTTCTGGAGCGTCTTTTATCTCCAAATCATCATACCTATCCTCAGGGAAAGGGTGTCCTTGCCTCCTCAAATGCAAGCGCCTAGGGTCAGCAACATACCTCCTCCGCTGAGGTGTTGGTTGGTCTTTCCGCGATGCCTGGGGTGGTCCCCTTGCATCAGGATGGGGCTGAACGACCGCCAGAGTAATCATCTCCGATGAGACACCAGGTAGTCTCATCATATTTTGACTAAGTTGTGCAAATTTCTCCTTCATTGCTTGTTACGTTGCAGCCAAAGACCTCAAGGCTGCTGCCACCTCTGCCATTTTGGACTGAAGCAGTGCCTGGCGGGAACTAGGTCCTCCAGCACCAGGCGGTGGTAATTCCAGTGCCATACGTTAACATTAAAGAGCTTGTGAAGTAGATGAGCTTAGTACCCTAATGGACCTCTTTCAATGGTGAAATAGCTCCATACAAGGGGTGAATCCTGGTTCACCACTAGAGTCTCCGGTGAGGTTAAGCAGAAAATGAGGAAGAGATAGCTTCTCGTTCCCACAAACGGTGCCAAAATGATGATGCTGCAAACAGCACCACCCTTCAAGGTGTTTGTAAGCTTAAATAAGTGATAACAATGGCAGCACAGGAGAATATATATATATATATATATATATATATATATATATATATATATATATATATATATATATATAGGAGGTGAGGAGAAGAGGATGAAAACAAATATATAAGTGGTTTAGCAAATTAGGCCTACATCCACTGTGCAAGTGAGTGAGTAAGGTCACTAAAATAAGGCACTAACGGTCATGGATACAATCTCTCAAGCTTTCTCTCTTTACTGCATAATTGGACAGAGTTTCAGCTAGGGTTGTAATTTCGGGGATCCCCCTCCATGTAGGAGAAGGCAAGCATATATAGTGTGGGGGGGTGTAATGCACCCCCCATGCATGCAATGAGCATGTGTGTGTTGATCTAGCCAATCTAATGAAGACATCTATCACTGTCACATGTAGAGAATGATGATGAAATATTCCCTCACGTGAGGGGAACGATTCGGTTATAACTAATTTATCACATGTGTTCCTAGCTATGCATGTGCATATGAATGCTTGACTGTCTTCGATCGGTACCAACCTCAGCCTGGAAGAGTACGAGGTTGGTGAAGTCTGGCAGCTGAGCAATCCGAGGTTACTTATGATGGTCTCGGCTCAATATAAATCTGAGGTAAGGCAGGTGTAGTTATAACGTCGGCCTGGGCCGGGGTTATGTAGGAGTAGTTGGAACATCGACTGATTCCCAGCTGAGGTTGATTATGATGATGGTGTAGTCCCTACTTCCTCGGCTTATACACAGCCGAGGTTGCTGTATGAGGTAGACGTGATGTCAATTTCGGATGACCTGATGAATTATTGCCCCATGGATCATGAAGACCACAACTGTTGTCTGGCTGTGAGGCAACTAGTAACGTCGGCTATAGCCGACCTTGCTTTGGACGAGACTGCTGGTTGCTAATCCGAGGCCCTTGTAACCTCGGCCATCTCCCTGGTCGAGGTTGGTGTCTCTGAGCTGTTGGGTACGTATAGGGCATATCAATACTAAAATAAAGAAATTTAAAGAGACAATGATATTTGGACCTTCTTTGGAGACTTGAAAGTTGATATTGATCCTTGTTGATCTTCCTTGCAAGTTGGTATGGATGTTGGATGAGAGAGACGGATATTTTTGCTAAATTGGGTATGAGAATGAAAGGCGGAAAGGAATTTCACACAAAGAAACTTCGTTGGTTACAGAATAATGTTGTTGAGATCACTGATATATATGGATTTGAGGCGCGTCATGGAAGTGAGATCATTCCCTCCTTATATAGGGAAGGGGAACTACAGATCGGCATATCCCTAGCCCTACCAATCAACATGTGACCCTAGACACACTGCCAATAGGCAAGTAAATGGTCCTGCCAATCGGGAGTCTCATGTAGATTCTTTAAAAAAATATTCATAGAATGCAATCCATAAATATGAATCGCATACAGGGAATAGCATTAGAAAGTTAAGTCAGAGACCTTCAAGAGTCCTTTGGGCCTCTCTTGTGTTCGGGTGTTGACTTTGGGTCAAATAGGGCTCAAAAGCGGTCATTGGTCCTTTGGACAGGAGATCATTGGATGGTAATGGATCGTTTGTCCAAATTGTAAGTAATAATCACGCACGAGCTGGACTGTTGTAAAGGTTATGTGGGGCACTTTGATGTTCCAAAGATTTTTGCTCGGTTTAGAGAGTTGACTTTGGTCAATCGGGGCCTAAAAGCGCACCTTTCGGAGTAAAACGGGTCATTCGTCCGCCCGGTGGCCTCTAAATCAATTTTTGGTGGTGAAATGGTCCTTTTGTCTGAACTGTTATGCCGATTCATGCATGGGGTGGACCATTGGAAAGGGGATTCATATCCCTTCAAATATTATTGAGATTTTGTTCTGATGATGATGTGGACTAGAGTCAAACAGGGCCTAGGATCCCAATGGCCTCTAGATCGGTACTCGGAGTATAACATAGGGTTTAAGTCAAATGGAGGGGTGCTAGGGACCTAAGGAGAGACTTAGGGGAGGGGTACTAAAATGTGGTGTCTACAGAGACCATTGAACCTCCTAATTATTCTCCCATAATCGGGCTTACATACTCATGGCGTTCTGCCTCTCAACGTGCAGTGGAGGCTACTCGGAGAGCTGATGCATCTGCTGAAACTGTTGGAGACTCACCTCAGGCAGGGTTCTTCTAGGGCATCCCCCATGCCTGTGCTTCCTTTGGACATGGTTCTAGTACTTTTAAGCTTCTTTCTACTTTTAACTTATCTTTTCAACTTGACTTGTTGAATACTAAGTGTTTTGTTGTATTTTAAATCGTTGTTTCTTCCTTAGCCACAACCCTTGCTGGATCGTTGCGTCACTTCCCTTTGGCGAGGTCTATTACTGGGTTTGCACCTTTTTATGCAATTATTGAAGTAAGATCATTCTTTTTCATTTACCCCTCTTTTATGTGGTTCTTCTGTTTTTTAACACTTTGGTAGTATTTGCAAACTTCTCCCAATGTTCGTCAATATTCAATGCAGAGGAACTTTGAAGTTCCGATGATGCAGTTTCTTCGCCTTCCACCTATGAGGTTCCAGGGTTTGTTGAAACTACCATTTCACCATCTGCCCATCCTGAGGTTCCTTCAACATAGTTTTTTGATAGCTCTGAGGCTCAAGAGACATCGATGGAGCATTCCCC
The DNA here is from genome assembly GCA_949130495.1 of Sambucus nigra. Classification (NCBI taxonomy): domain Eukaryota; kingdom Viridiplantae; phylum Streptophyta; class Magnoliopsida; order Dipsacales; family Adoxaceae; genus Sambucus; species Sambucus nigra. Next base: position 218,593,337 of record OX422215.1, read on the forward strand.
CATTTTGACACTTGTGCCCTTTCATGGGGAAGCTTCTTCCCAAAGGACTGAGGTTCCTCCATCTGGAGTTTCATTTAAAGCCCTTAGGGGCACTGAAGTTACTGTTCCTTCATCTAATATTCCTATTATTGAGGTAACTTCTGCCTTTTCATTACTTGTAAAGTTTTTCAAAGAACTCTCACCCATGAGGTGACTTAATAATGAAAACAATTTTGTTAAGATTTTTCTCAAACTCACACCTATGAGGTGACTTAACAATGAAAACACACTTGTTAAGGTTTTTCGCAAGCTTATACATATAAAGTGACTTAACAGTGAAAACACACTTGCTAAGGTTTTTCGCAAACTCATACCTATGAGGTGACTTAACAATGAAACTACACTTGTTAAGATTTTTCACAAACTCACACCTATGACGTGACTTAACAATAAAAACATACTTGTTAATATTTTTCTTAAAATCACACCTATGAGATGACTTAACAATGAAGACATACTTGTTAAAAAATTTCTCAAACTCACACCTATGAGGTGATTTAACAATGAAAACACACTTGTTAAGATTTTTTTCAAACTCACACCTATGAGGTGACTTAATAATGAAAACATAATTGTTAAGATTTTTTGAAAACTCATTCTTATGTATCATATTTTAGGTTGCGAGGGAGCCCAGTCTTATTGAAGGGAAAAACCAACACCCTCCTTCGCCTGTTGTCTCTCACCCTCGGGAACCATCCTCTTTGGATGAGTCAAGTCATAATGATCGTGGTTCAAACACCGACCTTCAAGCTGACAATGAATCCAAGTGCGAGGTTTCTCTTCCTGATATGGATCCTCTTGAATTATGCCTTGAGGTTTTTCAAGAGTCTCCTCAATTCTCTGCATGCCCTCGATCTATCATTGAACAATTGGCCACCCATAACCTACATACTTTTACCCCTAATTGCCTTCGATAAAAAATGGTGATGATGGGTTATAGGTTCCATTGTATGGCAACCGTTATTGCTGAGATCGTCAACATTCAAACTTCAAGTCTCTCTAGTCCCCTTCTTAATCAATACTTGGGGAAACTTGAGGGAGTTAGGCCAAGATGGCTTCCAATTCAGTTGTTTGATTAATCACTTGAAGCTTTTGAATACCACTATTTTGGCAAGCTAGAGGGAACTCTATTAAAAACACGTGGAGGCCCAACAGACTGAGGCTATGTTAGTGGAATTAGTGACTTTTTTGGAAGCAGATGATCTAAAGGTTAAGGCTGCCGAAGAAGCTTTGCTCAAGGCCATGCATGAACGTGAAGATTTAGTCGTTCAATGCACTAGGCTTGGAGGCTTTATTGTAACTTAGCGAACATTCCTGTAAGCTTCTTTGGGCTTTCTCGGGGACTTCTTCTCCTCCCCTGACCTTTGGTCTCTTTTGGGTTGCACCTTTAAATATATTTTCTTTTCTTTCCATACATATAATTCGGGGCAGTAGTTGATGTATCCAAAATAATATCCTTTTATATATTTTCTTTTCTTTCCATACATGTAATTCAGGGCAGTAGTTCCCCTTGCTTGTGACGTTTCGAAGTGAAAGAAATATATATAAAGGGATATTATTTTGGCTACATCATATCTCAATCTATGTTTCGAGTTATTACTTCTATATTCTCATTACAAAGTAAAAACTCTTATAATTTACAATTTATTTTTCCCTCTAACTTTAACTTCTCAGAGGAAAATAAATAACAACAACAAAATATTGGACTTTAATCATAACAAAGGTTGATACAAAGCTCTTAACCTTTAACCACTTGTTGTTAATCTTAAAAGGTTTGTCTTCTTCTATCTTTGAGATTGAGCAGTAACCTGAGTCATGAGCTTAATTTACTATGAACAATCCCTCCTAATTGGCAGCAAATTTGGGTAATGGGATCCCCCAAATGTGCTTCATAGCTGCTTTCAAAACTAGGTACCCTTCCATAAAATTTTATGGTCTCACTAAGTTGTCGTATGACTTGAAGACTTATTTTGCGTACATTTGGAAGTGATGCATCGCATTATCTTCATGCTCATCAAGCGCCTCCAAATAAATGTGCCTACTCTGGGGTAGCATGCTGCTTTGTAAGGCAGATGCGGCCGATGGAACTTCTAGTTCTACTGGAAAAATGGCCTCAGTTCCAAAAACTAGTGAGAACGATGTATACCCCATTGTTTCTATCTTTGTTGTACGATAGACCCATATAACTACTGGGATCTTGTCATTCCACGCTCCTAGAAAGTCTTTTATCATCTTAACCAAAATATTGACCAAGGTCTTGTTAGTTGCCTCTACTTTCCCATTGCCCTTGGGGTATGAAATCGTTGAGGTGTGGTGAATGATGGAGTATTTTTCCATTAACATCGTTACTTCTTTGATAATAAATGGGGTTCCAGTATCAGAGAGAATGACCTTTGGAATCTCAAAGCTGCAAATTATATACTATGTGATGAAGTTTACCACCACACTTGCTCTTGCCCTCTTTAAAGGTATTGCCTCATCCCACTTGGTGAAACACTCTCTTGCCACTAGTATCCAATTTTTCCCATAGAAGATGGGTGTATTTCCCCTACCAAGTCAAAACCCCAAGTGCAGAATGGGTAAGGAGTGGACAAAGAGTGTAATTCCACTAAGGGAGCATAATCATGTTTCCATGCAGTTGAACGCCTTACACTTGCTAACGAACTCAACATAATCTTTATCCATGGTTGGCCAATTATAACCTAAGGTTATTAATTGGTCATATATCTTTTCCCCTCCAATGTGAGCTGGTTCGTGATCTTGCTTCAAGACTTATACTTCTTCCTCACTTATGATGCATCGTAAAGGCTTGTTGAAGTATCCTCTGCGATAAAGTTTCCCCTCTTGAACATAGAATCGTGGGGCCTTTCTCTTGAGTCCCGTTTTACGTCCATTTTCTCCGAAGGAATATCTCCATCTTTGATAAAATCAATTTAAGTCTACCCCCAATCTGCCTGAGCATCAATGAAGTGACATTCAACTGCCTGAAAAAAGTTGGCATTTATTGCACCTTCGTTGTTACTCTGCTGCATTCTGCTTCATCATTAGCCAGAAGTACCCCTCTATCTAGATTCTTTTGTACAAAGGGATATCATTTATCTCCCAGTGTTCATTATGTTCCTTCTTCAGCTTGCGTTCTACCTCCTCTAGCCTGATACACCTTGATAGTCGTCTTCCCACATTCCTGAAGTATAGACTTCTTTGTCTCGTAAAGTACTGTGTCAATTCTCTAAGTTCTGTCTTTCCTCCCCATACTTCAACTTCTTCCTAATCTCACCTCTCCAATATGAACTGTCTTCCATCATTAATATTGGTTGTACCACTGAGGGATTTATTTTTCATTATATCACAACCATAGTTGTGTCACTTTTCATGGCCGCGTTATGAGCAATGGTGGCATAAGCAACAACATTCCTCTTCATCGTTCTAGGATGCCTTATTATCTTGACCTAAAGGAACTCTTTGATCAAACGTTGGATGATTATTTTATAGGGTACCAGGCTAAGATGCTTCAACACGTATTCCTTATTCACTTACTTGACCACTAAGTTCGAATCACCTTTAATGCACAGTGAGCGGATGCCCCCCTAGGAGGGCCTCTAGGAATCCCAGCACTAACGCCTCATACTCTTCTTTATTATTAGAGCAAGGGAAATCTAACTTGTAGGAAATAAAAATCTCTTCCTTCCCTTTTGAAGGAATAACCCCCGCTCTCCCATTCTTCTCTACCAAAGAACCATCAAATTCTATAGTCCATTCTTCAAAGTTTGTATCTAAGAAATTAACCTACAAATTATCTCCCGGAATTCTCTCATAAGGTGGCTCAAATACTCCTGACGAAAAGATTACCAATAAATATGCATACGCCTGGCTCATGATTTCTCTAGGGACCACACACTTCATGTCATATTCTGAAAGAATAAGGAACCACCTAGATGATCTTCCAATTAAAACAGTTCTTGCCAACAAAAACTTAATAGGATCATATCTTACCATAATATGAATTGTAAAAGATAACATATAATGTTTAAGTTTTTATGCTACAACTATTAAGGCTAAACAATCCCTTTCCAGGCTTGTCTACCTTGCCTCAGGACCTTGTATTATCTTGCTCAGGTTGTAGACTGACCTTTCTTTCCCATTAATTTCTTGCGCCAAGAGAGCTCCAACAGACCTGGTGGTAAAGGTGAGATAAAGATGCAAAGTGAGCAGCTTCTTCAGCCTGTTAAGTGACTCTTGGTGAGTGTCCTACCATCTGAACTTTTTGCCCTTTCGTAGTAGATCCATTAGTGGATGAGTTATCTTGACCAATCCTGGCATAAATCTCTCATGAGATGGGAGATTTTTCTGAGGAAACTCTTGAGCTCCTTCGTAGTTATTGGACATGGCATCTCTAGGATCGTTCGTTATTTGTCCTGGTCCATCTGTACTCCTTGTCGATCCACTCTAAAAAACCAGAAACTTCCCACTTGTTACTCCGAAAGCACATTTCAATGGATTCATCTTCAATTTACACTTCCTGCATCGAATAAGCACTTTCCTCAAGTTATCCATATGGGACTCCTCCTCATTCGACTTGATAACTAAATCATCCACATAAAATTCCAAGAATTTATGAAAGAAGTCGTAGAAAATGTCCATCATCGTTCTCTGGTACGTTTATCCAACATTCTTTAACTTGAAAGGCATCACTTTGTATATAAAATTGACTAACTGAGTTCTGAAATCTATCTTTTGCGCATCAATTGGATCTATCTTAATTTGGTTGTATCCCACATACCCATCCATAAAACTATACATCTCATGTCCAGCAGTTCCATTGATCAAGCTATCAATGGAGGGTAGAGGGAACTCATCCTTTGGGCAAGCTCCGTTCAAGTTTTCAAAATCCATGCATATTTGTATTTGGTGTTTGTCATTCCTCCCTACTGGGACAATGTTAGATAATGAAAGTCGGTACTGGATTGATTTGATGAACCCTACCGTTAATAACCATTGGACCTCTTCCTTATTCTTCATATCCATCTTTGGATTATAAGTTCTAATAGCTTGCTTTACTAGTATGGATGAAGGCATAATGTTCAACTTATGGTAACTTACCTCTTCATCTAATCCCTATATCTTTGTGTACTTCCACGCAAAGATGTCTCTGTATTCTCGAATCTCAAGGCCTTTTTTCTCACTACACTCAGATCCTTCAAAATGAAGATGGGACTTGGATCTTCTCCTTTTTTGACTAGATTAATCTATTCCAGCTCTTTCACCTATGGCTTTGGGTGATCCATTATATATTAAGGGTCATCTTTTACTTCCTCCATAAATTCCTGGATGTTGGAGTCATCTATGACCATGCTTTGCCCTTGATTGTCCACTAAAAAACACTCATACTCGGGGTAAGCCTCCTCGCCAGCCTCTTTAACAGCTCATTCGATTGTCTTCTCACAACTTCATAAGCGATAGATCACCCTTCCATCCATCATCAGCACATTCTTGCACTGACGATTGGCCGATGCATTTTCCTCCCACTTTTTATCTCTTGAAGCTTCTTCCACCCTCTTTCCCAAAAGCGTGCTCAACACATTTTGTCATTTGACCTCGTGCTCAATCGGATTAATCCTTGGACTCATCCTATCTCTTAATTGCTTAGAGATAATTTGGGGTTTAGGACTTGCAGTGTTAACCTTTTCAGCTACTTCACTCCTACTTGTTCCTTTCTTGCTTTGACCATTCACATGCCCCATTCTCTCTCTGATAGAGGGCACTCTAACACCCTCCATTCAGCTCGTTAGGACCCTTACGCCTTCCTCCATCTCTTTATAGAATTAAGCATCCACCAAATAAACCTCTTCGATTGTAAACATCTTCTTGGTTGCTCGTATAATGGTCTCAGTAGACCTATCAAAATGAGGCACGAAATTATAACACGACACAAACCAACATGAAGTTATAAGTTAATGGGTGGACCTTTAATGGGTTCGGGTCATATAGTGCCAACCTAATAAGACACGATAGTTAATGGGTCGGGTTAGGGTTGACTTCCTTCACCCGTTAATACCCGATAAAACCCATTATGAGCCATTAATTTAAGTAAATAAAATATACTTTTGGAACTTATAAATAATTTATGTAGTATAATGTTAATTTAATCATAATGAATTTTACTAAATGAGATATTTAGTAATATCAATGAATTAATGGGTCTATTTGGGTTCAAAAATAAGATAATATGTCAACTTTTATACAATTCAAAATAATTCATTTTCTTAATGGGTATTAATGAGTGAACAGAATACGACAAGATAACATAATGGGTCGGGTTTGGATATGATTTTTTCACACGATAGAAAAGTCACCCGTTTAGACACGAATCCAATAAGACCAGAACATGATAAAAAATCCATGAACACGACTTGACACGACCCATTGACAGTTCTATATCTCAGTTCCTTTCATATTTGTCTTGGTTCATTAGTGATACGTCGAAGGGACTAGACCATGGTTGTGCATTCACACTCTTCCTATCAAGAGATGGTAGGAAGTATCACTCTCAATCACATGGAATTTGATACGTGAAATAAGATTCCCCATCACTATACCTACATTCACATACCCAATGGATTTGGAAGACTGGTTCTCATAATTAGAGATCACCAAGGGCATTGGTACCAATCTTGCCTCAGAGCTATTGGATGCTTAGAAGTAGCTGATGGGCATGATGTTTATGGAAGCTCCCCCATTCACCAGTGATCTTGCAAAATTTACCCCATTGATGATTGCTATTACATAAAGGGTTCTGTTATGAGGGAACATCATAACTCTATCGGCATCTGAGAAAGTACCTTCGGATAAAAATTTCCTCACTAGCCTAGCCACATACCCCTTCCACCTCAGCGATGGAACTGCATTCTTTCGTGTAATGTCCAGAATCGCCTGAGTTACCTGGTCGAAGAACCATGTGAACTTGGGGGACTACGATACAGCCTAGCACTATAGCCTTTGATCCATCTCCTCATTATCAAGGTTGTACACTTCCTCCACATCCCTTGTGCTTGCTTCATTATAGGCTATCACGATGTTAGATATTTCCTTTATGCAATCCTCTGGTGCTTCCTCAAACTCCTCCTGCTCCAATGCTAACTCTATTGATTCCCTCTCAGCCTCTTCGTCATAGGCCACCACTAGTTTTGATCCATGTGCTAGTAATGGGTCGTTCTTGACATTCCCTTGAGGGATCTACAAAGTTACTACCTTCACGTGCTTGTTAATGATCTTCCTTAGCGTGAAACATAACGCTGTTGGGTGGCTAATCTTCTAATAGACCTGGCAGTACTAGGGGTTAGCCCTCACTTTTGCTTATAACTTTGTTTTTGGAGCATCTTTAGGTGTAAATACTATTCTCCATCACAATATGGCGTTATATCATATATAACCTCTTCAACGGTGCAAGGCAATGGTGGTGGATCCTCCCTGTCTCTACCAAACTTCCTCTTATTTTTCGTCTTTGGCTGCTTAACCTCTCCTTTCCCCCATCCATGTAACCCACTCGTGGGGGTTGGACGCGTCCCACAATAGGCTGCACTAGCTATGTAAACATCATATGCATTATGATTGGGTTTGGGTATACCACTAGAGAGATGATTCTTGCAGCTTTTAAGAACTCCCCAAAGATTCCTTTGCACGTCTCATTTATAAGGTGACGGATGTACTCTGGGAGTAAGCCTTCATCGCATATTTGAAGCAACTTGGACTCCTTGTCATCCTCCCTCACATTGAGGGACCTTTTTCTGAATCTTCAAATGTATGCCACAACCTCCCCTTCTGGTCATTTCTTCTCCCTAACCAACCATGTTAACGTAAATTCATCTTCTGCCACAAGAAACTTCTAGATAAAATGAACGTGCATCTCCTTCCACAATGATACACTATTTGATGCCAAGTGAGAGTACCAGTTATATGCTTTATCAATAAGGTATTTGGAAAACTCCCTCGATCATAACTTCTTATTGTTACAATGGGCTCCCAAACGCTCAATAAACCACTTGATGTGCTCCTTAGAGTTTCCTCCCTTCCCTGTGTATTTCTGAAAGAGAGGAGGAATATAATCCTTCGAGTATGGTTTCTCATTGTACGCCTCAAGATATGTAGTACAAAAATCGTCATATACTTATGCCACCTCGATGGCTACTACGAGAAGCTGCTATCATCTTCATCATTTATTTTTTCATCTCCTTCCTCATTTCTTCTAAGGAAGGTGCAAGAGTTTTCTCAGTCGTTGGAGCAATGGGCTGAGGAACCACAAGCGGAATACCGGTCACACCTGGGTCCCCCATTGTTGTAACAGGGGTGGGGACAATGTTCGTGGGGACTGGTCCCCTTGGATTTGCACTCGATGTGGCTATCGGAGCCACAATAGTAGTGACAAAATAATTGGGGTCTATTCCTCCCTCAAAAGCAGTTGCAGCTACGAGAGTCTGCAAAAACTCAAAGAATTTGCCCATCAGAAGTTCCATCTGTGCTGGTCCCATCACAGTGCTAGTGGAAGCTTGTGTAACTGTAAGGATCACTGTTGCTGTTTGGAGTTGGTGGATCTCCACTCGAGGCACCCTATATCTGAAATCTTCAAGCTCCCTCGCCGCCTGTTCCTCATTTCATTTAATAACATCGAAGTCATGGGTATGGTTGATGTTATGTTGTGCTATACTTCTACAAGAATGCCTCCCTATTAGAGTTGCCAAATATAAGAGGGTGGTCACCTAAAAGCCTGGGAGTATGATAATTCAAACATAGGTGTAACCCCTATAGATATGGTGATAAGTGATAACCCAAATATTCTTAAGTGATAACCCTATAGATATGGTGATAAGTGATAAGTGAATAAAATAAATATGTTAATGGAATAATTTGGGGGGACTTCCACGAGGTGTAGAAGGTCCGTTTACATCCTCAAAGGTTGGGTTTTAAGTTAAATAGGACAATATATGACTTGAGTTAGAATTTTAACTATTTGAATGTAGTTTTTGGCTTATTTAGTTAAGGTCCATGTAACGCCCAAACACAATTTCATGGATAACTTATTAAAATCCTCATTAGGCTTAAGATAATTCACCCAATTATCATTTGAGAGAAAATCCTGGTGATAAGAGAGAAGGAAGAAATTTGGAGAGGAAGAAGAAAGGAGAATTGTGATTATTGGCTTCGAGTTCAACACATAAATTAGAGGCATGTTTATCTAGTATAAGTATATAATTGGAATTGTGATTATAGTGTAATTACGTATTTGATTATGAACATAATTAAATTAACTTGAAATCGTATTAAAATTTATCAACTAATTAAGTTATTAGTTCCATAATGGAATTGTTACGAAATTGAGTCAAATTCTTCAAGAAATTAAATGTAAATGGATTAGAATGACTGATTTCTTTTTAGTACCATAATTATGTTAAAAGCCTTTTTATTTTAGAGAGAACTGATATATATAAACACACACACACACACGCACACACGCACACGCACACACACACACACACACACACACACACACATATATATATATATATATATATATATATATATATTGAAATTATTGAAATTGTGAATCTTGGGTTCTTGTTGGAATTGTGAATTCTCCTTTGAATTTCATGTTGAAAAGTTTAGAAAACCATCGTTATGTATTGGAAATAATATTAGGTTATGTATATACGATTATAGTACTTTGTATTGATGAATTGGGATCTTGAATATGCATTAATGGAGGTTTGGATATGTAAAGTTCATAAGGAAGAAAATGAGGGAATCTGGGACTATCGATCTATCGACAATGGTCGATCGATCGACCCCTTCAGTTTAGCTAAGTTTAGTTGAGGGTTTGATCATTTGGTTTTTGAGACTAGTATTTATATGGGATTTACGTGTAGTAAATCAATATGGACTAATGAGGATTCTAAATTGAATAATGATGTTAATTAATAGAAGTTAATTAAGTAATAAAATAAAGGTAAGTCTCATAACCTTTAACTTTGTAGGATTAGTTGATTGGTGTATTATGTACAACATACCGCGCATGTGTACTCATGGAATACGTACTAGAGAGAATATACTTATGTAACACCCCGTATTTTTGGTACATTTAATTTAATTAATTCGGAGATTTTAAATTACTTAGTGTGTTGTAATTTAATGAATTAATTAGAACAGAATAATATATATAAATATTAATCTGGGATTGAATGGTTAATATTTAGGGAAAACTTATTTACTAAGTGAATAGTAATAATGTAATTACGTCGCCTCGAGTATTAGTGACGAGGAGGTACTTATCACATTCGGAAGTCGGTATAAGACTATATGGGGTGGGGGATAAGTATTTTTATAAATTAATTCGGATGCAAATTCTGAGGGTACAGTTGAGTCCGGATGGGCCGAGATAGTCGGAAAAGTGTACCCGGGGGTAGTGAACGGGTCACGGGACGTTTTTAGACATAGCCGGGCCCACTCGGGGACATTTGGGTCACTTGGGCTTGGCCCATTAGTCAAAAAACGGGATTAAGTTAATTATTCTAATAAAAAGAAATAAGGGGGTGGCTGAACTTAATTAGAGAAAGCAAATTAAGGGTTAGGAAACCCTAACAGCAGCCAAAGCCAAATTGGGGATCAAAGAGAGCCATCAAAGGTCATCTTCAACCTTGGGATTTAGCTCCAATTCAGACTCTACGAACCTTAAGGCAAGTGGATAACTTGCAATAGCATTAAATCTGTTTTCGATTCATATTCATGTGTAGTGATTATGTAGAAATCCGTTTTTGGGTGTTAATGGAATGAATATGGGATTTTGAAAACTACAATTCTGATTTACGAAACTTGGGTGATGATTCTTGTAAAATATGATAATGGTGAGTTATTGCATATCTGATAAAATGTTATCTGCATATTTGGAAACGAATTTGATGATGAAATTTGGGGTATAAATGGACCTAGGGTTTATGATGAAACTTTCCCCAAATCTAGAATCTGGAGTAAATGGACGAATTATTTATGTTGAGGAATATTTTAGAGATCCCTAATGAGTTTCCTAATATGTACAAATGCTAAAAGAGACTTAGTTTCAGTGTAGAAGGAAATTAGGGTTTGCAGATTTTCGCCCATGGCTGTCCGTCTTCGCGAAGAAGACGAGTACCTGTTCGATCGATCGATCGACGCCATGAAGTCGATCGATCGACGGTCGGCAGACACGGGCAGTTCGCCCAGTTTTATTTATATAGGAAGAGATTTATATAAAAATTGTTATGTAATTAATTATTGTTGAGAAATTAATGCATGGGATTACCTAATTAAATGTGAGTGAATTAATTAGGAGATGGGAAGGGAAATTTGGATGACACGTCAAAATTGGTTGAGTGACATCGAGGTAAATTATATTACGTAGTAATGGACTAGGAAATTTAGAGTCGGGATTTAGACTCGGGTGAGGTTAATTCGGGCTATGAGATTTAGTCCAATTAAATGGTGAGGGTAACATTAAAAGTAACTGAATTTATTAATGTGCTATTATTAATAATTCGAGTTGGGTAATAACCTCATAATAAAAATGGAATAGGCTTGTGTCACGGGTTAGTACACGGTGTAGCTGGAACATTTTTATGTATGTATATATATATACGGTGTGTGATAGTATATATATATATATATAGTGTATGCCTTAATATCAGTGGTTAGATATTATTATACTCTAGTGCTATAGGGGGAGGTTACGCGTAGTGGATGAATCCCCTAGCTTGAGGAGTAGGGCGAGTAGATTCCCAGGTCATAGCGTCCGTTGCAGGGGGTGAGGGACATCTCACTTTCCGGGAAGGAATATGACCGCCTCCAATCGTATACTAAACCAAGTTAGTGAGCGATTCTAACTTGGATAACTAGGATATGTGAATATACCTAGTGTACTAGCACTTTAGAGAAATTATATCCGGGGAGTACTTTTACTCGGGTGGATGTTAGTGTTTTATGTATTTCAGTATGTGTGTGAATGCTGCAATATAATTCTAAGTATATAATTAGGTGATTATTATATACGGGCTAAATAAATACAAGCATGAGTTGTTGTATATGTATAACGAGTGGAGTAGTTATATGAAATAAAAAAAAGGGAAAATGATTTAACTAAGTGGATGTTACTAATGACTTAAAAATCATAATCACAGTTACTCAAATTAGAGTAGAAGGGATTCAAGGAGGCTTTAATAATTATCTAGTCATGAGATAGATAACTAGGTGATGATTAAAGCGTTAGTGGTGCACATTAGAGGAGGGGCAAGGAAAGTTCTCAAGAGAGTGCGACACTAACTAAAATATGAAGAGCATGCATATTTATTATTACTGCAAGTTAATCATTTTGCTAAATGTTTTCAAATGTCTTGGGTACTAACCCTTGCTATAAAATTTTTTAAAAACCTTTTAGGTGTCCAGCCACAGGGACGCCAGACTTGACTCGATTCCAGGAAATCCGTTGCTGCAGCATATGTGGATGTTGCGGGACATTTGATAGACGCCTCCTTCTTTCATTCATAATGTAGAGACTCAATATTAGTTATTCGAGCATGTCGCTCACTTTCCATTTATTTGTTTTAGACTTGTTGGGATTTCTATTCTTGTCTTTATGGGATTTATTATTTGGACCGATGGTTTATTCGGTTAATTATTTTTATTTGTGGAATGATTAGTTCAATTATCTGTGATGGTTTTATTGCTTTAATTTTCCGTATGGGTTTTAGTTTAATTAATGAAAGATAAAATTGGCACTAGTCTGGTTTTTCTCACTTAGGTGGTTAGTAATTTAAATAAACGACAGTGATGCTAAGAATGGACCAAATGAGAAACCTGTTCTAACTTGATTTAGGACTGATCACCCGGGATTAATTAGGCGGGGTGTCACAGATGGTATCAGAGCATCAGGTTCTAGTGTCCTTAGGATCTGTACGGCTTTCTACGTTTCAGCGTAGCGTTCGGTTGTTATAGAGCCCTATTATTAGGACTGTTGATTATATTTTCCGCTTGTGAGTTATCGTATTTCTGCTATTAGTTTTGTATAAATTGTGTGCTTATACAATTCAACCTATTTCAGATTCCGCCAAAGAGACAGAGAGCGGAGAGGGCTGAGGCTAGAGATGAGGTAAGGGAGGCTCGACAGGAGCCACAGGTACCGCCACCACTACCACCGGCCGAGTTGATTTCTACCACTCAGGTGGCAGTGATAGTGGCCCAAGCGGTCGAGACAGCGATGCGAGCTATGGCAGCTCATTTTCCACAGCCCCAGGCACCGCCTCCATTGGCTCCAGCAGTTCAGGCTCCAGTGGGGCCACCATCTTAGCAGCGAGTGAGGGAGACCTTTCAGAAGGGTCACTCACCTGAGTTTCGAGGTAGCACCAATGTGGTTGAGGCTTGTGACTGGAAGAAGAACATCCAACGCCATCTGCGCATGTTAGAGGGTACAGAGGTGCAGAAACAGATGCTGGCTACTTTTCGTCTGTCAGGGGCATCCTTACAGTGGTGGGAGTCCGTGACCACCGTTGAGGAGCGGGATTTGATGCCGATTTCTGAATTCTGGGTGCGGTTTGACCGCAAGTACTTCCCTCCAGCAGTTGAGTCTGAGATGAGAAAGAAATTCAGCGAGTTGGTACAGGGTGACAGGTCAGTGGCAGATTATGAGGAGGAGTTCACCCGTCTGGCAAACTTTGTGCCAAATGAGGTGAGCGATGAGGAGCGGAAGAAGTCCAAGTTCATGGATGGTCTGGCTTGGAGAATCAGGCAGCACTTGATTGGAAACCCGGCATTGGTGACCTATACAGATGTCGTTAATGCCGCACTTATACATTGTCAGGATCATCGTTTCCACGCTAAGGGGAACAAGAAGGCAGGTGAGCCGAGCCAGCAGGGCAAGGCAGTCACTAGTAGTGAGACGAGTGGCACACAGCAGCAGGTCATCATTCAGCAAGGGAATCAGGCTAAAAAGTTTAAGCCTGGTGGATTCCGACCGGGAGGAAAGGGGTTCAGACAGGGGCAACCAGGCCCTAATCAGCAACAACAGGTTCCTCAGGGCCGTCAGGGCCAAGGGAACAACGGGGGAGGCCAACCGGGCCAGCAACGTCAGGGCCAGCAGGGCCAACGACAGGGTGATGACCAGAAACACTGTTTCTCCTGTGGCCAGCCAGGACACTTCAAGAGGGAGTGCCCGCAGAGGGGCAGAGGCCAGCAGTAGGGTGCCCAGCAAGGGCAACAGGGTCAGATGCCGCCAGCAGCAGCAGCCCCACCCGCCCCACAACAGCAGGGGCAGATGCACTACGGACGTGTGTATAACGTTCGGGACGTTCCCAATCCTCCAGCACAGCATGCGCCGCCCGCGATCGAGGGTACGTTCTCTATCCATGGCACTATGGGTCGGGTATTATTTGATACGGGGGCTACTCATTACTTTATAGATAAACATTTCGCGAAGGCTTTAGGGTTGTTAGCCACCGCAGAGAGCACGGTTACGTGTGTCGACTCACCGTTGGGAAATGGGTCGCTTATATTCTTTATATGTCGGAAAGTAGGAGTGGAGATTGGCGGTTTAGTTTTACCTGCGGACATGTTGGTATTTGATATGCATGTTCATGACGTGATCATCGGTATGGATTGGCTCGCTGACTACAGAGCCATGATTGATTGCTTCGGTGGGAGCCTTATCTTCGCCATTCCGGGACAGGAAATGTTTGTTGTGACGATGCCTCGCCCAGAGGGAGGCTCGACCACTCATCTATACTACATTGAGGAAGAAACCTCGCAGGAAGTGGCAGTTCCTTTAAACTCTATCCCTGTAGTGAGGGACTTTGAGGATGTATTCCAGGAGATACCAGGATTACCACCCAGCAGAGAAATCGAATTTGTTATAGACTTGGCACCGGGAACGAGGCCTATTGCTCGGGCACCTTACCGAATGGCCCCTTCAGAAATGCGGGAATTGAGGGAGCAGATTCAGCAATTACTGGGTCAGGGTTTTATTCGGCGGAGTACATCGCCGTGGGGTGCGCCAGTGTTGTTTGTGAAGAAACGAGATGGGTCACTCCGATTGTGCGTGGATTATAGGGAGCTGAACAAGGTGACGATACGGAATAAGTATCCGTTGCCTCGGATTGATGATTTATTTGACCAACTGAGAGGGGCGTCTTACTTCTCCAAAGTCGACTTGAGGTCAGGGTATCATCAACTGCGTATCCGAGAAGAAGATGTTCCTAAGACCGCTTTCTTGTCGCGGTATGGATCGTATGAGTTCAGGGTGATGCCCTTCGGGCTCACCAATGCACCAGCTGTGTTCATGGACCTCATGAATAGGGTTTTCAGGGAGTACCTAGATCAGTTTGTCATCGTGTTCATTGATGACATCCTAATCTACTCATGTACCGAGGAGGAGCACGCAGAGCATTTACGCATGGTTCTACAGACACTGAGGGATCATTAGCTCTATGCCAAATTCGGGAAGTGTGGGTTCTGGCTACGGGAGGTACAGTTCCTTGGTCACGTCGTGTCAGATCAAGGTATTGCAGTGGATCCGGATAAGGTGTCAGCGGTGAGGGAGTGGGGACAGCCCACGACACCGACCGAGGTGCGCAGTTTTCTGGGTTTGGCTGGTTACTACAGGCGATTCATTAAAGGATTCTCTAAGATTGCAGGACCTTTGACGAATCTGACTCGGAAAGGGGTACCTTTCAAGTGGGATGATAGTTGTCAATTAGCGTTCGATGAGCTAAAGGACAAGTTGACATCTGCACCCGTGCTGGCATTGCCAAAGGGAGGGCTAGAGTATCGGGTTTACACAGACGCATCCTTACGGGGTATTGGGGGTGTGCTCCAGCAGGAGGAAAGGGCTATAGCTTATGCTTCCAGGAGCTAAAGCCCCACGAGAGGAATTACCCCACTCACGACCTAGAGTTGGCAGCGGTCGTTTTTGCTTTGAGGATATGGAGGCATTATCTTCTAGGAGAGCAGTTTACTCTATTCACGGATCACAAGTCACTTCAGTATCTCTTCACACAGAAGGATCTGAATATGAGACAAAGGCGGTGGCTAGAATTCGTGAAGGACTACCAGTTTGATATCCAGTATCATCCTGGTAAGGCCAATGTAGTAGCAGACGCATTGAGCAGAAGACCGACTGGGGAAATATCGGAGGTATGGAAAGCGAAGTGGAGAGAGCTTCAATATGAAGACGACGTAGCAAAGGCTTGCATGTCGGCTTTGTCCATCACACCCGAGATCATTATGCGGGTTGTGAAGGCTCAGGCAGAGGATCAGAATTGCCGGGATCGGGTGGGCCAGTTGTTAGCTGAGGGAGCGGAAGGTTACTCGATTAGCTCAGAAGGAGGCCTACGTTTTAATGGGAGATTAATGGTGCCAGAGGATGAGGATTTAAGGCACGCCGTTATGACAGAACCCCATGGTTCGAAATTTGCGGTACATCCCGGTGGGGATAAAATGTACCAAGATATGAGGAGGCAGTATTGGTGGGCAGGGATGAAACGAGACATAGCGGAGTTTGTTTCGAAATGTGCCACGTGTCAGCTTGTGAAAGTTGACCACCAGAGACCATCAGGGATGCTACAGCCGTTAGACATTCCCGTGTGGAAGTGGGAGAGCATCTCCATGGACTTCATCACATGGTTTCCGGTATCGCAGAAGGGTCACGACTCCATATGGGTTATTGTGGATCGGTTGACCAAGGTATCCCACTTTTTGCCGGTACGCACAGACTTTGAGACGATGCGTTATGCACAGCTATTCATAGCAGAGATTGTTAAGCTGCATGGAGTGCCGATAAATATCGTATCAGACAGAGACAAAATCTTTGTTGCCCACTTTTGGCAGAGCTTTCAGGAGGCAATGGGCACGGAGTTGCGCTTGAGTACAGCGTATCACCCACAGACTGACGGACAGACTGAGAGAGTTAATCAGATGCTGGAAGACATGCTCAGAATGTGCATTTTGGACTTCGGGGGAGGATGGGAGAAATATCTTCCTTTGGTAGAGTTCGCGTATAACAACTCTTACCAATTCACGATTGGCATGGCACCGTTTGAGGCACTGTACGGGAGACCTTGTCGTTCACCCGCTTGTTGGTTAGAGGTGGGGGACAATAAACTCTTGGGGCCGGATATTGTCCAGGAGACATCTGCCAAGATAGAGTTGATTCGAGGTAGGATTCGAATAGCTCAGGACAGGCAGAAGAGTTATGCTGATGCTTCTCGAAGACATGTGGAGCTAGAAGTTGGGGACCAGGTTTTAGTCCGGGTATCCCCTATGAAAGGGGTGATGAGGTTCGGCAAGAAGGGTAAGTTAGCACCACGATACGTAGGACCTTTCCCTATTATTGAGAGGGTGGGACCGGTGGCATATAAGCTTGGATTACCAGATCATCTTCAGCGAATACACGATGTATTCCATGTGGCATCGCTGAAGAAATATCGAAGGAGCGAGAGAGCCTTTTGGCATATTCCGCTCGAGGAGATCGATTTACAGCCAGACATCTCGTATGAGGAGAGGTCGGTAGCAATTCTGGATCATAGTGAGCGGAAATTACGATCCAAGGTCGTTCCATTGGTTAGAGTACAGTGGGGTCATCACAATGTTGACGAGTCTACCTGGGAGCGAGAGGAGGATATGCGGGAACAATATCCAGAACTGTTCAACGCAGGTACGATCTAATTTCGGGGACGAAATTCCTTTATAAGGGGGGGAGTATGTAACACCCCGTATTTTTGGTACATTTAATTTAATTAATTCGGAGATTTTAAATTACTTAGTGTGTTGTAATTTAATGAATTAATTAGAACAAAATAATATATATAAATATTAATCTGGGATTGAATGGTTAATATTTAGGGAAAACTTATTTACTAAGTGAATAGTAATAATGTAATTACGTCGCCTCGAGTATTAGTGACGAGGAGGTACTTATCACATTCGGAAGTCGGTATAAGACTATATGGGGTGGGGGATAAGTATTTTTATAAATTAATTCGGATGCAAATTCTGAGGGTACAGTTGAGTCCGGATGGGCCGAGATAGTCGGAAAAGTGTACCCGGGGGTAGTGAACGGGTCACGGGACGTTTTTAGACATAGCCGGGCCCACTCGGGGACATTTGGGTCACTTGGGCTTGGCCCATTAGTCAAAAAATGGGATTAAGTTAATTATTCTAATAAAAAGAAATAAGGGGGTGGCTGAACTTAATTAGAGAAAACAAATTAAGGGTTAGGAAACCCTAACAGCAGCCAAAGCCAAATTGGGGATCAAAGAGAGCCATCAAAGGTCATCTTCAACCTTGGGATTTAGCTCCAATTCAGACTCTACGAACCTTAAGGCAAGTGGATAACTTGCAATAGCATTAAATCTGTTTTCGATTCATATTCATGTGTAGTGATTATGTAGAAATCCGTTTTTGGGTGTTAATGGAATGAATATGGGATTTTGAAAACTACAATTCTGATTTACGAAACTTGGGTGATGATTCTTGTAAAATATGATAATGGTGAGTTATTGCATATCTGATAAAATGTTATCTGCATATTTGGAAACGAATTTGATGATGAAATTTGGGGTATAAATGGACCTAGGGTTTATGATGAAACTTTCCCCAAATCTAGAATCTGGAGTAAATGGACGAATTATTTATGTTGAGGAATATTTTAGAGATCCCTAATGAGTTTCCTAATATGTACAAATGCTAAAAGAGACTTAGTTTCAGTGTAGAAGGAAATTAGGGTTTGCAGATTTTCGCCCATGGCTGTCCGTCTTCGCGAAGAAGACGAGTACCTGTTCGATCGATCGATCGACGCCATGAAGTCGATCGATCGACGGTCGGCAGACACGGACAGTTCGCCCAGTTTTATTTATATAGGAAGAGATTTATATAAAAATTGTTATGTAATTAATTATTGTTGAGAAATTAATGCATGGGATTACCTAATTAAATGTGAGTGAATTAATTAGGAGATGGGAAGGAAAATTTGGATGACACGTCAAAATTGGTTGAGTGACATCGAGGTAAATTATATTACGTAGTAATGGACTAGGAAATTTAGAGTCGGGATTTAGACTCGGGTGAGGTTAATTCGGGCTATGAGATTTAGTCCAATTAAATGGTGAGGGTAACATTAAAAGTAACTGAATTTATTAATGTGCTATTATTAATAATTCGAGTTGGGTAATAACCTCATAATAAAAATGGAATAGGCTTGTGTCACGGGTTAGTACACGGTGTAGCTGGAACATTTTTATGTATGTATATATATATACGGTGTGTGATAGTATATATATATATAGTGTATGCCTTAATATCAGTGGTTAGATATTATTATACTCTAGTGCTATAGGGGGAGGTTACGCGTAGTGGATGAATCCCCTAGCTTGAGGAGTAGGGCGAGTAGATTCCCAGGTCATAGCGTCCGTTGCAGGGGGTGAGGGACATCTCACTTTCCGGGAAGGAATATGACCGCCTCCAATCGTATACTAAACCAAGTTAGTGAGCGATTCTAACTTGGATAACTAGGATATGTGAATATACCTAGTGTACTAGCACTTTAGAGAAATTATATCCGGGGAGTACTTTTACTCGGGTGGATGTTAGTGTTTTATGTATTTCAGTATGTGTGTGAATGCTGCAATATAATTCTAAGTATATAATTAGGTGATTATTATATACGGGCTAAATAAATACAAGCATGAGTTGTTGTATATGTATAACGAGTGGAGTAGTTATATGAAATAAAAAAAAGGGAAAATGATTTAACTAAGTTGATGTTACTAATGACTTAAAAATCATAATCACAGTTACTCAAATTAGAGTAGAAGGGATTCAAGGAGGCTTTAATAATTATCTAGTCATGAGATAGATAACTAGGTGATGATTAAAGCGTTAGTGGTGCACATTAGAGGAGGGGCAAGGAAAGTTCTCAAGAGAGTGCGACACTAACTAAAATATGAAGAGCATGCATATTTATTATTACTGCAAGTTAATCATTTTGCTAAATGTTTTCAAATGTCTTGGGTACTAACCCTTGCTATAAAAAATTTTAAAAAACTTTTAGGTGTCCAGCCACAGGGACGCCAGACTTGACTCGATTCCAGGAAATCCGTTGCTGCAGCATATGTGGATGTTGCGGGACATTTGATAGACGCCTCCTTCTTTCATTCATAATGTAGAGACTCAATATTAGTTATTCGAGCATGTCGCTCACTTTCCATTTATTTGTTTTAGACTTGTTGGGATTTCTATTCTTGTCTTTATGGGATTTATTATTTGGACCGATGGTTTATTCGGTTAATTATTTTTATTTGTGGAATGATTAGTTCAATTATCTGTGATGGTTTTATTGCTTTAATTTTCTGTATGGGTTTTAGTTTAATTAATGAAAGATAAAATTGGCACTAGTCTGGTTTTTCTCACTTAGGTGGTTAGTAATTTAAATAAACGACAGTGATGCTATGAATGGACCAAATGAGAAACCTGTTCTAACTTGATTTAGGACTGATCACCCGGGATTAATTAGGCGGGGTGTCACAACTTATTTGGTATTATAACCATGGATACCAGTACCTTGATGCGATGATGACACGTTTGACGTGGCTATATTTATCCCGAATACTACGTGATAAAATTCTCATTATATGTATAATGATATGCTCAGGCTGATCCTTTCATATATCTTTGGGTATAGGGCTATATGATGGTGTGAATGCATAGTGATTATCCTTTTTGAAATGATTTTATATTTATAGGTGTGGTACAATCTATAACTATTCCTACTACGTGCGAGCGATCCTTGAAGGAAGTATGGATAAGCCTTCATTTTGTGTGGGCTTGTTACGAGGCCTTTTATGAGGTATGTATATTGGAAGTACAATGGAATTTTTACTTAAAAGTCTATAATGATGAATAAGACTTAGTCACAAGGAACATATGGGGTCGGGAGTATATGTATTTGATAGTTAACGCTATTCTGGGTTGGGTTAACTTAAAAGCATCTAAAAGACTAGAAGAGGATGCATAATGGTATTGTAGTCTAAGCTCAATTACATGGTTATGCTACTTAGGCTTCTAAATAACTTCTCTTAATAACCTTTTTCAGGACATAGACAATTGTGTTGCCTTTGCCCTGATATCATTTCAATGGTTGAATTTACATTAATACAGTTATAATTACACGATGGTACTATGGTGATTTGTTGGTTTGTTATGTGGTTCAACTATAATATGTTTCAGTTATAATTACACGATGGTACTAAGACCATTAGTTGGTTTGGTATCAAAGTTATGCGGTTCAACTATAATATGTTTCAGTTATTTATTTTATTCTATTTATTTTGTTTTTATACTATCATGCTTGTATGAGATACAATTGTTTTATTCTTGTGAGTTTCTTTTATACATGATCAATCTAGTATTAAATTTTACCGATTGGTTCGCTTTCAAAGTTATGTGGTTCACCAATGGTATGTTTCATTTATTTATTTTATTTTATGAATTTACTTTATACTACTATCATGCTTAGAAGGATATTCAATTGTCTGATTCCCGCGAGTTTGTATTATACCTGACTAATCTAATATTAAGTTCTACAAGGTGGTCACACCTTGGGCCTAGTCACCCGACAACGACATTGGGATTGATCTTCGGGAAGTTATAGCCTTTCCTTGATAGGAACACAAGTCACTGATCATTGGGGGGACTTAATTACACCCTCTAGATCATTATCTCCCTCTAACTAGGGCTCGTGGGTTTTCCCAGTACCGCTATGTTCTGGTACAACTAGCTCCTTTACCAATGTGGGTTAATGAAGTATACTTAGAAGGGTTGTTAGATTCTCTTGAAGATATTTTTTTCTACCTTCCAATTCTTTGAAAGAACATGCCAAGATGACATTGGTTGGCATCTTCAAAGGAGTAATATGTATACCTAAAGGAAATGGAACTTTTTGTTCGGCTCCAAACTAGTGGATATTGAAATTGTTAGTTACCTTAGACCCAACAAGTTCTCCCTTATGGATCTCAAACAGGTAAAAGTGTAATCGCATCAAAGTGTAAAAGAAGTATTTAAAGTGGTTCAGACCTCAACTGAGGATCCTATGTGCACTAGCAAAGGGTGTTATATTATTTTTAGATCATTAAAGAATTATTACAATTTAGTAGACTAGGCTTTGACCAAGAGAGTATGAGGTCCTTGTCGCCTTTGTCAATAGTCTAAAGGACTTTATGAAATAACCTATGGACTTATCCAAGGGTTGCTAAGTATTGATTTGGGGCTCAGTAAGGAATATAAGGTGTCAAGTACCTGGATATGATCCAAACTATAGATATAAGCTCATAACATTGGGTTGAGAGAACATAAAATAATGAGTGAACTCTTATGAATGCTAAAAATCTTGGTTCTATGAAAGTATGATGAGTTTGACATGCACAACCCTTTCCCCAACCTTCCTTATATATGCAAACTCTTAGAGAGAGAACGGATGGACTAACACAACATGGTTGTGGTGTCCTTGAGGTATAACAACGTCAACAAGGTGATAGAGTATTGATTAAAAGCTTTACAAGTGGTGTAAGGTAGTTTATTAGTGCATTAAATATGGATGGAAGATTTTAATGGAAGTGGTCTTGAGTGGTTGTGGTAGGTAAAATAGTGTTCTTCTTTTTACGTACAAGCCCGACTGGTCGATGAAGCTCTACCAAAGTATTGAGAGCTCAAAAACCACCATAGGACTTCCATAAGTTGATCTTGATGTGTTTTGTAGTGAACACCTTTGGACTGAGGATTCGGTGGCCTCAAAAATTTATTTCTCTTCAGATTGAGGTCTTCTCTTGGCGTTAGACATAGTGGAACTCTAGTGTTACGATCATTGAGCTTGGTTGAACAAACATATTTGAATGATTTATCATTCTAGGAGGAGGAGGTGGACGAGGTCTGCTATGGTAACGTATACCTCTTTGAGAGCAACGCACGTATTAGGAACCAAGCAGTGGTCTAGATAAGTCCAGAGGTTAACCTTGGAACCTTAGTCCTAGCATGGTGGAAGCTGGAGGGTTTAAGTACCCTTGGAATAACAAGGGTTATATATGGTATCATTAACTACCGAGAGTAAATATTAAGATTTATATAATTCGACAAACAATACGAGTACTAAAACATGAGTTTTATGATATTATGACATGATTTCAACATATGTTCAACCCATAATAATGTTTTCAAACATATATCATCCCCGAATTTTAACATATAACATGAAATCCTATAATAATCATTTTAAGAGATGAATTGTTTGAAATTGCAAAATTACGTGGAAAGGTTATATGGAAAGGCAAAAAACACACACACACAACTATTTAAAAAAAAATCTCCAATTTTAAATTGAACTAAATAAATTAACCAAATTGAACTTAATACCAATTAGCCTATCATTGTATTAAAACAATTAACCCAATTTATCTTAACCTAAAGCGTGAATCTGGGAGAGTATAGTAAGATAATATAAATCAATCACACGTAATGCCTGATGTATGAGGAAAACCCACAATAGAAAAATCTCGAATGACACAACCACATCAATTTTATTTGTTGAGGAATTATACAAGTATGACAAATGACTTAATCAACGACTCGATTCCTTGGCAAGCCTTGACGCCTATTCGTTCCTTCATCCTCTCCTCCACAATGACACGCAGGAGTCCCCCTACATTATGCCATAATGCCTGAGTCCACACATGCCTCAGTATCCTATATAACTCAACAACTATTATAACACGTAGAGTCCATCGTATATAAACAAACTGGGTACGAAGTTCGACGCATGACATAAGTTCTCAACAGAATGAAGAGAATAAACTTTTAGTGCACAAAACGAGAACCCAAAGCATATATAAAGATGAAATTTGGATATTAAACAACATGGGTATAAACTGGGGTTTAGAGGCCTTTGGATATGTATAGGAAATAATTTCGCAAAAAATCTCATTAAAAATTGATGCCAACACTCCTTTATATAGAAAAACACATTTTTAAGGAGATATGTTCTTTGAGGTCTTGTTCCAATGAAAACAAAAGGTAGTTTGAATGAAATTTAAGCTCGTTCTAGTGACATCATGAATTCCAATTGAACATTCTTCAAACGAGCTTCAAACGAAGTTTATCCTACAAACAGAATAATCTCGTTTGATACCCTTTAGAAGGTCATTTAAATGAATTTTATATTCTCGCTGGAACAACCATACACTTTCGTTCGAACGAACTTAGCAATTTCTTTTGAACATAGTTTAAAACTAATTCGAATGATTGTTCACAAAAATTAAAATTTTCTATAAAAAACTTTTTGTGAAAACAACCTTAAATAAAATTTTATAAAAAAATTGAAAACAACATCCATTATAAAATCCAATGATCAAAATAAATATACATTCATACTTTATGAGATCATGGAAGTTAAAGACGAAATGTGACACGAAACACGACATAAAAATGTAGATGGTCTAACTTAATCACTACGATCTTCAATCAAATATGTCATAGGCTTGAAAAGTAAACACATTCAAGTCCAAACCTATAACTCAAAGGTTTTGTCCAAAGACAAAATAAGCCAAAATATACAAATTGACTCGATTCGAAAATTTGTCCTTACATTTTTCATTGTCCCAAATTAACAATATTTTACATTAGTGTTGGATTCATGAAATTCCTAACTTACATATGATGATCTTAAACTGTTATATGATAAAATAAAATTTTAACAAGATGGAAAAATCATAATTTAATTATGGGATTTATATGCAATAGGATTACAATTACCAATTCTAATGTCGAATTGTCAATTAAACTTAAAGTACAAAATTAAAGTTCATTACATGGTTTATCTTTACATAATTAAATTGATTTTTGTTACAAATATTTTCTAAACATAATAATAAAATCGATACAAAGGTGAAGGGTAGGATATCATTATTTCCTTAAAAATTGACTTGAAGGGTGAAAAAGTGATATTTATCTTGAAATCAATGCATCTGGCACATCCTATAGCTTTCCTTAAGCCTTTTCTCTATTCTAATTAGCCTCCTGATGGATTTGGGTTTATGATTAGGGTTTATGTGGTAAGTTGATATGTTAGAGTGATAAGGGTTTAAGAAATATGGTATATAAGTAAGTGAATTCTATCATTTTTAATTAACTTGAATTTAAAGTGCCTTATGGTTCTCAAAACCTACTTAAAATGTATCCAAACTCCCCTAATGGGTTACAAAACCCATGGGTACACTCTCTCACTTTTTTACCGCAATTTGAATTCCAAATAATCCCTTAAATCCAATTAACAACACAAGTTTGTTATTAAGTCTAATTACTTATGTTAAACCAAAAATATTATTTAATAATTTGTTTTAACTAACCTACATTAAATTAGTTTGTTAAACACACTATTAGTTTATTTGAACATTGTTATCTTATTAATAATACAAAAATAATTAGTTAGCAAATAAGAATAAACTATTGATTTAATTAATTAACAAGCACAAATATGTGACATGATAAAGTTACCACAAACTTACTTATTATATTTCTCTCATTAAATTAACATGTTAAGGATAATTTTCCCATTTAATTATAATTATTTAAATATTATTCATAATTAATTTAATTATTAAAAACCTTGGGGTATTACATTCTCCCCTAATAAAGGAACTCATTCCTTGAAATTCAGCACATACCTGACTTAAAAAACTTGGGATATTTGTTTTACATCTCGCTCTCCTGCTCCAAAGTAGACTCTGCCTCACTGTGGTGACTCCACTAGACACGCATTAAATGAATGGTCTTCGAGCGAAGGATTTAGTCTAGACATCCTAAAATACAAAGGGGCCTCTCCTTGTAACTAGCATCTAACTGGAGTTTTACCTCCCTAGGATCAATGTGATAATATGCCAATGCATCCCTCAAACATTTCATCAACATCGATATATAAAATACATTTTGGACCTAATACTAGTGATCGGGAAATTCAAGGCAATAGAATAATAAACATACCTGATCAATGATAATGAAATGACCCATATAATGAGGTGCTAAATAAATTTTACTTTTTAACCTCATAACCCCCTTCATGGGTGAAATTCGTAAAAGGACCTGGTCACCAACTGCAAACTCTAACTGTCATTTACCCATATCTTCACAATTCTTTTATATATCTTGGGAAATCTTCATACGATCCTTGATAAGTTCCACCTTCTTTGAGGTGTCCTAAATAAAGACTGGTCCAATAACTTGTTCCCTATTCACTCAAACCAGCTAATCGGCGAACGATATAGACCTCCATCCAAATCCTTTTAAGGCTTCATACCTATAGTCTATTTAAGACTATTATTGTAGGGAAACTATACCAGTGGAAATTATTTCTCCTAACTTCCCTTGAAGTCCAAAATGCATGGCCTTCGCATATCCTTTATTATTCGTTTTACCCGATCTGTCTTGTGATTTTTTGTGGATAATATGCAATAGTAAAATTAAAATAGATGCTCATACCCTCTTTGAAACTATGCTAGAAGTGAGACATAAAGTAAATGGTCAATCTTAGACACTATTTTCAATGGAACTCCATGTAAATGTATTATTAGGCAATAAAAGGTTGAGTAAACTGTGTGACTGTGTAATCAGTCCGTACTAGGATAAAATGATCCACCAAGTAAATCTATCCATAATTACCCAAATAGCATCATGTACTTGTAGAAAAATTAGTAGTCACATAATAAATTTCATAGAGATTCTCTCCCATTTATGTAAAGGAATATCAAGCGACTGTAAGGTACCTATTGTTTGTTAATGCTCGACCTTCACCAGTTGGAACGTGTTACACTTAGATACAAACTTTTTTTTTATGTCTAGCTTCATTACTACCCACCAATATAATTGTTTCATGTCCATGTACATCTAATCACCACCCGCGTGCACCTAAAAATATGGAAACATAAGCCTTGACAAAAAAACACTCACATTAACTTTCAATCATTGGGAACTACTAGCCCTCCCTTGAATCGGAGTCCCCCATTAGATCTAATCGAGTAAAGTGGTACACCTCTTAGTAAAGGCCCCGAAATATCTCATGACAAGAAACATCCATCATCTAAGACTTCACCATAAGAAGAATGATATCAAGTGATATTGTTAACATAACCATAAAACCATTGACTTACTCATCATTTATCCTAAGTGAACCATAATGTGACTTTCGAATAGCTAATAATGTTATCTATCAGTATTTAATTAGTCACGAATATTGCATATTTGCTTCCGTTACTTATGCATGGATGCACATTTGTGTCCTTTAATTCCCAAATTTAAGCTTACTTACTCTATAACCTTTGATTTTAATATATATGTTTTGCGAGGTTTATTTGAGCTTTTGTACGGATTGGAATGTAAACGGTTCAAGTGTGAGCTTTCCAAGGAAATTACAACACATTATGCAACTTCAGGGGCAATTTACACACTACAGCGTTAGATATTCATGCCCAAACTCTTTGTGGAAGTTTTATCTCTCCAAGTAACTTCGCATAGCCTCAGACGACACATCAATCCGATTCTTAACGACCAAGTTATGGTCAATTTACTCCGAGGTCCTTTGTGTCGAACCAATGGAGAGGAAGAGCCCTAGATTTTAAGGCCCCCTACCTACGGTCGACTAGTTGTTCAAGTCTTGCCTTTGATTCAATGCACGAGGATTTTGATGCCCCGATTGATCGGTCTATTACCCGCGGTCGATCGACCCCCTCAGATCTACGAATTTTCTTACTTAGTGGTTTTTGTTGTCATTTTTATTTTGGATTTTTTCCACTCTTGTTTGTGGTTTATTTTCCACTTACTATAAATAGAAAGTGGTTTGTATATATTTGTTATCCCTGGAATTATGTGAAGTAGAAAAATTATATTTTATTTTAGAAAGTTTTCTAAATGTAGAAACTCTCTCTTCTCTCTAGGTAGAAGAAATTTATGATTCTCTCTCTCTCTCTCGTTAAGCATTGATTATCTACAATCGAAGAGGACCACCTCTTCATCGTGCATCATCTTTCCCTATAATTCCATGCAATTCCATTTCCATAATGGAATGATTCAATTATTACCCACATACTACGTTATGGAGAGTGAGCAACCATACTTACACGTGCGAGAGTTTGGAGAGGTGTGCGCTACCTTTAGTGATCAGTATTCTCCTTTTGATGTCAGATGACTTAAACTCTTTCCATTCTCTTTCAAGTACAAAGCTAAAACTTGGATTTGGTCCTTATCTCCAAACTTTATAGGAAGTTTGCGGGACATGCAAGCCCAATTTTTGAAGAAGTTCTTCCCCACCCACTGTACCAACTCTCTTAAGGTTCAAATCCAAACCTTTTACCAAGGCGAGGGTGAGACCTTAGAGAGATGTTAAGAGAGATTTAATGAGCTATTGAATAAATTCCCCCACCACAATTTTGAGAAATGGAGACTCATCTCCTTTTTCCACGACGAACTTTCACTCATGGATAAATAAATTGTGGAGACCATGTGCTTCGGCGAGTTCTTTGGTTTAGATACGAATGATGCTTGGATGAATTTCAAGTATTATGATGAAATAACCCAAACTTGGGATAGTTCGAACCCAAGAAAAGCCAATCCGCATTCTTCCATTACTCCTTCCTCTAGCCATGGTATATATCACCTCGTCGATGGGGATGATATGTCTTTTCATGTAGCTCAACTAGCAAAGAGAGTCGAGGCTATGGACGCCAAAAGACAGGACTCCGTCGCTCCTTCTCCATCTCTCATGTAGGATGCTTGTGCCATTTGCGATATTAAATATCACTCTATGAAGGATTTTCCTATAATATTGTTTTATAAAGTGATGCTTCATGATCAAGTCAATGCAAGGGCTACATACAAAAAGCAATTCATGATTCCTCTTGGAGAAGGGTACAATCCCTCTTAGAGAAACTATCCTGATTTCTCTTATGCTCAACCCAACCAAGCCTAAAATCCTCCTCATTTGAATTATTAAGTTACACCCGCACCTCATAATTATCAACAATTTTACTTACAACCTCCTCATCCCAATGTGCATATGCAAGCTCCCCCATCGGGACCTCCTCTGATTTTTCCTCCTTATGCACACCCCAACAAGAAAAGTCTTGAAGATACCCTTCATGATTTTATGAATGCTTAAAAAATGGTCAATAATCAAAATGCATAAAGGTATTCAAAGCTTAAATCTTCAATCTCTAAGTTGACCACCTGTTTGAGCATTCAATAAAAGGGTAACATCCCATTGGGAAAAGTAGTGTGAATACCGACGTCTCAAATCCCCCTACTAATCTAGCAAAAGCTATTACCATACTAAGGAGTTGGAAAGTCTTTAATAAGACTATCCCTCCCACATTCCCAATCACTAAGTAAGTCTATCCTGACCCAATAGAAGTCGAATATGCTTCCTCGCGAAAGATTGATAAGAAGCTGCTAGTAGAGCCGGAGGTAGTTACGAAGTGTCCCGTGCCCGTGCCTTCCCCCAAAGGCTTATAGACCCTAAAGGTAATGTAAAAAATGCGGCATCTTAGAGATGTTTAATCAAATAAATATTACATCCCACTCCTTGATGCGATATGATAAGTTCCCATCTACACCAAGTTCCTAAAGGACTTGATTACGGTGAAGCAAAAACTTTTTGTTACAAAAAGGCATTCTTGGCCCAAAATGTAAACTCGATACTCTAATTAGAGCTACCTCCCAAGTACAACCCCGGTTGTCCCACATTATGTTGTGTGATAGGGAACTTCAAAATCGAGCAAGCTTCGCTCGACTTGGGCGCGGGTGTTAACTTGCTACCATACTAGGTTTATGAACAACCCGGCTTAGGAGACCTCGAACCCACCAAAATAACTCTCCAATTAGTGTATCACTTTGATAAGGTTTCAAGAGGGGTAGTGGAAGATGTCATCATTCAAGTTGATAAATTTTATTTCCCGGTGGACTTTGTGGTATTAGATACTCATCTTGTTACTCCTGGTAGCAACAATACCCCCATTATCCTTAGTCGTCCATGTCTAGCAAATTCTAATGCCTTGATTAATGCTAGAAACGAACAAATGAATCTCAAATTCGGGGACATGAACTTGGAGCTTAAAATATTTAATACTACTAAGAAAATGGTGATGACGATGATGTCCAAGAGATAAACCTCATTGAGGAGGTAGTCTAAGAGAATCCACATATTGTGAGGATTCTTTAGAGGCATGCCTAGTGAACTCAATTGACTTAGAGGTTGATTATTCCCTTTATTATCATGAAGTCAAGTTAGTGATTTCAATGGTAGTGAGGTGGAGAGAGTTGACGAAGTAAGTTGGTGTTCCAATTTTGAGGACTAACCCCCCCCCCCCCCCCTCCCGACAACTTGTGTGAATTGGTATCAATGGGTGAAGTTGGTATCGATGGGTGAAGTTGAGAAGTACAATCAAACTCGATGCGTGCCTCCGAAGGGTATTGAGGGCTTTAGGAGCGCAGAAGAAAAACAATGGTACGAAGCATATTTTGCCAGTTCGAAGCACCCGATAAACCATAACTTGTCACGAAACATGGACCACATTCCTACTAAGGCATTGAAGATACTCAAACGATATAACTGGGACTCCTTCCTGGCTCTTTCTATACATAATTTATGAAAGACTTGATATTCATTTTGCGAACAAACTAGTTTTTTATTCCTTTCAAAAAGTGAGTGTGAAAGGCCTTGTGTAATTTCTTTGTGGATATACACTTAACAATAAGAAACTCATGACAAAAAAGGTCTCGATCATGGCATCGGACTTATCATGCCACAACTCTAATTCGAATGATGTGTTTTTCAACTATTCATGCAATTTTTAGTTCGAGCAAGAGTGGTTTTTGGATAAAATAATGAAACTAGAAAATATATTTGTGGTTAAGTCCAGCTTGCATAACCGTCATCGATTAATGAGGACTTGGTATGGATATTCTACACCTCGTTGATCCAATGTAAGGGAGAAAAATTTCTTTGACTTCTATGTTCGATGAGTGGGGATCACTTTTGATCACAAGGACTTGACCCGCTGTATAGGAAATATGGCAGTCCCGAACCCATATGTGAGCCTGTGTGATGAGGCGACCTTTGACCTAGACACCCTCATCAAGTTTCTAGCACCAGGAGAGGTTTTGACCAAGAAGATGTTTTGGTTGTACCAAATTGATGACCTGCCGAGGCTCTTGCACTACATAAACATGCACTGCTTGATGGTGACGAACAACTGCTCAGAGGTTCATCACAAGAACGACTTCTTCCTCTATAACTTTCTAAAATAGTCTGGGGACATCAACTTACCCTCCCACTTTATGGATCAGATATACTTGGTGGCAAAGGAGAAGGCATGGAACTTGTCCCTTCCTTTTCCGAGAGTTATTACGCATATCAACCATCTCTCTAAATATTCGAAGTATTCGTTTGATATAATCGTGGAGCCTAAGGGTCTCATAACTAGGGAGAATATCAGGAGGTGTTTGGGATATTACTGGGGGGGAGATGGTGTTCATGAAACGACCGAGGGTAGTGATCGAGGATGAGGAGATGGAGTTTAAGAGGGCTGAGCAGGGGTCAAAGAAGCATGCAAAGCAATCTCCCACATTTTTTGACGCTCACTTTGCGGCATTTAAGGCACTGTAGGATGAGAGGTAGGAGGAGACCAAGATGAGGTGGGATACATTGGATTCCCACCTTTACCAATACCATTCAGAGCAGCACCAAGAGTTCCTGATGATACAGACCATGATGAGAGATCTATATATGCAGTAGGAGGGTTTGGATGTGACGCTCCCACCCCATTTTAGGAGTCCATATGATCCAACCAACCCAGGATCCTCTCGTGGTTTCGGTCTCTAGATAGGGTGTATTTGGGGTCATTTTTTTATTGGTGCAGTTAGTTTGGGTCAGATATGGGAAGTACTATATTCTCCTTTTTTATTTTATTTATTTGATTAAGTTGTTTTCTTTTGAACTCTAAGAAATTTGTAATGATGATTTAGTAGTTGTTGTATTATTAGATCTTGATGAGTATACACTTATTTAAAAATCAAATAGCCACCATCAATTATCTAGTATTTGCACTTCAACTCCTCTAGACTATTGTGACTTACAACATGATTTATTTTAAATCAATCCTTTTGGTACATATTTTTGTTTTTCTTATGTTTGTATAGGGCGCATGTTGACTACCTCGGAGATCTCTCCAAATTGGGATGATTTCTTTCTATCCCTCTATTTCTCATAATGTCTTTAATTACATTGAGGACAATGTGTGATTCAAGTTAAGGGGAGTGATTATTTATTCATCGTTAGCCGCGTATATTGATTAAAAAAATCAAAAATATAAAAAGTATTTTCTTTATTCTTTTTCTCTTTCTTGTCCCTTTTGCCCCAATTTCCTATGATAAATGAAATAATTTACCCACCCAATTACTAATTCAATGATTCATTTTCTATTTCTTCCATGTTATTAAACTTTAGTTCTCAAAATATTCAATATTGGGCATAAAAGCAGGAATTAAACCTTGAAAACGCATGAGCACTTGAGCATATTTTACAAACGATTCAGTACGACAATTATACCTTGGTATATATTTGTTGCTTTGTGTAAATTACAACCGAGTGAGGTTTGGGATTTTCTTTATTTCTGAGTGTTTATACATTACTCTTTCCTCCTTGAAAATGTTAAAGTCATCTTTCATTAATTGAGTTCATATTTTGAAATGTATTACTTGATCATGATTTTCAAAGTTGTTTTGACTCGATAATTGCGTAAACTTTAAGAAATTATCATAGGCACTCTTTGTTATATCACCGATATTGCCCTTGACCTAACCTTATACGTTTCCTCCCATCAATTCCATTGAGCCTATACAATAACCCTTCATTTTAAAACCCAAAATACCAAAGAAACTTTGCATTGGAATTATAAACCACATATATAACCTTCCATACCTTTATTTGGAATGATAGTTGGGATTGAATGATGTTCGTGTTACGTTGTTGCAATTAAGCACATGAGAGTGAAAAAAAACAAAGAAAAGAAATGAAAAACAAAAGAAAACGAAATAAAACAAAAGAAAAGAAAACAAAAAGATGAGAAAAGGAAGAAAACAAAAGAAAGAGAAAGTTTATACATGTTGTATATAGTGTTCAATAACCTTAGTCACTTTCCATTGTTATATTCAATGATTGTTATGAAAATCATTTTCTAAATTTGAAACTGCCCACAATTTTTCATTATCCCAAGTTGTCATCCCCGAACACCTTGGAATCCATTAATATACCATTCCTTTCATAACCGTAACCCCAAACATACATTACAACCCTATACAAGTCCTATGTGATCCTAGGGTGAATTTGATTCGAAAGTCATAATAATTGAGATAATATATGAAAATGCATTTCACCTCATTTAATGATTATATCCTTTCATTGAGATTGTAAAGTTTTTATTTTATATATAGCTTTCTTCATTGATGATATGTGTGCGGCCTAGTTTCCATTTATATTTACTCATTACGCCCACATGTACCATGTGTTACACCCCATTCCAAGCACTTTCTTTTATTAAGTGTAATATTTAAAGAGGATTGAGTGAAATCATGCTTTAATGTTTATCTGGGCTATATGCATTTTTACTAAATCAAAGTTTTGGCATGTGGATACACACTACTCACATTTGATGTTTTAATTCTATATAGTTATTCTTGTAATGTTAATGGGTTTGGATTATTGAACAACATTCTTATTTCCTTTGTTAATAATAAGTTGAAATATTTAGTTATTGTTTTTTAGCTTGGTATATTAATTATTGGGCATATTTTGAGAAAACTTGATGTCTCTGGGTTTCATCGCTGAAAACCCTCACAGACAACACTCGTCTACTAGGGTAACCTAGAGGTTTAATGGCTTGTTGCATTTGCTAAATGAACCGTGCGCCTGAGAAAGTGGTACTTTTCCCGTGTACATATTTTTGTTTTTCTTACCACTATGTGTGTCGGTTCTTGTTTTGTTTCGTCATTAGGGACTAGCAATGTCTAAGTTAGGGTGTGTGACTAGTCGTGAATTTTGCATATTTTCTCCTGTTACTTATGCATGCACGAATATTTTTGTTTGTTAATTCCCATATTTAAGATGACTTACTGTATAACCTTTTATTTCAATATATATATGTTTTGCGAGGTTTATTTGAGCTTTTGTAGGGATTAGAATGATGAACGGTGTAAGCGTGCACTTTTCGGGGAAGTTACAACGCATTATGAAACTCCAGGGGCAATTTACTCATTTTTGCATTCGAGCTTCATGCCCAAACTCTTCACTGAAGTTGTATCTCTCCAAGGTAACTTCACATAGCCTCCGACTATGCGTCAATCCGATTACTAACAACCAAGTTATGGTCAATTTACTTCGATATCCTTTGTGTGGAATAAATGGAGAGGAAAATTCCTAGATTTCAAGGCCTTGGTCAACCGGCCCCTGACCCGTGATCTACCGACTGTTCAAGTTTTTCCTTTGATTCAAGGTAGGAGGATTTTGAAACCCCGGTCGACTGGGCTCTGACCCGTGGTCAGTCGGCCCCTTCAGATCTGCGAATCTTCTTGCTTAGTGGTTTTGGTTTTTGTTTTTGCCACTCTTGTTTGGTGGTTTATTTCCACTTACTATAAATAGTAAGTGTTTTGTAGATATTTGTTATCCTTGGAATTATGTGAAGTAGAAAAATCAGATTTTATTTTAGAAAGTTTTCCAAGTGTAGAAACTATCTCTTATCTCTCCTAAGTCAAAGACATTTATGATTCTCTTTCTATTGTTAAGCATTGAATACATCAATATAGTTGGATTTATTGCATTTCTTGCTACCCTACTTCATTTTGGCTTGTTTTAGTTGCTTTAACTTGTATTTATTTCTCTCTTTCTAGTTGGTTAGTTTATAAATAAATGGGTTCTACATTTGTGATGTTCTCTTGCATGGTTTACTTAGTTTCTATCATGAGTGGATAGTCCTATAGTTTGGGGATCATGATCCCACCATGGATGCTTGAGGTTCACGGTTAGCGTTTGATTTATAATTATTCTAATGGAAATTTGTGTGTTGGTATTGGAGTATACCAGTCTCTTAACTTCCCTTATCTTGCAAGGGTAGTATTTGAAGCTTTACTACAACCCCATTCCATTTAGCACCATAACTAATTAACCCTTAATTCTCCATTGATGAGTTTGGTCTCTACATGGTTGATGTTCAGACTTATTTAGGTATGCATGATTAGAATCAATTTGAATCAAATCTCGTTATCTTCATAGCGAATCCAAGGTAGGAGAATGATCTTCAATCCCCTTTATCTTTCGAACTCAAGATTTTCTTAGATTATTTCTTGTTATATTCATAGTTTACTCATTTTCCATTAATTAAATGCATATTAGGATAGTGGTTAATTAATCTCACCACTTAAAACAATGAATCATCTTTTACACTTTAACTTTTTGACGTTTAGAGAATATCCTATAAACCATTCTAGTTTTCCTAGGAGCGTTTAATCTTCGCGGAATACGATTCCGGACTTACCCGGATACTACTTGTTGCAAAAAGTTTGCACTAGAATCATACACTATTTTTAGAGCATCGGTATTCGGCTCAAAAAATATTCCACCACATTTTATTTTCTTGGATGATACTAGATGCTAAACTTGTAGTCCTTCACAAATTCCAACCATTTATGCTACCTCATCTTCATCTCCCTCTAAGTGAATAGATATTGGAGACTATTATAGTCGATAAATAATGTAAACCTATATCCTAATAGGTAGTGTCTTTAAGTACTAAAAGCAAACACCAAAGTTACGAACTCTTGTTCTGGAATAGGGTAATCCCCTTCGTGAGTCTTCAGCTTATAGGAGGCATAAGTTATTAGCATATCTTCCTGAATCAATACTCCTTTGATTCCTTATAATGATGCATCGATATACACCGATTAGTTTATCCCACTACATGGTAATGAAAACAGTCACTAAAAATACTCATCCCATGTAAATGGTACCCCTTTCTTAGGTCAAATATGTTAATGGTCATGACATCTTAGAGAAAACCTAGATGAACTATTTCTAGTACCATATTAATCCAAGAACACTCATCACATTTATTAGTTTAGTGAGTTGTGCCCCTCTCTACTACTGTGGAAACCTTAATAGGGTCCACTCAAATCCTAACATTCGAAATAATGTGTACCAAAAACTAAAACCTTCCTCAGCCAAAATCCTCATTTTGAAAACTTCACATACAACTAATGCTCTCATAACTCTTTTAAAACCATCAACAAGTGATGTACATGTTCATCAGTAGTCTGTGAATAAATCTAGATATCATCTATAAGCACAATGACAAAATGGTCGATAAAAGGTCTGGAAAGCCTTATTCATAAGATCCATGAACACTATTGGAGCATTAATTAAACAAATGACATAATCCTGAACTCACACGATGCATATCGTCTAAGAAACACAATCTTAGGTACATCCTCCTCCTTCAATCGTAAATGATGATACATTGATCTCAAATCTATCTTCGTGGAGTATGTAACACCTATCAACTGATCGAATAATTCATCAATATGTGGCAACGAATACTATTTTGGATTATGACCTTGTTGAATTCCCCATACTTAATACATAGATGAAGTGACCCATCCTTCTTCTTTAAAAAGAGGACCAGGGTTCCCAAAGTAGAGGTACTCCTCTGAATGAACCTGGCTAAGTAAATGATGATTTTGATCCCAAATCTCAACTATCTTGAGCAATGCCATATGATATAGTGCTTATGCTTTTATACTTGTACTCGATGTTGGGTGAATGATGAAATTAATCAATTTTCTTGGTGGCAACCTCGTAATCTCTTAAAATATGTCTAGAAACTCTTAAATGATCAAAATAGACTCTAATGAAACAGTAGCCTCTAACGAAGTACCCTCATCAATATAATATAAGTGCTTGCTCGAACCTCCCTTTGGCCTCAACATCACTATTAAATACATCTCCTACCCAAGAATAGCAAAAGCTATTGCCTTCCCATGGAAATTAACCCAAGCTTGCTAAGATAATTACCAATACATCCCTTAAATCACATCGTACATATAAATATCTAATACCAAAGGAGTAATAATAAAACACAATCACTCAATGTTTACCCCCATATTATTTTAAATGTGATGCAAAAAAGTCCCTCTCCTAAATGGTGTATCTATATATAGAATTTTATCTATGGAAATATCAAGTCAACTTAAATAATGTGAAATTATATGGCTAACAAAGGAACGGGATGCTATAATAGTAAATATAACTCGACCCATGTGATCATATGGAACGTACCCTCAACCACCTAAGGTGGAGCATAAACATTTGTGGGAGCGACGTTGTAAACACAACTAACCTGAAGTTGTGCATGTGGGGCTGGTTATTGCTATCCACAAGGTGGTGCGGGTACCGTTAGTTGCACTAGTGGGGCTGTAAACTATGGATGTTGTAATACCCGCCTCATGACTTTGATTATACTCATAAGATTTGGTGACTTGGTGTGACCAATTGAGCTTTAGACCTTGTAAGATGGACCTTGAATCATATTTGGTTAATATAATAGCCTTTATGAAATTAGTTGGAAGAAGAATGGAACTAAAAGTAAAATTTAAATAATTCAAGGTTGTTCGAAGGACATCTGAAGTCATTCGAACGAGATTGAAATCTCGTTAGTAAGGTGTTATAACGATCATCGAACGAGACCCCACTGTATAGGATCAATCAACCTCGTTAGAACCTCATTTGAAGCTGGTCGAACGCGATGTCTTTCCTGTTTGAACGAGTGGCAACTTGGTTTGAATGAAATAGGAGTTCTTGTTCAAACGAGACATTCAGATATTGATTTTTACAGTTCGAAAATGTTGTCAAAATGTGAACCGTTGGATGAAGACACATGTCACACTCTTGTAGCAGTAGATCAAGTTATGAATAAGGTTTAGGGGAATTTTAGGGATTTGGCCCCAAAGGTTTGGGGGTATTTAAGTGTAAGTTTGGCCCATTTTAGGTCATTTAAATTAAATTTTCCCCTCGCTCTAGCTTTGAGAGCTTCCCCACCACCCACCACGTCTTAATACCCTAGAACCACCACTTCTACACCCTAAACCACCATATTAACCACACATTCCACCATATTTAAGCTTATAAAACCCACCCACACCATTTATTAGTCAAGATGTAAATTTTTGGAGTTGTTGTTAGGGTTTTTGGAAGAATAAAAGTAGAAGATTAGTTGAGTTTAAAAGGAGTCTTTCTTGGAGATTTCATGGAGAAAACCTTAGTGGATCTAGACAAGCTCTTTAAGACCATCTTAGGAGGTATGAGGTTTCCACATTCTTTTACATTTCATCCTACCATTGTTGGAGCTTCCTTGAGATGAGAAAAACTCTGATCTTAAGTTTAAGGCTTTATTTCCACAGTATTTCATCTCGTGTGTAGGTTTTAAGAGTGAAATGCATGAATAATTTAAGAAAGTAATTATTATGGTTGATATAAGATGGTTCCCATAGGATTTCAAGAGTGTTGGATAAAATGGCATATTTCAAGAAAACTTAGTGATAAACATTTTTATGAAATAAAAATGTTGAAATAATAATTATCTCGTTAAAGATATTTTATGAACAAATGTTTTAATGTTTTCTTGTAAAAATTGAGATTTTCACAAAGATAAACATCTATTCAAGTTTTGAAAGATAAAAAATATCTTTAGTCTTGAAAACCATGTTGTTACAAATGTTATGAAACTTCTCTAATAAGTCATGTGTTAAACTCATTTTCTTGGATTTTTGGACTTAAAATCCCTCTTCCCATGTTTATAAACTTGTAGTATTTTGATGGTAGGCATATAAACAAGTTTAATAGAGGTTTTAATGGGTTTTAACTTGGAATAAAGGAAATAGAAATTTCAGTTCTTAAAGTGTGTGAAAAAGTGTTGAAAATGTGATAAGTGTATGACCTTAAGATCACATGGGTTAATAAGGGAAATAGTATTTTTCTTATAAAGTAATCTTCAAATGTTCAATGATTTTCTAGAGAAAGAAAGTAATGAAATGAAAAGATTTCCAACTTGTAAAGCATGTCACTCCAAAGTGTTAAAATAAGTGTTAAATAGTTAAAAACATTGGATAAGTTGCTATGTATAACTTAATAATGTTTTTGGAGAAAATAAAACTTATTAAAACATAAAAAAATGCAAGTTTGGAAATAAATAGGTAAAATTATAATTTTAAGTGAAGTGGAAAATTTCTATGAAACAAAAATGAATGAAAAGGAGTAGTACACAAATAGTCGTAAATGAAAGTGATTTTGGAATAAAATCAATGAAAGTGTAAAAAGGACAAGAAATATTGATTTTCAAAGTGTAACAAAAAGTGGGGGTGAAATCTCCAAATTTTTGGCTTCGATCGGTAAAAGTGGAATAATGTGGACATTTGATAAACGTTAAAACACATTAATATGGACTACAATGACACCAAGAATAATTAAGAAGGGCCTGGAGCCCTGGGACCCAAAATCGCTGACCAGAGCACATGGTAACATAGCCGGTAATGTGGAGCCCATTAAGGTATGTGGATATTGGAGGATTCCGAGAAAATGATAATGAATAGTGAAATATATCAAGAAATGGGTTATGTGGCAGATATAAGAAAATACATCATAACTTGAATGAAATTAATAAATGTTCCGGTAAAGAATAATGTGGACAAGTAATGCAAGAAAATATAGTAATGTCCATAGACTAAAAGGAATGGTAAAGTGAAGTGACTAAGTGGGTAATTAAGTAACCTAAAGAGGTTTAACCCATAATTAACACAAGAGTGTGTTTATGAAAGGCTTTCAAAGAAAATAATTATTTTCAAACACAATGCTTGTGTGTGTTGAAAGGTGATTTTCAATGAAAATACTAAGGTAAATTTATTATGAGTAAAGGGGTAATTTCGGTGACAGAAATACATTTCCTTGAATAAAGAGTATTTGTTTAAAGTATTTAATCAGGTGTGTTAAATCAAGAAATAAATGTCAAATTGAGTAAGAAGAGGTTCTTTATAAGATTGAGGGGAATTAATCAAAATTAGTAGCCTTTTTGGAATAAAAACGGTTTCATGCATTAAAGTGTATGTCCCCTGTGCCTCTTAGGAGGCTGCTCTTCTTAAGGTGGCCCCCATGCTTATAGTGACCATCTTATGAGCGAGATAGCTAAGCATTCCCAACATCCTTAAGTCCCCATGATTAAACGTTTATATTCATAATTTAAAAATATGAAGAGAGAATATAATTTAATTATAGAATTTAAATGAAGTATGTTTTCAATTAAAAATTCTAATGTCAAATTTTTAATTAAACGTAAAGTGCTAAAGTAGTTTCTAATTACATTATTTATCTCAATATAACAAAATGAATTGTTCTTACTAGTATCTTCTAAATATATTTTTAATATTATTATATAGATAAAAAGGAGAAGAGCAGGAAGTAGTTATTTCCTTAAAAATAAACTAGATTAGTAAGGGATTCCTCTTCATCTTAAAATCAACATTCTCTCCCAAATCTTTTGGTATTCCCTTAAGCCTCTTATCATTTACAATTGACCTCCTCTTAGATCTAGGTTTAGGATTTGGGTTTAGGTGGTAAATTTATAGCTTAAAGTGTCCAAGGTTTAATTAATATGGTATTTAGATAAGTGATTCCCGTCATTTCTAATTAACCTAAATTCCAAGTGGCTTATGGGCCTCAAAACCTTCTTAAAACGTATTGATACTTTCCCCAATGGATTACCCAATTGTAAGTGATAAAATCTTATTGGTGATATTGAACACAATATTAAGCCAAGAAGAAAATAAATCTTACACAATCACACAAGAATAGTATTTATATGGTTTGACAATCTGACTACGTCCACAAAAGGTTTTCTCTTTTTTACAAGTTTGGTTCCAATCATAATGATTGCATCGCTTTCACCCTTAGGGCAAGTTTTACATTTATAGAATCAAGATATTTATCCCATTTTGATCGGTCTAATGTCGCTCCTTGATTCTCGCCAGTCGATTAACTCTAATAACCCATATATTCTTGGAAAATATCTTGGCCTAATCAGAGGGCAAATGATCTCCCCTCTCACGTGTGTTTGAATTATTCTCCTCATAATTTCACTTGCAGATGTTTGTTCTCTTATTCAGATATATTCGAGTTGTGATCACTACTAGTACTGGTCATCCAGCCATACTATGGCCAGAGAGCATAGTGGTAATAGTTCTTTTAGGGTGCGCTCATAATTTTCCTCGATCATTTAAGGGAACGGTGGTAATTTCAGTGCCTTAAAATTGAGGGGCAGTTGCATATGCCAACCATAATTTTGGAACGTGCATGCTAATGATGAAAAACTACCTCAGAATGTGTTACAACCCACTAATATGCACATTTTCTATCAGTTTAGTTTGTTACTTAAAATTCCCATTTTCCTTCAAGAGAACCGTAAATCTAATTGTTTCGTCTATAATTATAAGTCCTCTTTCTTGACTTACCTTTTTCTGTATTTTCTTCAAAGAAATCTTTATTTCTTTATAATTCTTGTTATTTTATGTGAAAATGGTCTACATGATTAATTAGAATACCATTAATGCCCTCAAAGGCAATTATATCCCTCCACGGGTAATTGCTGATCTAGATTTGCATCCTTTTTAATTTCTACAATGTTGTTGATGGACATTGGATTTTTACCTAATTCATAGCTGAGACTGGAATGACATTTACTCGAAATCATTTGTTCCTTGAATTTTGTGAGTTTTTTTAATTTGGTTCTTTCCCAATAACCGAAGGATTGTAAATGGTGCAAACTGTATAAACGAGCTCTATGGGAACTAATTAAGGGTCCGAGAGATTCATTTTTTCTATATTTGTGTTATGACCAATAATAAATTCAATCACCTGAAGGCAAGAATGGCTGAAAGGGACTTGGTCATCAATCTATCGGACTCCAATAAGGAGTATTGGTACCATGGCTTTAAAGTTAAGAACTAGGAGAATTTGCCCATTCGAGAGTGATATAAGCCGTATAAGGTCCCTATGTTCCACAAGGACGACCATGAAATAGGTCTAACCTTCTTTTGAAAATGATTTATTGACTTTAAGAGTCAAAGCCAAGGGGCATTAGCTTTGTTGATTTAAAGAAAACTGGGATGATAAGACCGAGTTTGAGAGATCCTAGTCATCCCAAATTAGTTGTACTCATACTCTCATATACCTCTTCAATAACTTCTTTTATTGCTCATCCTGTTGACTGAGAATTAGAGGTCCTAGAGGGGTTTGCTAAGCACAATCCCTCAATTTCTATCACATTGCCCCTTGAGTTTGTTGAGATCTCTGCCATTCCATTAGTCATCCCGACTTTATCTGAGGATAAAATAAATCCTAAGAAGAAGATCCTAAACCTTATGGGATATGCCACACTTCACCAAGCCGACCAAAGGAAGGATATTGAGGGTCCTTCTAACCTGATTTATGTAGGGTATTCCCTTAAGAAGTTAAAGGTTCAACATGCAAAGAGAGGCAAGGCGAACCTCCATTCAAGTGTCGATGTCAAAGTAGGTAGATGCCCCTTGTAAAGGTAAGACCCCCATTGAAGGGTCATTACTAAGAGAAGAAATAACTTTTGGTCTTTCGAGGGGAGCTTTCCTCCCAAGTCTCTAATCTTTGGTCTTCATTCTATCCTCAAATATAGGTTGGCTCTTTATGCAACCCAGACACTATCCATTGTAAGTACTGAACTTTTTTAACTAATTTATGTCGATGTAAGTTCTTGTTTAAGATACTAACTTTGTCTTTTTTTCTTTGTTTGGAAGTTTATGGTGGACTTATCAACATGCTTGATAGAAGGTCCGACCATAAGAAGGAGTTTTTGACCTGAGGGTTGCCTTGAATGAGGCCCCAAAGGCCGTCAATATTGCCAACATCAAGGAGACTAAGAGAAAGAACTTTGTTAAGGATAAATATTTGGATATCTTTAAGCAGAAGGCCAAGGTGGAGGTTATGGATAAGGTGAATAAGGATTGATCCCAGACCATTGCTATAACATGGGTGGAAAATAATGTAACGTTTGAAAAATGCTGGGACAAAACCTTTACCAACGCTTCAAAGTAGTTGGGATTTTTACAAAGGGCCTTTTTCAAGAAGGGATAGGATGAAGCCGTGGACAAGTCCGAAGTTATTACTGATTTCGAATTATTTGCATAGAGTGCCCCTGTTTATCATCTTAACTTGGAGGAGGAAGAAAAAGATAGGGACAAAAATTACTAACCAGCCTAAGGTTGTAGAAGATCCCAAAGAAACTCATGCTAAGTAGTTTAGCCAAGGATCTTTTTATTATTCCAAGAATTTTGTCCTTTTTAATTTAAAAAATCCTTGTAAGGGATTTCCCCATCATATTAAAATGAAATGAGAGACCCTTTTACTTTAATCATATTTTGTTATATTATTTTTTTATACTTTGCTTGTGTATGTCTTGTGTTTCTACGACCTTAGATTTTGAACTTAATTATTTCATCCTTATAGTTTGATAATTTTTTAGACCTTGTACTTATGGTCGAAGGGAGTGGATTTGGAGTTTATTCTTAAGGATGATGCCTCTGATGAAAACCTTGATAATTTTTCACCATGCAATTAAAAAATAAAAAGTTCATTATGGAGACTAGACAAAGATGATCACAAGTCTACAAAGCGAGATGAGGGAGATAAAAAATATCATTGAACTCTTTTAGAATGAGAATGTTTCCCAAAAGTATGAGCTTAATAAGAGTGAAAAGTCCTTCGAATAAAATGAAACGATTAATAAAAAGTTGCACATGAAAATGATGTAGTTAAGGTACTAATTTAGGAAGTAACCTCCATTTGCTGGGCTCACGGATACAATGAGTGTTGGATGGATGCCCCACTGCATTTTAAGGAGGCAAAAAAAGTATGCTATAAGTATGGCTAGTTTAATGCCCCATCGGTAATCAATGCTACCAAGTATTCTAAATTTTGGTACTGGTACTAGGTTCATTATCCCTTCTATAGGCTTCCATTAATTGGAGAGAATAGTATTGGATTTTGGTTGATGTGGTCCCTATAAAATTAATAAGGGACTAGCTCATCGATCATGATAGTGATGATGAGTTTTTCCTTAATCCAGATACTAGTTGGTGAGTAGCCATAGCTGAGGAATTAAATTGAATATGATGTAACTATAACGTGC
This sequence comes from Sambucus nigra, assembly GCA_949130495.1. Classification (NCBI taxonomy): domain Eukaryota; kingdom Viridiplantae; phylum Streptophyta; class Magnoliopsida; order Dipsacales; family Adoxaceae; genus Sambucus; species Sambucus nigra. The sequence continues at coordinate 218,637,781 of OX422215.1, forward strand.
AATTTTGTTATTATTTTTATAATTAGTAGACCATACTTGAATTTATAATTAATGAACATTTTGAATGGAATGAGGTTTATCTTATTTTTAATTCATATTTGTATTTTGCCATTTGAACTAATGCCAATCATTTGCTATTTGGTCTTGCGTTTTAGGATTGTGTCGTCACACCACCTTAGGCCTAGTACTAACTTACGGTGAGAATGTACCTGTTCTCTGGGCAATCCATCCATTTAGGATTTAATCTAACTAATGGCGATTAGTTTACTTAATACATAGGGATTCCCCCTTAGATCTTTAGTTCACCTGAGTAATTCATAATTCTTTCATGTTGTAATGGATACACAAGTGACTTGAAGATCATGACTAAGTGTAACGATATCAATAAGGTCTTAAAATAATAGTCTGATGGGACAAAAAGTAGATTACTTTGTGTTAACATTGGCTAGCCATTTGAAATAATTAATTCTAATTATATTCAATAAACTTGATGAAAATATGATGTACTTGATAAACTTAGAATTAAAAATAATTTTTTCTAAGGTTGGTTTCATTACAAGTCCTAGTATCTCCAGGCCTCCCATTGTTTTCAAATGGTAGGTCCCTTAGAGGTCATCTTTGATGACCCTAAATAGTCCTTTCAAGTTGGGTCCTAACTTATCGTTTGACAACTTCCTCACATTGTCGAAGATCTTCCATTTAACGTTGTCCTTAACCTGAGATTTTTGAGGATGGACACGTTTGTAGAACTACCTTGTGAACTATTATTGGTAGGCCGTTCCCTCCTCTCATCAGCCATATCAAATTCGGTCCTAATGATATCATTGTTCACGTTTTCATTGGATACATTTGTTCTTGTGGTCGGTAGACCAATCTCTAGTGATATTATGGTCTCCATTCCATAATTTAAGGCAAAGGGTTTTCCCTCATTCGACCTCCTGGGAATTGTTCAGTACACACAGAGGAAGTGGGGGAGGTCATACACTTATGCACCTTTATCTCTTTCTAATATATTTTTTCATTCCATCAAGGACTATTTTATTGAAAGCCTCAGCCTTCCCACTTCTTGAGGTTAAGTCACCTAAATCTAATAATGTTTGCTGATATGGTTGTTGTAGAAGTCTTGGAAAGTGTAACTCTCAAATTACATTCCATTATTGGTGGTGAAGATTCTTGACACAACAAAACAGGCTATAATATTCCTCCACCAAATCTAATCATATTAACATTCTTATTATTTTCGAATTAACTACCTCGATCCACATAGTGAAATATGTTTTGTGCTGACCAAGAGGTACTTTTGATTCCTAGGTTTCGTGGGTAGCGGGCCTACGATATCCACAAGCTAGTTAAGGACTTGAGGTCGCTGGCTGGCTGGTGAAGCATTGGTGACAATAACTCACACGTTTTCACTTCAAGTAGGAGATGACGCCCCTTTTCATATAAGGCCACCAAAATCCTTCTTTATAGCTCTAAACATTAAAGATCTCCTACCGACTTGACTTATGCAAATTTCCTCATATAGATCATAAAGGACTTGGGCGACATCGCTAGAATGCACATATTGCAAATATGACATGGTGAAAGATATCAGAGGATGTTTTCCTTAGGGGATAAGTAAAATCGATCAATTTTCACTATTATCATATGGGATTATTTTTTATACAATGGAAGCACATCTTCTCAAGATTAATAGGTCCATCTAGCTAGTATCCCTCTGGACGACGAGTACTTAATTGGCGTTATATTTCCTCTGGATGCTCGTCGGAGCTAAATAATCTACCCCCATCAACCTTATTAGGCCAGAGTGGACAACCAAATCCAAAGTGACTAAGGCATCTACACGACCGTTATTCACTTTAAGGAATTTCTAGACTTCGATATGCTTGAACTTGGCGACTAACTCCTGGGCTATTTAGAGGTAAACTAACATACGTTCGTCTTTGGCATTTTAGTCGCATGATATTTGATTATATACCAACCTTATGTAAAAAAACATTGAGGTGAAGATAAATATTTCCTCAATCCTCTAATGAAAGCCTTATACTTTGCTTCGTTGTTCGATGCCTCAAATCTTACTCGTATTCCCTATTCAATAACAGTCTGATATGGGGTCACTAGTACTATTCCCTCCCCTACCCCATTGGTATTAGATTATCCATAGACATAGAGAGTCCATTTTCCATCTTGATCAACATTTTTATGGTTGCTTTATTGTTAAGTTCCGCATCTTTCTAAGGTTGATGCTGTTCAAAAAATTAAGCGATGAAATCCACAAAAATTCTTTTATTATAATTCTAGGTTAATAGGTTATATTGATCCACCACAGTTCCACTGACCATATGAACATAGGTTTGGATATCTTAGGACTGCCTTTAATGGGAAAAAAGTTGTGACTATAATAGAGTGCACCTTAAAGTATTGTTTCAACTTATGCGATGCAATCACCAATGAATAAGCCATATTTTTTAATGGGAGATAATGCATCTCAATGTCCAATAATGCCTTATTGATGTAATATATTAGGGATTGATTCACTTCCTTCTCGCACGTAAGACTGAGCTGACTGTATGGACAGACATCAAAAGATACAAATAAATTGGATCTCACAGATTAGGAACAATGAGTAGGGGAGGTTGATTTAGGTAGAGTTTGATATCTTCAAGTGACTTTGAACATTTATTGTCCCACATTTCGTTCTTATCCTTTCATATTGGATGGATAAAAGGTTGAAATCTCTCAAAAGATTGGTAGATGAAGAGATTAATTGTCGGGAGCATCCCAATAAACTTTTGGACATCTGTGATAATATTGGGTGGTTTTATTGTTTCGATCTGGTTGGGGTTTTCTTCATCGCCCTTTATATGACCAAGTAACCTAAGAATTTTTTGGACTGGACCCCAAAGGAACATTTATTCTATAGTATAAGAGGACTTCAAATGTCTTCACCAAATCTAAAATATGATCTCCTTTTTGTTTACTTTTAACAAACATGTTGTGTATGTATACCTCCATGGTATCACCCAGCTAATGCTTAAACATCTTGGTAACTAGTCACTGGTAGGCCTCCCTTAAATTTTTTATCCCAAATAACATGACCATGTAATAGTAGAGGCCATGGGTAGTGTCGAAAGATGTCTTCTTCTGGTCGAGCCCAAATAGAGGGATTTGGAGATATCCAAAATAAGCACATAAAAGATTATTTGTTCATGGATAGTTATGGTGTTGACCAAATAGTCGATCTTTCGTAGAGCGAGTCTATCGTTAGGACATGATTTATTCAGATAAATGAAGTCTATGCAGACTCTCAACTTCCTGTTACTTGTTCTAACCATGATAGGGCTTGAGAGCCATTAGGGAATTGAAATTCTTTAATAGACCTTACCTTTAAAGGTTTTCCAAATTCATATTCCATTTCCTTTGCATTTTTTAGGCTTATTCGTTGTGATAATTGTGTAATTGATGGGAATGTCGGGTCCACATGAAGCCGGTGGCACATTACTTTGGGTTTGATGCCAAGAATATCATACCCAAGTGAACACATCCTAATTATTCTTGAGGAAGGAACCCAACTCTTCTTTTTCATGATCAATGAGCGAGCCACCAATTAAAAACTTCTTGTCTAGGTGAGAGATGTCAAACACAAATTCTGTAGTGCTTCTATGACTTTATTTGCGGGGGCCACCATTGTCTCCTCTACTGTGATCTCCCATATAAAAGATATTATATTTACAGGGTACCTTCCTCCATGTTTTCAACCTTCTCCTTCTTCTTTTCCTACTTAGGTCTAATAACCGTGATAAAGTATTGGCTAGTAGAAGCTTGATTCCCACATATCTTTGTTATCCCTATTAGGTAATGAATTTGAGATTATGAAGATAGGTGGATGGAACCAAATTCATCGCATGGAGATATACTCTTTGTAGAGTCATATTGTATGATGATTCAATGTCCACTACTAGGAATTTGATCAATTTTAGTATGTTTTTAGTTCATATTGATAGAACCTTTTTTTTACTAGCATCGTCATTTTTAGAGTAAAACCAACTAAAAGGATGGTCATTTATTTGAAACCTTTATTTTTAAGTTAAAATTGTTGAAAAGATCGAGGTACATTACCTCCTAAGAACTTCCCTATTCCACTAGTAGCTTATCCACATCCTAGTTAGCAATTATAGGTGTGATTACTGGTGCATTATGATGTGGAATTGTACTACAATTAGGTCTTCTTTGGTGAAAAAATATGATTAGTAATGTTAATATCCTCTAGCCGGTGACATTTGCCGATAATAGGTTTAGCTGGGTTAATCTAGAAAACTTCCACCACTGTAGTGATTTTTTTAACTCCATTATGAAGGCATTTCCTTGGATCTGGTTTGGGTTTGAGGCCCCATAAATAATTGCGAACTTGTGTCCCATATCCTCATTGGCTAATACATTGTTTATCTTTTAATTTCATTTAACGATACCTTTACATCCTTCTTCTTTAAGTAGTTATCCAGGTGGACTTCTTAGGCTGAATCCTTTAGGTGCTATTCGAGAACATTACAATTCTCTGTCTTTTGCGTATGCTCCTTATGGTAGGAGCATCTGAGGGTCATGTTTTTATTCAATGGGCCACATTTTATTTTCCTCGGCCAGTTGAAATACTGTCAATCCTTAGTCATATTCACGATCTTATATATTGGATCTTTGAAAATGGTGTTGATGTCGTAACAGGCCTTATCGGGGTCCAATTTCTTGTCTCCCTTTGGTCCATAGTTTTGGTTCTTACTCCCTTTGGGAGAATTCTCCTTGTCTTCACTTTTGTCGCCTTTGGTTGATTGTTATCCTATTATGGGCCTACCAATACATCTTCCACGTTAGCATACTTCTCAATTCAAGACATCAGTTCATCTATAGTGGTGAATTCATTCTTGGTGAAGACTGGTACAATATGGAACTGTTTAAAAGGCGTATCTTGATTGAGGCTACTTTCATCTGTTCGGAGTAGTCTTCCACCTTCTTGTATGTTTTCAAATATCGTCGAATGTATTCACACAAGGTTTATTGGGTATTCTTCTTCAATATGAGGAGGGAGTCCATCATCTTTGGATGGGTGATTCTGGTGATAAATCTAGTGGTAAAAGCCTCCGCGAATTGTTTAAAGTTGCAAATCGACTGATGTGGTAATTTCTCAAGCACCTTTTACACAACTTCCACCAAAGTGTCTTGGCTTTATGGTTCTGACAAACATGATCGGTGGGATTAGTTTTCCCATCATAAATCTGGAATCTTGGGGTGGTGAACTTCTTTCGAGGATCAAAGTCCTCAATTGATCGGGTGAACGGAGATTTCATTTATCAGATAAGTGCCCTTCTGGATAACTCCTTAGTGGTCATGTATCCTCAATGGTAAGGATGGTCATCCATATCCCTTTTGAGGTTACCAAATATTTCTTTTCACGATAATGGCTGTTGTGATTTCTCCTTCCTAGTGATCCCCTCTAGTAGGAAATACCTTGTTCACTCTACGAGATCTTTCCTCGGTAACGAGTCTTACTCACTTTTGTGATATGGGCGTGGGACACCTTATGGCGCATGTGTTTATATCCATGGAGACATTAATCCATATTCTCCAAGTGACTAGGTGGGCATTATCATCTGGTTAGTAATGCATGACTGTCTCTTGTTCACGAAGGCATTGTTCATAAGAATCTATGAGCTCCAATATCTGCTTAGATCATTATGGATAATTACTCTCCAACATTTTATTCTCGCATGGACGGTAATGAGATCTAGGATCATTGTGTCTCCTGTTGGGTTAGATCACATACCTGATTGTGGGAGCTTTGTAGCCGTTCTGGTTATTTTGGCGATTGTCATGAGATGGAGAGTGCACATTGTATGAATAAGACATGAGTATTTTTGCTTATTTGGTCGAGAAATTAAAATAGTTTCCCATAGAAAGTTCCATTACTGGTGATATTCAACCCAATATTAAATCAAGCAGAAAATAAGTCTTGCGTAATCATATAAGAACAACATTTACGTGGTTCATCGATGTGCCTATGTCCACGAGAGGGTTTCTCTTTTCTATTAGTTTGGTATAATGATTACATCCCATTTTCCCTTGGGGAGGGCGTTACATTTATAGAGAAAATAAAGATAGATGAGTTGTGTAAGACTCAATAACTGAGATAGCTATCCCACCTTGATTAGTCGTATATATCGCTCCTTGATTCTCGTAGGTCTATTAACTCGAACAACCATTGTCTTCTTGAATGAGATCTTAACCAAATCATAGGGCACATGACCCCAACCCATCGATACACATTCTTACTATTTTCTTTTTCCTCAATTGGCCTCCCAAATAAGCCCAAAAACCCAATTATAAACATATTTTTATTATTTGGTTCAATTACTTATATTCAATCTAACAATATTATTTAATAAAACCACATTAAAATAATTTGTTAAACATGTTTTTTTGGGGAAAAATGTAAGAATATATTAATTTAAAAGGTAAAGACAAAATATGCAATAGAGTACAAAGCCACTAAAGGCCTAAAAACTCACTCAAGGAAAAATAAAAGGATGCTTAGAATGACCCATCCCATAAAACAAACCTTAGCAAGATTTCATTACTCTCCCTCCATGAGTAGGGTTCACAAAAAACCCTACCAACCACTTAATATATAGAAGTTAACACACTCCACTACCACACTCTCACTCTAACTAGATCAAACTGTTTGAACCCATAAACTACTTTAGTAAACCTTACACTAGATTCCACATTCACTAGAAATCTCCCGAACTAAACAATAAACCAGTGAAGAAACCTTCAACATCTTGGCTACTACTACTAAACTAGCCATAAGAAATTATCCTCGATCCTCCATAAAAACTAAAATCGCAAACCAAGAGCCATCGAAGCTAAGAAATTAAACATGGACCACCTTGAACTCCCACGTTGACACAATATCAGGTATATATTCATATTTCGACCTTTGATCTCCATTAACTGAAATAAACTTGCTAGGTCTATTACAAACTAAAAATTTGAGGCAAAAAAGTAGTGGATTTGAGAATAAAAAACACCTTATCATCTCAATTTGCTTTGCAGTTGTGACACCTTATAAAATCTATTATTAGGTCGATCAAATATAAAACAACTAATACATGAATATATAAACTTAAGTTCCATTCTAATCATAACGATTAATAAGGTGAAATGCAAAAATAAGTAACTGAACATAAGTAAGTGGAAACCCATACACATATGATACCATCGCTGATAGTTATAAAGTATAACACAAAAACATATTAATGTCTCAACATAATCCAACCCATTAAATTATAACTACTACATAAATATATTTCAACTGAATATAATGAGCTGTAGAGAGAGTGACTATGTACGCTCGACACCTACATCCTAAATGAGCAACAATGGATGAAAATGCAGATAAAGAGATTATGGCTGAGGCGGAAATGTCGGCCTAGGTCTTGAAAAGTAAAGTAAAAAATAACGTTAACAACAAGTTTACATGTAATAGGATTATAAATGAATTTGGGTAACAATATAACTATGCATCTTCCTCTTAGATTTTAGTTGATCTTATGTTATAGGTTGTCTCACACACATAATCCTAAAGAATTAACAAGGTATAATCACTACGCCTTCACACCAATATATGGGGTGAAAAGACTAAGGTAAACCCCATCTCTATCACAAAGGTACTAGCGCAGTCAGCATTGTATGAGCCTCATAAAGGATATTCCCTCTAGTACATAACGCATGAGTACTTACACATGGTATATATTATGGATAAAACACAATAATAGTAATCTAAATCATACAGAAGTTACTTAGTCTTAACCAGATTACCTAACTTAATAAGTATCACTTATTTAGGTATTTAACCCCAAACACTAAATTTGAAACCTCTAAATAACAATATTCCCATACTACTATATACAAAAGTAATCTAAAGAAAATCCCAACCTCTCACTACGCCTCGAAACCCATTCAATCCAACCCTTAACCCATTTTAAAAACTTTCCCCGAATCGGATCGATCCATCCCTATAATCGGAATGATCCGATGGGAATGAGTCTGGATCATCTTCTCTAGAAACCTAATTTCTCTCTCCAAATTCATGGATGGTTTTCCACGCTTCATTCCAGCACTAACCTAATACCAAACATCAAATCCACAATTGATTAAAGATTATAACCAATGTCTAACCTCTTAATATGATTCGTAACAAGATTTGAAAGGAAAATTTCATAAATTAAATTAAGAACCCTAGTTTTATATAATTTGTCTAATTAGATTCAGAATTGCATTGATTTTTTCAACTAACATGGGGATTTTGATGGATTAGTAGTATATAATGTAGTCCTAACAATTTTATATAAATTCCAACTCGAATTTTTTTAACAAATCAATCAATTTCATATTGTGTAATCAACATAATTAAGTTAATTACGAATTTAATTAACTGAATATCAAAATCATATTATAATTAGATTAAATTTAAAATCCAGCAAATATAATTATTCTAACACAAAGGCAATCATAATTAAAATCTAAATAAAGTTGATTCAATCCAATTATGAAGAAAGCAACCCACGAATCTCCCAATTCCTATTTTCCTCTTGATATTCTCTCTGTCTAGCCTTACGATGCCTCTCCAAATTGTAAATTGTGAAAAATGAGAACCCTAGTGACCCTCTAAGTCTCTTAATCCCAAAATTAGGCTTAGGCTATATATGGGCCACAACCTAGTGAGTCCAAATAGACCTCCAATTGGACCAAAACATCACCCAAAGCCTATATTAACCCAATAGACCTAAAACCCATATTTCTAGGATAAAATGAACATTTTATGCAACCCGAAACATGAAATAAAATCAAGTGCTAATATAACTCGTTAATTTTAATAATTTAACCGATAAGAGTCCAAAAGTCAAATATTTAATTGTTTATTAATTTTATGTGACACGAAATTATTAGAGACCGCTTTATGATCGATGGAACCTAACATCGAGGGGATAATCCAAACAAGGAAACCCTCGATTCTAAATCCTTGACATTTCTCTAGTCTCCCATAATACACATTCACATTAAAATATTTAATTAACTTTCGTTGTGTATACGATTTCAAATATAAATTATATAACACATTTAAACATTTAAGTAGTGACATCACATGTCATGACAAAAAATTATGGTAATTTCACAATTAAATTTACTGCATAAAATTACGGTGTATTGCATCCTTTCTTAATCAAGGAATTTTTTCCTTGAAATTCAGAATTTATCCCAGATTAGAATAACTCTGGATATCTCTTCCGCATGTCATCGTGTCTCTCCTAGGTAGACTTAGCCACATTATGGTATCCTCATGAAATTCTAACTAATAGAATGTCCTTCGATCACTTAGTTTTCCCTCTCCAGTAAAGAATATTTTGTGTCATGTTGTCGTAGATGGAATTCGATTATAAATCAATCCCATAGAGGTCAATGTGATGATAGGAGTCTTATTCCTTTAAAAATTTCATTAACATGGACACGTGGAAGACATTCTGTACCCAATGAAGATGATCGGGAACACCAAATAATATGCCACCAACCCCACCCTATCCACTATCGTAACATGACCTATGTATCTTACCACTCCCTTCATTGGGTTGACCCTCAATAATACTTAATCCCCCACCTAAAATCAAGTTTATGCCCACTTGTCAGCGTAACTCCTTTTTCGATCCTCTTTTGTCTTTATCTGTGCTCGGATAACTGTCACCTTCACAAAGATGTCTTGAATAATTTATGGCCCAAACATCATATGCTCCCTAGACTCCACCCAACAACTCAGAAGGGTCACCCATAAAATGCCTCTTAAAGTGATATCCTAATAATTAGTTGGTGACTATTATTGTATAAAAACTACACAAGTGGAAAGTTTGTATCCAAAATCCTCTTGAGATACAACACGCAAAACATGTCCTCTAAACTCTAGTTCACCAATTCAGTCTGACCATCGAATTGCGAGTAAAATATCTTGCTCAAATGTTGTTGTATCCCTATCGAGTCCCGAAACCCTTTCATATATGGGAAATAAAAATATTATCCATGTCAATCACGATATTCAACGGTACCCTATGTAGTCGGACTATCTTTGCCACAAATAATCTCGCGTACTGCTATATGATGTAATATGTACGGACTATAAGGAAATAATCCATGTTTATCAGCCTATTGACAATGAACCAAATATAATCGTGACCTCTCTGCAATATCGATAACCCCACAGTAGAGTTTGAGGAGATGCTCTCCTATTTCCATTGAGGAATCTCTAATGGCTGCAGCTCCTCTATCGATTTATGGTGCTCTACTTTTGCTACCTATAAAGTGGCACACCTAGGCATAAACTCATCCATATCTCTCTTCATCCCTGACCACCAATATTATTTCTGCATATCCTAATATATTTTAACCTCTCAGGGATGTACCGTATACCGCAAACCATGTACCTCGTTCAAAACTCCTCTCCTCAACTCAGGACCCTCTGGCACAACCAACCGTCCTTGAAATCTCAATCATCCATCCAAAATGATCAATATGGAAGGGAACCCTCCTAATACGAGTTCTCATACATTATCCTGATAAAAGGAGTCTGAATCCTAGGCTTGTATTACTTGTGTCACCATGACTAGTGTAATGGTCATGACTCTCAAAAGGCGTCTGATAAATCCATACCATATATGGTAGGCCACTGCATTACCCAAATATTCAATAAATCCTCCTCATATTCTGCCCATAGCACTGCTAATGTAATAATTAGCCTATGAATCAAAGTTTCCACTACCACATTCACTTTCCCCGGATGGTACTAGGATAAAACTTGGTAGTCCTTCACAAACTCTAGATATCTTTGTCTCATGTTCAACGCTCTATGTGTAAACATGCACTGAAGACTCTTGTGATCGAAAAATATTGTGAACCTCTAACCCAATAAATAGTCTCTCTAGATACAAAGGGAGAATGCGATCGCTTCCAATTGCAAATTATGAGTTGAATAGTTATAGTCATGCGATTTAATCTTACGATAAGCATAATTTATGGGCCTCTCCTTATGCATCAGAAATCCTCCTAAACCCTAAAGAGATTCATTAGTATAAAGTATTTACTCGCCGCTACCCTGAAGTAAAGTAAGAACATGTGTGGTTATGAGCTTCTCCTTAAGTTCTTCAACTTCTCGCTAGTAATCGATAGCCTATACAAACAGTAATCCCTTTTGTGTAAGGTGAGTTTGTGGGCTAACAATCTTTGAGAACCCCTAAATGTACCTACAGTAGGTACCTATCGGACCTAAGAAACTCCTAACCTTTGTATTCATTATGGGCTTGCCCCAGTCCATAATAATGGATACCTTGCTAGGATGAAATGTCAACCTCAGATACAACGTGCCCCCAAAAGTCCACCTCTTGGAGCCAAAAACCACACTTAAAAAAAAGAATTTGGTGTAAAACTTGTTCTCTCTAAGCGTCTATAAAACCATTCTTACATGTTGCGCATGATCCTCATATAAATGTGAATATACTATAATATCATCAACAAATATGATGACGAACTAGTCCAAGTATGGAAGAAGCATTAAGTTCATCAGTTAAATAAAAAATATTAGCGCGTTGGTCATCCCAAATGGCATGACTTGATGATCCGTAGAGCATAAGAAAATTTTCCTTCAAAATGTCCTCATCATGAATCCATAACTGGTGATAACTTGAGCAAAAGTCAATTTTGAAAAAAATTCACAAGATGAACAGTCTATGTGAGGTGTGTGCAATCAAATGTTTATAATCGGACACAATTAACCATGAGACAAATTGTATGAGGAAAAAACTGACCTAGGGGTAAAAAAACACAATTAAGCATGAGATAAATTATATGATGCACGAAACTTGATGAATAATCCTCCAAACTATTCAAAGCGTCCATCCAAAATACACAAACAACACCCAACTCACAGAACAAGTACTAAATGCTAAATACCCCTCTTTAATGGATTTTATGTCAACCTTGACATCTTCTTATGTGATGTAGAACCATATAACAAAAAGGAAAGAGACAAGGATGAAAGATTTTGTTATATTATGGTGGATTAGATTATCCAAAGTTGATGTCATCCAATATCTCCTCTTTCTTTTTCCGCCATAAAATCATTCTTTGGGAAATTTGGATTTCCAAAATTCAGAGTGTTTTTTATGGTATCATTATGGATAGAAGGAAGGTTATTTCCAATGACTTCAAATTCCTTTATGTTTTTTCCTCAAATAAAATTTTTAAGTCCAAATATAAGTCATTTGAAGATGTTAAAGCACTTTTCAGCATTAAATCTGATCCCAATCCTTCTTCTTTCATCATGGTTAAATGGTTAAAGCGAATAGACTTCAAATTTAAGCTTAAGACTGATGGGGCTTCTAAAAGGAATACATGTGTCGTTGGTTCAGGAGGTATTGTTAGAGATCAGTTTGGTAGATTTTTTTAAATCCTCTTCTTCTTTTGAAGGGTCCATGTCTAACATTAGGGATGCATGTATTCCTATTCTCAAAGGTCTCCAAATTTTTACAGATCTCAACATTCTAACCTTGTAGGTGGAATTAGACTCCCAAACATAATCAATATTCTTAAGGGTATCATCCCAAAGCCCCCTTGGACTCTCTTGGACATTTTTAAAGAAATCAAGGAATTAGATTTGAACATTTCTTACTCTCACTATTGGAGAGAGGACAATAGAGTTGTTGACTGCTTAACCAATCATGGCATTAAGACTAACAATTCAATATCTTGTCTTCTATTACGGATCTTCCAAAATCTGCCAGAGGATGCTACATGATGGAATAACAAGGCATTCCATGAATTAGGCATTTGAAGTATTCTCTTCATTATCTTATTTTTATAGGTTTTAATAATTAATTCTCTGTAATATCTCCTAGGTAGGGATATTCTACCTTATTATCAGTAAAGTTGGGGGTTCCCCCCCCCCCCCAAAAAAAAGAAGATTTTGTTATTCCACAATGAAATCCACTTCCCCCTTCTATCTTCCCTATTAGTGTAGATTTAATGAGGCCTATAATTATTTCTTCCCCCCATCCTCAATCTGATCTGTAATAAATTCCCTAACTCCCAATCTTTCCTATTGAATTGCTTGTTTGTTGCTCTACCGCTTAGGTAAGAATCCCCCCTAATCCTCCATATTTAAAATAATTCATAGTTAAACTGATTTCTAGGAAATTGACCCGAATTACCTGTTACTAATGAATATTTTCTTCAATGTGTCTAAAAACAGGCTCAGATCATTCACTATAATTTAAAAACAAACAAACTATTTCTTTCTCTCTAAATGAAATATATGCAAGTGGTAATTTCAATAAATTTAATAATTATATGAAGAGATTTAACTGAACTCCCTTATTTTATTTCATCCATTTCTTGATTAAAGAGCCAAATTTTGATTAAAAATACCATAATCATACCACACATTTCCCCAATGTTGAGGTGAGTATTCACACTGGAAAAATAAGTTATTTACATCTTCTCTTATTTTATCACAAACCACACACTTGCCATCATCAATAATCCACCACTCGAAGGTTTTATCATTTGTTATAATTTTTCCACAACACATTAACCATGTAATGAAAGAACATTTGGAGATACTTTTTACTATTACAATCTATAGAGATCAAACTAGCCTTGTATGTATTCTCCCTTTTTTAATTATAATACAATCTTCTCAATCAGAATGGGAAACTATTAGATTATTATTGGTACCAAATAGGTCCCTAGTAATTTTTCTCATCTGCATCATAAATATTTCTATCCCAAAATTGCTCCTAAAGTAGCCCTATCTCATAACAATTGTCCAATCCCATTTTTTTCTTCCCATCTCCAATATTGTATTTAATCATTCTCTTAGCAATATCTCTTAAGCCAATCAATTTCCTCCATGTCCAATAGTTGTTTCGACTCACTTTTAAAGTCCATATGCATTTCCTTTAAATAATATAAATATGAATCCACCTAACCCATAAAGAGTTATTTTTCCTAGATACATCCCGTAAATTCTTCAACATACAATCTGTATTCAACATTACCTAAATTTTAATTCCTAAGCCCCTTTCCTCCAATGGATAGCAAATGCCCCCAAGATACTTTAGCTCCTTTTTTTCTTGAGATCAACACCACTATAAAGAAAATACCTCAATATCCCATCAATCTCCTTAACAATACTTTTAGGTAGAATAAAAAGTTTAATCTAGTAAATCTAAATTCTCCGTAAAATAAAAATCATGACCCGAAGTCTGCTTGCATAGGTGAGCTACTACATATTCCACGATTTGATCTTTAGCAAAATCCTCTCAACTAAATTTTTACAATCATTTGAAAATTTGTTAAACATGTTATTAGTTTATTAGCACATAATTGACAATTGTAGTACAAAAATAATTAATTTGATTAATTAATAAATATGCATAGCTTATTAATATAATTAGTTAACAAACACGAACACATGACATTACAATGTTACCACTTACTAACTTATTTTAATTATCTCATTAAATTAATATATCAAGACTAATTTTCTATTGAATTTTATTTAGTTAAATATTTTACTCAAACAGTTTAATTATTAAAAAGTTTAGGCTATTAGAGTGGCTGTGGCAGTATTTTGGGGTGACGACGATAAAGTAGTGGTAATGGTGGCAGTATTGTGGTTGTGTGTAATAACCCCCAATTTTCACTTATTGGATGGTCAATCTAATACGCTAACTAAATGATAACTAAATATGGAATAAAATAATATCTCAACATCCAATATAATAAACTGAAATAGTCTCACTTCCCAAACAAACTAACTGAAATAAAATACCATGACTCAAGGTCCATACAATCTCTGAAATAAAAAAGTAACTGAATTACTCAAAAGAAATAGCAACCTATGCTAAGAATCAACAAAACGATTGGAAGGAAGTGGAGCTGCATGTCTGAATCTCCTCAACCCTGCGGATCCTGGATAAGAATGCCTTAAAAATAGTTATATATGATTTGAGTCAGCACCCTAAAATTTCTAGAAATATATTCAATATCAACATAAATAATCGCGTGACTCATTTACAATAGGTATGCCATCCCATCGACACTCACATGCAATGAATACCTCACCCCTCGCCGTAAGTGAACTACAAACGTATGTGCAACCCCACGACATAAGTCATAATAAAAGTATCTATCATTACGATAATAAATAAATACAAAATAATGGGATACAATCGAGATGCAACTAACTATACTATAAAGAATATAACACCAAATATTATCCCATAATGCCATCCCTAAAGTAAGATGCACTCGATCTAATATATCAACATGTAAATGTGACATTGGGTTCATTTAGTTAAATGTCCATCGATGGACAAATATATCTCTTTCAGTAATATTATTATCATCATATGAAGTCAACTACCTTCGGGGACCTTCTCGTGATTATATTAGTAATTTTGTAGGAGTCCCTCACCTAATGAACTTAAATAAACACACAAATAAACAACAAGGAGATTACTACACGATAACACCATCAGCTGGTCCTATACCCCAAACCACTCGATGTATCGAGTCTATCCGTGTTCTCTTATCACAAAGTGATTATGATCCTGAATGTGTAATCAAATATAACGACCTTCACAATGACCTATCTTAGTATCCAGGTGTGCAGTATATGGTCATAACCTTTAAGGATAGCCTGAGCAATAGATTCCCAACAAGTAATGGTATGTTCACACAAGAAATTAATGCATATATATATATATATATATATATATACAACTATAAGATGTCGCTTCACTCACACGCATACCCAACATCATCTCACTCCCCAATACCTGATTCTACTAACAAAATGAAGGTTTATAAATATCAATCCTAAATCGAAGCCTTTCCTCAACTTCTAGTTGTATCATTACAATAAACTATGTCATAAGTTCAAAATAACTACTCAAAATACAATTATGCCCAAAAGAAACTAAAACCATCATTAACTTCCCCAATCGATGCTATCAGCATGGTCTTGTTTGAATGAGAAATGGATGTCATTCGAACGCGATACTACTTCTCATTTCAATGAGACACCAATCTCGTTCAAATGAGATAGGTGCAGATCGACACCTTTTTCCCCAAAATTTAAGTTCTTCCCCAAACTCCATTGTTGATCACAAATCTTCTAACCAACAGTTCCTTAATTATCTAAAATCAAATATAGTTACAAATTCATGATCCCAAAAGGTTCTAAATTTATTACAGCCTATAAAATACATCAATTAAAGGTTTAAATCATCAAAATTCTCAAATTAAACGTAGTTCATCTTATTCGTTGAATGGCGTCTAATATACATACAATTTTATATCCAAATATTAAATTACAATGGGGATTCAACTTGTGTATGAACCTAAATCCAAAAAATGAGGTCTAATCACAAATTCATAACCCAAAATGATTCAATTTATTTATTTATTTATTAAAAGAGGATTAAACCCGAAATAACATAAACAGAGAAAAATAGCCTATCTACGGGGGCTTACAACAAAGTACAAGATATAGAAAAATCTGAAATGAAAGACATTAAAAATCTAGACAAGGGACCTTTATATGGCCTAGCTTTGAAAGATAGACAAATCTCCACCTGAATAACATTAATAATTGACTTAGCATTCATTTCAACACCCTCAAAAGAAGCTTTATTTTGAGCACACCAAATATGCCAACAAATGATATTGGGGAGCAATTTACACAAAGCAACCCGAATATTCTTCCCATTAGAATTCAACCACCAAAGCAAAAGACGGAATCTAAATCTCGAAGTATGAAAATTGAGACCCATAAGATTTTCAAAATGGTCCCAAACTGTAGAAACCAAATGACTTGAACAAAATAAATGTTGGAAATTCTCCATACTAGGATGAAAGCAACACCGGAATCTCAAAACAAGAGGAATATTAATCTTTCGTAAATACTCATCTAGCAGAATAGCATCATGAAGAACATGCCACATAAACATAGTCACTTTGGGATGGAGTCTAGGATCCCCAATCATAGTAAAATAAAATTGGATACCATATTTAGTCTCACCAAATCCCAAGCGTGTTTAAATGATACAATTTATGGTTTCACTCTAAAAAGCTTAAGTCTTTAAAGTTAGAATTAATCCATCACTATTCCTAATTAATTAATCAACATAACATGATTAAGATATTAAATCACAATCTGAAACCTGCGTTCCAAAGCTCAGATTTGATACATAACATGAAATATAGACAATTTACAATTTAATCGTGATAATGAAAGAAATTTCTTACCCGACTATATGAACGGTGAATTTCTACGCAATAATCCTTATTCCTTCCTTTTCCAAAATCTCCATAAGCTCTCCCAAAGATCTAAGGTTGCTAGGGTTTACATCTCTGATGTAAAGTATGTAATTAATGAAGTCTAACTTTCCACAGGTTACTATTAGTATTAGTTTTAGAGATTTAGATGAGCCCAAAATACTATCCAGAATAGTCCAAAACTTATAGGCTAATGGTATACCTACCCTTGGGCCCAATTTAAAACGATAAAAACAATTACCCGGGCTCTCGTATAAATCTAGAATTCACTCCAAATGATAGTACCTCATAAAAATGTAATACCTCATAATGTAAAATAAAGCACAAACACTTTTATTTTATGCTTAATCGCATAAAAAACGAACTTAATTAGTTACATATGATGAGAGGGATTTCTGAATGACAAGGAGCATGCGATGATTATTGTAAACTAAACATATAAGAAGGGACGACTTGTGTACAAGCACTGATCTTAGATCACTCACATAACCGAAAGCTCCTAATCAAGGGATGGACGAACAGTCGGTCTTGACTGAGCCACTAAGTTATGGACTTGGCGAATTTTGTAAAAAAATATTTTAACCAAAGATTAAGCACTCTTTAGCTCAAGATCCTTCAAAACTAGCTAAAGGTTTATCTTTGGAAGCTCCTGTGCGTTTGAACCTTATAAGACTTAATCAAAGTACGAGTTCCTAATGGGTAGAAAAAGCCTTATTGTTGCGTGAAAGTATATCGAGAGATCGATACATTTGTCACATATAGATTCAAATATATCAAATTGTATGCTAAAAGTAAGGGAGAATGATGTAACATTATGTGTATATAAAATCTCGCATAGTGGTGATAAAATCAGGTTAATAACTTTATAACTCTGTAGTCATGCACATCCCCCATTTTTATAAAGAAAGACTCCTCCGCCCTTTCACCTGTAGACGCATGGCAAGTTGGTCGAACCACTTACATACATTATCTCTCTATCTCTCACATCATTCTATTTTATTTGACACTATAAATTTATTTTGTTGTAAAAGAAATCCATTTTTCTTTACCAACATAATCGGCGCTGTATATGGGAACAAATATTTCTAAGGCCATGAATAGAAGCCAGATGACATGGGCTAATGAAGGTCTCATAGTGCAATAATAGGCTCTTTATGATTAATTGGAAGATTGACTAAATCGTCTACCTTTGCCCCAACAACTACCACAACAATAGGTGGACCATGGACCCATATAGAATAAAATTAGAACTAGGTGTCACTACCATTGTACCCCAATCTCCTCCACTGTACATTAGGTGTTATCTATCCATGACATCGATCTCCTATTGCCCAACTTTAGAGAAATTGGTTGGAAATAACCGTTTAGCCCAGAATTCATGAGTTGTCCTATACCATCAAGATTCAAGATCCGTAGGATCGAGTCTTTCGATAGTACCTTAGATTCGAGGGACCATATCTGCCACTATCAGGCACATATGGAGTTCATGGCTAGTCCTGACCTAATAAGGAGTCTATCATTTTCCACCATGCTGAAGGGATCGATAAGGATGTGGTTCAGTCGACTGTCTACACAATTCATCACTTTCTTTAGGGAGCTCTCTGAGCATTTTGTTCAACACTTTATTGGAAGTAGGATCCATCAAAAGATGATCGATCATCTATTTATCATCTTGCAGACTAGAGGTGAAAGTCTCAAGATCATATCAAGATATTTAATGACGAGCTGCTCTCCATCAATATTCTCGATAAAAAGGTAGCTGTGTCAGACTTTTTAAGAGGATTATCCACTCACTACACCATTTATTTGCTGTCCAAAAATTTACCCATGAATATGACAGAGCTCATAAGGAATGTGGAGAAGCAAATTCATTTAGAGGACATGCTCAGTAGTCGATAGTTAGGTCAACTGTCCAAAGACATTAAGGAAAGGAAGCACGAAGACGGACATATAAAGAGAAGGTACAAAGAGGAATCTAGAAAAAGAAGGCCATCGATTTTGAAGGGAGCCCCCTGAGTGCATTAAGCTAGCATAAAATAATCCACTCCTCTCGCCACCACTATAAGAAAGGTTCTGAAAATCATAGCGGACCCGAGGATGTTTAGATGAACAAGAAAGATGAAAGACTGTCCCATAAAGCCCAGGTCTAATCTACACTACGAATTCTATTAACATTATGGCCACGACACCAATGACTGTCTCCATCTTAAGAGCGGGATCGAGGTGTTGGTTCAGAGAGGATACTCGATAAAATTTATCCAAAGGGGGATCCTTCGGTAGGAAGACAAGGCGATGAAAGAAGAGAAGAGAGAAGGAGGATTCGATCAAAAGATAGAGAACTAAGGAGGGAAGAAAGAAGGAATTTACATTACAACATAAGAGGAGTCGACTTTGTCCAGACGGGTGTACCAGATTCAGAAAAGAGATCTATTAGAAGTGAAATTTTGTAAACCCACCAAAGACTAGGAAAATATTATTTTCACACTTGATGATCCCAAAGATCTCATCACATCCCAAGATGATCATTTATTAATAATGGCAGAAATCTCTAATTAGATAATGGAAAGAATTATGATCGATACAGGAAGATCTCTAACCTCATCCAGTACAAGTGATTTTAAAAGATGAAACTAGAAGGAGCGAATATAGTACAAGGCCTATTATTGTGGTTCTCTAGATAGCAAGTGTACCCAGAGGGATCAGTGGAGTTACCATTCACCATTGGAAGAGGCAAGCGATCGGTCACCCTTCAGGTGGAGTTTCTGGTGCTCAAGTCGCTATCATCCTATAATGTTCTCATAGGGCGAATGAACCTTAGCCACTTCATTGTAGTCTTGTTAATTAATCCCTAACTATTCAATTCCTAATGATGGACATAATAGGAAAAATGTGAGGAAGTTAGTCATAGGCCCAAATCTGATATTTCTTATACTTAAATTAAGAAGGGAAACCTTTCATGATGATGAGATGGACCCGAAGGAAGAGACCACTATGGGGTCTCCAGTGGAGGATATGATATCCATACCTATATATAAAGATAACCCATAACGGGTAATATTTGCGGGGTCATCATTACCAGAAGATTGGACAGAGGGATTGATTTGATTTATAAAAGAACATCACAAGGCATTCTCAAGAAGTCATGAAGACATGCCGAGAATTGACACCTCGGTAATGACCCACCAGTTGAAGGAAAATCAAGCTAGACGACCTATTCGACAAAATAATCAAACTGCCCAAATAGAGATGGTAAAGATATTGAAATCAAAGTTCATTTATGACATCAATTACCTCAAATTATTTTCTTATGTGGCAATGGAGCGTAAGTCGAATGAAAAGTGTAGGATGTGTGTAGTCTAATCCAATATGAATGATTCATATCCAAAAGATTTATAATCTTTTTTGAGGATCGGTGCCTTTGTGGACGCCACAAAAGGCCATGAAACACTTTATTTCATGGATACATACTCGAGATATAATCAGATCTAGATGCACCTAGGGGGTGAAGAAAAGACTTCATTTATAACCTATCAGGGAACCTATTATTACAAGGTAATTCCATTTGGGTTTAATAACGCCAGGGTGACTTACCGATGACTGATCAACCCAATATTTAAGAAAAAATAAATAAGATGGCAGAAATCTATGTTGATGACATTTTAGTAAAAAGTCTAAAGGTTGAGGAACACGATCCGGATCTAGAGGAGATATTGAAGACCCTTGATCGGTACGGGATGAAATTGAATCCCGATAAATATGCATTTGGCATAGCTTCAGCAAAGTTTTTACGATTCATGGTGAAACAGAGGGGGATAAAGGTGAATCATGAGAATATCCAGGCAGGTCTAAATATCAGTATCCCAAGAATGGTGAAGGAAGTACACGCACTAATAGATAGGGTAGCCACAAAGAACCAGTTTGTGAGCAAGGTCACAAATAAGTGGATACCATTTTATAGAACACTAAAAGGGATTCGTGTGGACGGACGAATGCGAACAATATTTTCAGAACCTTAAGACCTATTTGATGGATGTTCCTCTACTTTTAAAATTAAAGTCAGGAGAATAGCTATACATCTACCTCGTCATTTTCTCAATGGCGCTTAACTCAATTTGATAAAAAATGATGAAGGGACATAACATTTGGTTTATTGTGTAAGCAGAGTTTTTAAGGGATTGAGTCGAGGTACCCGATCTTGAAAAATTAGCATTTATACTAATTATAGTGTCTCAATAACTGAGACCATACTTTCAAGCCCACACGATAGTTGTTCTGATGGATTTACATCTTAGGGAAGTCCTCCACAAACTAGAGGGCTTTAGAAGAGTCATGAATTGGTCAGTGGAATTGGGATAATTTGACATATAATAAAAATCAAAACTGGAAGTGAAGGGAAAGTCATTGATGATTTCATCAGGGACTTTATGAATAAAGGAAGGGAACAAACAGTCCAACCAATTAGAGAAGGTTAACCAATCTAGATTATCCCTTTATGGAGATCATCGAATAAGGAAGGATGTAGGGAAGGGTTAATAATCAAAACACTGGAGGGTACATATGTGAAAAGGCATTACATTTTAATTTTATAGATTTTAATAACAAAGCTGAGTACGAAGTCATAATAGGAGGGGCATGACTAACACTCTCCATCAAGGTCTATCTAGTGGAATTTTTGAGTGACACAAAAGTAATGGTCTAACAGGAGATAGGGGATTATGAAGCAAAAGGAAAGAATATGAAATCCTACCTAAAGAAATTTTAACAAATAACTAAACAATTTCAGCTTTTAACATCAGGCACATCCCAAGGGAAGAGAACACTAAAGACGACCACATGGAGAAGTTGGAATTCACCGAACATGGGAATTCTCTAGTCAAAATCCTAGACAAATCAAGCATTCATATCGAAGAGGAAAAAGTAGTTGGAATCTTAGAGCTGGGCTCCAGTTGGATGGATAAATATGTGATGTTTATACACAAGGGGATGCTACCATATGATCCGATAAAGAACAAAAAGTGAAAATTAAGGCCACTAAATATCTAATTTACAAAGGGGTATTATACTATAGGGGTACTGGAGGTCAATTCTTCGATGTGTCCACTAGATCGAAGTAAGAAATCGCCTTTCCAAACTACACGAAGGCGCCTATGAGAGGTATCCCATTAGTAGGATCTTAGCTCAAAGAGTTATAACACAAGGCTACTATTGTTCGACAACAAATAAGGATGATAAGATATACGTAAAGACTTGTTATAGGTGCCAAAAAATAACCAAAGATATTCACTAACTGGTAGTATAAATAATGTCAATTATTTCTCCCTAGTCGTTCACGCTATGAGGGATGCATATCCTCGGCCAATTCCCAACCAGGAAGGGTCAGTGTAAGTTCTTACTAGTAGCGATTCATTATTTCACTAAGTGGGTTGAGGCAGAGTGTAATACCCCGTATTTTTATGGCTTTTAATTATGAGGTTAATTAAATGGAATTACTTTTAATTATGGGATTTATTAAATTAATTTGGGATAATTAATTGAAATATTAATTCGGATTTAAAATGCTAGCGGGATGAGAGTTAGTATTTGGTATTATTATGTTGTGGAATATTACTGAGTGATTATGGTAATATGTGATCATCAATTTTATTAAAATTGTCGTGAGTTGAAAATACGACAGTTTCGGTAATCAAGTTGGGACGCACGTGTCAGTCGCGTCAGGAATGAATTTAATTAGATTATAAATTAAAGTATAATTTTATCATCTGGATGGTCATTTTGAGTGCGCCAACGTGTCCATAAGGGTCGAGATAGTCAGAAAACACTAGCCGGGGGTTTAGTTTGGGTCCCGGGGCATTTTTAGGCCAAACCGGCAACCCAGAAGGGTATTTTGGTAGTTTTAAAAATTGAGGAGTTTAGACCCACGAATTTTAGAGTTCAATTATATATTATTTGATAGACCATTAAGGCCATTATAAGCCAAAAATCAAGGGAGTGGGCGACGGGAGTTAGAGAGAAGTTACCATAGGGTTCCAAACCAAAAACCACCCACCACCACCATTTCGAGAGATAATTATGACTGGATCATCAACAACAAAGAAGAAGACCAAACTTAAGGCAAGTGATTTGATATTTTTTTAAGTGCATTCAACATTTCTTCCATGTTTAGTGTATAAACTATTTTGTCTTGAAAGTTTTGAGGAAAACTAATCAAATTGTTGGAGAAATTCTAAATTTGGGATAGGATTTGCATGTAGAATGACGATGGACGAATTTAGTATTCGAAGGCTTAAATATGATGATTTAAAAACGAATTTATAATGAGAAATTGGGCACAATCAAATTCTGGGTTCATGTTCATAGGGTTTGGGGTAATATTTGGGGATTTATGTTAATTACATGTTGATTTGGAGGATTTGACCCTAAAAATATGTTAAGAAACGACCTAAGAGGATTTAGAGAAGTTTAAGAACATTAAAATGCGATTGGGATGATCTTAGGGTGAATTTAGAGAAGAGAAAAATTGGGAAAAATAAATTGGGAAATTTCTGCGCACAAACTGCCATCTCGTTAGAAGACCTGTCTAGGTCGTTCGAACGACCTCGTTCGAACGAGCTTCTAACGAGATGACAGTATCCCTTCTAACGAGTTGGTAGTTTGTTTGAAGCCTTTCGTTCGAACGACCTCGTTCGAACGATACTTCTAACGAGTTGACAGAATGGCCTTTTAGGCCCAATTTTATTTCAAATGTCCCGTAGACTTATTTAATGGAGTAATAACCTTCCCTTATTGACTAGTGGGTATATTTGGGAGATTGGAGTACGATGAGGATTAAAACATAGAATATTGTAGTAAATCGAATGACCTTTATGAATTAGGAAACGAGTACCTCATTACGACGTGAGAAGAGTTGAAAACTTTAATGTATATAAATCGGGGACTTATAAGCGTATGATATTAAATGATGATACAAGAACGAGAAGTATACCTCTATTAATATATTGAGATATCTAAGATGTGCGAATGCTTAGTATATGTAGTTATCTGTGTATGACATACCTACCGTACTTGCTATCATGGGAGGTCGGCGTTCGATCAGGGCCATCTAATCTTTGTGTGCCTATTGGAG
Source organism: Sambucus nigra (assembly GCA_949130495.1). Classification (NCBI taxonomy): domain Eukaryota; kingdom Viridiplantae; phylum Streptophyta; class Magnoliopsida; order Dipsacales; family Adoxaceae; genus Sambucus; species Sambucus nigra. Next base: position 218,662,337 of record OX422215.1, read on the forward strand.
GGATTTAGTTTGGTACCTCGAGAACATAGGTCAGAGAAGGGCTTATTGAAAGTTAATAAGTCTGCTGAGCATGGGAACATAGGTATATGCGTGACCCATGTGATGTGAACTATGTTCGCCTCCTTTATGGGTGATTGTTGTCATTTGAGAACGATTCCTAAGAGATTCGGAATGCGTGGTCCTTATGTACGTGATGTACCGGGATTGGATAGCAGAGTATGTGTACACTGTAGCTTAGCCTCCGGGTGCTAGTATTGTATATTTATGATGAGAATAATATACTGTAAATTGAAATTCACTGTCAAGTATAAATGTGAGTATAAATAATAGCAACATTTTCGTAAAGATAAAAATGGAAATCCTCTAGTAAGTAGTATTACTAATATGGGAAACCGAGAAGAAATATAAGACACTCTGTTTAATTGAAGGTGCCAAAATTAAGTTGTGAATCGTATAATAATGTTAGATTTTATATTAGACTAGTTAAGTATGAGAATAACTAGAATGGGTACGAGTACGATAGGAGTGCATAATTAGTTGAGAGGTGAGGAACTCATGTGAGTGCACACACTATCATGTACTTTATATTCACTGTTTAATGATATTAAACACTTGCTATATTTTAAACTGTTTTCACAATCGGGCTCTAACCCGTTTGCTTCCAAATATATTTTCTTGTAAAAACCTTTTAGGTGCCCAGCCACAAGGACACCAAGCATAGGAGTTCCGTTCAGGTGATGTACTATAGCTGATGTGGAAGTTACAGGACCTTGACAGTAGACGCCTCCATTTTCGATCTTGACTCCATATTATCAGATTTTCTCATATGTTGGGCATGTTGCCCTATTTCCTTTTAGAGATACTTTATCTATTCAATTATTTCAGATTTTGGGTTGTAATTAATTTAGGGATGCGGACTTGGTATTTGTTTATTTCAGTACTGGGATTGTTGTGAGGAGTATTCCTCCAGATTCATTATTATTTTATGGTTTTTCTATTGTGACTATGTTGTGGTGGTTATGTTAGCATTTCATAATCTACTTATTGCATGTTAATCAGATTTAATTAAAATTGGCAACTCACTTTTAAATATTAGGTGGCTAGTAATTGTTAAAACGTATTTCGACAGTGATGCTATGAACTGAACCAACTTGGCATTTTGTATTAATTTGATAAAGGAGTAGCTACCCGGTATTTAATTAGTCGGGGCGACACAGGTGGTATCAGAGCATCAGGTTCCAATGTCCTTTAGGATCTGTGCGGCTTATTATGCTTCCAAGCGTAGCTTTCTTTGATATAGAGCCCTATGTTTAGGATTGTTGATTCCTTTGGTGAGATTTCGTTCTCCTGCTTAGATATATATGATAGTGAATCTTATTTAGAATCGCCTGTGTTCGTGAGCCGAACAAAGTATTACGTCTGGCGAAGACAAGTATGCGAGCAGCAGGAGGCAAGGATCAGTTGAAGTTATTAAATTTATGAGAGAAGGATGACCGTAGTTAAAGTCTCCCATATTATGGTACGGAAGTTCAGGACAGTATAGACGGCTAAGGCGCGACTTGTGATTTCTAGGTACAAACTGTAGTAGGAGTGGGGTAAAAAGAGACTCACCCAACAAGGTTGGAATGGGAGAGAAAGAGTAAGTGAAACATTGAAGAGAACCAGCAATGGAAATACTCGAAATACAAAGATGGTAGGTGCTAGCCGAACTAATAATATATTCAAAGGCTTAGACATATGTCGGGGTATGGCCAATCGGGAGTGAAAATCTGGGGTAATTTTTTTTCTTGGCTCGTAAGAACGAAATTTCAATGGTGAGAGGCAATCACCACACTAAGAAGTGGAATGTGACGTCGAGAGAAGGCGTACATGTATGGTTTGACCATAAGGTCTATCACCATATATTCAGGGTGAAAGGAAAATGTTATTCTGAACTCACACAAGAGGGTCGGACAGACGTCGCTTTGTGAGAAGAAATTTAATTATTTAGCGAACCTTACACCGGGTGAAGTAGGTGAAAAGGAGAAGATGATATTTAGGGAGAATTTACCTACAAAAAGAATTGTTAACTCTTCTAGGAAATTCTTCTTAGACGAACAATGCAAATGGTAATTATGTCGCGTAGTGTTAATTTGGAGGTAAACGTTTTCTTGGGTGGGGGAGAGGCAAGAATTGAGGATCTTTATAGAGTATGACTGGGAAAAGGGTGTTGGAGAAGCACCACAAGGGGAAGACTCAACGGGAAACCCATTAAAATGATTCGAATAGCTGAATTATTACCGAGAGATGGTGGTTTCAGTAAGAGATGTGGAAACTAGTCACGTGTTCCTTAGGTTCGTTAAGCTAAGGGAACAATGGAAGTAGTCAACAGAGCCAAAATTACCAATGTCCGAGAGAAGGACAACCTTAACATGGTCAGTGCGACCGAAGATAAATGGAGTATGTGTAGAGGTATTTTGTGGAAAGTGAAACCCGTGCATTATAAATGTTTTCCGATGCAAGTGTAAGGGCAAAGGTATTGTGCCTGAAAGGCATCAGTTATTGAAATATTCGGTTTGATACGGACAGGTGTGTTAAGTCCAGGAACCATTTGAGCCATCAGGATGATTGTCAGGATAGAAGTATGAGTTATATCCTCAGATGATGTTGCATATTGGTTGTGGCATGAACGAGTTACTACATTTATTATTATGGTTATTTTTGCTTGAGAGTCGAGTATAGAGAGTATCAACAAATATTTTATTATTTATGTGAATATTTTCCCAGATAGTGTGGGGTTATCTTTATTGTCATCCGTGGAGGATGAATGGGTATATTGATAGTGGTATATACTATATTGGAACTACTAGTATTAGTGTTGCGATTACGAGTATGATATTATCCTAATTATGGTTTTATAATATGCTCATACCGATAGTGTGCTGGTATTGCAAGTTTATCGGGGTTACTACCTTGGGGTAGAATGTTTTGATCTGGCGAGGCCCTATATGTGAGAGGGCCGGGCTCGTAATTGTATATATATATATATATATATATATATATATATATATATATATATATATTGTTGTGATTTCAAAAAGTATAATGGTCTCGGATATTTAATCCTAGTTTGCGTAGGGATTTACTTGGTATAATTCGTATATAATTGGTTTACTAGTTAGTGAAAAGATTTAGCTGGTTATTATAATTAACGCTCAGAATGTAGTAATAAGAAGAGTGCATTGTTTTATCACCCTTTAGAGAGTTGGGACTTTATGCTCATAGTTGTGTGTCTGGGGACGGAATTTTGGGAGCCCCGATTATATTTGCATGTTCTATATGGAATGTGATTACCATCAATGTCAAGAGAAAATGTCTTTCGGAAAGAGTTACTTATTTAAGTGTAATTGAGGAAGGAGATGCAACTTTGTTGTTAAAAGACGGGAATATAGGGGTATATGTTATGGACTGAGGGATTAACGGATCCCGATGACCGACAATGTTAGGTAGTAGTGTTTCAGGGGGTTCCTTGTTTGGATTTTGCTTTGCGTGAAATCCCACGCATGAAACTTAGCGTAAGGTTGGTAGTAGGGAGACGTTTGACCATTCGTCCATAAATTGGAAACCTCGATCATTATGTAGGTAAGTAGTTATAACGGGAAGTTAACAAGGTAAATTACGATGTAAGGCCGATAGAGCCAGTTGTTAGATTTCAAATTCAGAGGTGATTGGGAACACCCAAGTGGTATAGCCACGTTGAAAATGCAGCGGCAATAAAGAGTCTATAATCCGTATGAAGCGTAGATAATGTTTAAAACCGTATGAGTGAGTTATAAGGGGTGTAGACATCTTGGTTTGCTAATGTAGTAATCGTCGGAAGAAGGGATATAGATGGGATTAAACGTCACAATCGAAGGTGTTAATAAATATCATGTGCAACCAGTGTAACAAGTCCGAATTTGGTGAAAAGGCAGTGAAAGCCATTTAATAATGGGTATCTCTTGAGAAGGCAAATATTTAATTATTATGAACAATTTGGAGTAGAGTTCCGACCAATCGAATGTTGAGGGTGACTCAAGAGTAAATAGAATGAGGATGCCAATAGGGTATAAAGGATCCAGATGTTCACAACGTGGTGTAGATTGCAAGGGTCGAAACTTTTAGCATACGTCGAGAGGAGAACATTAAGTATCACTTAACGGGAAGTATTATACGTGAAAGTCGGCATTGAAAGGGGTATAGTAAGTAGTAGATCGGTTGGGGTAAGATGATCAACCAGATAATTTTGTATCAAGCCGACGAATACAGGGATGGAAGAGTCAAGTTGGTAAATTTTCTAAAGGGGTTGCCAACTTATAGATAAGTATCGAGTTCCTTCAAATATCTGGGACAGGTTGTCTAGAGGGAGAGAAATTGTATATATTTGGGTGATTTACACTATGAGATAGTGGACACACAGGCAAGTGGTCCTACACAGTATTATTAAATACTAAGAGGAAATCCCCGAAAGCCACCTTCAACGTGGGGTAACAAGAAGTTGTGGGATTCGTTTCGATTGGAGAAGGTTGTATCACCTATAGCCCGAGGTGTAGGCACATGGTGATTAACGACTGGTGGATTGTATGAAAGAAATTTTGGATTCATTGTGATCTTTTCATTTCCAAATCGGGTATAAGTAGTAAGTGAGGTATATTGTGGTAATGGGGATAAGAAATTAACTAATGGTAGAATTGGGGGAAAGCACCCGTATCTATTTATAGTGGACTAGGTGCTTACAAATGTTTTGTGTAACACCAACCAGCTGAAGTGGTTTTACCTTGTGTAAAGGTCACAACACCGAGAACAGAGATTCAACGAATGGGCAGAAGTAGTCAGATGTTTTATTCATTTCTTCCAGAGTAGGAGATTGGTGTTTTGATAAACGCGGGAGTCAATTCGTAGTGAGGTGCGAACTCACAATAATATTGAGATAATGCGGCCATTGATGTATAGGCTATATTTTTATTATTCGAATGTTGTTTAGTAAATGCACAACGTGAAGTGCATTCATTGAAGTGTAACGCTATAACTGATAAAGTATCAAGTCTGTTAAACAAGCTTGTTGTGAAGCGAGGGCTTTAGTGATTGGGCCTTTCTTTTTATTTTTGTTTTGAGTACTGGAGGAAACTAAAATTTTTCGGGTAGGAATTACTTTTCGAATTTCGGGACAAAATTTCGTTATTATTGGGGAAGTATGTAATACCCCGTATTTTTATGGCTTTTAATTATGAGGTTAATTAAATGGAATTACTTTTAATTATGGGATTTATTAAATTAATTTGGGATAATTAATTGAAATATTAATTCGGATTTAAAATGCTAGCGGGACGAAAGTTAGTATTTGCTATTATTATGTTGTGGAATATTACTGAGTGATTATGGTAATATGTGATCATTAATTTTATTAACATTGTCGTGAGTTGAAAATACGGCAGTTTCGGTAATTAAGTTGGGGCGCGCGTGTCAGTCGCGTCAGGAATGAATTTAATTAGATTATGAAGTAAAGTATAATTTTATCAACCGAATGGTCATTTTGAGTGCGCCGACGTGTCCAGAAGGGTCGAGATAGTCAGAAAACACTAGCCGGGGGTTTAGTTTGGGTCCCGGGGCATTTTTAGGCCAAACCGACAACCCAGAAGGGTATTTTGGTGATTTTAAAAATTGAGGAGTTTAGACCGACGAATTTTAGAGTTCAATTATATATTATTAGATAGACCATTAAGGCCATTATCAGCCAAAAATCAAGGGAGTGGGCGACGGGAGTTAGAGAGAAGTTACCATAAGGTTCCAAACCAAAAACCACCCACCACCACCATTTCGAGAGATAATTATGACTGGAAAAGAAAAGAGAATCAACCTTGATCATAAACAACGAAGAAGAAGACCAAACTTAAGGCAAGTGATTTGATATTTTTTTAAGTTCATTGAATATTTCCTCCATGTTTAGTGTAGAAACTATTTTGTCTTGAAAGTTTTGAGGAAAACTAATAAAATTGTTGGAGAAATTCTAAATTTGGGATAGGATTTGCATGTAGAATGATGATGGATGAATTTAGTATTCGAAGGCTTAAATATGATGATTTAAAAATGGATTTATGATGAGAAATTGGGCACAATCAAATTCTGGGTTCATGTTCATAGGGTTTGGGGTAATATTTGGGGATTTATGTCAAATACATGTTGATTTAGAGGATTTGACCCTAAAAATATGTTAAGAAACGACCTAAGAGGATTTAGAGAAGTTTAAGAACATTAAAATGCGATTGGGATGATCTTAGGGTGAATTTAGAAAAGAGAAAAATTGGGAAAAACGAATTGGGAAATTTCTGGTCGCAAACTGCCATCTCGTTAGAAGACCTGCCCAGGTCGTTCGAACGACCTCATTCGAACGAGCTTCTAATGAGATGACAGTATCCCTTCAAACGAGTTGGTAGTTCGTTCTAAGTCTTTCGTTCAAACGACACTCGTTCGAACGACCTCGTTCGAATGAGACTTCTAACGAGTTGACAGAATGGCTTTTTAGGCCCGATTTTATTTCAAATGTCACGTAGACTTATTTAATGGAGTAATAACCTTCCCTTATTGATTAGTGGGTATATTTGGGAGATTGGAGTACGATGAGGATTAAAACATAGAATCTTGTAGTAAATCGAATGACCTTTATGAATTAGGAAACGAGTACCTTGTAAGGACACAAATTTCCAATTGAGTCCATATATAGTTTTGGCTCAATTCCGGACAAAAACATTTATTCATAGGATTTTATTTGATTGTAATATTCAAGACCTATGAAGTGTATGTTGAAGACGTTGCGGCAAAGAACTTAAATCTTCATCAAAATGCCGTAGTTTATGTGCCTCGTTTGTACGTCATCAACTTAGGTTCCATGCTCCCAAGGTATGAATGTAATTATATGTATATAGGAGCTTGGAACAATGTTTATTTGGGTGTTAGGTTTAATAAAAGCCATGTTTATTTCAGAAATAATTTAAAAAAAAAGAACTTTATATTAATATATATAAATGTTTCTGGGCCAAAATAGAATTTAACAAAAATTTCTGAAACTCGTTCGAAATTTCGTTCGAATGAGATTTTTCGTTCGAACCAAACTTCGTTCGAACGAGACTGCTTTCTAACCTAACTGGTCAGTCGTTAGATAAGTCGTTCGAACGACTTTCTCGTTCTAACGAGATATCTAACGAGGTTCTAACGAGCCCAGGCTGGTCGCTCGTTAGAAACCTCGTTCGAACGACAGTCAAAGTCGTTCGAACGAGAATGTCAGGCGGGAACAGTTTTGAGCAGTTTTTTGGCAGTTTTCTCCCATGATCCCCACTTGTTTTTTAACCAACTTTTTCCAGCCTTATGAGGGACGGGAATCACATTTTTCCTTCTAACTTTTCCATTCCATATCCAACTCTTAGAGAGAGTTTGAGAGCAAATTTAATTAGGGAAAATGTTCATGTTTTGAGTGTTAATTTTTAATGGAAAATTCATACACACTCTAGTTTACACCCATTGTTGTTTATTCCAAGTTCAATATATACATATCCTTACTTGGAGTTTTTGGCACCGGTTCTCTCTACCGAATTCAAGAGACGTTTCGGGTTTGCTTCTACACCCCATCACAAAGAAGACCTTTGTTGAGATTCTACCCGTTTGGAGAAAGGCTCCATGTTCGGGTGACGGTGACCGTTTAAAGTCCCATCGGTGTATTCCGAGACCGCGGTGGAGGTCCGTTGGTTATCCGCTAATTGGAGGTTGATACAAGAAGGAGCATCACGGCTTGAGAGGGTTCGAGTTTAGGAAGTAAGTCTTTTGTCTTGTATTCTGTAATTCCGTTTTTAGTGGATTTGAGGCTAGGGCCGTCCCGAGGTTTTTTTTCCCGTTAGTGGGTTTTTCCTCGTACATCGCGGTGTTGTGTGACTTTGATTATTTTATCTTGCTCATCATTTAGAACGCATGCTTTAGGTTTAATTCAAGATAAAATCGGGTTTAATTATCACACTCATTTAATTTGGGACTTAAATTAAATATTGGGTAAAATTGGTTTATTCAAGTCACTTGCTTTAATATGGTTTCGCCTAACTTTGGATATAATTGTTAATCATGACTTAGGCAAATACTAGGACTTGAATTATGTTGTTTTAATTTGTTTCTTAAGATATTAAAACCCGGCCTTGTTGTTGTTTTGTGGAACCATCACTTGTATTTCACGCTTCCGCATTTGTTTTCAAAGGAAATTAAATATTTTTAATTTGAGATTATTAATCACCGGGGATCCAACTGCGTTTACAAATTGGTATCAGAGCCAAAAACGATAAATTATTTCGTTAAGATCCTTTAATTTTTGGCTAAAATGGATTTTTCCCCATTTTCAAAATTTCCTATTTTTGATGGTTCTAACTACGCGTATTGGAAAGCGCGAATGAGATCGGCACTAAAATCTATCGACGAGAGAGTTTGGATGTCTGTTGTTACCGGGTATTCCCCACCAACTTACTTAGTTGAAAATGAACGTGTTTTAAAACCCGCCGATAGATGGACTGAAAATGAGTTTAAACTTGCTAACTTTAATTCCCGAGGTTTAAATGCCTTGTTTAGCGCTGTCGCACCGGATGAATTCCGACGTATTATGACGTGTGAAACCGCTAAAGAAGCTTGGGATATTTTACAATTAACTCATGAAGGAACGAGTGTCGTTAAAGCTTCTAAACTCCAAAACCTCACCACTCAATTTGAAACTATCAAAATGGATGAAAAAGAAACTTTTGATAAATTTTATGCTAGACTTTCTGATATTGTTAATTCATCCTTTAACTTAGGAGAGAAAATACCTGACGACCGTGTAGTAAAGAAAATTTTAAGGTCCCTACCCGATAGATTTATTCCAAAGGTGACCGTTTTAAATTCTTTACCCACTTTAGCCTCTACAAAATTAGAAGAGCTTGTAGGTGATTTACAAACCTATGAACTTGATATGTTTCCCTCTAAAACTGAAAAGAAAATTGAAAAGGGCGTTGCTTTAAAAGCCCGCAAAGAGGTTAAACAAGTAGTAGAGAGCAATAGTGATAGTGACTCGGAAGATATGGCTTTATTTGCTCGTAAATTTAGAAAATTTCTTAAATTTAACAAAGATAAAGTTAAAAATGATTTTAAGAAATTTGAATCTTCTAAACATGATAAAAACGAGAAGATTTCTAAAGCCGATAAGATCCCTAAACCAAGTAATGAAAATATTGATAGGGACGAGTCTAATAAATGTTTTGGTTGTGAAGGTTATGGCCATAGGGCTTTTGAGTGCCCCACTAAACTAAGGAAAGAGGGTAAACGACCCATTTCATATAATGCGACCCTTAGTGATAGTGATAAGGAAGAGAAGCCCGAATCCCCCACTAAGAAAAATTTTGTGGCTTTTATGGCACATGTGAGTGATAATGAGAACTCATCGGATGATGAAATTATAGCACATGCCACTTCCAAGGTCATTGTACATGATTCTCTTATTTTTGATGATAGTGAGAGTGAAAAAGAAGAAGAGAGTGAAAATGAAGATGAGGTTAATATGAGTGAACTTCAAAATGCTTTTCATGAATTATATAAAGAATCTATTAAATTGAAAAGAGCTAATTTGAAGTTAGAAGCGAGTTTAAAAGAAAGTGTCAAGGTCATTGATGAAAGTGCCTTAATAGAAGACCTTAGGACACATCAGAGAACTCTTCAAGAGAAGCTTAACTATGTAGAAGGCGAGAGAGATAGCCTTAGGGGTTTAATGGAATCCTTGAAAAAGGAGCTTCTTGCTTTTGAAGAGCGTAATTCTTTACTAGAATCTAACATTGTAGAATTGGAAAATAAATTAAAAGATTCTAGTAATGTCAAATTTGATTTGGAATGTCGTTCAGAAAAACTAGATAAAATGTTAGGAACGGTCCAAATTAAAAATGACACTTTTGGTTTAGGCTTCAATTCTTGTAATGATTTTAACCCTAAAGTCAAAACCAATGTTTTAGGAGAATCCTCTAGGAATGCATTTAATGATCACTCCTTAGATAAATCTTTTCGACATGTTCTCACTTGTACACATTGTGGTCGACAAGGTCATCTTAGGAAATTTTGTTTAGATCTTAAACGAATTCCTAGAAAATCCCATAGTAAAGTAACCACGATAGCTAACGTTCCTACACCCCAAGATAGTAATTCTTCATTAATTTGTGTTAGGAAATCCGACTTGGTTGCCTTACAAAATAGGGATTTTGATTCTCATTTACTTACACATGCTTCCTCCCTTGCTAAATCTAAAGGATGAATGTGTTAGTGTTTGCATACTTTAGCTTTTGTACTTCATGCTATATTCACATGCTAAATGTATGCTTGTTTAGTCATTTTCTAGTCATTGCCTTATTTCATATCACATGCTAGAAATTATGACTTGTTTATCTTTTTGTATTATATTTTGTGGTTGAATCGACTGCATAATATAAAAAGATTTTTGTTTCTCATTTGTGTTTTATTTATTTCATTTAAGCTTAATGAAATATACAAATGATTTTTGTTTGTCCTTTTGAGTAAATATTTATTTTTGTTTAAAAATGTTAAAAACTCAAAAAGATTTTGTTTTGTGTGTATTTTTGTTTGACACACTTTATGTGGCATATATTTGTGTTTGAATCCTATCGTTTACGCTTCCATGTGGCTAGAACTTTTGGTTTAGATTTTCAATCCTTAAAATGTTCTTTACCATGTTTTATATGGAGTAGTTGGATTTTGTATTGTTTAAATGGATTCTATTTCTATATGCCTCTATTCACACATGCACGAGCTCTTTTGAAATCTTAATGTCACATGTTATATTTGAGCTTTTTGAGGTGTTCTCCTATCAATCTAGTCATCTGCATATCCATGACCTAGGAGGACTAGTGCATGTCAAAATCCGTTGCATGTGAGATTTGTGTGAAAAATGAAAACATGATAAATTCATATATGCACGGGGAAGGGCTCCGAAAGGATGAATTAAATCCTTTGCGATTGTAAGCCACCGTTGATTGGATCTAAAAGAAATACGTGATCCAAAGGCCTAAAAACAGAATATTTGGCATTAAACAAAAAGCAATTGCCAAGGCCTAGGTTTGTTTGATATATTCATTCACAAACAAAAGAATATATATGCTCATTGAGGGAGAATTGGATGGTATATCAACGGTTTGCACAATGTCCGTTTATCCTAGTTGTCTTTAATGTCATGACTCTATTTGGTTTGTAGAATCATCATCATGCTAGGCTTGTATGCATTGTGTATGTTTGTTCATTGAGTTCAATCTTTATATTGTCACATGAGGTTATATTTAACTGTGATGAAGTTTGCAATCAAATGAGAACTCCGTGAACGTTTCTTAAGTGTTTGGGTCTAAATTTAATTGTTGCTTGTTCACACCCCTACACTTCCGTTTCCATATGACACATTTTTGCCATACAAGTGTGCAAACTTATTGTATTTTGTGTCATGTGTGTGTTTATATCTATATATATATGCAAGTGGTTCATTGATATATTTCTAGTATATATATATATGATATTTGTTTGTCTTTGCCTTGCTTTTAATTGCCCATATGCTTTCATGTCTTAACACTTTATCCTTTGCCTATTCCCGAACATAAAGGGGGAGAATGATGATAGGGGGAGAAATGGTATCTAATCCTATTATTATCGTATCTTCGTTTGGGGGAGATTTATCTTAGGGGGAGACGTCTTTCTAAGTAGGTCATGTGTTTAAAGGGAGAATTAATTTTAGGGGGAGTAATTAATTAATTGCATTTAATATTTTGATATTCCCTATGCATTTGATGAGTTTGCTTAAGTGTGCAGGAATTATTCTAAAGCGGCATCTTTCTATGGCAAAGAGGTTGATCCTTGGGTTGAGTCAAGATTGGGCGGGTTATGTTTTGAGTCTAGTAGAGCTTGACGACCCTTTAGTATTTTTGTTTGGTTTTTGTCCCGGAATAGCCAAAGGGGGAGATTTGTAAGGACACAAATTTCCAATTGAGTCCATATATAGTTTTGGCTCAATTCCGGACAAAAACATTTATTCATAGGATTTTATTTGATTGTAATATTCAAGACCTATGAAGTGTATGTTGAAGACGTTGCGGCAAAGAACTTAAAGTTTCATCAAAATGCCGTAGTTTATGTGCCTCGTTTGTACGTCATCAACTTAGGTTCCATGCTCCCAAGGTATGAATGTAATTATATGTATATAGGAGCTTGGAACAATGTTTATTTGGGTGTTAGGTTTAATAAAAGCCATGTTTATTTCAGAAATAATTTAAAAAAAAAGAACTTTATATTAATATATATAAATGTTTCTGGGCCAAAATAGAATTTAACAAAAATTTCTGAAACTCGTTCGAAATTTCGTTCGAACGAGATTTTTCGTTCGAACCAAACTTCGTTCGAACGAGACTGCTTTCTAACCTAACTGGTCAGTCGTTAGATAAGTCGTTCGAACGACTTTCTCGTTCTAACGAGATATCTAACGAGGTTCTAACGAGCCCAGGCTGGTCGCTCGTTAGAAACCTCGTTCGAACGACAGTCAAAGTCGTTCGAACGAGAATGTCAGGCGGGAACAGTTTTGAGCAGTTTTTTGGCAGTTTTCTCCCATGATCCCCACTTGTTTTTTAACCAACTTTTTCCAGCCTTATGAGGGACGGGAATCACATTTTTCCTTCTAACTTTTCCATTCCATATCCAACTCTTAGAGAGAGTTTGAGAGCAAATTTAATTAGGGAAAATGTTCATGTTTTGAGTGTTAATTTTTAATGGAAAATTCATACACACTCTAGTTTACACCCATTGTTGTTTATTCCAAGTTCAATATATACATATCCTTACTTGGAGTTTTTGGCACCGGTTCTCTCTACCGAATTCAAGAGACGTTTCGGGTTTGCTTCTACACCCCATCACAAAGAAGACCTTTGTTGAGATTCTACCCGTTTGGAGAAAGGCTCCATGTTCGGGTGACGGTGACCGTTTAAAGTCCCATCGGTGTATTCCGAGACCGCGGTGGAGGTCCGTTGGTTATCCGCTAATTGGAGGTTGATACAAGAAGGAGCATCACGGCTTGAGAGGGTTCGAGTTTAGGAAGTAAGTCTTTTGTCTTGTATTCTGTAATTCCGTTTTTAGTGGATTTGAGGCTAGGGCCGTCCCGAGGTTTTTTTTCCCGTTAGTGGGTTTTTCCTCGTACATCGCGGTGTTGTGTGACTTTGATTATTTTATCTTGCTCATCATTTAGAACGCATGCTTTAGGTTTAATTCAAGATAAAATCGGGTTTAATTATCACACTCATTTAATTTGGGACTTAAATTAAATATTGGGTAAAATTGGTTTATTCAAGTCACTTGCTTTAATATGGTTTCGCCTAACTTTGGATATAATTGTTAATCATGACTTAGGCAAATACTAGGACTTGAATTATGTTGTTTTAATTTGTTTCTTAAGATATTAAAACCCGGCCTTGTTGTTGTTTTGTGGAACCATCACTTGTATTTCACGCTTCCGCATTTGTTTTAAAAGGAAATTAAATATTTTTAATTTGAGATTATTAATCACCGGGGATCCAACTGCGTTTACATACCTAATTACGACGTGAGAAGAGTTGAAAACTTTAATGTATATAAATCGGGGACTTATAAGCGTATGATATTAAATGATGATACAAGAACGAGAAGTATACCTCTATTAATATATTGAGATATCTAAGATGTGTGAATGCTTAGTATATGTAGTTATCTGTGTATGACACACCTACCGTACTTGCTATCATGGGAGGTCGGCGTTCGATCAGGGCCATCTAATCTTTGTGTGCCTATGGGAGGGATTTAGTTTGGTACCTCGAGGACATAGGTCAGAGAAGGGCTTATTGAGAAGCACTGTTCTAAAAAACCCGCCTAGGCTCCGCCTAGGCTTAAGGCTTGGGCGAAACGCCTCGCCTTAAGTTTTTTACGCCTTATGCTTAGTAAAACTTTTAAGGGGCACTTTTTTCTAAAAACAACAATACTTTAGTGAAACGATATCGCCTTTTAAAGAATTTTTTAACTAACCGGACCATTATCTCATCCAAAATAATCAAATAGTATTTTAATTTTCATATATTCAGACATATTTTTATGATATGTACAATTTTAGTATTTTAATAGCCTTGTTATGGTGTAAAAATATTAAAATATATTAATAAGGGCTAAACGCCTTTTTACGCTTAAACCCGCCTATGCTTCTAAGGCTTGAGGCTTGACCTCCACGCCTCGATCACGCCCCGCGTTTTTTAGAACCTTGTTGAGAAGTTAATAAGTCTGTTGAGCATGGGAACGTAGGTATATGCGTGACCCATGTGATGTGAACTATGTTCGCCTCCTTTATGGGTGATTGTTGTCATTTGAGAACGATTCCTGAGAGATTCGAAATGCGTGGTCCTTATGTACGTGATGTACCGGGATTGGATAGCAGAGTATGTGTACACTGTAGCTTAGTCTCGGGGTGCTAGTATTGTATATTTATGATGAGAATAATATACTGTAAATTGAAATGCACTGTCAAGTATAAATGTGAGTATAAATAATAGCAACGTTTTCGTAAAGATAAAAATGGAAATCCTCTAGTAAGTAGTATTACTAATATGGGAAACCGAGAAGAAATGTAAGACACTCTGTTTAATTGAAGATGCCGGAATTAAGTTGTGAATCGTATAATAATGTTAGATTTTATATTAGACTAGTTAAGTATGAGAATAACTAGAATGGGTACGAGTACGATAGGAGTGCATAATTAGTTGAGAGGTGAGGAACTCATGTGAGTGCACACACTATCATGTACTTTATATTCACTGTTTAATGATATTAAACACTTGCTATATTTTAAACTGTTTTCACAATCGGGCTCTGACGGACCCGTTTGCTTCCAAATATATTTTCTTCTAAAAACCATTTAGGTGCCCAGCCATAAGGACACCAAGCATAGGAGTTCCATTCAGGTGACGTACTGTAACTGCTGTGGAAGTTACAGGACCTTGACAGTAAACGCCTCCATTTTCGATCTTGACTCTATATTATCAGATTTTCTCATCTGTTGGGCATGTCTCCCTATTTTCTTTTAGAGATACTTTATCTATTCAGTTATTTCAGATTTTGGGTTGTAATTAATTTAGGGATGCGGACTTGGTATTTGTTTATTTCAGTACTCGGATTGTTGTGAGGAGTATTCCTCCAGATTCATTATTATTTTATGGTTATTCTATTGTGACTATGTTGTGGTGGTTATGTTAGCATTTCATAATCTACTTATTGCATGTTAATTGGATTTAATTAAAATTGACAACTCACTTTTAAATATTAGGTGGATAGTAATTGTTAAAACGTATTTCGACAGTGATGCTATGAACTGAACCAACTTGGCATTTTGTATTAATTTGATAAAGGAGTAGCTACCCGGTATTTAATTAGTGGGGGTGTCACAGGTGGTATCAGAGCATCAGGTTCTAGTGTCCTTTAGGATCTGTGCGGCTTATTATGCTTCCAAGCATAGCTTTCTTTGATATAGTGCCCTATGTTTAGGATTGTTGATTCCGTTGGTGAGATTTCGTTCTCCTGCTTAGATATATATGATAGTGAATCTTATTTACAATCGCGTGTGTTCGTGATCCAAACAAAGTATTACGTCAAGAGAAGACAAGTATGCGAGCAGCATGAGGCACGGATCAGTTGAGGTTATTAAATTTATTAGAGAAGGATGACCGTAGTTGAAGTCTCCCATATTATGGTACGGAAGTTCAGGACAGTATAGACAGCTAAGGCGCGACTTGTGATTTCCAGGTACCAACTGTAGTAGGAGTGGGGTCAAATGAGACTCACCCAACAAGGTTGGAATGGGAGAGAAAGAGTAAGTGAAACATTGAAGATAACCAACAGTGGAAATACTCGAAATACAGAGATGGTGGGTGCTAGCCAAACTAATAATATATTCAAAGGCTTAGACATATGTCGGGGTATGGCCAATCGGGAGTGAAAATCTGGGGTAAATTTTTTTTCTTGGCTCGTAAGAACGGAATTTCAATGGTGAGAGGCAATCACCACACTAAGAAGTGGAATGTGACGTCGAGAGAAGGCGTACACGTATGGTTTGACCATAAGGTCTTTCACCAGATATTCAGGGTGAAAGGAAAATGTTATTATGAACTCACATAAGAGGGTCGGACAGAGGTCACTTTGTGAGAAGAAATTTAATTATTTAGCGAACCTTACACCGGGTGAAGTAGGTGAAAAGAGAAGATGATATTTAGGGAGAAATTACCTATAAAAATAATTGTTAACTCTTCTAGGAAATTCTGCTTGGACGGACAATGCAGATGGTAATTATGTCGGGTAGTGTTAATTCGGAGGTAAACGTTTTCTTGGGTGGGGGAGAGGCAAGAATCGAGGATCTTTATAGAGTATGACTGGGAAAAGGGTGTTGGAGAAGCACCACAAGGGGAAGACTCAACGGGAAACTCGTTAAAATGATTCTAATAGCTGAATTATTACCGAGAGATGGTGGTTTCAGTAAGAGATGTGGAAACTAGTCACGTGTTCCTGAGGTTCGTTAAGCTAAGGGAACAATGGAAGTAGTCAACAGAGCCAAAATTACCAACGTCCGAGAGAAGGACCACCTTAATATGGTCAGTGTGACCGAAGATAAGTGGAGTATGTGTAGAGGTATTTTGTGGGAAGTGAAACCCATGCATTATAAATGTTTTCCGATGCAAGTGTAAGGATAAAGGTATTGTGCCTAAAAGGCATCAGTTATTGAAATATTCGGTTTGATACGGACATGTGTGTTAAGTGCAGGAACCATTTGAGCCACCAGGATGATTGTCAGGATAGAAGTATGAGTTATATCCTCAGATGATGTTGCATATTGGTTGTGGCATGAAGGAGTTACTACATTTATTATTATGGTTATTTTTGCTTAAGAGTAGAGTATAGAGAGTATCGATAAATATTTTATTATTTATGTGAATATTTTCCCATATAGTGTGGGGTTATCTTTATTGTCATCCGCGGAGGATGAATGGGTATATTGATAGTGGTATATACTATATTGGAACTACTAGTATTAGTGTTGCGATTACGAGTATGATATTATCCTAATTATGGTTTTATAATATGCTCATACCGATAGTGTGCTGGTATTGCAAGTTTATCGGGGTTACTACCTTGAGGTAGAAGGTTTTGATCTGGCGAGGCCCCATATTTGAGAGGGTCGGGCTCGTAATTGTATATATATATATATATATATATATATATATATTGTTGTGATTTCAAAAAGTATAATGGTCTCGGATATTTAATCCCAGTTTGCGTAGGGATTTACTTGGTATAATTCGTATATAATTGGTTTACTAGTTAGTGAAAAGATTTAGCTAGTTATTATAATTAACGCTCAGGATGTAGTAATAAGAAGAGTGCATTGTTTTATCACCCTTTAGAGAGTTGGGACTTTATGCTCATAGTTGTGTGTCTGGGGACGGAATTTTTGGAGCCCCGATTATATTTGCATGTTGTATATGGAATGTGATTACCATCAATGTCAAGAGAAAATGTCTTTCGGAAAGAATTACTTATTTAAGTGTAATTGAGGAAGGAGATGTAACTTTGTTGTTAAGAGACGGGAATGTAGGGGTACATGTTATGGACTGAGGGCTTAACGGATCCCGATGACCAATAATGTTAGGTAGTAGTGTATCGGGGGGGTTCCTTGTTTGGATTTTTCTTTGCGAGGCATCCCACGCATGAAACTTAGCGTAAGGTTGGTAGTAGGGAGATGTTTGACCATTCGTCCATAAATGTGATACCTCGATCATTATGTAGGTAAGTAGTTATAACGGGAAGTTAACAAGGTAAATTACGATGTAAGGACAGTAGAGCCAGTTGTTAGATTTCAAATTTAGAGGTGATTGGGAACACCCAAGTGGTATAGCCACGTTGAAAATGCAGCGGCAATAAAGAGTCTAGATTACGTATGAAGCGTAGATAATGTTTAAAACCGTATGAGTGAGTTATAAGGGGTGTAGACATCTTGGTTTGCTAATGTAGTAATCGTCGGAAGAAGGGATATAGATGGGATTAAACGTCACAAGTGAAGGTGTTAATAAATATCATGTGCAACCAGTGTAACAAGTCCGAATTTGGTGAAAAGGCAGTGGAAAGCCATTTAATAAGGGGTGTCTTTTGAGAAGGCAAATATTTAATTATTATGGACAATTTGGAGTAGAGTTCCAACCAATCGAATGTTGAGGGTGACTCAAGAGTAAATAGAATGAGCATGTCAATTGGGTATAAAGGGTCCATATGTGCACAACGTGGTGTATATTGCAAGGGTCGAAACTTTTAGCATACGTCGAGAGGAGAAAATTAAGTATCACTTAACGGGAAGTATTATACGTGAAAGTCAACATTGAAAGGGGTATAATAAGTACTATATCGGTTGGGGGAAGATGATCAACCAGATAATTTTGTATCAAGCCGACGAATACAGGGATGGAAGAGTCAAGTTGGTAAATTTTCTAAAGGGGTTGCCAACTTATAGATAAGTATCGAGTTCCTTCAAATATGTGGGACAGGTTGTCCAGAGGGAGAGAAATTGTATATATTTGGGTGATTTACACTATGGGATAATGGACACACCAGGAAGTGGTCCTACACAGTATTATTAAATACTAAGAGGAAATCCACGAAAGCCACCTTCAACGTGGGGTAACAAGAAGTTGTGGGATTACATTTCGATTGGAGAAGGCTGTATCACCTATAGCCCGAGGTGTAGGCGCATGGTGATTAACGACTGGTGGATTGTATGAAAGAAATTTTGGATTCATTGTGATCTTTTCATTTTCAAATCGGGTATAAGTAGTAAGTGAGGTATATTGTGGTAATGGGGAGAATATATTAACTAATGGTAGAATTGGGGGAAAGCACCCGTATCTATTTATAGTGGACTAGGTGCTTACAAATGTTTTGTGTAACACCAATCGGCTGAAGTGGTTTTCCCTTGTGTAAAGATCACGACACCGAGAACAAAGATTCAACGAATGGGCAAAAGTAGTCAGATGTTTTATTGATTTTCTTCCAGAGTAGGAGATTGTTTTTTTGATAAACGCGAGAGTCAATGCGTAGTAAGGTGCGAACTCACAATAATACTCAGATAATGCGGCCATTGATGTATAGGCAATATTTTTATTATTCGAATGTTGTTTAGTAAGTGCACAACGTGAAATGCATTCATTGAAGTGTAACCCTATAATTGATAAAGTATCAAGTCTGTTAAGCAAGCTTGTTGTGAAGCGAGGGCTTTAGTGATTGGGCCTTTCTTTCTATTTTTGTTTTGATTACTGGAGGAAATAAAAAAATTTCAACTAGGCCTTACTTTTTGAGTTTCGGGACAAAATTCCGTTATTAGGGGTAAAGTATGTAATACCCCGTATTTTTATGGCTTTTAATTATGAGGTTAATTAAATGGCATTACTTTTAATTATGGGATATATTAAATAAATTTCGGATAATTAATTGAAATATTAATTCGGATTTAAAATGCTAGCGGGACGAGAGTTAGTATTTGGTATTATTATGTTGTGGAATATTACTGAGTGATTATGGTAATATGTGATCATCAATTTTATTAAAATTATCGTGAGTTGAAAATACGGCAGTTTCGATAATTAAGTCTTCACGATGCCCATTCCAAAGAAAAACACTTTTTACCATGGACTCAATTTCATCCAAAATTAAGGGGAAAAACTAAAATCCCGGGCCAAATTTGTCCCACCAATTGATAACCCATCCTGGGTAATTATCTTTTAAAGAATTTGGGCACAAAACAAAAAACCATGTATGTTTGTGCTCAGTATTTTGATAATAAAAAGCTTTAGTCCAAGCCTGGACATAAACCCAATAATTATAGGATGCAGTATGCGAACTTAATTTTCGCGCTTTCAAAGGATGAATTCCCCATTCTCGGGGACCAATAAACTGTTTTAAAACAGCCTTGCTATAAGCAATAGGAGACTTGAAATTATTCTGGTGTTTATTAGTATGATTAAACACAACAGATTCAGTCTCAGTGAGAATCGCCTCATATACCGTCCGGTATTTTCCTTCTTCCACATCATAATTATGTGTATCAAGGTAAAGGGACTTAATTTCCCATGGGGAAGACATCTGCTTCTCGTCCTCATCATTGAGGATAAGTATTAATTCCGAAGTCCTTTTATTAGGAATGAAATCATACTTAATTGTTTCCAAGACCTCTTTGGTAGATTTCTTTTTGTTAAAGGGGTTTAGAGGAGGGGTATTCTTCCCTCTGTTCTGCGCGCTCTGGTGAAGAAATTCCATGTAATCCTGTATCGGAGGATATTGATCATCATTGATCACCATCTTTTCTTTTCCAGGCCTTTGGTGGGATTGCCCACGGCCTCTGCCACGCCCTCTAGAGGGGCCACTCATTGATTCTGCAAAAACTCCCTGGTTAGAAAATCAGGAAGATAATTGTTTTCACCTTTGATATGCTCGATATCAAAGTCAAAGGCAGATAAATTTGCTTTCCATATGGCAAAAATATGTGTTGAAACAATATTTTCATCTTATTTTTGCAAAACATGTTTAACAGTACTACAATCAATTCATAGTAAAAATTTCTGATTTAATAAATCATTTTGAAATTTTGAAAAGCAGGTAACATTTGAAAGAATTGCACTATCCTGTGCAAGATGGAGTATTTTTCCAATACTTAAAAAAATAGGGAGTAGTGTCCCTTCTCCAATTTTTTGCCCTAAGAATTGAATATAAAAAAAAAATATTTTAGGGGCGGAGATAACTAAACCATTAGTTTTAATCACATCTTTAAAGATTTTAAGATGTCTAAAATGCTGATCAATCGATTGTGAAAAGATGAGGATATCATCAATATAGACAATGGAAAAATCAGAATAAGGATTAAAAATATCGTTCATGATATTTTGAAATTCAAAAGGGGCATTTTTAAGCCCAAAAGGCAAAATATTCCATTGGTAATGGCCAAATGGAACCACAAAGGCAGTTTTATACCTATCTTGTGGGGCAATTTGGATCTGCCAATATCCAGATTTTAAATCAAATTTGGAAAAGATAGTTGCAGAGTTAAGCCTATCAAGTAAATCCATTTTGTTAGGAATTGGATATCTTATCCATTGCAAAACATTATTAAGAGGCTTATAATTAATAACAAGCCTAGGAACACCTCGTTCCTTCTCAGCAGCCTTGTTAACATAACAATCAGTACAACTCCAAGGAGAATAACTTTTAGTTATAAGCTTTTTATCTAAAAGACTCTGAATCTCATTCTTACAAAGGTCAAGGAATTCAGTCTTCATTTGACTGGGTCTGGCCTTAGTAGGGATGGATTTTTCATTGAAATCATTTTCATAGGGAAGAGAAACAATATGTTTCTTTCTATCCCGAAAAGCATTAGGGATATCACTGCAAGCTTCTGTTATTAATTGATTTTTAACAACATTATTTTTTTGCATGATATTAGGAGACATCAATTTCTGTTTGATGTTTAGAAAAGAGATTTCTTTTTGAAGAAAATTTAAATGGTTTTCTTTGAAAATAATATTATTTGTCAAAGAGTTAATTTTCTTAATCTCAGGTCTGGTGATAAATTCAAAAAAAATTCTTTGGTTTTGAGTAGTGGTATATATGCCACTAGAATCAATTTTATCAATTGGCATAAGCATTGATAAAAAAAGGAGTACCTAGTATTATCTGCTGAGATAAATCGCCAATAAGTAAAAAGGTACTGTCTAAACAAATTCCATTGTTACAGATGGCAACCTTAGTTAATTTGTATCGGATGCCCATGCTATCACCACTAGCATTAAACACGGATTGAGTAGTCTTCTCAAAGTATTCAGTAGGAACAATTCCTTCTTGAATACAATTCATATCAGCACTGCTATCAATAAGGGCAATGATGTTACTCAAAGTAAACTCTTTGTTGGTAACTAAGTTAACAGTAGTATACCACTTCTGTCTTGGTACACGGCTGATAACACCCAAATAATCCACAGAATCTTCAGTGTTAACAGTAGCACTTGAAGTTTCTGGATTAGAATGCTTATAGGCATTCTTGAGATGAGCGATCTCAATTCGCATGTTATTATGCTGATCCTTAAGTTGTCTTAACTCATTTTTAAGGGTATTGACTTCATGCCTTAGATCATTTAGAGTAGCAGGCTTGTTAAATTCTCCAGCCTTTTCTAAGTGATTAAGCACCTACTTAAGGTTGTACTCATTATAAAGGGGATTTGAAGAACTAGGAATATTTTCCTGGTCATAACAAGTCTTAATAAGTTTGAGCTTAATGTCAGGGTCAGTAACCTGATTAATAATATCAATCATAGTCTGTTACTGACTTGTAAGGACATTAAGACTTAATCCATTTAATTGAATTATGGATTGGAGATGATCGCATCTCTTGGTCAAAGCATTACATTGGCAATCTCCTTTCTCGGAGATGTCTGAGTCACTAGAGCTTTGGATTTGGTAAAGCTCACGTCGCTCTCAGAGGAGTCCTCTAGCTCTTCAGAGGAACTAGAATTAAGCAAAAGCTTGCTTAATTGGGTCTTCAGATGTTCGTCAATCTGAAAGTTGTTAATTTTAGTTTCCATTTTGCATTTGTTTGCATAATGGCCGTACTTCCCACATTTAAAACATTTGGGGTTGGATTTGTTAGGTTTCTTTCTAATAAATTTATTTTTAGGAGTTTCTTCCTTAACATTTTTATAATGTTTCTTTTTACGTTTATAAGGTTTTTTAGAAACTTTCTTGTTTCCATGGGAGACTTTACGATTGGAAGTCTCACAATTATTGTAAGTAAATTGGTCACAAAATTCTCCTAATTCTTTCTTTCCAGAAAGATTATGTTTCTTAAGCTGTCTCTGAAGCTTAAGGTCATTGCAAAGAGAAAGACCCTCTTGAATGACAACACTTATAAGTTGACCATAAGTGTAATTGGAGTAATTAATAGAGATGATATCGTTAGCTTCTCTTAACTTCTTACGAACTTTCTCAGCAAAGAAAGTAGGAAGGCCATCGATGAATTTGGCTTACCAATGCTCAGAGTTTCCATCAGCTCTCTGAGTTACCCTAGCAAGGAACACATCCTTGTACCATCTGAACTGGCTAAGGGTAGGACATTTCAGATTTTGAAGTAACTCTCTGTTACGTTCTTTTTGGTAATCGCCACTGCCAATAAAGTGATGAATGATAGTGAGCATTAGGGTATAAACAGAGTCCTGTATTCCCTGGTCTTGCATATGTTCATTTTTGACAATTTTTACGGCATTAAGAATTTCATTTCTTTCGTTTTCAGTGATAATTTTTCCCCACCAACCTCTAAGGGTTCCAGTAAATCCAGCAGTGATCATTTGAGCAATGCTATGATTAGAAGCATCATTATGCTTGCATATGGTGGAATACATGGACATCTGATGAATCATCTCATAAATTTGAGATTCAGATTTTCCATCGAGGTTCCAGTCATATATGGATTTACCATGAAAAGTGTTTTGCATCACAGTGCTTTCTTCAAAAAGGAGGTCCTGAGGAGTTGGTCGATGATAGTAATTTCTAGCAGGACCAATATTACCAATATTATTACTATAAGTAATTTTATTGATATGATCTCCAGGATTTCCGAAAGAAAGTTCAAATCCCTGAACTTCTTTTAAAGGGATGTCTGATTCTGAATCAGAATCATTATGGGCTAAAGTGTTAAGTTTTAACCCTTTGAGATCTTTCTCGATCTCTTTGAGTTGGGACATAAACTCCGTTTTACTACCCATTTTAAAACCTTTAACTTCAATGGGAGGTTGAATTATAGGTTTGTCAAGACTTTTAGTAAAGTCTGGGGGATTCCTAGCAGTATTGTGTAACTGAAGGTTCTCAATTCTATTGAGCTGCTTACCTATCGTGGTAAGGATAAGGTTAGTATAATTACCTTGTTTATAAAGCGGGTTTAACATATTCTGATATGTGAAAACTTTATCTTCCGTTTCAAGGTTAAGAAAGGCATTAGTTTCTAACCTAGGGGAACTACCGCTTTTACTGGTGCTACCAATTTCAATAGAAAGGGGTTCAGTAGGAGGGTGAACAGTAGATATAACCTGTTTATTCACCGTGGTCCATTTCGTCAAATGTTTTTCATCAGTTTTAAGAGTCTATTTATTCTCAGTTTCAAGAACAAAAAGATGCTTATCTTTAGAAAACATTTGTAACCAAACCACAAAAGAAGTAACCAATTGGTTTTCTTCAACCCAGTTATAAAATTTATTTTTATAACATTCAAGTTCATACTTGTTGTATTTATTAAAGTACCAAGTTCTAAAGCTAGCATATCCTGGCAAATTGAACTCAGCACTGATCTCTTTCCTGTTTATTGTAAAAACCATAAAAAAGGAAAGGGGTTAAAGTCTGACATTCATTTCAGACGGCATAGGGGATTCTCTACACTGAGAAGTACTCTTCTCATAAATACCATGAGGTATTTGGTCATTGGTAAAAATACCATGAAGATTCATATCGTCTTGATATGATTGGTTTCTAAGTTTTTCTTCACAAACAGAATGTCGTGAAGCAGATGGAGGATAGGTAACAAAATGGGTTCTAGAGGAATGATCTCTAGAGGATTGACACCTATTTAATTTCCTAAAGTTTAGGAAAACATCCCCATCTTTGTCCTAAATAATGTCTTCAACATCATTATTCTGACGAGGTTGAAGAGGAACAGCATTTTTATAGCCCAAGTCTCTGGGAAATCAATTTCGTCCCAACTTATAGTTCTAGGTGTGTGAACATTAGAATCTATAAGGTGCGTGTCAATTAACACAGTTTTACCAAAAGGACTTAATTGTTTAATATTGGGAGCCATAGTATTCATTACTTTGTAATAAATTCTATAGATAATCCCAATAGTTTTCGATCCAGGAAGAAAATTATAACCTTTAGTTTGAACCCTAAGACTCAAAGCTTTAAAAAGGTGCATGTCTGACAAAGACAAAGTTATGTTTGGAAACACATCAAAATAGACAGGTCCATTACATAGACTAGTCTCAATTGCTCCCATCAAAGATTGTCTAAAATTAGTACATCTACCATCACGTAGAGTAGCTTGTAGACAGGCGTTCATACTAGAGAGGGTCAAGGGTTTAAAAGCAATTTGAATTAAACCAACATGAATAAAATGATAATTTTTATCTTTTATATGATATTTAAGATCATCCCATTTAAAGAGCTCGATAGACTTATCTTTCTCGTTAAGACTAATGGTTTGTTCCATAGTCTTTATAGCTTACTTGCTACGAAAGTTATACCAGTTAGTATTATAAATGGTTTTAGGCTGGACCTTAGGAATATTCCACCTGTTCAGATCCTTCTGAACATCAAATTCGATCAAAGAAGAGTTCTTCATGAACTCTTGTGAGGTGTGTGTATCCATGGGGTTAAGTTCCATAATACAACTGTTAATATTTAGAATAGTAATAAACTCATGATCTGAAATTGGAAAATAATATGCAAACCAAAATTCTAGATTTAGATGAAGATAATAAGCCGAATTAGAAATCACTTCTGACACCCAGTGGTCAACGATTTACTTCGGGAATAAGCCTCAACGCCACACAGGCAAACACGACAACCCATTTACGGGACAAATACCAGTCCATATCAAAATCAGATTTCTATTTCTCCTGATTATATTCATATAAATTAGATTTTTAATGTGAATAGTAAATTAATATTCACGCCGGTGAACAGTAATTTACTATTCATCTAAACAGTAAGTTACTGTTACGGCATACATTTCAGACCATAACTATTACTAGCCTAAACATTAACATACTGTTTAGACAATCATGGCTCTGATACCATAAAAGAGAGGATCAATATGCGGAAATAAAACTGGAATATTATTACAAAACAAACTTAATTGACACGCACCTTATAGATTCTAATGTTCACACACCTAGAACTATAAGTTGGGACAAAATTGATTTCCCAGACTTGAAACGGAAGCTAAAGTTGTCACATATCAGAATATGTTAAACCTTCTTTATAAACAAGGTAATTATACTAACCTTATCCTTACCACGATAGGTAAGCAGCTCAATATAATTGAGAACCTTCAGTTACACAATACTGCTAGGAATCCCCCAGACTTTACTAAAAGTCTTGTCAAACCTATAATTCAACCACCCATTGAAGTTAAAGGTTTTAAAATGGGCACAAAAACGGAGTTTATGCCCCAACTCAAAGAGATCGAGAAAGATCTCAAAGGGTTAAAACATAACACTTTATCCCATGATGCTTCTGAATCAGAATCAGATATCCCTTTAAAATAAGTTCAAGGATTTGAACTTTCTTTCGGAAATCCTGGAGATCATATCAATAAAATTACTTATAGTAATAATATTGGTAATATTGGTCCTGCTAGAAATTACTATCATCGACCAACTCCTCAGGACCTCCTTTTTGAAGAAAGCACTGTGATGCAAAACACTTTTCATGGTAAATCCATATATGACTGGAACCTCGATGGAAAATATGAATCTCAAATTTATGAGATAATTCATCAGATGTCCATGTATTCCACCATATGCAAGCATAATGATGCTTCTGATCATAGCATTGCTCAAATGATCACTGCTGGATTTACTAGAACCCTTAGAGGTTGGTGGGGAAACATTATCACTGAAAATGAAAGAAATGAAATTCTTAATGCCGTAAAAATTATCAAAAATGAACATATGCAAGACCAGGGAATACAGGACTCTGTTTATACCCTAATGCTCGCTATCATTCATCACTTTGTTGGCAGTGGCGATTACCAAAAAGAACGTAACCTAGAGTTACTTCAAAATCTGAAATGTCCTACCCTTAGCCAGTTCAGATGGTACAAGAATGTCTTCCTTGCTAGGGTCACTCAGAGAGCTGACGGCAACTCTGAGCATTGGAAAGCCAAATTCATCGATGGCCTTCCTACTTTCTTTGCTGAGAAAGTTCGTAAGAAGTTAAGAGAAGCTAACGATAGCATCTCTATTAATTACTCCAATTACACTTATGGTCAACTTATAAGTGTTGTCATTCAAGAGGGTCTTTCTCTTTGCAATGACCTTAAGCTTCAGAGACAACTTAAGAAACATAATCTTTCTGGAAAGAAAGAATTAGGAGAATTTTGTGACCAATTTGCTTACAATACTCCTGAGACTTCCAATCGTAAAGTCTCCCATAGAAACAAGAAAGTTTCTAAAAAACCTTATAAACGTAAAAAGAAACATTATAAAAATGTTAAGGAAGAAACTCCTAAAAAGAAATTTGTTAGAAAGAAACCTAATAAATCCAACCCCAAATGTTTTAAATGTGAGAAGTACGGCCATTATGAAAACAAATGCAAAATGGAAACTAAAATTAACAACCTTCATATTGACGAACATCTGAAGACCCAATTAAGCAAGCTTTTGCTTAATTCCAGTTCCTCTGAAGATCTAGAGGACTCCTCTGAGAGCGACGATGAGCTTTACCAAATCCAAAGCTCTAGTGACTCAGACATCTCCGAGAAAGGAGATTGCCAATGTAATGCTTTGACCAAGAGATGCGATCATCTCCAATCCATAATTCAATTAAATGGATTAAGTCTTAATGTCCTCATAAGTCAGCAACAGACTATGATTGATATTATTAATCAGGTTACTGACCCTGACATTAAGCTCTAACTTATTAAGACTTGTTATGACCAGGAAAATATTCCTAGTTTTTCAAATTCCCTTTCTAATGAGTACAGCCTTCACGAGGTGCTTAATCTCTTAGAAAAGGCTGGAGAATTTAACAAGCCTGCTACTCTTAATGATCTAAGACATGAAGTCAATACCCTTAAAAATGAGTTAAGAAAACTTAAGGATCAACATAATAACATGCAAATTGAGATAGCTCATCTCAAGAATGCCTATAATCATTCTAATCCAGAAACTTCAAGTGCTACTCCTAACACTGAAGATTCAGTGGATTATTTGGGTGTTATCAGCAGAGTACCAAGCCAAAAGGGGTACACTACTGTTAACTTAGTTATCAACGAAGAATTTACTTTGAGTAACATCATTGCCCTTGTTGATAGCGGTGTTGATATGAATTGTATTCAAGAAGGAATTGTTCCTACTGAATACTTTGAGAAGACTACTCAATCCTTGTTTAATGCTAGTGGTGATAGCATGGGCATCCGATACAAATTAACTAAGGTTGCCATCTGTAACAATGGAATTTGTTTAGATAGTACCTTTTTACTTATTGGCGATTTATCGCAGCAGATAATACTAGGTACTCCTTTTTTATCAATGCTTATGCCAATTGATAAAATTGATTCTAGTGGCATATATACCACTACTCAAAACCAAAGAATTGTTTTTGAATTTATCACCAGACCTGAGATTAAGAAAATTAACTCTTTGACAAATAATATTATTTTCAAAGAAAACCATTTAAATTTTCTTCAAAAAGAAATCTCTTTTCTAAGCATTAAACAGAAATTGATGTCTCCTAATATCATGCAAAAAATTAATGTTGTTAAAAATCAATTAATAACAGAAGCTTGCAGTGATATCCCTAATGCTTTTCGGGATAGAAAGAAACATATTGTTTCTCTTCCCTATGAAAATGATTTCAATGAAAAATCCATCCCTACTAAGGCCAGACCCAGTCAAATGAAGACTGAATTCCTTGACCTTTGTAAGAATGAGATTCAGAGTCTTTTAGATAAAAAGCTTATAACTAAAAGTTATTCTCCTTGGAGTTGTACTGATTGTTATGTTAACAAGGCTGCTGAGAAGGAACGAGGTGTTCCTAGGCTTGTTATTAATTATAAGCCTCTTAATAATGTTTTGCAATGGATAAGATATCCAATTCCTGACAAAATGGATTTACTTGATAGGCTTAACTCTGCAACTATCTTTTCCAAATTTGATTTAAAATCTGGATATTGGCAGATCCAAATTGCCCCACAAGATAGGTATAAAACTTCCTTTGTGGTTCCATTTGGCCATTACCAATGGAATATTTTGCCTTTTGGGCTTAAAAATGCCCCTTTTGAATTTCAAAATATCATGAACGATATTTTTAATCCTTATTCTGATTTTTCCATTGTCTATATTGATGATATCCTCATCTTTTCACAATCGATTGATCAGCATTTTAGACATCTTAAAATCTTTAAAGATGTGATTAAAACTAATGGTTTAGTTATCTCCGCCCCTAAAATAATTTTTTTTTATATTCAATTCTTAGGGCAAAAAATTGGAGAAGGGACACTACTCCCTATTTTTTTAAGTATTGGAAAAATACTCCATCTTGCACAGGATAGTGCAATTCTTTCAAATGTTACCTGCTTTTCAAAATTTCAAAATGATTTATTAAATCAGAAATTTTTACTACGAATTGATTGTAGTACTGTTAAACAGGTTTTGCAAAAATAAGATGAAAATATTGTTTCAAAACATATTTTTGCCATATGGAAAGGAAATTTATCTGCCTTTGACTTTGATATCGAGCATATCAAAGGTGAAAACAATTATCTTCCTGATTTTCTAACCAGGGAGTTTTTGCAGAATCAATGAGTGGCCCCTCTAGAGGGCGTGGCAGAGGCCGTGGGCAATCCCACCAAAGGCCTGGAAAAGAAAAGATGGTGATCAATGATGATCAATATCCTCCGATACAGGATTACATGGAATTTCTTCACCAGAGCGCGCAGAACAGAGGGAAGAATACCCCTCCTCTAAACCCCTTTAACAAAAAGAAATCTACCAAAGAGGTCTTGGAAACAATTAAGTATGATTTCATTCCTAATAAAAGGACTTCGGAATTAATACTTATCCTCAATGATGAGGACGAGAAGCAGATGTCTTCCCCATGGGAAATTAAGTCCCTTTACCTTGATACACATAATTATGATGTGCAAGAAGGAAAATACCGGACGGTATATGAGGCGATTCTCACTGAGACTGAATCTGTTGTGTTTAATCATACTAATAAACACCAGAATAATTTCAAGTCTCCTATTGGTTATAGCAAGGCTGTTTTAAAACAGTTTATTGGTCCCCGAGAATGGGGAATTCATCCTTTGGAAGCGCGAAAATTAAGTTCGCATACTGCATCCTATAATTATTGGGATTATTTCCAGGCTTGGACTAAAGCTTTTTATTATCAAAATACTGAGCACAAACATACATGGTTTTTTGTTTTGTGCCCAAATTCTTTAAAAGATAATTACCCAAGATGGGTTATCAATTGGTGGGACAAATTTGGCCCGGGATTTTAGTTTTTCCCTGATGAAATTTCCAAAGAAAAACACTTTTTACCTTGGACTCAATTTCATCCAAAATTAAGGGAAAAAACTAAAATCCCAGTAGGACTCAATACCCTACTCTTTTTTACCGAGATCGGTATTCCTTGGATCTCTAGATTGGATCTGCAATGTAGAGTTAACAATCTCAATGTTCCTCTACTTGAAAGAATATTTTTCTACAGATGGTGGAGTGGTGTTGACACTACTAATACCATTTTAAAAATAAAAGAAAGCTTAAAGCACCACATGGCTTTGGTTGATGATTCACCACCTCCAGCTGCACAGATGTCACCAGTTTTTAATCCAATCAAGGATTTAAAATATTCTATTAAGATGAAATTTCCTAAAGCCACTGAGCAGGAGTTACTTCAGAAGTTTTTGAATACACCCAAAGCCAATTCAGATCGGCTTTTGATTTTCCTGGAATGAATACCAATGCTCTCGACGATGATTCTAATTCCATTCCTCTACCATCAGATGATGATACATCCATGACCTCTGTCAAGAAGGATAATCCTTTCTTTTGCCTTGCCGGAGAGTCCCAAAACCCAGAAGATGATGAGTTTATTGGTGACATGTTCAACACCAACTTACCTACTAAACCAACAATGGAGGCATTCTTTAACTCACTGAGTTATGCCTTTCCAACTCGAAGATTGGATGGTACCTTTCCTAATCCGGACCCAGAGGATGGCCTAGATGATTTGAGATGAATGGCCCACCTGACCCCAGCAGCCGACGCATATCGACAAAAGACTTTGTCGATTGAATATTTTGGGTCCCAATGACCCCACTCACCTACCATCCGAAGACAAAAGACTTTGTCAATCGAATATTACGGGTCCCACTGACCCCACTCACCTACCTGCCGACACTACTAGACAAGAGACTTTGCCTGGCTCGAATAATTTTGGGTCCCATTTGGCCCCACATAGGGACTATTCCCTCTTGTATAAATTGAGGACTCCGCTGCCTCATTTGGTATCACTTACTTTACATCTCTCTCTCTCGCTCTCTAAATTTGTATTAAGCTTGTGGACTTGCCAGCCTTATTTCGGTGAACTCTTAAGTTTGTAAGTTTTTAAGTTTGTTTTGTAATAATATTCCAGTTTTATTTCCGCATATTGATCCTCTCTTTTATGTAGTTTTTAAGTTTGTTTTGTAATAATATGTGGAAATAAAACTGGAATATTATTACAAAACAAACTTAAAAACTACTTATTTCCTTTTAGAGATACTTTATCTATTCAGTTATTTCAGATTTTGGGTTGTAATTAATTTAGTGATGCGGACTTGGTATTTGTTTATTTCAGTACTCGGATTGTTGTGAGGAGTATTCCTCCAGATTCATTATTATTTTATGGTTATTCTATTGTGACTATATTGTGGTGGTTATGTTAGCATTTCATAATCTACTTATTGCATGTTAATCGGATTTAATTAAAATTGACAACTCACTTTTAAATATTAGGTGGCTAGTAATTGTTAAAACGTATTTCGACAGTGATGCTATGAACTGAACCAACTTGGCATTTTGTATTAATTTGATAAAGGAGTAGCTAACCAGTATTTAATTAGTCGGGGTG
This sequence comes from Sambucus nigra, assembly GCA_949130495.1. Taxonomy (NCBI): domain Eukaryota; kingdom Viridiplantae; phylum Streptophyta; class Magnoliopsida; order Dipsacales; family Adoxaceae; genus Sambucus; species Sambucus nigra. The sequence goes on from OX422215.1 coordinate 218,694,380, forward strand.
TCACACAGAGCCACTTTCTAGGATCACTGACCTGAGAGTTCCCTCATTCCTATGGATTTTTATAATCAATTGGTTCGGCATACCCAAAGCTATCATTTCAAAAAATAAAATAAAATTCGATGGCCTTCGGATAAAAAATCTATGCGACGATTCAAAATTAAACACTACTACTCATTCCCTAGACAATCCAGATTTGATGGCCAAGTCGAAGTCACGAACTGAACACTTCTCCTTGGTATTAAGCCAGAGCTCAATAATTCCAAGGGCCTCTGGGTAGACAAACTAACCTTAGTCTTGTGGGAATATCAAATGACAACGAGGGGACCAATATGATATACTCCATTCACCTCCACTTAAGAAATTGAACTGATTTTACTAATTGAATTAGAGGTCTTAAGCTTGAGGGTATTTTCAAAAAAAGAATAACAATGAATGACTTCAAGATATTTTGAATCTATTGGATGAATGGAGGGAGGAAATGGCACGGAGGACTGCAATAATACAACAAAAAGTATCCCGATATGATGACTGAAGAGTAAAGAACTGGACATTCCATGTTAGCAACCCGATGCTAAGAAAAATAATGCAGCCAACCAAGAATCATACTCATAAAAAATTGGCAGACAAATGAAATGGGCCATATGTAGTGGCCCATATCGAGAATCTACAGGCTTAAAGATCAAGAAGGCCGAGCCCTTCCACGTCCATGAAATGTTGAAAACTTAAAGTGATACTCTCAATAGTGGAGGGCTGGAAGGTGGAGGTAAATACAGTTCGATAGTAGAGATGTATCTTTCATTTCTCATCCATTTCAATTTCAAGTTGTATCCTTTGTTAGACTTTATTATGATACATCTTTGTTTCATATCTTGAATTTTATTCTCTATAAAAACATTATCAATACAGAATGCCTTTTTTTTACTATTGTTTCTATATATGATCAAGTCTCCAGTAAATTGTAATTATCCTACCCACCCAAGCATTCGATTAGTAGAAGATTACTAACCAACCACTAGGAGGAACAAGGATAACAATAAATATGCCTTTTCCATGCCCTTAATGTGACAACCCGTATATAACTATGATAAATTATATTTAAATCATGCTTATCTTATATGATATGAATAATGTGTTATTATTATATCTAATGTTAAGTGATTATGTTTATTATAATCCTACTTTCCTAAATCATGAAAGGTCGAATTATTGACAAACACAAAATTTTGTTTTTTCGTGTAGAAATGTTCCTGTTAGAGACTAGTTTTGACCTTTATAAAATTATAAATGACTTGAGGTGAAAACTAGATAGTTGTAGGCATGTTAGTTAGGGTTGTATAACAACAAACGGATCATCAAATGGATGCCCGAGTAAAGAGTTATACTGAATTTACGAACAAGGGGCAAACCTGTCCATTCCCTTTAAGTGGTAATTTGTCTTTTATTAAACCAAATGGTTTAATTTGATTGGTTGGCTTGGGAGGCAGCCTTGGCCGACTTAAAACTCTCCCTCTAACTTATTTCTTCATCAAATTAAGCCCTAGGTTCAGTTTCAAGTGTTGTTAGCTTGAGGAAATAGAAAGTTGATGTCTAGGAAGAAAAAGTGAGGAGAAAAAGTGTAGAAAAATTCGTAGAAATTACGTAAAAGCCCTGGAGGTAATCCTAATTGTAATTCTTGTTATTTATCTTATATTATTGATTTATGTGATATAAATCATCATAGGTTTACGAAAGTTTCATCCCTTTATATATATGTATGGTTAGATGCAAGTTTATGTTAAGTTGAATGTAGAAACCCTTAAAATTGCATTGTATTGAAACCCCTTGTATTAAAACTTTCATATATCTTTGTGTGCTTATTGGAATTGATAAATTATAATTGTATATGAAATTAGACTCATATATTTACATCATATCCTAAAATTAGAATTTATCTCCTTGTGGTTAGGCCGTAATGATGATTTCAAGTTGGTACATAGTTGCTATTTGTATACTTGATTTCGGTATAACCTAAGTTTAGTCAAGATTTTGAGATAGCAAATGAAGTCCAAATATTATGAAACTTTAATTATGTACTATGAAGTATGTGTAATGGAAATTGTTCGAAAATCATTGAAAGTTATGTTGTAGAAAAATTATGAAAATTCTTGCAAGTTGAAGGAAGAATAGAGGAGCTTGTAGGGCAGATTTCTTGTGTTGTAAAGAAATGGTCATAACTTGCTCTAGGAAGCTTAAAAAATTACACTGTCACTTGTACTGGAAATTATATTCATATATGTTTTCATATTGATAAGTTTGGACCCATGTATTTATATAATTTAGGAATATATGATGGTTAAGTATGTAGTACAATAATTTCAGGCCATACTGGATACCCCTTGGATGAATGTTTGTATTTCATCCTTACAAAGGGTACTTTCAGTACATGTTTCATGTGTATATACCTTGAGAAGTTTAATTTCATGTTTACTTGACTTTGGTCATAAATTCCTTATAAGGTATTTCCTACGGTTGAATGTCCATAACCTTATCAACATGTATATCATTGTTTTGCCTTACTTATGTTTTATGGAATGCGACTTAATTGGAATTATATTATTGATGTATAGTCATGGAAAGTTACATAATTGTGTTAGGATAATATTTATGATTGAGGTTCAGTACTGATTTAGTTATATTGACGGGTGTAAGGTCTAATCAACCCAGTTCAGCTCCACCAGAAGGAAACGTGAATACATAGTTGTCAACCAAGGTGAGTGTACTCACTGGAATGATGTATTTGTATACTATTACGAATATGATCATAATGTTATGAATGTGAAATTGTTCATTTCGGTTTACTGAAATGGGAGGTTACTCCCCGACCCGGAATGGGGGAGATTTGTCTATTAATGACAAGGTGTTACTCCTCGACCAGGAATGGGGGAGAATTGTCTATTTAGACAGGATATGTGAATCATGATTCAAAAAAGTTGGTCATTCATTATGAATGAGACAGATAAGTTAATACATAATTATATGGACATGATTTATTGCATTTAAATTTATGCAGTAGTATAGTAGTGATGCATTCACTGGGCTATTTTGCTCATGGTTCCTATGTTCACATTTTTTAGGAACGCGATGTCACTGCCAAATCTAGGAAGTCGGGTTAGGTTAGCCAGGAATGGGAGAAACAAATATTTTGTTTAAATGTAAATGATGTAATTAAGTTAAATTTTCCTTCAAGTAAGTTTGTATAAGTGTGACTGCTCTGATGTTGTAAAAAGGTTTTCAGATATATGGATTTATAATGATGACTCTGAAATTAAAGCTCTTATTTATGGTTTGGTTAAATTAATCATGGTTTGACTCACTTTGACTTTCAAACTTATTTATAAGTAACTAGGTTGGGGTTTGTCAGCTTTTGGTATCAGAGCCTAGGTTTTTAGGGGTTCTGCAGTGAGAAGAGTCTAGATTTGGCAGTGAATGTTAGAAATATCTTTTATTTGATACTAACGATTATGTTAGGAAAGATATGTATATCTGCATGTTGTTATATCTTTGATTCATTTCAGATATAAGAGAATGGAACGAGGGAATGTAAATGTGAGAATAGAAGATGATGCTTCAAATATTCCAGCAGAAGTGGAGGTTGAGCAACCTGTTCAGATAAATGTGGAACCCGAGCCAGAAAAACTAACAGATATGCAAAAAATGGCACGTGCTATGACGCTAATGGCAGAGAAGCAAGCTAGATTTATGGCCCAGATAGAAGAACAATAGGCCAGGAAACTAGAGGCACATGCATTGGCTAGGGATGAGGAGGTGATACACTGGGAAGAAAGAAGTACTTCACATGAGAAATTTATTAAGATGAACCCACCATCGTTCGAAGGAGCAGTTGATCCCGCAGAGGCAGGAGTCTGGGTTAAAGAGATTGAACTTATCTTCGGAGTAATGAGAATGCCTGAAAATCAACGAGTGATCTTGGCGACGTACATGCTAAAAGGAGAATCTAAATATTGGTGGGTTGCCACAAAACATTTGTTGATTACTCTAGGAGGGGGTAATGTGATCTCATGGGATGATTTTGTCAAAGCTTTGTATGATAAGTATTTTTCCCCAATGTATCAAAAACAAAAGGAGAAGGAATACTTCATGTTGAATCAGGGGAGCATGACAGTTAGAGAATACGAAGCTAAAATTACAGTCTTATCTTGATTTGCTTCGAGGTTTATAGAAAATGAGGAAGACATGTGTAGCCAATTTCTTGACGGACTTGAGTTAGTTATTAAATCAAGGTTGTCGGCTTTAGAGACTGTTAACTATTCAGCCTTGGTGAACAAAGCCATTCTAGTAGAAAAGGACGTGAATGAAGCAAGAGGGAATCGAGAACGAAGTGTAAAGAGAAGCAGATTCAATCCAAGTTATCAAAAAGGTAGTGATACAGAATATTCAAGACTTGGAGGGCAGAAATTTCAGCATGGTAGAGGTATGGGAGGTGGGTTGCAGAAGGGTGAGGCTAGTAGTGGAAGAGGTTCAGGAGCTTCAGTGCAAGGAGATTCGAATGTTTGTTTCTTTCGTGGGACATCGGGTCATGTAAAGAGACATTGCCCAAAGCTACTGATATAGAATGTTTCAACTGTCATCATAAGGGCCATCTGAGAAAGAATTGTCCGATGTTATCAAGAGCGGTTTCAGTTAGTAGTGTGGGGACTCATAAGGGATCCTCTCCAGGCAGTGCCACCAGGGGGAGAGGTAAAAAACAAGCAACTGGATCGAGGGCAGGAGGAAGAGTGTTTGCGATGACGCTGCAAGATGCCCATGCTACACCTAAAGTGGTTACAGGTAAACTTTCTATTGCAAATAAATATCTATATGCACTCATTGATCCTGGATCTACACATTCATTCGTAGCATTGCATATTGTTTCATATTTGGGTAGACCATGTTCATTTCTCAATTGTGCCTTATATATTTCTACCCCAAGGGAATGTGTAATTCTGGTGGAGCATGTTTAAAAAGATTGTGTCTTACGAATGGGTGAGCGATATTTCTATGTTGATTTGATACCATTGACCATTCGGGATTTTGATATTATATTGGGGATGGATTGTTTATCATCGTATCATGCTTCCATTGATTGTTTTCGCAAAGAAGTTACATTTCATTTGCCTGGTGAACCTGAGTTCCAGTTTATAGGAGAAAGGAATGTTGTCCCTAATTGTCTTATCTCAGCAATTAAGAGCAGAAAGTTATTGAGTAAAGGTTGTACATGGTATTTGGCTTATCTTGTTGATACTAGTAAAGAGACAGTTAAAATTCAAGATATACCAGTGGTTAGAGAGTTTTCTCACGTCTTCCCAGAGGAATTGCCAGGATTGCCACCCGATAGGGAAGTATAGTTTTCTATTGAATTTATTCCAGGTACTGGTCCAATTTCTCTTGCTCCATATAGAATGGCACCAGTGGAGTTGAAGGAATTAAAAGTGCAATTACAAGATCTGATAACCAAAGGTTTCATTCGCCTTAGTGTTTCACCATGGGGAGCTCCGGTGTTATGTAACAACCCGAGGTCTTGGAGACGAATATTTATTTGTTTTGGGAGAAATAAATATTATTTTTATTGGAGAAATAATTAAACTAGCAATTGAGGTCAAAATTTAGAGTCGTTAGAAAGTATGTTGAATGGCAATTCTGAGGGTACCATAGTGTCCGGAAGGGTCGAGAAAGTCGAAATGACTGTACTTGGGGTCTATTTGGGTTCCGAAATAAATTAGGACCGTTTGACTCGAATTAAAGTTACCGAGTCATTTAAAGTGTGTATTATCATTTAAAGATGTGTACCTTCGGAGATTAGGCTCATTAAGCCTACAAAGAGAGAAATAGAAATAAAGAAAGAGAAAAGAAGAAAAAAGAAGAAAAGGAAGGAGAAAAGAGAGAGAAAGAGGATTTCCGGGCAAATACGCGATCTCAAGGCGGATTCAGACCCTACAAACCCGAGGCAAGTGATTAAACATGCTAAATAATTGTTGTGTACTAATTATTGCATGATTTGTGGATTGAATTTTGGGTTTTAGGTTTAAATTGTTAAAACCTAACTTTTGGGAAAACCTTAGATTTGTAGTGTATAAATGATTTTAAGGTTAGAAATTGGTTTATATGTGTTCTTGGATGAATATTAATGTTGTATTTGTGATTGGGTTGGATGAAAATGGTTGGAAGATGATTAAAATGATTTTTGGGTATTTTGGGTTAAGAAGAAAATTGCCCATTTCGTAGCTTGCTGCACTTGCCGAATCGATTCACCCCTACCGAATCAATTCGGTCTGTTGCAGATTGCCTAGGTCTTTAGGGCCGAATCGATTTGCCCCTTTGCGAATCGATTCGGTATGTAGCAGACTCCCAGGTCCTTTGGACCGAATCGATTCGGATGGGCCGAATCGATTCGTTTCTGGGCCGAATCGATTCGAAAACAGAGGAATTTTTGGAAGATGTTTTCTAAGGAGAATTTCATCCCATTTTGTTCGACGTTATCGATTTGGGGCCTCTATATGAGACATGTGGAGTATGTTTTGGAGACTTTTAGAGGGTTTCCATCGTACGGAATTATGGGAGTCATATTAATTAAAGTTGAGGATTACCGATTAGAGATTTTGGTATATTCTAAGTGGGGAAGCCCACCTTGATTTGGAGATTCGACTTGGGGATGATAATTACAATTATATGAATAAATGAGACAAATTTAGAGATAATGGATTTTAGAATCCAATCCCAAATAGGATAACTTTTAAAAGGTTCATAAACTGAATTGAACCCTAAAATGGATGGAGAATCATAAATGCTATTTGATGGGCATACGGATATAGAAATATCCTTATTGATGATTGATTTAGGAGATATCTCACACTAATTGAGGTGCATTAGGATATAGAATATCCTTAACTTAAATAGAATTGAAAGACAATTCATACTAGAAGCAACATGAGAGCTTCAAGCGAGAATTAGTAGCATATACTAAGTGGGGTAAATGTGTGAGTATTGACGATTGGTGTATCATGAGAGAGATATACTAAACAATGATGTTAATCAAATTGCGCCAAAGAGCGTATAATGAAAATGAAAATGATTGTTGCAGGTATACCTTATACAATGGTATATCTATATTATGTGGGATGTATGTATACCTTATATGATGGTGTATATACATGTTAAGCATACCCCCTCCTTGCTATCATTGGGAAGTTTCGTGCGTAGAGGGTGAGCATTCTGACTAGAAAATCAGGATGTGGATATTCCCCAGGTCATAGTCGTCCTTTGTGGTCAGCAAATGACATATATATATACATTTATTTATTTTGGGGGTGAAAGGTCTGGGGTATGTGTCGCTCTCACTTGCCGGTTAGGAACTATGACCGCTTCCCGGACATTGTGTGCGTGGGTAAATCACGAGGTGGGTGTCGTTGAACCCCACCAGGTGGCCCCAGTTTGCTACGTATATGGGCCGCTGGAAGATGATAGCATGTGAGCCTGCGTCCTTCGAGTTATAGCTCGGTTGGATGGTTATTATTGCTTGTGTTTGTACTTGGGTGTCAAGGTCATAATGGACCTCAACGACCTACATTGCCAGGATTAGTGTATCGGGGGGGTTCTTTGTTTGGATTTCGCCTCGGTGAGACGTCCACGCACGAACCACAGTATAATGTTGGAACTTGGGGATAAGTTTAGTCCTTAATGCTCATAATTATCTATATATATATATATATATATATATATATCACCTATCCCGACGATCGACAGTGCCAAGAGTAGTGTAGCGGGGGGGTTCCTTGTTTGGATTTCGCCTCGGCGAGACGTCCCACGCATGAAACGCCGTGTACTGTTGAAAATTGGGAATATTAATTAATTAAAATGGGAAAATAATTTGGGTTACATGCATCATGCATTGAGGGCATAATGAGCCTCGAGGATTAATACGGTCAGAAGTAGTGTAACGGGGGGGTTCCTTGTTTGGATTTCGCCTCGGCGAGACGTCCCACGCACGAAACGCAGTGCCGTGTTGAGAATCGAGAGGAGTTTAGTCTTTATATTCATGATGCTAATAACTCATATATAATTACTGTAATAATTATATATATGGTTTCATGCCTTGTAAGGGCATCACTAGAATATAAAATTCTAGTAAATGAGATTGTTAATGTATTGTGATAATGTGGACATGATTGGATCAAGTAACTTTATATGATCAATAAATGAACATTATAAAGATAACTATAACGATTATATTAAAGTTAATAATTATAACTTTTAATTGTGGAAACAAATGTATTGGGAGATAGGTTAGATGATTTCACTTAAATACTTCTTTTGGGTTTAAGTTAGAATCCTCTTACCTAAATTAGAATCGGACATCCATTTGGAGATCACGTGCATACTCTTAGTGCGCGCTTTAGATGAGAGGTGAGTTGAATTATTATGGAGAGTTCGATTCCAGCTAAATCATGTAATAATGCATTTATAATTATTATGCATTTTAATACACTTGCTATAAAATATTTTTCAAACTCGGGCTCTGACCCGTTTATATTTCCTCCTCCATGTATATATATTGTATTACTTCAGGTGTTCCTCCGCAAGGACGCCTTTGATGTTATCCATCCAGGGTATTTGTGGAGCTGTGGCAGTAGCGGACTGTTGCGGCACTTTGCTTTAGTTGACTCCTATCTTTTTATATCTAGATTAGGATTCAGTTTGTATATTGAGTTAGTATTCAAGTGTTGTAGATTAACACTTTCATATTTCATTATCAGATTATTGTATTGTCTGTTACCCGACAACATATTCGGGTATTTCATTGTTGAGATTTTGTAGTACAATGTATTGTACTCTTTCATTATTGTGCATGCACACTTCACTCATCATAGTTAGATGTTTATTGTTGGTTGAGTTGCATTATTGGTTTTGTTGTTGCTGTTAAATGTAAAAGTTTTAAATTTTTGACAATTCGCACTTAACGATTTCGAGTAGTTAGCCTTATATTATGGTGCTTAGTAGTTGATGTTGAGACTGTGCCATCTGAGATACCTGGTTTATTATAGTATAGGGCTGGCCACCCGTTATTATTTGGAGCCGGTTGTCACATGTTATTTGTGAAAAATAAAGATGGGACAATGCGATTATGTATTGATTATCGGAAATTGAATAAGGTGACCATTAGAAACAAGTACCCTCTACCTTGTATCGATGACTTCTTTGACCAATTATAGGGGGCTACTGTATTTTTGAAGATTGATTTGAGATCGGGGTACCACCAACTGAAAGTGAAGGATAGTGATATTTCCAAAACAACTTTTCGGACTCGATATGGGCACTATGAGTTTTTGGTGATGCCATTTGGATTAACTAATGCTCCAGTAGTTTTTATGGATTTGATGAATCGGGTATTCCACCCTTTCATTGATTCATTTGTGATTGTATTCATAGACGATGTGTTGATTTACTCGCGTAGCATGGAGGAACATGAGAAGCATTTGAGACTTGTATTTCAGATTTTGAGAGAGAAGAAATTGTTTGCTAAATTCAGCAAGTGTGAGTTTTGGTTGAATGAAATTGTGTTTTAGGGAACGTTATCTCGGGAAATGGGATATATGTTGATCCGAAGAAGGTGGAAGCAATTCTTGAATGGGAGAGTCCTAATAATGTGACAGAAATTAGGAGTTTCCTAGGAGTGGCAGGCTACTATCACAGATTTATTAAAGGGTTTTCATCAATAGCATTACCATTAACAAAGTTGACTCGTAAAGAAGTGAAGTTTGTATGGGATGAAGAATGCGAGAGGAGTTTTAAAGAATTAAAGAATCGGTTGGTTTTAACCCCTATACTTACTATTCCATATGGGAATGAGTCTTTTGTGACCTATACAGACGCTTCATTTCAAGGGTTAGGATGTGTTCTTATGCAGAATGGGAAGGTAATAGCATATGCTTCCAGACAATTAAAGACGCATGAATGAAATTACCCCACACACGATTTGGAGCTAGCGGCCATTGTTTTTTCTTTAAAGTTGTGGCGACATTACTTGTATGGAGAAACTTGTGAGATATTTACGGATCATCAAAGTTTGAAATACTTGTTTACACAGAAAGAACTGAATTTGAGACAGAGGCGTTGGATAGAGCTGATTAAAGACTATGACTGTACCATTCATCATCATCATGGGAAGGCCAATGTAGTAGCAGATGCTTTGAGTCAAAAATCATCAGGGATTCTTGGTTGCATACAGTGTGCCCGTGTTGGAAATATTATTGACTTGGCATCGATGGGGATTGAATTGAAGTTTTCAAAAAGTGGAGGATTATTAGCAAATGTCACAGTGAGACCTTTATTGGCCGAATGCATACGAAATTTGTAGACCAGTAATCCGTTCCTTGAGAAGAAGAAACAAGATGTCCTGGATGGTAAAGAGAGTGACTTTGAAATTAAGAATGATGAATTGTTGTGTTATAAAAATAGGATTTGTGTACCGAATGATCCACCCTTAAAGAAATATATATTAGAAGAGGCACATAGTTTTATTTACTCTATGCATCCGGGAGGTACCAAAATGTACAGAGATTTGAAAGAATATTACTGGTGGAATAATATGAAACGTGAGATTGCAGAGTTCGTAGCTAAATGTTTAGTATGCCAGCAAGTGAAAGCAGAGCATCAGAAGCCGGCAGGATTATTGCAGTCTTTGCCTATTCCGGAATGGAAGTGGGAGCATATAACGATGGACTTTGTTACAGGATTACCCCGGTCACCAAAGGGTCATGATTCTATTTGGGTGATTATAGAACGATTGACGAAGTTAGCACATTTTCTTCCAGTTAAGACCACCTACACTGTTGACAAGTATGCACGTATGTACGTTGATGAGATTATCCGTTTACATAGGGCACCAGTGTCAATTGTATCAGATAGAGATCCAACGTTCACTTCTAAGTTTTGGCCTCGTCTCCAGAATTCTATGGGCACAAGAGTGAAGTTCAGCACTGCGTTTCATCCACAAACTGGTGGGAAATCAGAAAGGATGATTCAAATATTAGAAGACATGTTACGAGCCTGTGTATTTGACTTCAAAGGTAGTTGGGATGAATTTTTGCCATTGATGGAATTTTCATATAATAATAGTTATCAGTCAACTATTGGTATGGCTCCTTATGAAGCTTTATACGGGAGGAGATGTAGAATGCCTTTGTGTTGGGATGAAGTGGGGGAAAGGAAAATATTGGGTCCTGAATTAATAGATGTGATGACTGAAAAGATTAAAATTATTCGGGAACGGATAAAGATAGCACAAAGTAGGCAGAAATTTTATGCAGGTAAGAGGAAGTAACCATTGGAATTTGAAAAGGGAGATTTTGTATTCCTGCGTATTTCACCGTGGAAAGGCGTTATGAGATTTGGTAAAAAGGGGAAACTAAGTCCAAGATACATTAGACCATATGAGGTGTTGAAAAGAATTGGGCCCCTGGATTATAGATTAGCATTACCTCCAGATTTATCCCGTTTGCATGATGTGTTTCACGTATCGATGCTTCGTAAGTATTTGGCGGATCCATCTCATCAGTTGAAAACTCAACTAATTGAACTGAAGGAAGACTTGTCGTACATCGAGGAACCATTGGAAATTATTGATCATAAGGAGCAGGTATTGAGGAATAAAGTTATTCACTTAGTTAACGTTATGTGGATGAGCCATGGAGTTAAAGAAGAAACTTGGGAAACAGAGGATAGCATGAAGAAACAGTATCCCCATTTGTTTGGTAAGTGAACTTCATATTAAATTTCGGGGACGAAATTTTCTAAGGGGGGGAAGTTGTGACAACCCATATATAACTATGATAAATTATATTTAAATCATGCTTATCTTATGTGATATGAATAATGTGTTATTAGTATATCTAATGTTAAGTGATTATGTTTATTATAATCCTACTTTCCTAAATCATGAAAGGTCGAATTATTTACAAACACAAAATTTTGTTTTTTTGGTAGAAATGTTCCTGTCAGAGACTAGTTTTGACCTTTATAACATTATAAATGACTTGAGGTGAAAACTATATAGTTGTAGAAATGTTAGTTAGGGTTGTAACACAACAAACGGATCATCAAATGGATGCCCAAGTAAAGAGTTATACTGAATTTACGAATAAGGGGAAAATTTGTCCATTTCCTTTAAGTGGTAATTTGTCTTTTATTAAACCAAATGGTTTAATTTGATTGGTTGGCTTGGGAGGCAGCCTTGGCCAACTTAAAACTGTCCCTCTAACTTATTTCTTCATTAAATTAAGCCCTAGGTTCAGTTTCAAATGTTGTTAGCTTGAGGAAATAGAAAGTTGATGTTTAGGAAGAAAAAGTGAGGAGAAAAAGTGTAAAAAAATTCGTAGAAATTACGTAAAAGCCCTGGAGGTAATCCTAATTGCAATTCTTGTTATTTATCTTATATTACTGATTTATATGATATAAATCATCATAGGTTTACGAAAGTTTCATCCCTTTATATAGATGCATGGTTAGATGCAAGTTTATGTTAAGTTGAATGTAGAAACCCTTAAAATTGCATTGTATTGAAACCCCTTGTATTCAAACTTTCATATCTCTTTGTGTTCTTATTGGAATTGAGAAATTACAATTGTATATGAAATTAGACTCATATATTTACATCATATCATAAAATTAGAATTTATCTCCTTGTGGTTAGGCCGTAATAATGATTTCAAGTTGGTACATGGTTGTTGTTTGTATACTTGATTTCGGTATGACCTAAGTTTAGTCAAGCTTTTGAGATAGCAAATGAAGTCAAAATATTATGAAACTTTAATTATGTACTATGAAGTATGTTTACTATAAATGGTTCGAAAATCATGGAAATTATGCTGTAGAAAAATTATGAAAATTCTTGCAAGTTGAAGGAACAATAGAGGAGCTTGTAGGGCAGATTTCTTGTGTTGTAAAGAAATGGTCATAACTTGCTCTAGGAAGCTTAAAAAATTACACCGTCACTTGTACTGGAAAGTATATTCATATATGTTTTCATATTGATAAATTTTGTGTATTTATACAATTTAGGAATATAGGATGGTTAATTATGTAGTACAATAATTTCAGGCCATACTGGAAACCCCTTGGATGAATGTTTGTATTTCATCCTTACAAAGGGTACTTTGAGTACATGTTTCATGTGTATATACCTTGAGAAGTATAATTTCATGTTTACTTGACTTTGGTCATAAATTCCTTATAAGGTATTTCCTACGGTTGAATGTTCGTAACCTTATCAACATGTATATCATTGTTTTGCCTTACTTATGTTTTATGGAATGCGACTTAATTGGAATTATATTATTAATGTATAGTCATGGAAAGTTACATAATTATGTTAGGATAATATTTATGATTGAGGTTCAGTACTGATTTAGTTGTATTAACAGGTGTAAGGTCTAATCAACCCAGTTCAGCTCCACCAGAAGGAAACGTGAATACATAGTTGTCAACCAAGGCGAGTGTACTCACTGGAATGATGTATTCATATACTATTATGAATATGATCATAATGTTATGAATGTGAAATTGTTCATTTCGGTTTACCGAAATGGGAGGTTACTCCCCGACCCGGAATGGGGGAGATTTGTCTATTAATGACAAGGGGTTACTCCTCGACCAGGAATGGGGGAGAATTGTCTATTTAGACAGGATATGTGAATCATGATTCGAAAAAGTTGGTCATTCATTATGAATGAGCCGGATAAGTTAATACATAATTATATGGACATGATTTATTTCATTTAAATTTATGCAATAGTATAGTAGTGATGCATTCACTGGGCTATTTTGCTCATGGTTCCTATGTTCACATTTTTCAGGAAACGCGATGTCACTGCCAAATCTAGGAAGTCGGGTTGGGTTAGCCAGGAATGGGAGAAACAAATATTTTGTTTAAATGTAAATGATGTAGTTAAGTTAAATTTTCCTTCAAGCAAGTTTGTATAAGTTTGACTGCTCTGATGTCGTAAAAAGGTTTTCAGATATATGGATTTATAATGATGACTCTGAAATTAAAGCTTGTGTTTATGGTTTGGTTAAATTAATCATGGTTTGACTCACTTTGACTTTCAAACTAATTTATAAGTAACTTGGTTGGGGTGTGTCACTTAACCTCCAAAAAACCAACTTGTCTGATCCCTAAGTTAACTCTACACCCCTAGATCTGATCCAATCTGCAAGGTGAGATTGTTCAAGTATGATAGGGTTAGCTCCGAGTCAAGAAGGTTCGTCTCCTATCACTTAGTTATTTAATATTAAAAGGAGGATAAAATTGGGGATTAATATGGAGGAAATTCTACTATACAATGAAAATTCTTATTTATAAAAAACTATTGATAAGAAGATAAATGGCCATTCGTACCACTATTTGTAAAAAACTTCCAGAGTATAAACAACATGGTTCATCAATTGCGTATAAAAAGTGGTCCACGTAACTTGTCTCGTAACCTGAACAAATCTCAAAACATAAACATAGGTCTATCCAATCATTAGGGATAACACGGTTCATCAACCGTGTATAAACAAATGGTCTGACAAAACTTGGTTTACCAATCGAGTATAGATAAATTTCTACATAACTTAGATCGTCATTTGAGTATAAATAACTTGATCGGTAACTTGATCAGCATGACTTGGTTCATCAACCATGACGGAGAAACTTATTGAATGTTTTCACCTAAAATAAATCATCTACACTAGTTTTCACCGATCGCTTTATCAATCCCAGTTGGCTTCAGATATTAGGAGGAAAAATGTTTATTTTAAAAAACAAGAAATCGGAGTACAAACAAAACAACTCATTCACCATGTATAATTAAATAATTGAGCATAACTTGGATTGATAATAAATATTTTAAATCATAAACAGTACAAAGCAATCGAAACATAATCCAAGCAAGAAGAGTACATACAAAAAAGAATGGCCAGACAAAAGTGAAATGTTGAGAGACCAAATCCAATAAAATATAATGTTTAATGGCCGAAGCCAATATTATATTTTGGGGAATGATAAATTCAAGGAGAGAGAAGAAAAAGACATGAGATAGAAGGTGGGGCAGGAATGGGCACACTCGCGGGAATGAAACCCATCTCCTCATGCATGGAAATATAAAGTCTTTATTCTCAAAAACTTTCGGGGTCCTCGAAGCAGTCAGCATTTTATGGTTGTAAAAGGTTGTTTTCCCCAAAATACTTTTTATAGGTATCAAGAGGGAACCTCACCTAGGTGGGGGTAGAAGCCTAGGTTAAGAGGGACCACTGCAAGGGTCCCTGCAAAAACTCAAGTTGAGAAGGAATCAATATTGAGAAGGACTTCCCCCGAGGTCTCCATACAAACTCGCGTTGAGAAGGAACCCCACCAAGGTGGCAGCAGAAGCCTACGTTGAGAGGGCCCCCCGCAAGGGTCCCTACAAAAACTAATGTTGAAAAGGAACCTCTATTTATAGGGACTTCCCTCAAGGTCCCAGCAGAAACTCACGTTGAGAAGGAACTTCAAGAGGGACCACTGCAAGGGTCCCTACAGAAACTCAAGTTGAGAAGGAACCTTTGTTAAGAGGGACTTCCCCCAAGGTCTTCGCAGAAACTCACGTTGAGAAGTAACTTCACTTAGATAATGGCAGAAGCCCAGGTTGAGAGGGACGACCGCAAGGGTCCCCGCAGAAACTCAGGTTGAGATGGAACCGTTGTTGAGAGGGACTTCCCCCAAGTTCTCCGCAAAAACTCATGTTGAGAAGGAAACCCACCAATGTAATAGTGTAAGCCTACTAGAGACGATGCATCGGCTACATTTATTGATATTGGACTTGCATGTGAGACTAATGCACACCCCTTTGATGATCTAATTATTCCCCGCACCACAATGGTGGACCCTGCTCTTGATATGGAGAATTCACCCTCTTAGGATCAAAAGATTCATGACCCTTCCGACAAACTTGGTGATACCACACTAGGTGTCGAGAATCGCGCTCAACTAGAAAATGTGGTTAGCTACTTTTTCTACACAACCATAGTCAAGCCCAAGAAAGTGAAGAAAGCACTCAAGGATGAGCATTGGATATATGATATGCAAGATAAATTGCCTTAATTTTGAAAGTACGATGTCTAGGAATTAGTCCCCTGGCCTAGAGACACTAATTTGATTGGTACCAAGTGGGTGTATAAGAACAAGATGGAGGCAAATGGTACCATTATTTGTAATAAGGCTAGATTGATGGCTCAAGGTTACACACAAATTGAGGGTGTAGACTTTAACGAGACATTCGCTCTTGTTGCTAGGCTTGAGTCCATCCGCTTACTACTCGCCATAGAATGTCATATACGATTTAAGTTATACCGAATGAATGTCAAGAGTGCATTCCTTAATGGCATTCTTTAGGAGAAGGTTTACGTGGAACAACCAAGGGGTTTGAAGACCCAAAGCACCCGAGACACGTCTTTTATTTCAAGAATGCCCCATCTCGTGTCTTTAAGAGGAGGAGTTGATATGATGTTATTTGTTCATAGAGAGGGTGGTGCTATATTTATGGCTCAAGTATATGTGGACGACATAGTCTTTGGATCCACGTATTCCAAACATACTCACACTTTAAAGGGGGAGATGTAAAGTGAATTTGAGATGAGCATGGTTAGTGAACTCACATATTTCTTAGGCCTCTAAGTGCGTCAACTTGATAATGGGATATTTATATCTCAATCTAAATATAGTAGGGACCTAGTAAAGAAGTTTGGTGCTAAGCACTCATACACACCCCATGAGTTCCTCGACTAAGCTTAGCAAAGAAACTATAGGCAAGGACGTCGAGCAAACACTTTATAGGAGTATGATAGGTAGTCTACTCTACTTGATCGCTAGCCGTCCCAACATAGCCTTTAGAGTTGGATTTTGTGCGCGTTACCAAGCGTCCCCAAAAGAGTCTCTCTAACACTTAAACACATTATCAAATACGTGATTGGAACTCTTTCTTATGGTATTTGGTATTTCTTTGATACCAATAACCGTTTGTCAGCTTATTCGGATACCTATTGGGTCAGGGATGTTGATGGTTGTAAAAGAACCTTGAGTGGATGATTTTTATTTGGGAGTGTTCATCTCGTGATTGAGCAAGAAGCAACACTTCATCTCTTTATCCACGACGAAGTTCGAGTACATTGTCGTCGAGAGTTGTTGCACATAACTCTTATGAATGAAGCAAATGTTGGAAGATTATGGGATTACTCGAGGCACAATGGCTATTTCCTTCGATCATACAAGTGCAATCCACATTTCTCGTAAGCCAGTCCAACATGCTCGTACGAAACATATTAGGATATATGAGCACTTTATTCGTGATCTAAGATCTTTTACTTGAACTTCATGAGTACCGAACGTCAATTAGCTGACATTTTCACTAAACTTTTAAATGCACTTAGATTTTAGGATTTTAGGAAGTCTTTGGTTATTTCTGTCAATGATTGAGTTTAGGTATTGTATTTAGTATAGAGTGATTATCATATTACTATCTTTTGTCTCTATTACTAGATTGTATTGTTATGTTTCTATCCTTTTAAAAAAATAAAAAAATATTTTCTTTAAATAAAATTCATAAAGATTTTTGTATTTTGCTTTACACCATAAATTGATGTGCATTTAAGATTTGAATCACAATTACATTCCATCCATTCATGTGACTTACTCATGGTGTTATGAGACTTGGCTACATTTTTTCGTGTACTTAATAAAGCATGTTTAGCATTTCGTTGTTCTTTGGTGATTACTTCCTTCATACTAAATTCTTTATATTTCTATTATTGCACACATGCATGAAACTTTTGAATATTGTACTTGTTTGTCATACATAAAATAAGGTGTTCTTATCTCAATCGTGCTTGATAACTAACCAAATGTACTTGGAACTAATTGTGCTTGTGAGAACCATTGCCCGAATTTCTTTTCTCGAAAAATTTGATTTTGTTTAAGCAATGGAAAAAGGCTACGAAAGAAGTAATCTTCTTTGCGATAAAGACTACCATTAACAAAACCTAAAAGATGATTTTGACACATAAAAACAAAAGCGTCAAGGGCAATTTTTGTTTCATTGATTCTTTGCTATCATAATCATTAGGATTTCTTCGAAAAATTTTGAGAGTTCGTGCTTAAAATGTAAGATTTTAATGGTGTTAT
Source organism: Sambucus nigra (assembly GCA_949130495.1). Lineage (NCBI taxonomy): Eukaryota > Viridiplantae > Streptophyta > Magnoliopsida > Dipsacales > Adoxaceae > Sambucus > Sambucus nigra. The sequence goes on from OX422215.1 coordinate 218,712,606, forward strand.
AAGTTGAAGATCAACGAGTTTGCGCAATAAACTTCCTTCAAAAACATTAAATAGTTTGGCGTTATAGATTTGAGAAGCATTAAAACTCATGGGATTTTGCATAAGTTGAGTCAATTTCACTTTGTTCAATAATTTTAAACCTAAGGTTGAATTGAGTTCTTTCTTTAGGAGTATCTCGTTGACTTCGTGCACCTCTGCTTCGAATGCCTATGTTGATTTTTCTGTGCTTTATGTCTACACAATTTCATCCCATTTCCATAATTAAGATATTTTCGTGCTACTCCATGGTGTGACTGTTTGTATTTGTACTTATACGTATATTTATATACTCAAAAAATTTGAAAAATTTTGAAAAATAATCTGGTACTCTTTAAAACCTCATCGCATGTTCTTAATTATTTATTTTTTGTGAAAATATTTCATATTTGGATTTGCGTGATGCTAACATTTCATGATTAGTTTCTAACCCTTTGTTTATTACGAATAAAAAGTGGGAGAACATACTGAGGGAGAGTTTTTTGTATTTTCTTTAAACTCTATGCATCACGATATTTCTTTTTCTTTATGTGTCTAGGTCATTTCCGCCTTGATGATTTCATGAACTACACGGTGAAGACTTTCAGTTGAAGACAATGTCAAAAGTGTATTTTTCTTTTTCGGGTTTAGGAGGGCATTAGTTGCACTTGTCTTAGGGGTTATCTATTTTCAGTTTGTGTTTTGTACCGGAATAACCAAATGGGAGATTTGTAAGAGAAAGTTTTATAATTTCTCATTATCTATTTTATTTTGGCATATTCTGTTACTTTTTCACGTAGATTCTTAAGAGCTTCAAATGAAGATAAGCTAGTGACCAAGAAACAATCGAAGATCGAATGTTGAGATTGTTATTACAATGATCGAGAAGGTATATGGTTTTGATTATGCATAAACACTTTATTCAGGGGTTGCTTTTATAAATTGTTCGAGGTTTGTTTTTAAAATGATTTTTCAAAAGAAAAATATTTTTATTTTTTAAGTCGTTCGAACAACTTTATGTCTTCATTCGAATGAGATCGAGAACTTCAAACGAATATCAAACTACATTTTTCTATTTACAAATCTAATATCATTCAAAGCTCATTCGAACGAGGTTAGCTATTCGTTGGAATGAGGTTTACCTTGGTTCGAATGAGGTCATGTTTTCGTTCGAACGAGGTTTGTCAAAATTTGTGCCGACTCGAAATTCATATTTTCAATTAAAAAAAAACATCTTGGGAACTGCTTTTCTCAAAACTTTTGATGAAATTTGTTTTCCCAGACATATCTAAAAGATAGGCAAACCCTAGTTTGTTTAAAACTCTTTTGTTTCACAAATCCAAACCCTTGAATGATTTGTTGAGAATTTATCAAACCCTATAAAAATACAATACATGCTTATATCCTTGTAGAGTTGATTCTCTAAAGCTAAAAATAGGAAACAGATTTCTGAGGTTGATCGTTGGATACTGAGGCAAGTGGAGCTTTCTGTTAAAGGTGCTGGATTTACATCGTTTGCTATTTAAAACAAGGAGTGAAGACATTGTTGCATCACTTAGTGGAGCTCTAAATTTTGTAAGTTTATAATCATCGTTCTGTAATACTCGGTTGTATATAGTGCTGAAATATAAGTTTTGCCTAAACGAGATTTTTTCTCATCTCCTATCTTTTGTTTATTGGGTTGTGATTAGTTTTCATTTAGTTTCAATATCTTGCATGTTTAGGTTCTCCTTCATTAACAAGATAAAATTTGGACTAAATTGAATTTGATTTGTGTGTGTGACCCAGTTTATGATTTATATATATAATCGGACCACTTAACATTTTTCATTTTAGGTAAGTAACGAAGATGGTGGAGACGAGGGTGTGGATTGGGGCCGGTGGGAGGATGGGTGATTTGGGGTCTTGTTGAGTTCTGATGGAGTTTTTTTTGTGTGTGTGTGTGTTAGTGAGAGAGAAAGAGGGGGGAGAGAGAAAGAGAGAGTAATTTTAATTTTTGAGTTTGAAATTATTTTTCAACTATAATTCTTTTTCTTTTTCTTTTTAGTTTTTAATCATTTTTCTTGTTTTTGAATTATTTTAATTAAAAAGGCCACGTGTCGGTGATATTTAATGGTTTTACTAACGTTTTAAGCAAAAGTCTAATTTTTAAATAAAATTATACGTAAATCCAAAATCAAAGATTAATAATGTATTAAAGTTAAAAAAAGGGAGATATGTTTGTAGATCCCACACGCGCACTAAGAGATGCATTAAGTCCCACGCGCGTTAAAACGTGTCGTGTAGTCCTGTCCGTCCAAGAAACTAACCGCTTTATTTTATTTGCCCAAAATTACCCTCAGGAATACATAAACCACAAATACACGAAATCTGCACGTCGATTCATTTCTCTGCAATTTGATTCCCAAATCCGTTCACAATTATCAAATTCCATCACTTTAATCACTGTATCCACATTGAAAGCTCAAACAGTGCGTACATTTGGGAAAATTTCCACCAACCGTTCATCCAATTTTCAAATTACATAGGTGCGTTGATCATTTTCATGTGATTTGATACCTGCATTACAGTTCGTAACAAAAAATATGTTGAAATGATGGTTTCATCGTGAACGGGTTTCTTATGGTTTCATATTGTTAGGGTTTAAATTAGTGTTTAAACCCTAATTTGAGAAATCGTTCATCTTTTGGATTTACGTTTGGGACTTCATCATTTCTCAAGTGATTCAATATCTATTACACTTCCTATTACACACACAACACACAATAGTATGTTAGGTTTTAAATTAAACTAAGTTCTTACTTACATTATGCTTTGTAGATGTTTAATTTTTGTTAGTGTTTACAGCTTTAGTTTTTGTTAGTGTTTAGAACTTTCGTATTCCCTTACAAAAAATAGTTTGTTGGCATTTAAAAATGCACTGATCAAGCAAATTTATCTAAGTTCACAACTGTATATTTATCTATGTTCATAATTGAAAATTTTGAATAGCTTTGAAAGTTGGTAAAATTTTTAGAAAATTTATCTATGTTGAGTGTTATATAAATTTCTGCAATAGAAAGTAAATTTATGAACAAAAAACATGGATAGTCAATCTACCAAAAAATTGATACCCAGTGATAATTTCAATGACGCGGAAAAACAAATATTTCAGAGAACATGGACTGAGAAAGATAACATTGCGCTTTTAAAGGATATGATTGAGTATACCGCAATAAACGAGTTTGACCCGTTTGCCAATATGCTGCATTTTAATAATTTTATCAAGAAGTCGATGCATGTTGATGTGAACAATAACAAGGTGTTGTCGAAGCCAATGAGGCTTAAAAAGAAGATGTGAACAAAGCAACATTTTGGGAAACAATTTTTCTATCTTCAGGTTATGCATTTAAGTTATTACCATTATAAAGGCTTTGCAAATAAAAGTTGGTAAAGTTTTTAGTAAATTTATCTATGCTCTTCATTAACTCTGCAAAACCTTTATAATTTTCGTATAATCAATTGAATGGATATGATAGTTTGGTTAACGAACCAATATGTAGCTATGCATGATATGTAGAAATATCAAGAGTAAATAGACTTATACATTACCTAATCTATCTATCTTCATCACTGAATGTGCATACAAATTTTATTTTGAACATCATAAAAAGTTGTGAAATTTTTATTAAATTTATCTGTGTTTTGTCAATCATTGTTGCACATACTAATGTCTCTCTTATTAGCAAAATTATATATATCTTAACTATATGCATTTAACTTATTAGTAAATGTATATATAAACTTAGATATATTTACACTTAATAAAAAGGTTTCTTATTGTTTTGCAAGGATTAAAAAAATGGTGAGTACACGAAGTTCTATGAATCATGAGGATCAGGATAAAATAGGGAACAAGTTGGAAGTTCCAATAATTTCATCAACTTCAAGGTACAATTCTTCTCTTTATTAGTTAACAGTAGAACTATTCCTATATTATTGAAATGGTTGGCTTATATCTAAAAAGAGTGCACTCTTATTTATTTTTTATTTGAAAAAAATTCTTGGAACTCACTTAGTACTAATGTGAATTTTTTTTAAGGAGGCTAAAGAAGAAGTATGAGAACAATGAAATATTTTGGGTAACAATTTATTTACTTTGACCTTATGCATTTGAGTTATTACCATTTTCAAAGGATTTGCACATAACACTTCATAAAGATTTTAGTAAATTTATCTATGTTCTTCCTTGAATGTTTAAAGGTTTTATTTTGAACATAAATAAAAGTTTTGAAAGTTTTTATCAAATTTAAAGTTTTGTTGCATATACTAATGTTTCCCATTATTTGTTGCAATTCATGCCAACGAGATACCACAACTGTGTACCACAATAAAAAAAAGTAGTCTACATTATATAATAGTCTTGATCATTCATGATATGCACGATATGCATTTAAGTTATTAGCATTATATAGTAGTCTCCATTATATAGTAGTCTTGATAATTAAAAGTTGTGAAAGGCTTTGTACGCAACAATTGATAAAGATGTTAGAAAATTATCTATTTTGTTCCTTGAATGTGGAAAAACTTTTAAAATGGTTGAATGTATAAATATACATACCATAATAAGTTGAATGCCAACTAAAACAATATGTAACTATCCATGATATGTACAAAAATTTTGACGAAATAGAATAATATTGAACTTTATTGCTTATACATTAGGTAATCTTCATCATTTAATGTGCATAAAAAGAACATCATTAAAAGTTGTGAAATTTTTTATTAAATTTAATTTTCTTTGTTATTGGTTGCAATTCATTCCATCGAGATACCGTTGACATGGACCACAACAAATAAAAGAGTTGAATAGATTTTCGGAATTAATTTATCTATTTTCAGCATATGCATTTAAGTTATTAGCACACAACACTTGATAAAGATTTTAGTAAATTTATCTATGTTCTTCCTTCAATATACACAACGTTTGATAATGTTCGAATGTTTAAATATACTTAGCCTAACAAGTTCAATGCCTATGATGTTTTGCTTTGTGATGCCGCTGGCGCGGACCACAATAAATAAAAGACTTGCAATGGTTATGTGAAACAGTTTGTTTATCTTCACTGTATGCATTTAACTTATTACCGAAATTATATATATACATACAACCATTTTAAAGGTTTTCACAGTTCTTAAAGTTTTTACTAAATTTATCTATGTTTTTCCTAGAATGTGTATAATACTTGTAAGGCATCACATACAAGATAAACTTTGCTTGCATATTCGTAATGTTATTAATTTTTCTTACACACTTGTGTACATATTTCTTCACATACTAAAAATTATTTCAAACTTAGATATAATTCTTACTTATATCTTTTTAATTATTGTTCAAGATCTACAAGATCAACAAGTAGAAGAAGTAAAGATCATCAACTCCAAAAGATAAAAAAAGGGAAAGAAAAAGTTCAAAATTCAGCTGATCAACCAACTTTTAGACTTTTGAGTGACACGGACTTCGACGATACTCAGTCTGCAAAAAAACCAGCTAAGAAGCCAATTGAGAAGGAGAATAAGAGAAATGAACTTGCAACAACCTCAAAGGCCTGCGCGAAAAAATATCTTCAATTTCGATCGAATTTGTTAGGAATTGCTCGCTTGTTGCAAGACCTTAAGCTCAAGCCTTGCCATAAGAAGGAACTGAAAAAAACTTCTTTTTGGTAAATTTTTAATGCTTTTTTGACCAAAGCTGTTACAAAAGAAGACTGTAGAAAATATGACCATAGTGTCATATCCTTGATAAAGTCTTATGATATCCAAAATAAGGGATTTAGAATTGGAAAACAGTTGGTTCGAATGACAATCAATGATGTATCTCTCATATTTGGAATACCGATCGGAACAGAAGAAGTAAATATGGGATATGGGTTCAAGCCTGACACACCATTTGTAAGAAGAAGGTTTAGAGATGTTACTATAATCAATGCCACAGCTATCCAAAAAGAGTTGAACACTGCAGTTAAAGGAAACAAAGTAGAAGATTGTAGAGATGTAGCAACGTTGTTATGTCTATATTTGTTTGCAACTCTTTTCTTCACATCAACTGGGAATACTGTGAAGTGGTCAGCAGTGAAGTACACGGAAAATCTCGAGGAGATGAGAAACTTAAATTGGTCAAGTTTGATACTAGATACATTGATGTCTTCTATCTACATGAATTTTGACAAAGAGCCAGAGAAGGTTTCTGGTTGTGTGCCCTTACTACTTGTAAGTGACAAAATACACTAATATATATTTTCTATTTCATATCCTTGTTCATTATAAAATTTGTATATCATAAATGATTTAAATTGTTATATTTTCAACTTTTGTAGTACTGGTATTGCGAGCATACAACACTGTTGAAATCTCAAAAATCAATTCAATATCCTCGTTTTGTCAAGTGGAACCTCCCAGAATTAAACAAGGCGATGAAAAAAAGACCTGTTGAAACACTTCTTCAATCAGAGGTACTAATATATTCTTTGAAGAAACTGTTATATCATATACATATGTGATAATTTAACTTATAAACAAAAGTATTTTTTTTTATCTAGGTCATAAAAGCACAGTTGATTCGAACAGAAGAAGAGGTGAAATTGATAGGGAAAGCACCAACATCAGCGATGGACGAATCTGCAGAAAAAGATGATGCATCACCAGTTGAAGCAAATGTTAAAAACGACGACGAACAGCTTGTTGATACTGATACGAGAGATGCTAGACATTTAGATGATTTAACCGAAGAGTTTGCTGCAGATTACCTGTCTGATCATCATCTAACAGATGATGAAATTCAATCTCTCATCAAATTCCGTGATGATGCTCAACAAAATATGGAGGAATTGAAGAATGTGAAAGAAAAAAACAAAAAAATGAGGGTAGAGAAGAGAGATATGAAGGCAAAATTAAAAGTGATGAAGAAAGATTTCAAAATTCGAGTGAAGAAAGAAAAACGAACAGAAAAAAAGCTTCAGAAAAAGAAAATTGAAATTCAAATTTTAAAGAAACAGCTTCAACAGCAGAAGGAGGAGAATGCAACATTGGAGAAACAGATAAATTTGATGTATGAGAAAAGAGAAGAAGAACAAAGAATCAAACAGCTGTCGGTACACGAAACCCCAGCTGACAAAGCGAGTCCAGTAGCACTTAATTTTGAAAGTGCTGACCAAAGTCAAAGATCGGAGAATACAAAGAGAAAGCATGAAGAGATTGATGATCTCGATATGATGAAAGTGGATTCAGCAAAGAAAGCAAAGTCAATGGTGGTGAAAATAAAAAACAAGAAAGACAGAAAAAAGAAGGAGGTGCAAGATTACGAATATCAACAAATTGGAAGAGTTACAAGGGCATCCAAAGGCCAACATATTCAAACAAGTCAAACATCCCCAATCAATATTGACTTGTTGAACTCACCATCACCTGTGAAATCAACATTCAAGAACCTCACCTTTCCGTCTAATAATCCAGTTGTTGAATGGTTACCACCAACAGTTATTTTCACTCTTCAATTGTTGTATAAGAAGAGTGGTCCAGGGTAAATTCATGTTAATGAAATGTTATTTTTATTATTTGTTATGGAGTATTAAATGACCATGTACATTACTAATCCTAATAATATTTTAATTCAATATTCAGGGCAATCATTTATGAGGAGTCAAGGTTGGGTGGGGTTACTTTTTCTGACATACAACAACTCATAGACTTGGGGCCTTTACGGGACAATGTAAGGAAAAGATAAATTTATCAATGTCTATTTACTACACTTGATATCAACTGTATTTGTAAATAATTGATCAATTAATTTGAAATGTAATTTCAGGTTATAGATGCATACATGATGGTTTTGGAACATGATCAAAGAATCATGGAAGCTACAGCTCAATTGTCACCTTCACAAAAGCCATTCGGGGAACGAGACCATTTTTTCAGTTCAATGGCTTGGGTATATATTTATTTTCATTGCTTAATAATTTATGTTGATCTATTAGACAAACTTCTTATAATTTTACCAAACTCATATTAACAGCCTTTGATACGAGATAAAATGCCTTCGACAAAATATGTGGTTGACGATGTATTGAATGAAGTGACAAATTGCAAGTATGTACCTTAATTTTCTAGTTATATGTATATATTTCTAAATACTTTTATTTACTTGTTGCTAATGATATATGACATAATATCATTTCAGGTACTTATTCTTTCCCATAAACTCGGGAAAGAATAATAATGACAAAACTCCATTCCATTGGACGTTGCTTGTATTGGACACAGAGGAAGGTCAATGGATGCACTTCAATTCAATGCTTCCAATAAATTTAAAGCAAAACCATTACATGGATGATGCATTTGCAGTGGTAAGTACATATAATTAAATGATTTGTTTATAATTATCATTAGAAATTTTGGTTTATCTTTAACATTACATGTTGACATTGTTTTCATAATTTTTTGCTTCCTTCAGGAGTACGTCATCGACTGTTATAATAATTCTTCAGTCTCTTTAACTGTTAACACAAATTATAGTCTCTTTTGAAAGAATTGATTCTTATATTCTTCACAATGAACTCAATAATGTGGCATGAAGACAAATTTTCTATTGCAATATTTAGATAGTTGTATCAGAATATTAAATGCCAATTTCAGGTCGCAGATAAAATCATCCACTCCAACACTTAGAGATGAAATTTGGAAGTAAGATGGGTGTATAAAATTGCAGTTCCATATGCAGTTGGTTCCAAGAAATCATGACTTTTATATTTTTAGTGATATGAACTTTGGGCCGAATTTGTTTTATCATAGTTCATTAGCCTGCCTTTGAGTCCCCAAAACATCATAAATAATTGATTAATTTTTGTCTTTGACCTACATTTCTTTTGTTGTTCTTCATTTCAACTACCAAAAATTTCATTGTTTACTCTTTGCTGTTTATTTCACTTTTTGGCTCACTTGTTAACATATTATCCAACTATTTTAGTACTTTCTATTTATGTTACAATAATTACAAATTTTAATAATTTGTTTTTGTTGTTTTAGAGAGACTATGTTGAGCAACATTGGAGAAAGACCCTGCTTAGCGATGAAGCCAAATTTATCAAGCTGAAGGAAAATGGTTTGACCAGAAAAAGATTCAAATGCGACATGAACACAATTGTAAATTGCCCACAACAAGACCCCAATACGTAAACATCTATCCAATATATTTTATTTACGTATCATTAAATTGACACTATATTAGTAATTAATGAACTGTTTTCTTTTTATAGGCTTGATTGTGGAGTAATTGTATCCTACATCATGAAGAAGTTGTCCGAGAGAAAATCAATTTTAACGGACATAAAAAGGAATCACATGTGCTTTGTACGATCATTGATGATAAAGCAACTTCTGGCGCAGGGTCAAAAAATTGATGACTTGTAAATGAATGAAGTCATTTTGAAAGTTTGATGAAAACAGATTTTTGGCTTTGGCACTTGTACTTAATGAATGTATTAGCTTTAGTATAAACACTACTACAACTGTTTTGGGTTGAAGATGGAATGCTGCATTGTAAGTTTGTTAGCAGCAGCAAATTTTGTCATATTTCCACAAGCTATGTTAAATGAAGATTATCATTTTGAATGTGTTTGAAGATTAATATTGAATAGATATTCTGAATGTTAGTGCAACTTATTTGAGTAAAATAAATTTTGTACTCCAAAGGTACTACACAAACAAATGAAAATGAAATATTCCCATTATTTGATATTTATATTTTGCCAATTTTACAATATTGCAACACGTTCATAATTGGGGTTCACTATAAAAATGAACGTTGTTACAATTCAACGATTGTTTCATTTCCATGTGATGATCACTTATTCCTAATCTAGTTGACATAAATTCACTCTATTAAACTCAAACTGGTAAATTTACTGTATTAATGTCACACTGATAAATTTTACTTATTCCTGTTGTTTCTGCCTCCCATATTTCTTAAAAGTGCTCTACAAAAGTGCTTTAAACATCTTTAGAATTCTATGATATAGCAATTCATAGAATTTATATATGAATTGCTACAGCAACCTGATTGGCCTTGACAGCAGACTGAAATGCATTGTAATTTTGATCTCCTTGTTTAAGCAATTTAATGTTGGACTTCTGCTGCCATTAAATTTACTCTTGAAAATCTGCAGAAATAAACCTCAAATCAATTTTCAAAACCCAAAAAAAAAACCTTCAAAAAATTCAAATTTTAACACCAAATCAACCTAAATTAATCACCATTATCATTTCCACATGTCGCAATGACTAAAGGACCTCTGCTCCATGTCAAGCATCTTCACTGCCATGAACATCCACAACCTCCTACTGTCAATGGCCACAACCTAAACCACCACCTGAACAAACCCACCATAAACCTTCAAAAGTAAAGAACTATATTGTAATCCTTTAGCCTTGAATCTGAACATGCCAAAGTTGCAAAGCAAGGACAGATACTTTGGGACGCTGGAACGTGAGGTACAAGAAAAAACGAAGTTGTTCATATCTAGGAAGCCTAATAATTTACAGATTTTCTTTTGCAAACTATATTGTTTTTTCGCATTTGAACACAACACACTAACTAAAAGACAGAAAACAATTTACTTACATTTTGTATAACAGCAAAATGTGTTTCTGTAATCTACATACTCAGCTAATAAATCTACATATTAAATTATTGAAATTTAATATGCAGTTAAACAAACCAAGCAAGAATATAAAACCAATATAAGAAAACAGTAACATACTATTATTCACATTTCAAAATATGAAAACATATATAATCCAATTAACTACACAAAATTTTGTAAAGGTAATATAAAACTCTCCCTATCTACAAATTTCCAGGACAACTTTTTCTGTTATGTCCTACTTTTCGACAAGTCCCGCACTTAAATTCTCTCTTTTCTTCACCACGAGAAGCAATCCTCTTTTTTCTTGGCCTCCCAGCCATCCGCTTCGCACTAGGTGGACTAATGATTATTTCTGTATCAGATTCGTCATCCCTTTCAAATGTAGGAACAGGATAAATCACTTCTCTATAAGATTGAACAAAATATTCCTTGCTGAAAAACTTATCAATGAACCTATTCAAATCCATCCCTGACTTTTGAATAGCAACAGCAGCATGAGCACACAAAAATCCATTCACTTGGTATTGACAACAGGAACAAGTTCTTTTCAACAGATCAACCATAACACTGTCCTTCGAATGAACCTCAAAGACAAATTCAGATGCTTTAGTAACTCTCCAACTCCTACCTTCTTTTAACAAATTAGCAATTCGATTGTCAATTTCAGGACATAAACATCCATTCCATCTATTAGCAATCTCCCTACGGTCAGCCATCATTTTCATAATCTGCCCTCTAATATAATCAACCAACTCCATTATCGGCAAATGACGACCTTCACGGATCCATGAATTAAACGACTCCGCAACGTTCGAATACATTTCACCATATTTCTGACCTTCAAAATACGAATTCGTCCAATTTTCCCTATTCAAAGTCTGCAAGAACTTCCGAATTGGATTGGATCCTTCTTTAAGCAACAAATATAGTTTTTGGTGAAATTTGAATTGATTTGATTCATATGCACAATTCCGAAACATGTTCACAAGATTGTCCCTCACAGGCTTTGAAAACGAACCGGATAAATGGTCTCTAAGGTTGTTCTTCAAGTGTTGCAAACAATAAAAGTGGAAACAATTCGGAAAAAATTTCGGAACCGATTTCAGAAGTCCTTTATTCCTATCTGATATAAAACTAATAACACGTGAAGATGTAACATGTGATAACTTCTCCAAAAACCATTCCCAATTTTCTTCTGTTTCAGAATCAACAATAGCAATTGCCAATGGAAACATTCCTGATCAAAAAAATTACGAAATTTATATTAAACAAGAATATAAACTGAAATAGATAAATTTACTATGAACAAAACAAAATAGTGTATACCTTGATTTCCGTTTTTTCCTGTAGCCGCAAGAAGAATTCCTTTATATCGGGATTTCAGAAATGTGCCATCAAGAAACAATAGAGGACGACAAAAATTAAATCCTTCAATGCATGCATGGAATGACACAAATAACTTTTTAAACCATCCCGAATCATCATCATAATCAATCTCAAATATGCTACCTGGATTAGAACTCAATAATGCTTCCCTATACCATCGAAGCCTATCAAATGATGCTGATTGATCACCATATATTTGTTGCTTAGCTCTCTCAACAGCCCACCATGCAAGATGATAATTGATAATCAATCCATAATTGTTTTGCACGTAATAAATGATATCCACGGGCCGCGTAAGGGGACGTCCTTTAATCTCCTCAACAATAAGAGATGCTACAAGTTCTGAACTAATCCTTGGATGTTTCGTTGTCTTGTATGCAGAGCCACACGTATGTTCATTTAGAAGATCCCTTACATAGAAAAACGAATTGCCCTTCTCTACACGACCGTGAACATACCATCCACACCCAGTACTAGCCTTGTAAAAACATTCAGCCGTTATCCTAACATTGTCATTCTTTACATAACGAAACTTAAACCCAATCTCAATTGAAAACATACACAAAACTCTCTGAAATTCAATAACACCTCCTTCAAACCTTTGACCAACATGACTTAAACCTTTCGACCAACCAGCAGACATCAAAACCTTCTCTCCATGTTTGGAAAAAGAATGGACCCAACTGACTTCATAATCTGTGTCACTCTCAACATAGGATTGAACACAACTACCACTACCACTCGTCAATTCATCATGCCTTTCAACCATTATCTTACTTGACACAGAAACATCAATACTTCGAACTGAATGAGACTCACAATAAAACATCAAATTTTCAAAATCCAACTCGCCATCCAATGCACAAAACGAATGCCCGGGCAGATTATAACTCAAACCAACAATTTCAGCAGATAACTCCTTCCATTTTGTGCATATATGACCAATCAAATCATCAAATCGTGTAGTCCTCCCACACTTCATCAAACAACTTTTCTCTCCAAATTTCAACATCAACAACATGAGAAAATCCATAACACCTACAAAACAATAAAAACACTATATCATCACATATGAACTACAAAATGAATCTGATTTAATTCATATTTAAAATTTTCAGCATCTAAACTACAAAACTGTTAATAAAAACCTCCTCATATGTGGACTTTCAAACAGATAAATTCACATTGTTATCTGATAATGGTTTCATATGGCAAATACATCAAATCAGATAAATTCATTGCATTACACAAATCTTATTAACAAATAAATATGAACAGAGGCGCTCAAATTTATATGTCTCCTACAAATTCAATCACAAAATGATATTGCAATTAACTAAAAGGTTTCAATACACAATTCACAAAAATAATAGAACAAAAAATCAAGACAATTGCATCATATCAACAACGCAATTGCAAATAAAAAAATTAAAAACAGAATCCTTTCAAAAAAAAAACATCAATTACATCTTATTAACCTAAATATACAATGAAAATGAATAAAACCATAAAATTGACATAAACTTGCATAACATTGACACAATTATTACAAACCGACACACGATCTGCCTCCAATTTCTAAAAAACGACTTTGAATTGCAGTAATCTTCGATACCTTGAATCGATTTCTAAGGAAAAACGTCGATCACACAAAAACTACCAAAACCGCTCTGAATCGAAGTTTGAAAAAGGCAAAACAGTAAACATATTTCAAATTCTGGGTTCCGTAACGATAAAAAGGAATTCCCGTAACAATAAAACCAAAAAACGTGACGTAGGGTTAAATCCAAGCACGTGATGTAGTTTAAGTCACTCACGTGACAAAATTAGGACGCGCGTTTAATTAACCCTTAAAAAAAATTATGAAATAATTATAAATTGGCATCTGGGTTGTAAGGAATTGAGTTTGGTCTTGGGAATTATAATTCAAGTCCCAAAATGTTGATGTGAGTTGAGGAATCGTGCAACTATGGTTGATAAAAGCTATACCCCCAAAACAAGATTAATGAATGAATATATGGTTAGGATTGAAATACTCGGTTGAGCAGCCCAGCCCTATTCACCATCCTTGATACGCTCAGGAAGGGCGTAGTTGACGGTGAGGACTCGGCTGTAGAGCTCAGCTCCGTCCATGTTGTCCATAGTAGAAGCGGTGTCTTCTCTCTCAATAAAAGTGACGAATTCGAAGGAACGATGCTTCCGAGTGGCCTGAGTCAAGGGGGTTTTCACATCTTTTATGTCTCCGAATGGTATGAATGCCGCGTGTATTATGGAGTCGTTCACCTCCTCTGCTAAACCCCCTGTTGTCAACCATTTCTTTAATCTTCTGCACCTGCTCATTCATTCTCTCTTTTGTCCGCTGCCACGACCTACCTCCTTTACATATTTTGATCACCCTATTCACTTGTATTACATTTATTTTTGCCCTATTACAGATTTTCTTATGCCTCTAATTTAGGATCAAATATAAAAAAATTTCTCAAACATTTTTTAATACACATTTAGTCAAATCCTTTAATTTTGTACCAAAAAGACCCTTATTCTCTTATCTTTAGAAGTCCGTGTTAGCGGCATGGTAAATAATTTTTGGCACGGTGAAGGACTTTTTGATGCAAAATAAAAAGGCTTGGACTAAAAGTGTATTAAAAAATTTTGGAGGAACTATTTGGTATATGCCCCTTTAATTGACTAATATTTACTACTCTTAAATAGACGGATCGGGTTAAATTTGGGCGAGTATAATATGGGTCAGTCCTAATTTGGATATATATATATATATATATATATATATATATATATGTGTGTGTGTGTGTGTGTGTGTGTGTGTGTGTGAGTGAGAGAGAGAGAGACATGGGAGATGAAGTAGAAAGGGAGATCGAGTGGAAGAGAGAAAGTAGAAAGAAGAAGAAAAATGAGAGAAAAAGAGAGAAGATAGAGGGTAGTTAGGTTTGTGAATTTTATTAAGGGAGATATTAGAGTTATGTGCTGCTCAATTGATTAGAAAGACTGTGGTATTTTAGGATTCTTTATTATAAAGCCATATGTAAAATGAGTGTTCATATTTGATCCACCATTTTTTATGCTTGGGCTCACATTTGACCCGTAGTTGTAAAATATGGGCCTCATATTTTAAAATTTGGGCTAATATGGGTGGCTCAAACAATACGGGCCTATTTTGCCACTTCTACTTATATTCATCATGTCCTAAACTATATAGGTTTGACCAATGGGGGTAAAAAAATTAAATTTTTTATAATTTTAAAATAGTTTTACACTGTTTCCTTAAGTTCAAGAATTACTCTCGTTTTTAATAACATTTAAAACCTCCTAACTATACCCCAAATAACAAAAAAATTGAGTTTTTGCTTTAAAAAAAAAAAAATTCTTAAAGTTTATAACGCCCATTATTTAAGAGTATAATTTTGGGACTACAGGGGTAAACACAATTATATTTGGGGGGGTTTTCAAAACAATTTTAAGTAGTTCTTTTTATTTTAAAATGTTTTTTAAATTATGTTTTCTCAAAGTCGAAGAATTACTCTCTTATTTAGTAAGAATTAAAACCTCCGAAATATACCCAAAAAATTGAAAAAAAATGTGATTTTTTTTTAAATGGGATAAAAAGTACAAACATATCCGAAACCATTTTTTTATTATTTTATTACAGTTTTCTATTAAAACAAAGAAAAACAGTAGAAATATATAATGACGGGATGGAAATGGGAAAAAAACATAAGAAATAGGGTAAAAAAACACCTCTTTCAATTGAAAAATTGTAAATAGAAGAAAATTTTATTTTTGGGTTGTTACAACACCCATTTGTAACAATTTTCCTTTATTTTTTATTTCCTTATATATAATTTTTCTATTAAAGCAAAGAAAAAAGTTTAACAATATTTATTCTAAAAAAATTTCAAAATTTTATTTTCGTTCTTTATTAAAAAAAATAATAAAATGGGTGTTATGAAATTTGGAAAAAAATAAATAGTTTTTTGTCTCATTTCTTTTATAACTCGTAATTTGCTAAAAATAAAACCCATTTTTTTAATTTCTTTGGATACATTTCGAAGATTTTAACTCTTATTAAAAAAGAGACTAATTCCTTAAGTTTGACAAAAAAACTGTTTAAAGCTGTTTTAATATTTTAAAAATTATAAATTTTTATTGTTTTACACCTATTTTCTTTAAACTATTGGTGTAGTTAAGTTTAATGGAAAACTTAATGGAACGGTTGAATTAGCCAAATTATTAGTTTATGTACTAAATTGACCAAATTTGTATAGTTTAGGGGCCATAATGGTTGTTTACTTCATAACTAAAGTTAAAGCTCATAACCTCAACTTGCCATATGTTATGTAATAAATTTTCTCTCCAATTTTAACACACCATGGTTTAACTCCATAGATCTTCTTCTTCTTCGGCTTCAGCACACTCTATCTCTTCTTAACTTTTTCAATGTCCCTTTATCTTCTTTGTTTATATAATACATATAATTAGCATCGGGCATATCCAATTATCGATTGAGCAAAACGAGTAGTCTTACGGCAACACCGTCCCCATCGTCTCAGATCTTATTGGGTTTAAATGGGATGATGTTGTTGATTTAAGACCAACTATTTCTCTCTCTAAATATATAATTTTGTTCTTATTTCTTCTAACTTGCAGTTTAGAATGTGCATATATATATATATATATATATATATATATATATATATATAACGGTTCTAAAAAACCCGCCTAGGCTTGAGTCTTGGGAGAAACGCCTCACCTTAAGTTTTTAATGCCTTATGCTTGGTAAAACCTTTAACGCTCACTTTTTTTTTCTAAAAACAACAATGCTTTAGTGAAACGCTATTGCCTTTTAAAGATTTTTTTACAAACCGGACCATTTTCTCATCCAAAATAATCAAATAGTATTTTAATTTGCAAATATTCAGACATATTTTTATGATATGTACAATTTTCGTATTTTAAAAGCCTTGATATGGTTAAAAAATATGAAAATATATTAAAAAGGCCTAAATGCCTTTTCACGCCTTTTTACGCTTAAGGCCCGCCTAGGCTTCTAAGGCTTAAGGCTTGGCCTCCACGCCTCCATGACGCCCTGCGTTTTTTAGAACCTTGATATATATATATGTGTGTGTGTGAGGATGGTATGATAATGGGTGAAAATTATAATTAATGTAAATATGAGATTGAATCTCTGGTAGCAGAAAAAAGGTTCCAATTAGTATTGGACAAAACACCAACATAAGATATGATTTGTGATTAATTTATACTCTTCCTCTCTTAAAAATATCTTTGGAACTTTAATAATCGGGTATGATCAATTTGTTTTCACTATTATTATTTCCCCATCTCTAATATCAAGGTTTTCATCTATGTCAATACATGTGAAGTAATTACATAATTGACAAGAATGAGGAGATATGGAAAGAATTAGTTATTTGTAATAAGATGTTAGTTTTTTTTCCACTAAGATTGAGAGTGTAAATTTATATAGGAAATAAAAATACAAAGTGGTGTTCTACTATTGTTACACCATAACAATGCTTGGATTTTTCAGGATGTTGAAGAGGCGGACAAGTTGAATAGATGTAAGATATTTACATTAGATCTATGACGTGTTGTAAATGTTGTTTATTTTTTATCATCAAAATAATATATCACGTAATAGTAAAATATCAGTCAATATATATATATATATATATATATATATATATATATATATATATATATATATATGTGTGTGTGTGTGTGTGTGTGTGTGTGTGTGTGTGTGTGCCCACATAAAATCTAAAAATGAAAAACACTAAGAAATTTATAAAAGTAATGGAAAGAACTGGCCTAGAAAATGGAAGGAGTTACACTACAACTATGGAATATGATATGGACTAATGGTATTGTGACACCTGTCATCAGAAAACGCTCATCTTAGTCACTAAAAATGGTCGGCACATCAACTACTTGGTCGACTCAGTATTATCCTTGGTCGGGTGAGTGGTCGACTAAGATGAAGTAAGATTATCATTCACCAAACACACGTAGGTCACATGTCGAAATATGTACAACTCCCATTACCCACACATAGTTTAGTTATTTTAGCTAACCGTTCTTAGTTCATCATTAGTTGTCTCCTGCAATGTAGATTTGTGTAAATGCCTGATTGATCAAGGAATTCCACCTCTTCCACTTCTCTCTATCTCTCTTAAATCAATCTATAAATAGCAATCAATGACGCATAACAAAAGCTTCTCAAAATCTTCAACCTAAAGGCCATACACAAAACCTTAGAGAGATTCTCAAGAGAACATAATTATTCCTTCCATGGTTAATACAAACAACATTGCACCTGTAGATGTAGGTACCTCACTGGGATGAACAACGTTAATCTCCTATTTCATGTTTTCTTTCATCCCTCTCACATCTAAGTCGTTAATCTTTTTATTAGTCATAATTTATTATTTGTATTAATGAGTTAAGACCCATAAAATACCTATACCATTTTTAAATGATAACAGATTAACGTCGTATGTGGTTTGAACCTCAGTTGAGGACCTACATCCACTGCCAAAGGGTGTTATATTAATTATTAGATCATAAGAGTATTATTCCAATCTATTAGACTTCTTGGGTTTTGGCCAAGAGAGTCTGAGGTCCTTGTGACCTTTATCAATAATTGAAAGGACCTTAACAAGTAACTAATGGACTTTTTCAAGGGAACCTGAGTACTGATTTAGGTCTTAATAAGGAATAAAATGTGTCAAGTAGTTTGATGTGATCCAAACTATAGATATAAACTCATAACAGCGGGTTGAGAGAGTATAGTACAATGAGTAAACACTTGTAAATGCTAAAACTCTCTATTCTCTGAAAGTATGATGACTTAAACATGCATTCAACCTTTTCCCAGCCTTTCATATATATGAAAACTCTTTGAGAGAAAATAAATAGAATGACAAAATATAGTTATGGTGCCCCTCAAGTCTGATAGCATCATCAAGGCCGTGGAGTGTTGGCCAAAGATTTTATAGATAGTGTAAGTTCGTTGTTGAGTGCATTAAATATGGATGGCATATTTCAATAAGCGTGGGCTTGAGTGGTGGAAGTTGGTGAAATAGTGTTGTTCTTTTCACTTACCCCACTGAACTGGTTGCTGAAGCTCTATCGGAGGCTTGGGAGCTCAAAAACTGCTATGAGACTACCATAAGTTTATCTTGATGTGTTTTGGAGTGATATATCTTTGGATTGAGGATTAAGTAACATTTGGGGGTTATTTCTGTTCAGATTAAGGTCTGCTCTAGGCATCATACATAGATAAACTCTGATGTTGTGGTCTCTGATCTCGTTTAAAGACACATGTTTGAATTACTCCTCATTCTATGAGGAGGAATAGGTAACTGGGGTATGCTAACGTATTGTGACCCTTTCCTAAGAGCATTAGAAGTCTTGGGAACTAAGCAGTGGTATGATTAAGTCCATAGGTTAAGCCTTAGGTCCTTGGACCTAATATTGTAAGGACACAAATTTCCAATTGAGTCCATGTATAGTGTTGGCTCAATTCCGGACAAAAACATTTATTCATAGGATAGTGTGTAATTGTAATACTCTCAAGCCTATGAAGTGTTTGTTGAAGACGTAGCGGCAAAGAATATAAAGCTTCATCAAATATGCCGGTTTGCGTGCCTCGTTTCTACGTCATCAACCATAGTTCCATGCTCCCAAGCTATGAATGCAATTATATATATATATATATATATATATATATATATATATATAGGAGCTTGGAACAAAGTTTATTGGGTGTTAGGTTTTATAAAAACTGCGTTTTGTTTTAAGAAAGAATTAATTAAAACTTTAATTAAATGTTTATAAAGTTTTCTGGGCTAAAAATGAATTTTTCAAACTTTCTGGTTGTTCGTTAGATATGTCGTTCGAACGAGTTTTTTCGTTCGAACCATATGTCGTTCGAATGAGTTTTGCCAACGAGTTCCCACTAAAGCATACTGGTCCTTCGTTAGATATGTCGTTCGAATGAGATTGTCGTTCTAACGAGATATCCAACGAGATTCTAACGAGTTCAATCTGGAACGTCGTTAGAAGTCTCGTTCGAACGAGATTTCGTTCGAACGAAATGTCGTTCGAACGAGATGCCAGGCGGGAACAGTTATTGGCAGTTTTTGGCAATTTTGCACCCACTTCCCCACTTGGTTTTTAACCAACTTTTACAGACTTTAATATGTGCGGGAATGACATTTTCTAACTTAACTTTTCCATCCTAGTTTATCTCTTAGAGAGAGTTTGAGAGCAAAAATTGTTTAGGAAAATGTTCATGTTTTGAGTGAGATTTTTAGAGAAAAATTTCCATCACTCTAGTGTTTACACCCAAATGAGTTTATTCCAAGTTCTTATATACTTATCAATTGCTTGGAGTTTGGCACCGGTTTTCTCTACACCGAATTGAAGAGAAGTTTTGGGTTTTGCTTCCACCGCCCACAAAAAAAGAAGAAGTGTTTCTATGTTAATTTACCCACACGGAGAAAGGCTCCATGCTCGGGTGACGGTGACCATATAAAGTCCTATCGGTGGATTCCGAGACCGCGGTAGTGTTCCAAGGTTATTTGCTAGGAAGAGGTTTCTACAAGAAGAAGCGTCGAGGCTTGAGAGGGATCGAGTCGTGCGCTGTAAGTCTATCTGTCTTGTAATTGTAATTCCGTATCTAGTAAATTTGTGGCTAGGGCCGTCCGAGGTTGTTTCCCGTCTGGGTTTTTCCTCGTACATCGCGGCGTAGTGTGATTGGTTTATTTTATCTTGCATAATTTATTTAGAACGCATGCGTAGGATAATTCAAGATAAAATTCGGTTTAAATCTTCACACTCACTTTGATTTGGGACTAAATTAAATATTGGGTAAAGTTTATTTAATTCAAGTCATTTGCTAAAATTTGGTTTCGCCTAATTTGCTAATATCGATAAATATGACTTAGGCAAATTCTAGGACTTGGATTAATGAATCGGTTTAAGTGAATATATTAATTGATTTATTTTACTTCACTTGGTGCTATTTTAATTTGTTTAGAAATTAAAATTTGTCGTTGTTTTCAAGTTGAACCATCCCAACGCTTCCACATCTCGTGTTTTATAAAAGGAAATTATCATAAAATTATTAATAGTTTAAAACTTATTAAATACGGGGTTCCAGATTTCAACAATTGGTATCAGAGCCAAAAACGATAAGTTATTTCGTTAAACGATCTTTTAAATAATTTTTGGCTAAAATGGATTTTTCCCCATTTTCTAAATTTCCTATTTTCGATGGTTCAAACTACGCGTATTGGAAAGCGCGTATGAGATCGGCACTAAAATCTAGCGACGAGAGAGTTTGGATGTCAGTTGTTAACGGGTGGTCCCCACCAACTTATTTAGTTGAAAATGAACGTGTTATCAAACCCGCCGATAGATGGACTGAAAATGAGTTTAAACTCGCTAATTTCAATTCCCGAGGTTTAAATGCCTTGTTTAGCGCTGTCACACCAGATGAATTCCGACGTATTATGACGTGTGAAACCTCTAAAGAAGCTTGGGATATTTTACAATTAACTCATGAAGAAACTAGTGTCGTTAAAGCTTCGAAACTCCAAAACCTCACCACTCAATTTGAAACTATCAAAATGAATGAAAAAGAAACTTTTGATGAATTTTATGCTAGGCTTTCTGATATTGTTAATTCATCTTTTAACTTGGGAGAGAAAATACCTAATGACCGTGTTGTAAAGAAAATTTTAAGGTCCCTACCCGATAGATTTATTCCAAAAGTGATGGTTTTAAATTCTTTACCCACTTTAGCCTCTACGAAATTAGAAGAGCTTGTAGGTGATTTACAAACCTATGAACTGGATATGTTTACCTCTAAAACTGAAAAGAAAATCGAAAAGGGCGTTGCTTTAAAAGCCCGAAAAGAGCTCAAACAAGTAGTAGAGAGCGATAGTGATAGTGACTCGGAAGACGTGGCTTTATTTGCTCGCAAATTTAGAAAATTTCTTAAAATTAACAAAGATAAATTTAAAAATGATTTTAAGAAATTTGATTCTTCTAAGCATGATAAGAACGAGAAGATTTCTAAAGCGGAGAAGATTCCTAAAGCCGAACAGATCCCTAAACCTAGTAATGAAAATTTAGATAGGGACGAGTCTAATAAGTGTTTTGGTTGTGAAGGTTATGGCCATAGGGCTTATGAATGCCCCACTAAACTAAGGAAAGAGGGTAAGCGACCCATTTCATATAATGCGACCCTTAGTGATAGTGATAAGGAAGAGAAGCCCGATTCCCCCACTAAGAAATTTTTTGTGTCTTTTATGGCTAGTCATGTGAGTGATAGTGAGAACTCATCGATTGATGAAACTTTAACTCATGACACTTCCAAGGTCATAGTTTATGATTCTCTTGTTTTTGATGATAGTGAGAGTGGAGAAGAAAGAGAGAGTGAAAATGAAGAAGAGGTTAATGTGAGTGAACTTCAAAATGCTTTTCAAGAACTTTATAAAGAATCTATTAAATTGAAAAGAGCTAATTTGAAGTTCGAAGCTAGTATAAGAGAGAGTGTCAAGGTCGTTGATGACAATGATTTAATAGAAGACCTTAGGACACATGTGAAGACTCTTCAAGAGAAGCTTGAATATGTAGAAGGCGAGAGAGATAGCCTTAGAAGTTTAATGGAATCCTTGAAAAAGGAGCTTTTTGCTTTTGAAGAGCGCAATGTTTTATTAGAGTCTAACATTTTAGAATTGCAAAATAAATTAAAAGACTCTAGTAATGTCAAATTTGATTTGGAGTGTCGTTCGGAAAAATTAGATAAAATCTTAGGAACGGTCCAAATTAAAAATGACACTTGTGGTTTAGGCTTCAATACTTGTAATGAATTTACCTCTAAAGTCAAAACCAACGTTTTAGGAGAATCTACTAGGAATACATTTAAAGATCACTCCTTAAGTAACTCTTTTCGACATGTCCTTACTTGTTCACATTGTGGTCGAAAAGGTCATCTTAGGAAATTTTGTTTTGATCTTAAACGAATTCCTAGAAAATCCCATAGTAAAGTAACCACGGTAGTTAAAGTTCCTACACCCCAAGATAGTCATTCTTCATTAATTTGGGTTAGGAAATCCGATTTGGTTGCCTTGCAAAATAGGGTTTATGATTCTCATTTACTTTCACATGCTTCCTCCCTTGCTAAATCTAAAGGATGAATGTGTTAGTCTTTTGCATACTTAGCGTTTGTACTTCATGCTATATTCACATGCTAAATGTATGCTTGTTTAGTCATTTTCTAGTCATTGCCTCATTTCATATCATATGCTAGAAATTATGACTTGTTTATCTTTTTGTATTATATTTTGTGTTTGAATTAATTGAAAAATATAAAAAGATTTTTGTTTATCATTTGTGTTTTATTTATTTCATTTAAGCTTAATGAAAAATACAAATGATTTTTGTTTATTCTTTTGAGTATATATATCTTTATTTTTGGTTAAAAATGTCAAAAACTCAAAAAGATTTTTTTTGTGTGTATTTTTGTTTGACACACTTTATGTGGCATATATTTGTGTTGGAATCCCATCTTTTACGCTCCCACGTGGCTAGAACTTTTGGTTTAGATTTTCAATCCTTAAAATGTTCTTTACCATGTTTTATATGGAGCAGTTGGATTTTGTATTGTTTAAATGGATTCTATTTTTATATGCCTCTTTTCACACATGCACGCGCTCTTTTGAAATCTTAATGTCACATGTTATATTTGAGATTTTTGAGGTGTTCTCCTACCAATCTAGTCATCTACATATCTATGACCTAGGAGGACTAGTGCATGTCAAAATCCGTTGCATGTGAGATTTGTGTGAAAATGAAAACATGATAAATAAAATGTGCACGGGGAAGGGCTCCGAAAGGATGAATTAAATCCTTTGCGATAGTAAGCCACCGTTTATTGGATCTAAAAGAAATACGTGATCCAAAGGCCTAAAAACAGAATATTTGGCATTAAAAAGAAAACAATTGCCAAGGCCTATGTTTGTTTGATATATTCATTCAAAAGCAAAAGAATATATATGCTTATTGAGGGAGAATTGGATGGTATATCAACGGTTTGCACAATGTCCGTTTATCCTAGTTGTCTTTAATGTCATGACTCTATTTGGTTTGTAGAATCATCATCATGCTAGGCTTGTATGCATTGTGTATGTTTGTTCATTGAGTTCAATATTTATATTGTCACATGAGGTTATATTTAAATGTGATGAAGTTTGCAATCAAATGAGAACTCCGTGAATGTTTATTAAGTGTTTGGGTCTAAATTTAATTGTTGCTAGTTCACACCCCTACACTTCCGTTTCCATATGACACATTTTTGCCATACGAGTGTGCAAACTTATTGTATTTTGTGTCATGTGTGTGTTTATATCTATCTATATATGCAAGTACTTATTGGTATAATATATATATATATATATACATATATATATATATATATGATATTTGTTTGTCTTTTCCTTGCTTTTATTGTCCATATTATTTAATGTCTTAACACTTTAAGCTTCAACGTATTTATTAGTTCTTTATCCATTGCCTATTCCTGAACAAAAAGGGGGAGAAATGATAGGGGGAGAAATGATATCTAATCCTATTATTATCGTATCTTAGTTTGGGGGAGATTTATCTTAGGGGGATATGTCTTTCTAAGTAGGTCATGTGTTTGATAAAGGGGAGAATTGATTTAGGGGGAGTAATTAATTAAAGTTGCATTTAATACTTTGATATTCCCTATGCATTTGATGAGTTTGCTTAAGTGTGCAGGAATTCTTCTAAAGCAGCATTGTTTAATGGCAAAGCGTTTGATCCTTGGGTTGAGTCAAGTTTGGGTGGGTTATGTTTTGAGTCTAGTGAGCTGGACGGCCCTTTAGGATTTTTGTTTGTTTTTTGTCCCGAAATAGCCAAAGGGGGAGTTTTGTAAGGACACAAATTTCCAATTGAGTCCATGTATAGTGTTGGCTCAATTCCGGACAAAAACATTTATTCATAGGATAGTGTGTAATTGTAATACTCTCAAGCCTATGAAGTGTTTGTTGAAGATGTAGCGGCAAAGAATATAAAGCTTCATCAAATATGCCGGTTTGCGTGCCTCGTTTCTACGTCATCAACCATAGTTCCATGCTCCCAAGGTATGAATGCAATTATATATATATATAGGATCTTGGAACAAAGTTTATTGGGTGTTAGGTTTTATAAAAACTGCGTTTTGTTTTAAGAAAGAATTAATTAAAACTTTAATTAAATGTTTATAAAGTTTCCTGGGCTAAAAATGAATTTTTCAAACTTTCTGGTTGTTCGTTAGATATGTCGTTCGAACGAGTTTTTTCGTTCGAACCATATGTCGTTCGAACGAGTTTTGCCAACGAGTTCCCACTAAAGCAAACTGGTCCGTCGTTAGATATGTCGTTCGAACGAGATTGTCGTTCTAACGAGATATCCAACGAGATTCTAACGAGTTCAATCTGGAACATCGTTAGAAGTCTCGTTCGAACGAGATTTCGTTCGAACGAAATGTCGTTCGAATGAGATGCCAGGCGGGAACAGTTATTGGCAGTTTTTTGGCAGTTTTGCACCCACTTCCCCACTTGGTTTTTAACCAACTTTTACAGACTTTAATATGTGTGGGAATGATATTTTCTAACTTAACTTTTCCATCCTAGTTTATCTCCTAGAGAGAGTTTGAGAGCAAAAATTGTTTTGGAAAATGTTCATGTTTTGAGTGAGATTTTTAGAGAAAAATTTCCATCACTCTAGTGTTTACACCCAAATGAGTTTATTCCAAGTTCTTATATACTTATCAATTGCTTGGAGTTTGGCACCGGTTTTCTCTACACCGAATTGAAGAGAAGTTTTGGGTTTTGCTTCCACCGCCCACAAAGAAAGAAGAAGTGTTTCTTTGTTAATTTACCCACACGGAGAAAGGCTCCATGCTCGGGTGACGGTGACCATATAAAGTCCTATCGGTGGATTCCGAGACCGCGGTAGTGTTCCAAGGTTATTCTCTAGGAAGAGGTTTCTACAAGAAGAAGCGTCCAGGCTTGAGAGGGATCGAGTCTTGCGTTGTAAGTCTATCTGTCTTGTAATTGTAATTCCGTATCTAGTGGATTTGTGGCTAGGGCCGTCCGAGGTTGTTTCCCGTCTTGGGTTTTTCCTCGTACATCGCGGCGTAGTGTGATTGGTTTATTTTATCTTGCATAATTTATTTAGAACGCATGAGTAGGATAATTCAAGATAAAATTCGGTTTAAATCTTCACACTCACTTTGATTTGGGACTAAATTAAATATTGGGTAAAGTTTATTTAATTCAAGTCATTTGCTAAAATTTGGTTTCGCCTAATTTGCTAATATCGATAAATATGACTTAGGCAAATTCTAGGACTTGGATTAATGAATCGGTTTAAGTGAATATATTAATTGATTTATTTTACTTCACTTGGTGCTATTTTAATTTGTTTAGAAATTAAAATTTGTCGTTGTTTTCAAGTTGAACCATCCCAACGCTTCCACATCTCGTGTTTTATAAAAGGAAATTATCATAAAATTATTAATAGTTTAAAACTTATTAAATACGGGGTTCCAGATTTCAACAATTGGTATCAGAGCCAAAAACGATAAGTTATTTCGTTAAACGATCTTTTAAATAATTTTTGGCTAAAATGGATTTTTCCCCATTTTCTAAATTTCCTATTTTCGATGGTTCAAACTACGCGTATTGGAAAGCGCGTATGAGATCGGCACTAAAATCTAGTGACGAGAGAGTTTGGATGTCAGTTGTTAACGGGTGGTCCCCACCAACTTATTTAGTTGAAAATGAACGTGTTATCAAACCCGCCGATAGATGGACTGAAAATGAGTTTAAACTCGTTAATTTCAATTCCCGAGGTTTAAATGCCTTGTTTAGCGCTGTCACACCAGATGAATTCCGACGTATTATGACGTGTGAAACCTCTAAAGAAGCTTGGGATATTTTACAATTAACTCATGAAGAAACTAGTGTCGTTAAAGCTTCGAAACTCCAAAACCTCACCACTCAATTTGAAACTATCAAAATGAATGAAAAAGAAACTTTTGATGAATTTTATGCTAGGCTTTCTGATATTGTTAATTCATCTTTTAACTTGGGAGAGAAAATACCTGATGACCGTGTTGTAAAGAAAATTTTAAGGTCCCTACCCGATAGATTTATTCCAAAAGTGACGGTTTTAAATTCTTTACCCACTTTAGCCTCTACGAAATTAGAAGAGCTTGTAGGTGATTTACAAACCTATGAACTGGATATGTTTACCTCTAAAACTGAAAAGAAAATCGAAAAGGGCGTTGCTTTAAAAGCCCGAAAAGAGCTCAAACAAGTAGTAGAGAGCGATAGTGATAGTGACTCGGAAGACATGGCTTTATTTGCTCGCAAATTTAGAAAATTTCTTAAAATTAACAAAGATAAATTTAAAAATGATTTTAAGAAATTTGATTCTTCTAAGCATGACAAGAACGAGAAGATTTCTAAAGCGGAGAAGATTCCTAAAGCCGAACAGATCCCTAAACCTAGTAATGAAAATTTAGATAGGGACGAGTCTAATAAGTGTTTTGGTTGTGAAGGTTATGGCCATAGGGCTTATGAATGCCCCACTAAACTAAGGAAAGAGGGTAAGCGACCCATTTCATATAATGCGACCCTTAGTGATAGTGATAAGGAAGAGAAGCCCGATTCCCCCACTAAGAAAATTTTTGTGTCTTTTATGGCTAGTCATATGAGTGATAGTGAGAACTCATCGATTGATGAAACTTTAACTCATGACACTTCCAAGGTCATATTTTATGATTCTCTTGTTTTTGATGATAGTGAGAGTGGAGAAGAAAGAGAGAGTGAAAATGAAGAAGAGGTTAATGTGAGTGAACTTCAAAATGCTTTTCAAGAACTTTATAAAGAATCTATTAAATTGAAAAGAGCTAATTTGAAGTTCGAAGCTAGTATAAGAGAGAGTGTCAAGGTCGTTGATGACAATGATTTAATAGAAGACCTTAGGACACATGTGAAGACTCTTCAAGAGAAGCTTGAATATGTAGAAGGCGAGAGAGATAGCCTTAGAGGTTTAATGGAATCCTTGAAAAAGGAGCTTTTTGCTTTTGAAGAGCGCAATGTTTTATTAGAGTCTAACATTTTAGAATTGCAAAATAAATTAAAAGACTCTAGTAATGTCAAATTTGATTTGGAGTGTCGTTCGGAAAAATTAGATAAAATCTTTGGAACGGTCCAAATTAAAAATGACACTTGTGGTTTAGGCTTCAATACTTGTAATGAATTTACCTCTAAAGTCAAAACCAACGTTTTAGGAGAATCTACTAGGAATACATTTAAAGATCACTCCTTAAGTAACTCTTTTCGACATGTCCTTACTTGTTCACATTGTGGTCGAAAAGGTCATCTTAGGAAATTTTGTTTTGATCTTAAACGAATTCCTAGAAAATCCCATAGTAAAGTAACCACGGTAGTTAAAGTTCCTACACCCCAAGATAGTCATTCTTCATTAATTTGGGTTAGGAAATCCGATTTGGTTGCCTTGCAAAATAGGGTTTATGATTCTCATTTACTTTCACATGCTTCCTCCCTTGCTAAATCTAAAGGATGAATGTGTTAGTCTTTTGCATACTTAGCGTTTGTACTTCATGCTATATTCACATGCTAAATGTATGCTTGTTTAGTCATTTTCTAGTCATTGCCTCATTTCATATCATATGCTAGAAATTATGACTTGTTTATCTTTTTGTATTACATTTTGTGTTTGAATTAATTGAAAAATATAAAAAGATTTTTGTTTATCATTTGTGTTTTATTTATTTCATTTAAGCTTAATGAAAAATACAAATGATTTTTGTTTATTCTTTTGAGTATATATATCTTTATTTTTGGTTAAAAATGTCAAAAACTCAAAAAGATTTTTTTTGTGTGTATTTTTGTTGACACACTTTATGTGGCATATATTTGTGTTGGAATCCCATCTTTTACGCTCCCACGTGGCTAGAACTTTTGGTTTAGATTTTCAATCCTTAAAATGTTCTTTACCATGTTTTATATGGAGCAGTTGGATTTTGTATTGTTTAAATGGATTCTATTTTTATATGCCTCTTTTCACACATGCACGCGCTCTTTTGAAATCTTAATGTCACATGTTATATTTGAGATTTTTGAGGTGTTCTCCTACCAATCTAGTCATCTACATATCTATGACCTAGGAGGACTAGTGCATGTCAAAATCCGTTGCATGTGAGATTTGTGTGAAAATGAAAACATGATAAATAAAATGTGCACGGGGAAGGGCTCCGAAAGGATGAATTAAATCCTTTGCGATAGTAAGCCACCGTTTATTGGATCTAAAAGAAATACGTGATCCAAAGGCCTAAAAACAGAATATTTGGCATTAAAAAGAAAACAATTGCCAAGGCCTATGTTTGTTTGATATATTCATTCAAAAACAAAAGAATATATATGCTTATTGAGGGAGAATTGGATGGTATATCAACGGTTTGCACAATGTCCGTTTATCCTAGTTGTTTTTAATGTCATGACTCTATTTGGTTTGTAGAATCATCATCATGCTAGGCTTGTATGCATTGTGTATGTTTGTTCATTGAGTTCAATATTTATATTGTCACATGAGGTTATATTTAAATGTGATGAAGTTTGCAATCAAATGAGAACTCCGCGAATGTTTATTAAGTGTTTGGGTCTAAATTTAATTGTTGCTAGTTCACACCCCTACACTTCCGTTTCCATATGACACATTTTTGCCATACGAGTGTGCAAACTTATTGTATTTTGTGTCATGTGTGTGTTTATATCTATCTATATATGCAAGTACTTATTGGTATAATATATATATATATATATACATATATATATATATATATATATATGATATTTGTTTGTCTTTGCCTTGCTTTTATTGTCCATATTATTTAATGTCTTAACACTTTAAGCTTCAACGTATTTATTAGTTCTTTATCCATTGCCTATTCCTGAACAAAAAGGGGGAGAAATGATTGGGGGAGAAATGGTATCTAATCCTATTATTATCCTATCTTAGTTTGGGGGAGATTTATCTTAGGGGGAGATGTCTTTCTAAGTAGGTCATGTGTTTGATAAAGGGGAGAATTGATTTAGGGGGAGTAACTAATTAAAGTTGCATTTAATACTTTGATATTCCCTATGCATTTGATGAGTTTGCTTAAGTGTGCAGGAATTCTTCTAAAGCAGCATTGTTTAATGGCAAAGCGTTTGATCCTTGGGTTGAGTCAAGTTTGGGTGGGTTATGTTTTGAGTCTAGTGAGCTGGACGGCCCTTTAGGATTTTTGTTTGTTTTTTGTCCCGGAATAGCCAAAGGGGGAGATTTGTAAGGACACAAATTTCCAATTGAGTCCATGTATAGTGTTGGCTCAATTCCGGACAAAAACATTTATTCATAGGATAGTGTGTAATTGTAATACTCTCAAGCCTATGAAGTGTTTGTTGAAGACGTAGCGGCAAAGAATATAAAGCTTCATCAAATATGCCGGTTTGCGTGCCTCGTTTCTACGTCATCAACCATAGTTCCATGCTCCCAAGGTATGAATGCAATTATATATATATATATAGGATCTTGGAACAAAGTTTATTGGGTGTTAGGTTTTATAAAAACTGCGTTTTGTTTTAAGAAAGAATTAATTAAAACTTTAATTAAATGTTTATAAAGTTTCCTGGGCTAAAAATGAATTTTTCAAACTTTCTGGTTGTTCGTTAGATATGTCGTTCGAACGAGTTTTTTCGTTCGAACCATATGTCGTTCGAACGAGTTTTGCCAACGAGTTCCCACTAAAGCAAACTGGTCCGTCGTTAGATATGTCGTTCGAACGAGATTGTCGTTCTAACGAGATATCCAACGAGATTGTAACGAGTTCAATCTGGAACGTCGTTAGAAGTCTCGTTCGAACGAGATTTCGTTCGAACGAAATGTCGTTCGAATGAGATGCCAGGCGGGAACAGTTATTGGCAGTTTTTTGGCAGTTTTGCACCCACTTCCCCACTTGGTTTTTAACCAACTTTTACAGACTTTAATATGTGTGGGAATGATATTTTCTAACTTAACTTTTCCATCCTAGTTTATCTCTTAGAGAGAGTTTGAGAGCAAAAATTGTTTAGGAAAATGTTCATGTTTTGAGTGAGATTTTTAGAGAAAAATTTCCATCACTCTAGTGTTTACACCCAAATGAGTTTATTCCAAGTTCTTATATACTTATCAATTGCTTGGAGTTTGGCACCGGTTTTCTCTACACCGAATTGAAGAGAAGTTTTGGGTTTTGCTTCCACCGCCCACAAAGAAAGAAGAAGTGTTTCTTTGTTAATTTACCCACACGGAGAAAGGCTCCATGCTCGGGTGACGGTGACCATATAAAGTCCTATCGGTGGATTCCGAGACCGCGGTAGTGTTCCAAGGTTATTCTCTAGGAAAAGGTTTCTACAAGAAGAAGCGTCCAGGCTTGAGAGGGATCGAGTCGTGCGTTGTAAGTCTATCTGTCTTGTAATTGTAATTCCGTATCTAGTGGATTTGTGGCTAGGGCCGTCCGAGGTTGTTTCCCGTCTTGGGTTTTTCCTCGTACATCGCGGCGTAGTGTGATTGGTTTATTTTATCTTGCATAATTTATTTAGAACGCATGCGTAGGATAATTCAAGATAAAATTCGGTTTAAATCTTCACACTCACTTTGATTTGGGACTAAATTAAATATTGGGTAAAGTTTATTAATTCAAGTCATTTGCTAAAATTTGGTTTCGCCTAATTTGCTAATATCGATAAATATGACTTAGGCAAATTCTAGGACTTGGATTAATGAATCGGTTTAAGTGAATATATTAATTGATTTATTTTACTTCACTTGGTGCTATTTTAATTTGTTTAGAAATTAAAATTTGTCGTTGTTTTCAAGTTGAACCATCCCAACGCTTCCACATCTCGTGTTTTATAAAAGGAAATTATCATAAAATTATTAATAGTTTAAAACTTATTAAATTCAGGGTTCCAGATTTCAACAAACTTAAGGGAAGATGGAGGGTTAAATGCCCTTGGAATACCAGGGGTTATATATGGTATCATAAGTAGCCCCTTATTACTCTTTACAAGGATTGTAATGGGAATCACTTATTTGTTACTCAAGTTAGGGGTTGTGAGATGTGGGTTCTTCAAATACACTTAGTATTAAATGAGGCGTACCCCCTTATCAAGATCGAGGTTAACACCGTTAAGTACTAAATGTTGACGATGGCCACAAGTGAATCAGAGATAAGAGATCCCAATGTTTACGCTTAAATTAAATATCCTATTGGCATAAAAGATGCATGAAGCGTGGTCGGAGGGAGAAAGAACAAGTACTCCTATAGGATAGGGTAGACCTGGAGGAGAATCCTTTAACCCAGTAGGATTTGAACATCCATGTAGAATAATGGATATGTCACCTCCATATCCTTACTGAGGAGGATGCACTTCGGCGTTAAAAACCCTCAGGAGGCTAAGTGGGGGTCATGAAAAGTTGAAAGAAGGTCTAGACACTCTCGATCTTAAAGTGATAGATCGTACTGCTTGGGAGCTACCTCATCCCTCCAAAAAACTAGTTTTGATGATGAGCAAACCTTCTTCGAATAAAGGCCTAGCACATTGAAATGGTTGAGCATAGGATCTAGATTTGATCATTTAGGCCCAGGAGCAGCAAGCATTTAATATGGTAGATATGTTAATAGACAACATGTAGAAAAATCAAGGTCTAATGCCAAGTGAACAAAGTGTTCAGAAAAATCTAGGGCTGCCGTACATAGGTCAGCGCATGCTGAACAAATTTCTCGAAAAGAGAGTCTGACAGAAATTCATGGCCGACTAGGCAAATCCATCGTAGTTATGATCGAACAGGATGATCAGATCTGGAAATGATCAATTCAGCATCTAGAAGATTTCCTGGGGGAGATCGCTAAATCAAAGAATCCCTTGTACAAAGGGTTTATGAACGGATCTCTGTTCACCCCATCAATCGTGGGTTATCCTAACCTGTAAAATTCAAATCACCGGTGATAGCCCAAAGTATGATGGAAGGTTGACCTGGTGTTACACGCATAATGGTACTAGGCTATCATCAATATTTATTCTAACCTAGATGAGATACGGTGTCAGATATTCTCCATTATAATCGTGGGATTTTAGGCAAATTTTGTACAATAGTCTTCCACGAGGGCCGTTCTCAAGCTTCCAGCAACTGGTCGATCTCTTAATTAGTAATTTCTACTTTGGAACCAAGCCAAGAAAGAGGGTGTCTCATCTGTTGAACATTTGGAAAAATGCCGATGAGAGGACTCGAGATTTCATCACCCATTTCAATAATGAGAAGCTAGATGTGATCGACTGTGATAAGAAGACAATAACTACAACCCTAATGAGTGGCCTGTAGTCCGGAAAGGGGTACTGGGCATTTGATAAAGAACCACCCAAGATGATGGCTGAGTTGTTAACCAAAGTTAGGAAGATTATATATATCGAAGAGGTCATGGCTACAAAAGAGGTTAGTAGTGATAGCACCAACACTAGCAAAAAGCATGAAAAAGTAAGAGAAAAAAGATAAAAGTCTGACAAACCAATGAGATATAACGAATACACTCCATTGACAATCAAAATCCAATATATCCATGAGGAAATACATAAGAACAAAGATTTGAAGTGGCCCGATAAGCTGAAAGGCCCATCCAATAGAAGGAACATGAGCAAATATTGTAAGTTCCACAAGGATCACGACCATAATACTGATAATTGCATAGCCCTAAAGAACGAGGTAGAAAATCTAATCAAGAGGGGGAAATTATCAATTTTTTTACTAAGGTAGTCGAATAGATCAAAGGTACGAGCATAAGCCCAAAAGATTATCAGAATCTCCATATAGAGGACATGACGAGAAGAAAAAGGTAAAGACCCGATCTACCCAAAAGGACCAAGGAGCCCATACATGGGGTAAAAATAATGTCTTTTGGATATAACTCCATCACAGGAGCATATGCTGTAGGAGACAACCGTAGAGAGGAAAGCATATCTTAATGAAGCAAAGTCCTATGCTCACATCAGACATATCAACCTAACTAATAATGTAGACACCCGACCTAAGAAGGTAAACAAAGATCGCATTGTGGTTAGCTTCTCCAATGATGACTTGTTTGGCATGTCATATCCACATGATGATCCATTGGTCATCTCTATGATGGTATATGAAAGCAAGGCTCCAAGAATTCTGGTCGACAATAGTACTTTCATTGATGTTTTGTTCTACAACTACTTCAATGGTTTGAGATTAAGGGAGAATAAGCTTAAAGGTTATCACTAACTACTTATCAGCTTCTCAGGAGAAAACATATATACTTTGGGCATAATTGAGATAGATATTATGATAGACACATGTCTTGGTTGCAAAATAGAGAAGATTCATTTGTTTATCCTAGACAAGAATGTCCACTAAGTATACAACCTTATCTTCGACAGGGGAGGGTTGAAGAAATTCGAAGTAGTTCCTTCCACCATGCACCAGTGCATGAAGTTACCCACTTATTATGGGGTAGGTGTGACGAAAGGAATGTACTATCCCTCGACAGAATAGGAGGACCAGAAGAAACTAACTACAACCAATCAAATCGAAATGTTGGATTCCTGAAAAGAGGAAGATCTAGTCAAGGGGAAGGTCGTAGAAGATATAAAATCAATTGTCTTGGATGAAGAATGCCCCGAGAAGATGGCTCAGATAGGATCATTACTAGATCCTACGCTCAAGAAAGAATTGGTTGATTTTCTTAGGCGACCGAAGAGCGTATTTTCTTGGAGTTGCGAAGACACGCCATGGATTGACAAAAAAATCATCTCTCATGAGATAAACATTGTGAAAGATGTTAATCCAATCAAATAAAAATTACGTGTTTTCAGTCAGTAGAAGCACATTGTTGTACAAGCAGAAGTGGAGAAATTACAAAAATAGAACTTCATTGAAGACATCAAGTATTTAGAGTGGATTTATAATGTAGTGATGGTCAGGAGAAAGAATAACAAGTGGCATTGTGTGTTAACTTTACCGACCTAAACAAAGCATGCCCTAAGGGTCACTGTACTATACTAAGAATTGATCAGTTGGTTGATGCTACTTCGGGGCATAACCTTCTCAGTTTTATGGACACGTACTCAAGATATAAATAAATAAAGATGAAGCCCCCGAATATCGGTAAAAGACGGTATTTATCACCAGTCGAGGTACCTATTGCTACAATATTATGCCCTTCGGGCTAAAAAATGCTTGAGCAATGTACCAACAGCTGGTGGACAAAGTGTTTAAAGAACAGATCAGTAAAAATAAGGAGGTGTACGTGAATGACATTCTATAACCAAAAGAAAAGCAGTCATCGACCACATCAGAGATCTAAGGCTGATATTTGACGTGCTAAAAAAACATAACATGAAGCTCAACAAAACAAAATTTATCTTCGGAGTATGAAAAGGGATGTATTTCGGATTCAAAGTAAATCAAAGTGGCATTGAGGCCGATTCTGATAAAATTCAGGCATTAATCAATATGCAATCTCCGAATAACAAAAAAGAAGTACAAAGATTAACAGGGCACGTGGCTGCATTAAATCAGTTTGTTTTTGCGAGCTATCGATAAGTGCCTACCCATCTTTAAAGTATTACAAAATACATTCAAATGGAATGGTAAATATGATATGATGTTCTTGGAATTAAAAATGTTTCTATGATCTCCGCCACTACTTTTAAGGCCTATAATAGGAGAAAAACTTTACTTGTACTTGGCCATATCCGAATTAATGATAGCTCGGCATTGGTCGAGCTAAAAAACAGGTATCAAAACTAGTTTACTAAACAAACAAAGTATATTGAGGAGCAAAAATTCAATATCTAGGAGTGGAAAAATTTGCACTGGCCCTAATTTAGGCTTTTTGAAAGATGAAGCCATACTTTGAAGTATGACATCCAATGTGAATCCAGAATGACTATCAAGGGCCAAGCTGTGGCAAGTTTTATAGCTGAATTCATTTAAGAAGAAAAACCTATCGAGAAGACTTCATTGTAAGAGAGCTAAATGGAAAAAGTGGCAAAACAAACTGTTAAAGAAGAAAATTCAATCCCAAAGAAGACTGATTAGACTTCTTTGAGAGAGATCTCACTAGTCCAATCAAATGAGTAGACTCCTATGGGAGATAAACCAACCATTAACCCAGTTGAATAGGGTACTAAGGTACTAGGGTCTTCGGTCAAGTAGGAAGAAATTGCTCGCGACTTGGAGCATATAAAAAATTATTTAATTATGGGAACTTGATCGAAGGAGGTTTCAAAAAAGATCTCATGTTTGTCTAATGTTCTTAGATGGTTCATCTTATATAACTACTAGTAGAGCTGGTTTAATCATTACAATGCCAGATAATATTGATGTAGAACATGCCCTTCTATTCTAATTTGATGCCTCTAATAATGAGGCATAGTACAAAATGCTCATAGTGGGGTTCAGATTGGTGTCCTCTCTCGGCGCCAAACAAATATTGGCACACAGTGATTCTCAACTCATATAAACCAAATTCTAGGAATCTATGAGGATAGCGAAGTGCCTATGGCAAAATACTTGGCCAAAGCTAAGGGGTGGTTAGTAGAATTCCTAACAGTCAAGATGGTTAAAATTCTAACGTTAAAAGATGCCTGGGTAGATGCACTTACCTAATTATAATATGCTATAAGGACAGAGTTGAAAAGAACAATTTTAGTAAATGGAATTAGACTTGGATCCATCATGGATGGATCCAGTACGAGCATACCTATAGATTAGATATGCTCTTGAGAGGGGAATCCTATTCATAAGAGGGTTCATCATTACTTTACTCATATGTGTTGATCAAGTCAAAGTCCATGATTTGATTAAAGAAGTACATGAAGGCTTTTGTGTAAAACATTCGGTCAGACGATCATTGGTAAAGTGAGTAGTGATGTAAAGATATTATTGGCCAACTATAAAGGCTAGCTATATAGATTATGCAAGAAGATGTGATAGGTTCCAGAAATATGTCATTATACACAAGAGATCGGGGTCTTCTCTCACGTTGATCACGTCCCCTTAGCCATTTTCCATGTGGGGGATCTACTAGGTTGACCCTTCAAAAAAAAATAATAGGATGGTTCAAATATAAGGTCGTTGCAGTGGACTATTTCACCAAATGGGTAGAGGTTGAACCCATAGTGGAAATGACATACGATAAGGTCTGCCATTTCATATGAAAGAATATTATTTTCCATTATGGAATGTCATATGCCTTCGTCACCGACCACGGTACATAGTTTGATAATTAAGAATTCGAAGACTATTGCATTCGAACTAAAATTCAGAAGCTACATTTTACACCTCCTCATACACAAATGCAATAAGAAAACAGAGGTAACAAATAAAACTCTACTCGCCGGAATGAAAAAAAGACTAGAAGATGTTAAAGGCAACTAGATCAATGAACTCCAAAATGTACTCTAGGCGTACCAGACAATGCCGAGAACAGTAATGGGCGAGACTCCTTATATATTAGTTTCAGAATAGAGGTAGTGGTCCCAATATAAATTGGTCAACCAAGTCACCAGGTTATAAATTTGGACTCACTAAAAAGTGAACTAATGAGAAGGCTAAATCTAGACCTAGTAGAGGAAGTCTAAGAACATGTAACACTTTAGGTTGCATCATGCCAACATTGTATTGCTCGATTTCACAATAAAAGAGTAAAGACGAGTACTCTGAAGGAGGGAGTTTAGTGCTGAAGATAATCAGTTAGAAAAGGAATAAGTTGGAGCCTAACTGGCATGGTCCGTATAGAATTTTTGACGTTATACGACCAGGGACTTATATAATAGAAACCCAGGACGGAGAGAAATTCAAGAACCTTGGAATGACGAACACCTAAGGAAATATTATAAATAAAAATTTAATATCTTTTCATTTCTAGACTTTTCATTTCTTGTAACTCACTTTCAATGATAAGTAAAATATATTCTATTAATGAGTGTAGTCGTTTTGTTTTTGTTTTCTTATTGGTGTGGGGCGATGTCTCAGCAAAAAAACATTAAAACCAAAAAACATAACTCAATGTATGGCCTCGCCTTTAGGGAAAACATAGTACAAGAAGTTGTCATTTTGTTTATGTTTTTTATTGTTATAGGGAGATGTCTTAGCAACACATTATAACTCAAACTAAAAAACATGACATACCACATAACTCCATGTATAATATCGCCTTTAGGGTAAAACTAGACAAGAAGTTCACTAAATTACTTCATGTATGATCTCTCCTTTAGGGAAGACCAGGAATAAGAAGTTCACCAAATTACTTCATGTATGATCTCACCTTTAGGGAAGACCAAGAAAAAGAAACTCACCAAATTACTTCATGTATGTTCTCACCTTTAGGCAAATCAAGAACAAGAAGTTCAACAAATTAGGAAATTCATTATGGTCATTGGAACGATAAGATCCGACTATAACAGACTAAATGCAAGGACAATTTTTAAGACATCTGGTCATATCTGGCAACTAACACTAATTTTTGGTTAGTAAAGCCTAAAATGAAGAGCAATAGTCGACCACTTAAAGTTACGAAGATTAAGTAATAAGGAAGATTAAGGAGGCAATAGCCGATGACTTGATTATAAGACTAAACTAATTGTAGTACCATTTTAACTCATCAAGATAATGTGACTTAACGTTACGACAATTTAATTAAAACTACTTGTACAAAAAGGCAAAAAATGAAAGAGTCATGAATATAACCTTTTATTATAACTTGAAGGTTATTACAAGGCATTACAAAGATGGACTTCAATAGAATCTTTATTCATGATAAGGAGTTGTCTTGCTTAATGAACCTTCAAAACCAATAGGGGAACATCTAAAGCATAAGGGGTAATGGTCATTCGTAGATATCTAGTCTTAGGTTCACTACCAGAACTAACCCTATCTACAAGATGAAGAGGTCAGCTTAGATCTTCATCCCTGGTGAGATCTCAAAGCATGGGATATCTTCTTACTAAACTCATGGGAGAGGCATCTTGAGGAATCCACAAAATGTCAAGCTTAAAAGGAGGTTCAAGCATGACCAAACAGCCTGGGTCATGCTAGTATTATAGTTCGTTTTCTTTTGGAACCTTTATTACTGCCCGAGCATTGAACCTTCATTACTTTCTTTACCCGATCAATATCTTCCCTCATATGAATAAAGTCTTCATCATAACCATCCATATAGACAATACGAGGTGGCTTATGAAATTGATATATTAGGCAATTTACCCTCTCATTCAACCACTTGATGGTGGACAATTGATTCTTCTTTGTCACAACTTGGTCTGATATATTTTTCTTAGTTTGCTCTTCTTCTACGGATTGTAAAATCCTCCCCTGCTGCTGAGAAGATTGGCTTATAGATTTATTCATTTGATCTAACTCCTACCTTCGGTGATCATTCTCTTATTTAAAAAAACACCCTTATTTGGGTCAGTTGGCCCTGGCTTCTTAAGACCTTTAATCTCATTGCATTAGGCATTATTCTCTTGCTCAAGCATTATGGCTATCTCTCTGGAACCTTTCAGTTCTACGTTAAGAATAAACTTTGTCTTGTAATAAGTTGAGGATAGAGAAAGAAACTTTTGGTTTAAACCACTACTTATCTATAGGATAGTCAACTTCTTCTCATAGTTGGCATGGATATTTTCCATTGATTCTTTATGAATCGTTCGAAGATAAAAAATTATGCCATTATAGGAAACATTGTCCACTACTGGACTATAAAAGAGATTGCAAAGGCTTAAATATGAGAATTTAGTCGAGGAATAAGCATTATGACCGAGTAAATCCTTAAGTTCATCTTCATCTATCTCACTATGACTAGTGTCAAACAAACGACCACGTCTTTCTTGAACGTCACTTTGGACAGCGACCAAATAGGCCATTCTTGCATTAAATTATAAAGTAGGCGGTTAGATGTAAGTATTTACCAAGAAAATGAAATTTAACCTAGACAACAATGCATGTAAAATAAATTTTATTTCATTATAAAAGGAGAGGTTACATTAGGTCAAGCCTCATACATCGAAGGAATAAACTAAAGAAAAAATAAAACTTCTAGCACGACAACAAGGGTTTATTTCCCCACCTTCTCTTTATTGACAACAGCATATCCCTCTACATGCTCAATGACCACTAATTGCTCATTATCAGCAGGCTCCCCAATCTCTTCATCAATATGAGGGGGAGTGTGAAGGTGGTGTAATTGAAGAGGTTGGATTCTCCAAAAGTGCCAAACTTGCCTAAGGCATCGTCCCAACCATTTTTGTAGGCAACGTTCTTAGAATAATCAACTTGCATGGAGGCATTGGTAAATGCCTTGTCTGAAGGCATCCTATTTATCCTTGGAAGCCTTGGTTTTCACATCTGTTAATTGAGTTTTGGCCTAGTCAGTAACTATCTTGGCATCCTCAGCCTCCTTTTTTATAACATTAATAACATTATCCTCCATAATTTTCTCAAGCTCCAATGTCTTAACCCTCTCCTGCAACTTCATGTTCTCATTCGTTTTGTTTTCATTAGCACAATGATCTTCCTCCA
Source organism: Sambucus nigra (assembly GCA_949130495.1). NCBI lineage: Eukaryota > Viridiplantae > Streptophyta > Magnoliopsida > Dipsacales > Adoxaceae > Sambucus > Sambucus nigra. The sequence continues at coordinate 218,753,453 of OX422215.1, forward strand.
AAGACTTACACAACTCAATAAAGGCAACCTCAACATCAGAAGATGATTCCTCTATCTTGTCATTCCTCCTTAGGGGCTGGTCATAATCAATAAAGAACTGCAATATAAATGTTCAAAAGAGGATGTTAGAAGAGAAGATTAAAGAAGCTCAAGACACACTATAACGGACTAGGTAGCACCCTTGATCTTGTCAATAATTTTCCTTCCTTCAATCTCAACTGGAGGAGGTGGATCCTTTCTCACCCTCTTAGATAGAGGCTCATGTTCCTTGGCAAGAGACTTATCCACAATGAGGGGGTTTCTAAAACCTCCAACTTCAGACTCTTGCTCAAGGGAGGAGGCGACCTAACACCAGCAAGGATGTTGGGTATCTTTTATTTCACCATCACTTTTTAAGAGATGTTGGATGGTCTTAGTGATACGTTGAGATGTTTAAAGAAATATGAAGTACTTTCTATAGAAAAACTATCCCCTGCCCTATCAGAGGATTCATAATCAAATTTAGAGGATTCGAAAGTGGAGGTTTTCAGATCGTCTAAAGGGATGGGATCAAGTGGTATCTCCTCAATTGGTTTGGACATAAAAAAAGTAGCGGTGCTCTTATATCCAAGAAGGAACGAGGCTCACCTAGGATGGCCATTAGTGCCAAGCCTTTGTTGGATGGACCATACAGTTTCCAAGTCAGTAAAATTGATCTCAGAAGTAAGAGGAAGCCTTTTCTTACTCTTTTTTTCAAAATAGAAATTACAAAGACAAAATCAGCAAAGGAGAAAAAAGTGTAAGTCAGACATAAATATATTAAGTGTGTATGTCCTAACCTATCTCCTGACCTCTTTGTGGGCATCTTGGACCACTATGAATAACACCCTCGGGAACAAGAGCAAATTGCAATTTTTTTTCACAATTAAACCATGACACTAATAATCTGTGACACCCCTCCCAATTAAATAAAGGGTGATCAGTCATGTACCAATTTAAAACAGAATGTTTAGTTGGTTTATTCTTGGCATCACTGTCGAAAACTTTTTAACATACTAATCACCTAATATAAAATTAATCTAGGTGTCAAAACATTACCAATTTTTGTAAAACCAAGTAAATACATTTTCATTCAATCTTAAAATATAAACCATTCACCACGCATATGAATATAATAAATACTGAACATGAATCAAGTACTGAAATAAATAAGACTAGTAAAACCTCCCAGTTTAAAACTCTAAATCATAAAATAAACTGAATACAATATCTCTGATGAAGGACTAGAAGTGGGCGACACATGCCATAGATAAGAAGTCTAGATGAAACTGAATGGAAAAGATATATGCATCTATTGCAAGGACCTACAGCTTCCACAACAGCTGCAGCACGTCTGACACTCCAATCTCTAATTCTGGTACCCTGTGGCTGAGCACCTGATATAATATATATATCAAAAGAGAGAAGAGATACAAGAAACGGGTCAGAGCCCGAGGTTTAAAAAAATGATTTAGCAAGTATTTAAAAATAGTTCTTAAAACAAGCCTTATACGCATGTTAGTTATCGAACTCTCACATGAGTTTATCATATCTCATCTATTGTGAACGCCTAACATACACTTACTCTCCCCCTAGTTATACCACCCAGTTTAACTAGTCAGAAACCATACTAATACTAACTATGCTCACTAGTAGTATTCCCGTATCGCCCATACAATATGCTATTCAAATAGTTTATCTCACATACTAAGTTTCATTATTCATCGTTCGAATGGTTAATCTTTTATCCACTAAGATTATTTTATTTCTCATCTCCACTTTATCTACTAGTTTCACAGAGTAGAAAGTTCTCCCAGTATACTCATATATATATATATATATATATATATATATATATATATATATAGTCACATCATCCCTATACATAAATATATACTAATCCTGCACCCCCGGGCTGAGACCCATTAGTGCACCTATTAAGAGAATCCTGCATCCCCGGATTACCACCCATTAATGCACCTATCGATAATAATCCAACACCCCCGGGTTATCACCCATTAGTGCGCCTAAAAATAATCATCATTGTACCCCCGGGTTATCACCCATTAGTACACCTTACAATAATATCCTTGTACCCCTGGGTTATCACCCATTAGTACACTTAATCAATAATGTTTGCACCCCCGGGTTATCCCCCATTAGTGCACCTAACAATAATATTCTTGTACCCCCGGGTTATCACCCATTATTAAACTTAACAATAGAGTTCCTGCACCCCCGAGTTATAACTCATTAGTGCGCTTAACTATAAGATTCTTGCACCCCCAGGTTATTACCCATTAGTGCTGTTTGCAATAATATCACATAATAGGCATACACACGTCCTATGAAATTTATAGGTATTTCTCCAACCTACATATATACTTCTCATACGTATTTTAACCTCCACTACGTATCGTATAAATATTTAGATTACTATCTCTCTCGTAATCTCCAGGGTACATTCTCTCTATACCGAAATAAGTAAAGTATTTATTCTCACATACTTTCCCAAAATTCTGGCTTGTTTAAGTTTACCATCGGCCGGTTTATCTCCCTCCAATAAATCGATCAAATCAAAATTCGAACTCTAAGAAAATTCCTAGAAATTCACCCTGTCGCTCGAACGAGATGGAAATGTTGTTTGAATGATTGACACGTGTCGCTCGAGCAACTTCGCGTGAGATACCAATCTCGTTTGAACCACTTCGCGCGACTTCGCGCGAGACCCACTATTTCGTCTTCTTCACCAAAGTTTAGCATTTTCTACCATTTTTGAACCTAAAAACCTCTAAGATTCAACACCCAACGCCTCGTCATTAATACTCCTCAACACATAACAGGTCATAAAGCATTCCTAATATCCTAGCATCATTAATTCCTCATTAATTTTCATAATTATATAAAATCCCTAAATTAATTCATATGAATCCTAGTTTCCAAATTTTCAATTAAATGTAACACCCCAAGACTTTTGAGACTGAGAAATTTACTTTTGGGAAAATTAAATTTAATTAAATTGGAGAATTTTAAAATTTGGGAATTTAAGTCCAAAAATACAGGACGTTTCAAAGTATTCCTGATGATATTTTTGAGGGTACCATCGATCCCGGAAGGGTCGAGATAGTCAAAATGACTGTCATTGGGTCTTATTTCGGCTCCGGAATGTTTTTAAGTTGTTTTGACTTGAATTGGAGTCAACGAGTCATTTAAAGTGTGTATTAACATTTAAAACTGGGATTTTGTTTTAAAAGGTTGGAGGCTTACGGATGAAGCCATTTCTCATTTGAGAGAAAGAGAGAAGAGCCCTAGAGAGAGAAGAAGAAGAGGAAGAAGAAGAAAGGAAGAGAGAGAGGAAGAAAAGCTTGGAGATTTCCGGCCCTACCGCGACATCGAGGACGATTCAACCTCTACAAACCTGAGGCAAGTGTTTAATCTTGCTAAATAGCTATTTGTGTATTTCATTTCATAATTTGTGGGTTAAAGAAATGGATTTTTGGGTATTAACATCAAAACCTAGATTTTTAGATTTAATCTTGAAATCAATGTTTGAATTGAGATTTAATGACATAGAAATGGTTGGGATCAACTTTGGGTTGGTTAATGGGCTTAAAATCATGATTTGATGAAGGATTGGGGGTTGGAATGAGAAATTTAGGGTTTAGAATTCGTGGGTTTTGAAGAAGCAGATGAACCCTTCAAAAATTGCAGGTCCGAATCGATTCGCCCCCTCAAGCGAATCGATTCGGTTTGGTAAAATTGGCAGGTCTGCATTGACCGAATCGATTCGGACCCAAGCCGAATCGATTCGGCCTATTGCAGAAGCCCAGGTCTTTGGGCCCGAATCGATTCGCCTTAGAGGCCGAATCGATTCGGAATAGGGCCGAATCGATTCGGGAACAGGGCATTTTGAGGTATTTTCTCCATAGTGAATTCAAACCCTTTTTGGTTGGGTTTATTGATTTGGGGCCTTCTCTTATGATGAAAGAGATATGTTCTTGGAGACACATAAGGGGTTTCTCACACATTAGAATTTTGGGGACTCCTTAGGGTAATTTGGGAGAAATGTATCCATGTATGTATTTGGGGTTATGTATAGAGATTTTGGGGAAAACCCTTTGGGATTGAGAATCCTAATTGTAGATTAAAAGTAGGTGTAGATGTGATGTGAGGCTAAGAACTCTTAGAGAGGTCTCAGATGAGGGTATTCACAAAAAGTGATTGAACCATAGTCGAAATCGAGGGAAATGAGATTATTTGATGATTGAAAGAATGAGCTTGAGGCTTATAGACTATTAGTCATATGTATACCGATAGTCAAAACGATTACTAGATTCTTTAATGTACTCTCAGATATAGATGAAATGCGTAGTGATGGATTCCTACGCAAACTCTTGGGTGATAGCCCTAATGTTGAATATATAGGTATAAATATATACATACGGTTTTGGGAGACTATTCATCATAGGAAAATGATTGAATATGTTTCAAGTATGGGATTATATTCGCATATCGAGGTAAATTAAAGGAATTTTGGTGACGGCTTGTATAATGAGGATTAAGTATACTTATAGCCGGGTATATATATATATATATATAGATAGATGGATTATGTAAATATATATATGTAGATTTATGTATATATATATATATATAGATATGACTATATGGATATATTTATGTTGTGGTCATACATGATATGGATATTTAAACCGTATATGATGGTTTATTATTTGATCATATGATTGGATCATATGGATTATATATATTATGCATGTAAATGATATATATACTTAATTGGTTAAGAATACCCCGCTCATGCTATCATTGGGAAGTTGCGCACGTAGTGGGTGAGCATCCTGGCTAGAAAAGCAGGGTGTGGATATTCCCCAGGTCATAGTCGTCCCGTGTGTTACCATATGATATATATATTTATTTTGGGATGAGACGTGATGGGTATGTTTTGTCTCATTGTCGGTTTGGAGCTATGACCGCTTCCCGGGACGTCGTGTGCTTGAGTTTACCACGAGATGGGTGTCGTTTAGTCCCACCATGGTGGCCCCAGTTTTGCTACGTGAGCCGGGCACTGGGAAGATGATAGCATTGATGCAGTTTATCGGCGATATATATAGCCGGGTATATTATGTGCATGGCCTTGTACATCATATGTAGTATGTACACTTGGCTATTGGATTGATGATGATATATATACGGTTAGAAATAAATACCTATATATATATATATATATATATATATATATATATATATATATATATATATATATATATATATATCCTATAGACGAAAGGATATGGACTTTTATGAAGTACATCTTAGATGATTATGGTGTACTAGATTGGTGGGGGTTGATGTATCGCACATAAGGTAATATTCGGTTACATCATCCCAAGGATATCATTGGAGATTCTTTTATTTTATTTTATTTGTTTTCTTTTTCTTTTCTTCTTTCTTTCCTTAGTAGTGATAGTTAGTAGTAATGGTAATATTAACTTGTATGTTGAGGATTATGGATCTCTAGGATCGACATTGCCCAGGAGTAGTGTAACGAGGTGGTTCCTTATTTGGATTTCGCTTTGCGAGACACCTCACGCACGAAACGCAGTGCCATGTCGAGATTTGAGAGAAGTAATTCCATAGGTGGCATCTCGGATCTCTGGTCTTGACCTTGTCAGGAGTAGTGTAACAGGGCGGTTCCTTGTTTGGATTTCGCTTTGCGAGACTCCCCACGCACGAAACGTAGTACAATTTTGGGATTAGAGATAAGTCTTGCCAATATTCCATGTGCATGTTATTAAGTATAGTAATTCTTACGTTTTTAGCCTATATAAGTATATATATATATATGTATATGTATAGGGGAAATGTTTTAGGAATTATGATGATTATAATTCATAAGATTATTAATAGGAATTCACTAAGCCTATTATGGCATAATTGTTGTAATCATAATCTAGTGGGTTTAGAAATGGGTGGATCCTTAGATTATGACGGGAGGGTAGCTCTCGTGGATATAGGCTAGGCCTGATGAGTTAGGTTGTCCTAAAATCAATGGGGGTAATTTAACTAAAATTTGAGGACGCGAATAGGGCGCGCCTTTAGATGAGAGGTGAGTTGGGGTTCCACGAGAGTGCGGTCTCACTTTAATTATGAAATTAAGTACACCGGTATTTATTATGCACGGTTAACACACTTGCTAAATATTTTACACATGCGGGGCTCTGACCCGTTTACTTTTCTCTCTTCCTTGTATATATATATATATGTTACCACAGGTATCCTACCGCATGGATGCCGGATGACCTTCTATCCTGAGTCTTGGGAGCCGTGACAGGTGCAGACTGTTGCGGGATGTTTCATGTAACCGCTTCCTACTTCTTTAAAATTCTATGTAGGATTCATGTTGTATATCGGGTTTGTACCCAAGGGATATTTACATACATGTTTTTATTTATTCCATTCAGTTATTGTATTGGCTGTGATCCGACAGCTTATTCGGGTCTACTTTTGTAGTACATTCGGTTGTATTTAATTGGTTCATTTTATTTCTAGCATTTTAATTATTATAGTTCTTTCTTGCATCTCTCCTATTCATTAGTAGTTTAATAGTGTTGGGTTGTTGTATGTTGCAAGTTTTAAATTTTTATAACATCTCGCTTATATGATTTCGGGTAGTTAGTCCTATATTATATAGTACCGTTAGTTGATGTTGAGACTGGACCATCTGGAATTCCTGATTTAATATAGTATAGGGCTGGCCACCCGTTATTATTTTAGGCGGGTTGTTACAGATGGTATCAGAGCATCAGGTTCTAGAGTCCTTAGGATCTGTGCGCGTTCTGCATTCTTCCGTTAACGTTCTTGACATAAAGCCCTACAAATAGGACTGTTGTGTTCACTGCGTTGTTTCTTCTGTGAAGTGTATTCACTTGATTGGCATTCTGGTAACAGTTGCTCTTGTTTCATTTCAGACGTCGCCTAGATTTTGTCGTCTAGGAAAGGATAGGATTAGAAGTACAATACCCATAGTATATTTTGGGTACGCTTCAATCGGGGGTATTTGTCTTCCCCGGTTTTGGAGGAGTTATTGAGGAGATTTCTAGCAGTGGTTCGAGGTGATTTATCGGCAGTTGAGTAAGAAAGGAAATTTACTCGAATGGCGAATCTTGGTCTTAGTGAGGTAAGTCCGAGGAGAGACATGTAGTGTAGTCCTTGGGAGGTCTAGATTGAGAATCTGTTAACCTTAGTTAGGAAACCTAATGTTGGTGACTTTTACCGAGGTGAGGTTGGTGTAGTTGTCCCAATATTAGGAGTATCGCCTTCTAAGATGAGGGAGAATGCCTTTGGAGACTAAGTTTCGTTGTGTAGAACTGAAGGAGTTTCCGACAATTGCAATCGCGCCTTTCCCTTCAATATGGTTAGGAAGGATTTTGAGGAAGATGTTTCTCTTGTGAAGAAATAGGCATAGGGATAATGATTTTCCTGGAAGGAGTTGAGGACCCTGAGTTGAGATTCTAGGGTGAGGGGAAACCATTAGGTTATGGAATTGTAAGGTAGAATACCTTTCTTTGGGTTTAAGTTACGCTTTGTGCGATAGTGGAAACGTCGCGTGTGAGGTGTGATGAGTAGCTAGCCGCTATACCGCTAGGGGGTATGGAATTTTCCTAGAGAAGGAAGTGAGCAAGTGTGGCCTTGGTATGGCGTCTTGGGAGATGATACACCTTTTCGTAACGAAATAGTAGGGAAGTTTTAGAATCCCAATGAGGGAAGGATTTATTTTTATATAAAGGTGTTAATATGATGTATAGGAATTTCATAACTGAGAGGTTCAGAGTTTGGTAGATTTGTGAGGAGCGGATAGTTTAGCTCATAGTTGTGCTAGTTTTGAGAACTAGGTATTGGCTAGAGTATTGTATTAATTGAGGCCTTGTGTTTTAAACATAAGGTGTTTGTTTGGCGTGTCGAAAGACGCGGAAAATATTTATATCGTATTATTGTATAGGCCCTCGGGCAATATCAAAAATATGGAATTTTTTTTTTTTTATAAAACCTTAACCCTGGTTCAACTAATCTCAATCCCCGACCTAGCTACACAGTAGTGTATTGGGAGGGTTCCTTGTTTGGATTTCTCTTGCTAGACCTCCCCCGCACGAAGGTGGCTAGCGTCAGGAATTGAGGAGAGTTCAACCAGTGGAAATTTTCAAACTTTTATATATTTAGTATATTGTTATAGATTATATTACCGAGGGTTATCTTACAATTTTGAGGCTAATGGAGCCTGATTAAAATTCTACGAGTGGAGACTCAGGTACGGGGTGTATGGGCGCCCTGAGTAGTTAGTTTTTTTTAAAGGCTATATGGTTCGACGTGAGAACTAGAAAGGATCGGCATAGTGATCTTGAGGATTGATGTAAGGACTAGATGATATCGATGTCCTAGGCTCATCTTAAATTTCGAGGATGAAATTTTTATAAGGGGGGAAGATTGTAACACCCCAAGACTTTTGAGACTGAGAAATTTAATTTTGGGAAAATTAAATTTAATTAAATTGGAGAATTTTAAAATTTGGGAATTTAAGTCCAAAAATAGAGGACGTTTCAAAGTATTCCTGATGATATTTTTGAGGGTACCTTCGATCCCGGAAGGGTCGAGATAGTCAAAATGACTGTCATTGGGTCTTATTTCGGCTCCGGAATGTTTTTAAGTTGTTTTGACTTGAATTGGAGTCAACGAGTCATTTAAAGTGTGTATTAACATTTAAAACTGGGATTTTGTTTTAAAAGGTTGGAGGCTTACGGATGAAGCCATTTCTCATTTGAGAGAAAGAGAGAAGAGCCCTAGAGAGAGAAGAAGAAGAGGAAGAAGAAGAAAGGAAGAGAGAGAGGAAGAAAAGCTTGGAGATTTCCGGCCCTACCGCGACATCGAGGACGATTCAACCTCTACAAACCTGAGGCAAGTGTTTAATCTTGCTAAATAGCTATTTGTGTATTTCATTTCATAATTTGTGGGTTAAAGAAATGGATTTTTGGGTATTAACATCAAAACCTAGATATTTAGGTTTAATCTTGAAATCAATGTTTGAATTGAGATTTAATGACATAGAAATGGTTGGGATCAACTTTGGGTTGGTTAATGGGCTTAAAATCATGATTTGATGAAGGATTGGGGGTTGGAATGAGAAATTTAGGGTTTAGAATTTGTGGGTTTTGAAGAAGCAGATGAACCCTTCAAAAATTGCAGGTCCGAATCGATTCGCCCTCTCAAGAGAATCGATTCGGTTTGGTAAAATTGGCAGGTCTGCATTGACCGAATCGATTCGGACCCAAGCCGAATCGATTCGGCCTATTGCAGAAGCCCAGGTCTTTGGGCCCGAATCGATTCGCCTTAGAGGCCGAATCGATTCGGAATAGGGCCGAATCGATTCGGGAACAGGGCATTTTGAGGTATTTTCTCCATAGTGAATTCAAACCCTTTTTGGTTGGGTTTATTGATTTGGGGCCTTCTCTTATGATGAAAGAGATATGTTCTTGGAGACACATAAGGGGTTTCTCACACATTAGAATTTTGGGGACTCCTTAGGGTAATTTGGGAGAAATGTATCCATGTATGTATTTGGGGTTATGTATAGAGATTTTGGGGAAAACCCTTTGGGATTGAGAATCCTAATTGTAGATTAAAAGTAGGTGTAGATTTGATGTGAGGCTAAGAACTCTTAGAGAGGTCTCAGATGAGGGTATTCACAAAAAGTGATTGAACCATAGTCGAAATCGAGGGAAATGAGATTATTTGATGATTGAAAGAATGAGCTTGAGGCTTATAGACTATTAGTCATATGTATATCGATAGTCAAAACGATTACTAGATTCTTTAATGTACTCTCAGATATAGATGAAATGCGTAGTGATGGATTCCTACGCAAACTCTTGGGTGATAGCCCTAATGTTGAATATATAGGTATAAATATATACATACGGTTTTGGGAGACTATTCATCATAGGAAAATGATTGAATATGTTTCAAGTATGGGATTATATTCGCATATCGAGGTAAATTAAAGGAATTTTGGTGACGGCTTGTATAATGAGGATTAAGTATACTTATAGCCGGGTATATATATATATATAGATAGATGGATTATGTAAATATATATATGTAGATTTATGTATATATATATATAGATATGACTATATGGATATATTTATGTTGTGGTCATACATGATATGGATATTTAAACCGTATATGATGGTTTATTATTTGATCATATGATTGGATCATATGGATTATATATATTATGCATGTAAATGATATATATACTTAATTGGTTAAGCATACCCCGCTCATGCTATCATTGGGAAGTTGCGCGCGTAGTGGGTGAGCATCCTGGCTAGAAAAGCAGGGTGTGGATATTCCCCAGGTCATAGTCGTCCCGTGTGTTACCATATGATATATATATTTATTTTGGGATGAGACGTGATGGGTATGTTTCGTCTCATTTTCGGTTTGGAGCTATGACCGCTTCCCGGGACGTCGAGTGCGTGAGTTTACCACGAGATGGGTGTCGTTTAGTCCCACCATGGTGGCCCTAGTTTTGCTACGTGAGCCGGGCACTGGGAAGATGATAGCATTGATGCAGTTTATCGGCGATATATATAGCCGGGTATATTATGTGCATGGCCTTGTACATCATATGTAGTATGTACACTTGGCTATTGGATTGATGATGATATATATACGGTTAGAAATAAATACCTATATATATATATATATATTTATATATATATCCTATAGACGAAAGGATATGGACTTTTATGAAGTACATCTTAGATGATTATGGTGTACTAGATTGGTGGGGGTTGATGTATTGCACATAAGGTAATATTCGGTTACATCATCCCAAGGATATCATTGGAGGTTCTTTTATTTTATTTTATTTGTTTTCTTTTTCTTTTCTTCTTTCTTTCCTTAGTAGTGATAGTTAGTAGTAATGGTAATATTAACTTGTATGTTGAGGATTATGGATCTCTAGGATCGACATTGCCCAGGAGTAGTGTAACGAGGTGGTTCCTTGTTTGGATTTCGCTTTGCGAGACACCTCACGCACGAAACGCAGTGCCATGTCAAGATTTGAGAGAAGTAATTCCATAGGTGGCATCTCGGATCTCTGGTCTTGACCTTGTCAGGAGTAGTGTAACGGGGCGGTTCCTTGTTTGGATTTCGCTTTGCGAGACTCCCCACGCACGAAACGTAGTACAATTTTGGGATTAGAGAGAAGTCTTGCCAATATTCCATGTGCATGTTATTAAGTATAGTAATTCTTACGTTTTTAGCTTATATAAGTATATATATATATATGTATATGTATAGGGGAAATGTTTTATGAATTATGATGATTATAATTCATAAGATTATTAATAGGAATTCACTAAGCCTATTATGGCATAATTGTTGTAATCATAATCTAGTTGGTTTGGAAATGGGTGGATCCTTAGATTATGACGGGAGGGTAGCTCTCGTGGATATAGGCTAGGCCTGATGAGTTAGGTTGTCCTAAAATCAATGGGGGTAATTTAACTAAAATTTGAGGACGCGAATAGGGCGCGCCTTTAGATGAGAGGTGAGTTGGGGTTCCACGAGAGTGCGGTCTCACTTTAATTATGAAATTAAGTACACCGGTATTTATTATGCACGGTTAACACACTTGCTAAATATTTTACACATTCGGGGCTCTGACCCGTTTACTTTTCTCTCTTCCTTGTATATATATATATGTTACCACAGGTATCCTACCGCATGGATGCCGGATGACCTTCTATCCTGAGTCTTGGGAGCCGTGACAGGTGCGGACTGTTGCGGGATGTTTCATGTAGCCGCTTCCTACTTCTTTAAAATTCTTGGTAGGATTCATGTTGTATATCGGGTTTGTACCCAAGGGATATTTACATACATGTTTTTATTTATTCCATTCAGTTATTGTATTGGCTGTGATCCGACAGCTTATTCGGGTCTACTTTTGTAGTACATTCGGTTGTATTTAATTGGTTCATTTTATTTCTAGCATTTTAATTATTATAGTTCTTTCTTGCATCTCTCCTATTCATTAGTAGTTTTATAGTGTTGGGTTGTTGTATGTTGCAAGTTTTAAATTTTTATAACATCTCGCTTATATGATTTCGGGTAGTTAGTCCTATATTATATAGTACCGTTAGGTGATGTTGAGACTGGACCATCTGGAATTCCTGATTTAATATAGTATAGGGCTGGCCACCCGTTATTATTTTAGGCGGGTTGTTACATTAAAGAACCTAATTAGCCCAGATTCGTTCATCAATATATGATTCAATTTCGTAATTAATCCTCTACATACATGAAGGAATATTAACAATTAATTAACCCAGCCTTTAATCATACTTTAATCCTCAAATTTTCACCCAATTAACATGTAAATCATGATGAATCTCACCTACTCTAACATGAGTATGATTATTGCTAAAAGAGAGCAAGTAATAAACACTTTCCTCGAATATGATTGCCTTATCCGTTGGTGATGCTGGTATAGATGCGTTCCTCTCTTCTCGATCTACGCGTTGGTGGTGGTGGTTGTGCAAGGTGGTGCTAATTTGGCCTTCCCTCTTGGAAATTGGTTCTCCCTCACACCCTCTATGGCCGTTCTTTCTTTCTGTGTCTCTCAACCCTAAAGGACTTTTCTTGGCTGATTAAATAACTCCCAATTTTCTTCCTTTAATTAAACCCGAAAATATAATTTACCGTAATGCCCTCTCGGGCCGCCGGTTAAGCCTAAAATTGTCCCGGGACCCAAACTAAACACCCGATCATACTATTTTGAATATCTCGACCCTCCTGGACTCAACGGCATACTCAAAATGACCATACAAGTTAATAAAAAAAAATTCTCTTTTTTTATCCCAATCAATCAGTCCCGACACGACTCACACGCGCGTAAGACTTAAATTACCAAACTGTCGTATTTCTCACTTCCGACAATTTATCAAATATCATAATTCCATATTACATATCACACAATAATATTTAATAGTTCACAACAATAAGTATTAACCCTTGGCACACTAGTTAATAATTATTTTAATCCGGATTTATAACAAATTAATTTCTAACATTTTAATTTAATTTATCCAAGAACAATAATTAATCGCATAATTATTCCCATCATAATAATTAATCACATAATTATTTAAATCGTCAAAAATATGAGGTGTTGCATACTTCCCCCCTTACAACGGAATTTCGTCCTGAAATTCGGAAAAAGTATACCAGGTACAAACAACGCTCTAAAAACATTGCACATCACATCCTTGCGCTTCCAAGTAAGCTACACCGTACCACCCATATAGTACGCTATCGAATACCCTAAATAATGAACACTTCACATGTGTTTGTTTTAAACTCCAGGTTACCCTGTCATGTAGGCTCCTCCTTAAGCCTTACCGTTTAAGTTTCACTACTTACTATATTATAGATATTCACTATCTAGCCTTCTACTATTTGCACCTTAGTAGATTTATGCCTTTTTCATATACATACGACTTCATCTCGTGTCGTTCATACAAGTAAATTGGATGTGTAATATATATTTCACACACAATATATACGATAATATCGATTCTTCTCCGACATTTGTAATCATAACTGGCCCCCCACCTTTAACTATCAAGTAGGACAACAACAAAGTTTACCACGCCATACCTCTACTGGAAATCTACCCAAACCTGAACTCATAGGAGTTATTTGGACACAAACTCCGCTAGTGGAAGGTATTGCTCTCGTCCTCCCCTAAGATTTAAGGGCACACATAAAATTTTCTCTCCAGCATCCGATTAGACTGCTTGTCCTGCCCATCCCTCTGTGGGTATTAGGACGTACTCAATCGCATCTCGGTACCTATGGTTTCACTATCTCGATTACATAAGGATTCTATGCATACTGTCCCGTAGTATGATCATCCCAATTGCCATAACGTGAGATACTTCATTCCACCGTTACTTATCATATATATATGATCATGACCACTCTAGAAAGTAGTACTTCATGAGAAGATCCTTGGCAATACTCTCCGATCCACTAGTGGAAGAAACCTCTGCTGGTTTCAGATTTGGCTACCCTTTTTCCAACAGTTAGGTGACCCACTGTAAGACGAACTTTGCAATATTACCCTACATCATAACCCATCACCACTGTTATTTGTATCCTGATACATTTTGTACACTCTTGAATAAACTTCAGTTTATCTTGAAACGTAAGTCTCTAACAAATCTTAGTGAATAAGCTTCGGCTTACCCGACTACATGTTATCGAATTCACATGCTAATCATAATCCACTGCCTGATTCGATCACCTAGGGTTCCCATACACCCTATGCCTCGCGCGTCATAATACAAATGACATGAAATTTTCTTACTTCAACTCTTGCACACTTGGTATGCTGATGTAGTAGGGTGTACTCAACCACCCACTAGTCATAACTTATTCAATCCTTCAATGGCATCATTTCTCTATTCCGAATGATACTAAGGATAGGCAACTCTATTGGCCTTAAGTTATAAAAGAATTATCAACTCTCAATTATATTCTTTTATAGGTGCAATAACCAACGTACAAAACTTGTGTACTATCGACCAAACTTCTCTCCACTCCCGACGTTCGCTAGTTTCATGCGTGGGATGTCTCGCAAGGTGAAATCCAAACAAGGAACCCCCCGATACACTACTATCTAACCTAGTCGGTTGTCGAGATCCGTAAGGCCATCAATCCATACTATGTACCTCTCTACAATCTCCGTATGTTGATATAAGAGTTTGCACGTCCACTCTCATGTCTTTAAACATAACATGAAGCATAGCACTCTCACTATCCCAGGTACTCAACACTATATATATATATATATATATATATATATATATATATATATATATATATATATATATATATATATATATATATATATATATATATATATATATATATAACGAGCTCTATTTCTCTGCTCGAAGAAGAACACAATGCATCCTGAGTTTCCTCAGTAAGATAAATTCCTACACACCGGAATCACATATAACTAGATAACATACTCGTTGAGGTCTATAATACAATGAAAATTTTCATATGTTCATATATCTGGGCACAACCCTATTTGAGGTGGCGCCGCACAAAATAAAGATTTCTCCTCCCGGTGTATCCGTCACGACAGTCATATCACTACATTATTACTATCGTTTAACCATACGGAAATTAATCACTACACATTACCATAATAAACTTTACTAAAGCTGACTCAATGCAGTAGTAAATTATAACAACAAAACATATTCTTAGGGCCCACCCGATTCACTCATGGGCAACATCAAAATGCCTTGCTAACAATGAGAAATACACTTTAATAAGACTGTTAAAACTAAAGTTCCCCACTCAACTCGACTCGCACATGAATCTTAGGTTCTCCAATTTACACATTAGTTGTGACACACCCGTGTCACTAGAATTAATCCTTTACTCACAAGGAAGAAGCAAAACCTCACCTGTCTCGCCAAATCACAGGGTCTCAGCACGTGGCTTCCATCACAACCCATGAATATCTGTAATCGTTATACATCTTAGGATTTCATCCTATAGTTATCCCCTCTCATCATGGACAATTTATTCCATCATGTGGGTTTCACACCCATTATCAAAACGTTGGCCCAAACTCTCTAGGCCTCAATTATGGATTTACTGAACTCCGGTTTACATCCCGGGCCATGTCGACCCTGACATGCTGTATGCTACTATTAATGAGGACTCTACTGGTCCATCCTGAACCCATCACTCTCGAGTTATAAATTTCCTGGGCCTAATTCTCTTGACCCCAAATTCCTTTGTTGGCAATATCACTCCTCCAGTTGTTAGGCCTAACTGGCATAATTTACCATTTCTAATATTTTCGGTCTCACTTCTCAATTGTGGACACATTCAACACTTGTAGTTATACTTCCTTCATATAAGGAAACTTCATGAGCCATTTCCCCATCACTGGTCCCACTGAACATTTTGGAAATGTCCTTCTCTCGGACCAAGTAGTCTTAACTTACTGGCTACGCTGGCCTTTCGAAACTATGGTTGGCCTCCACGGCCCTGATTGACTTCATCGTCACTTTGTAGGAAGTTAATCAACTTAAAATCATCTAAACGAGTTTCCTATTGGGTATACCCTCATGTGGGGTTCCACTAACATCGTTAAGTTCACTTTTGCTTTTCGGCTAGATTCTTTAACCTTTCTGGCTCACTTCTTCTGGAAAGAACGCAATAACTAGTCACCGTATAACCTTGACGACATCAACATTAGTCATCCTAGCTGGATTTCTCATTTATGCTTGTATTCAACTCACGGGTCCTTTATCAACTATAGACCCTTTGGATAATTTATGCCCCCCTTCCAGGAGAGAAGTTCATTATGAAATTCAACCTTTCTCTCACGATTAGTTTCTATCTTACCCATTGTGCTAAACATCAAAATTTCACTCGCTTTTTGTTACCACATCGAATGGAAGACCTCATGGTCAAATCATACCCAAATTTCCCTCTAAATTTCAAACACACTTCTTCATATGTGGTGGTTGCCTCTAATCAGTACATGGTGCTCCTAAGAGCTATAGCTTTTAACTCCAAAATTTAATTTTGAGTGTCGTCACACCCCACTCTACACAATTGCCTTTGGATTTTCTACCTCCGTTGGTCTGTTACACTCTCTTTTTCTTCTCCACATTTTCATCGATGGGTTTTCAAAAGAGTTCCTCTGATTTCCCCCTTATCGACTATGCTAGGTGGTCTTGAAATCATTCCACCGTTATCTACGACTGTGCCCTAGGAACCCACTGTTCCCGAATGATGATTTCTATTATCATTTTCTTAAGTAATACTCATGGTGATTTTTTCCACGATCATTCTTTCTCGATTACTTTATGTCTTCTGTTAGGCTTCTTCTCCTGCATTTCTTCTTATGGCCCTCCTTGGTCATCCTAAAATGTTCTGTGTTCGAATCACACATAATTTTTTATAATGAGTCACATCCATTATAATTCATAGTAGGAGAGCGTAAGTCGCATACGTAAGGGAACAAAACAATCATATCATAAGGCTCTACATCAAAGAACGATGAGCTAAAACGTAACAAGCTGCATAGATCCTAAGGACACTAGAACCTGATGCTCTGATACCACCTGTGACACCACACCCAATTAAATAAAGGGTGATCAGTCCTATACCAATTTAAAAAAGAACGTTCAGTTGGTTCATTCTTAGCACCACTTTCGAAAACTTTTTAACATATTAATCACCTAATATAAAATTAAGCTAGGTGTTAAAACATTACCAATTTTTGTAAAACCAAGTAAATCCATTTTCATTCAATCTTAAAATATAAACCATTCACCACGCATAGGAATATAATAAATACTCAACATGAATCAAGTACTGAAATAAATAAGACTGGTAAAACCTCCCAGTTTAAAACTCTAAATCATAAAATAAACTGAATACAATATCTCTGATGAAGGACTAGAAGTGGGCGACACATGCCATAGATAATAAGTCTAGATGAAACTGAATGGAAAAGATATATGCATCTATTGCAAGGACCTATAGCTTCCACAATAGCTGCAGCACGTCTGACACTCCAATCTCTAATTCTGGTACCCTGTGGCTGAGCACCTGATATAATATATATATCAAAAGAGAGAAGAGATACAAGAAACGGGTCAGAGCCCGAGGTTTAAAAAAATGATTTAGCAAGTATTTAAAACTAGTTCTTAAAATAAGTCTTATACACATGTTAGTTATCGAACTCTCACATGAGTTTCTCACCTCTCAACATTGTGCACGCCTAACATACATCCAATATCCCCTAGTTATACCACCCAGTCTAACTAGTCAGAAACCATACTAATCCTAACTATGCTCACTAATAGTATTCCCGTATCTCCCATACAATACGCTATTCAAATAGTTTATCTCACATACTAAGTTTCATTATTCACCGTTCGAATGTTTAATCTTTTATCCACTAAGATTATTTTATTTCTCATCTCCACTTTATCTACTAGTGTTCTCCTAGTATATATATATATATATATATATATATATATATATATATATATATATATATATATATATATATATATATATATATATATATTTATATATATATATATATATATATAGTCTCATCATCCCTATATATATATACTAATCCTGCACCCTTAGATTAAGACCATTTGGCGCAATGTAATGATTATTATTATTACCATGTCTACTCATTTCACACATTAGAAATATTCACAAGTTCATATATATATATAGTCACATCATCCCTATACATATATATATATATATATATATATATATATATATATACTAATCCTGCACCCCTGGGCTAAGACCCATTAGTGAACCTATCAAGAGAATCCTTCATCCACAGGTTAGCACCAATTAATGCACCTATCAATAATAATCCAGCACCCCCGGGTTATTACCCATTAGTGCATTTAACAATAATCATCATTGTACCCCCGGGTTATCACCCATTAGTACACCTAACAATAATATCCTTGTAACGTTGGGTTATCACCCATTAGTACACTTAATCAATAATGTTCTTTCACCTCCGGGTTATCACCAATTAGCGCACCCAACAATAATATTCTTGTACCCCCGGGTTATCACACATTAGTACACTTAACAATAGAGTTCCTGCACCCCCCGAGTTATCACTCATTAGTGCGCTTGACTATAAGATTCTTGCACCCCCGGGTTATCACCCATTAGTGCTGTTAGCAATAATATCACATAATAGGCATACACACGTCCTATTAAATTTATTGGTATTTCTCCAACCTACATATATACTTCTCATACGTATTTTAACCTCCACTACGTATAGTATAAATATTTAGATTACTATCTCTCTCGTAATCTCCAAGGTACATTCTCTCTATACCGAAATAAGTAAAGTATTTATTCTCACATACTTTCTCAAAATTCTGTCGTGTTTAAGTTTACTATCGGGCGGTTTCTCTCACTCCAATAAATTGGTAAAATCAAAATTCAAACTCTAAGAAAATTCCCAAAAATTCACCCTATCGCTCGAATGAGATGGCAATGTCGTTTGAATGACTGGCACGTGTCGCTCGAGCGACTTCGCGCTAGATACCAATCTCGTTTGAACCACTTCGCACGACTTCGCGCGAGACCTACTGTTTCATCTTCTTCACTAAATTTCAGTTTTTTCTACCATTTTTGAAGCTAAAAATCTCTAAGATTCAACACCCAATGCCTCACCATTAATACCCCTCAACACATAACAGGTTATAAATCATTCCTAACATCCTAGGATCATTAATTCGTCATTAATCATCATAATTATATAAAATCTCCAAATTAATTCATATGAACCCTTGTTTCCAAATTTTCAATTAAAGAACCTAATCAACCCAGATTCGTTCATCAATATATGATTCAATTTTTTAATTAATCCTCTACATACATGAAGGAATATTAACAGTTAATTAATCCGGTCTTTAATCATCATTTAATCCTCAAATTTTCACTCAATTAACATGTAAATCATGATGAATCTCACCTAATCTAACACGAGTATGATCATTGCTAAAAGAAAGCATGTAATAAATGCTTGCCTCAAATAGGATGGTTTGATTCGTTGGTGATGTTGGTATAGACGTGTTCCTCTCTTCTCGATCTACGCATTGGTGGTGGTGGTGGTGGTTGTGCAAGGTGGTGCTAATTTGGCCTTCCCTCTTTGAATTTGGTTCTCCCTAACACCCTTTATGTCTGTTCTTTCTTTCTGTGTCTCTCAAACCTAAACGAATTTTCTTGGCTAATAAAATAACTCCCAATTTTTGTCCATTAATTAAACCCAAAAATATAATTTACCGTAATGCCCTCTTGACCGGTTAGGCCTAAAATTGCCCCGAGACCCAAACTAAACACCCAGGTATACTATTTTGACTATCTCGACCATCCTGGACTCAATGGTGCACTCGAAATGACCACACAAGTTAATAAAAATAATTTCTCTTTTTTATCCCAATTAATCAGTCCCGACACGACTCACATGCATGTCAGACTTAAATTACCAAACTGTCGTATTTCTCACTTCCGACAATTTATCAAATATCATAATTCCATATTACATATCACATAGTAATATTTAATAGTTCACAACAATAAGTATTAACCCTTAGCATGCTAGTTAATAATTATTTTAATCCGGATTAATAACAAATTAATTTCTCGCATTTTAATTTAATTAATCCAACAACAATAATTAATCGCATACTTATTCCCATCATAATAATTAATCACATAATTATTTAAATCGTCAAAAATATGGGGTGTTACATAATCCTTATTGGAATGAGGTAAATTCACTACCAATGGCCTGTTTGACTGCCTTGTCTTCATGGTGCCCCAATGGTAACAGACATTAACTATGTGATTCCAATATGAGTCCGATGCTACTCATTAAAGCGATGGACCCCCATAAATGATTCTCCATGTATTCGAGGCAAGTCGGGTAAAGACTACATCAAAGTATTGGTATAATTCTTAAAATAAATGATTGGGGGGAAAAGTGACCCCACACACAACAATAAAGATGGAAGGTAACCAATAACCCTCGACCAGAGCACAAACGTCACAAGTACCATACAATAATTCAATTTTGACCCACGGAGGGATTCTTTTTTAACCCTAAAAGCTTCCATCGAACACTCATTAACAAAATAAACTATATTTCAATAAAAATAGGAAATAAGTACAAAGTAATGAAAAGAATAAAGAAGGAATCCTTATAGCGAAAATCAAGAACATAACAAGCTCTCATAAATAGTAAAAAAACTTGGAGATTAAGAAATAGATTTTTTAATAATGATTGAAGTGAATAATAGGGGAATATTACACTTTATAAGCCTAAATGACATATACAAGGTTTCCCAGAAATTACGTGATTAAAAGTATCCGCCATTTTGTGTAGTTCATCGCTTAAAGCATGTTATTACTAGCGTAACCCCCTAAAGCGACTTTCACAGGTCTCCTGCTGACCACATGTCTCTACCAACCCAACTAGAAAGACTTGTGACTAATTTTCTATGAATTTGATCGAATTTTACACGTACACTCCATTCATTCATTCATTCAACATGCCCCGCCACTCTGAAGACTTTATGCTCCAAATAAGTTATTATCCATTCCAATCATGAATAAAGTCTTGTGGGATTTTGTTAAATTATAAATATGGAATGTGACGTATACCAGTGGTATTGTGACCCCTGTCATCACAAATTTCTCATCATATTCACTGAACATGGTCATCACATCATCTCCTTAATTGGTTCAGTAGTATCCATAGCCGATTGGGTGGGTGACTAAGATAAATTAAGGTTATTATTCACCAAACACACATGTGCCACATGTGGGGATATGTACAACTCCCATTAACCACACTTGGGTTAGTACTTTAAGGTAGCTGTGGTTAGCTCATCATTGGCTATCTCCTGGAATGTAGAAAGGAGTAACTGCCTGATTTATATAGGTATTAAACTCCTTCCACTCCTATCTCCCTCTCTCTCTTTCTTAATTTAACCTATAAATAGTACTAAATGACACATAACAAAGGCGTTTGAAAAGATTCGACCTAACGACCATATACAAAACCATAAAGAGATTCTTGAGAGAATATATTCATTCTTTCATGGTTAATACAAATAACATTACACATGTGGATGTAGGAACCTCATTAGCCAAAACCATGTTAATATCCTATTTCTTCTTTGTCTCTCATCTCTCTTAAATTTAAGCTATTAGTCTCCTAATTTATTATAGTTTATTATTGGTATTAATGAGTTAAGACCCATATAATCCCTATACCATTTTTAAACGATACCAGAATGCAAGAAATCAATGTCCTAAGGCCATTTTGGCCTCCCTATGTGCATGTATTAACGGTCCATTACAACTCCAAGATACAACCCATATTCACTAGTGGTCCACTCAGTTCTTGATATGAAATTGGTTCCTTTTGCAATTGTTGGGAATTTGAAGGTATTTTATTAAAGATTAAGGTGTATTACCATGTATATTTGGCAAATTTCAATTTTGGTTCTTTGTTAATGATGTTTGATGTTGTACGACGTGGACCTCCGTAGATCTGTTAATTTATGAAATAGTTGGTAGCAATGTTAACAAACGGAATGTTGTTTTCTAATAGTTTTTTTTTTAATATTTCTTCGATTATTGGTTTTCGTTGTTAATTACTTGTTTCTTGCTTTTTAACTTCAAATTGGGTTAATTGGTTATCTGCTTCAGAGATGATTCCGTGAAGAATAATTATTCATATACGTGTACACAATGTTTTCTTTTTCATACTCTTTTGTAATGTATTTGACATTTTTTCAGTTTTACTCCTAATTTTTTATCTTAACCATTACGAAGACATCTTATTAACTTTTCATCAATATTTCTCATTGTATCTTAATAATGCATAGAAGATTTTTTTGTCATTGAAATATTATATGAATGCATGAGGTTATATAGTCTATAACACCACTTAGGGTTATTAAATTACACATTTAACTGCATTCGAATAAGTTAATTTTGTTATTAGAATGCTAACTCAGAGATCTTCCTTTTGTAAGCTATAAGTTTTGGTTCATGGATTTAAAGGCCTTCTTAGTTTCTTGGATTGTCTAATAATTTAATTAAAATGGTATTTTCTTCTGTTCTAATAGTTAGTTAATCTTATTTTTTCTTTCATTATGAAGCATATTACCTCACAGAGTAGAGTTGATAAATCTTTAGACGATTTACAAATATACAATTTTATGTAACTCGAACATTGAAAAGTTTATACCTATTTATATTGTGATATTTTTCAAATAATAAATTTTGTATACAAATATTAAGACTTATGGAAAGAAAAATTATATAATCATTTTATATTTTACATTTTAATAATTTCACTAAAACGCGCCCAAGCATCGCGTGGGTTTGCATGCTAGTTTTTAATTATAAAGGGACAATTGATGTTTTCTTTCTATGAGCTAAGTACATTTCGCACTTAACCCAACTTATTTTTTTATGTTCCAAAAAATTACTTCTCTATTTTTTGACAATGTTTTCTTAAGATGTAGGATAATAGAAGAAAAAAAATATTTGTGAGTGTTTTATATGGTAAGGAACTTTTTGGAACAAAGTAAAATGGTTTGGACTAAACGTTAATTATAAAAAGTCAAGGGGCTTTTCATCGAATGACCTTTTTAAAAAATCTTAAATCAAATGTCTAAACTACCTATCAAAATCCCAACTCTCAAAACTACACAAACCATACTCATTTGAGAACTACCACCTCTCTCTCTCTCTCTCTCTCTCACACACACACACACACACACACACACACACAAATGTCAATGTCCAAATTTGATGTATATATGTGTTTGAGCATATGTATATACGTGTGAAAGTGTGTGTATATAGATGTGTGAGTAAGTATATGTGTATATATATGTGTGTGTGTATGTATGCGCACACGCAAGTGTTGGTATGTGTGTGTGCGCGCGTATATGAGAGTGGGTTTATAATTATACTAGTGGTTGAGGCACACACTTATGTGTGTGCAAGTTATAAAGGCAGTTTCAAGGAGAGTGGTAATTGTAAATAGTTTTGGAGAGTGGTAACTGTTTAGATAGTGGAGGACAATATTAGGAAATTACAATATTAACAAGGCTTCAATATGGGGATACCCAAATCAAGTAGGGGTGGAAGCGGTACGGGTTTTTACCGTACCGTACCGTTTTGGTCCGAAAAAAATGGTTTTGGTTTCATATATTTAAATACCAGAAATCGGTCTTACCGAAACCGAAATCACCGGAAAAAAGTTGGTTGGTTTTGGTTTTAATATTTAAAAAACCGATTTACCAAGATTATCGTACCGAATTTACTGAAACCAGAAAAAATCGTACTGAAATTACCATACCATACCGAATTTACCGAAACCAGAAAAAACCGTACCGAAATTACCGTACCGTACCGAAATTACCAAAATTACCGTACCGAATTTACCAAAACCAGATAAAGTTGGTTTTGGTTTTGGTTTTAATATTTAAAAAAGTTAGTTGGTTTTGTTTTTGGTTTTTTGGGACTTTTAATGTTGTTTACCGAAACCAGAAACCAGAAAAAACCAGAAGAAACCAGAAAAAACTAAAATTTACCGAAACCAGAAAAAAACCAAAATTACCGAAAAAAACCAAAATACCAGTCGGTTTGGTTTTGGTATTGATTTTGGTGTACCGGGTGGTAAACTGGTACGGTTTGGTTTTACCATCTAGAGTTTGGTTTTGGTATTGGTATCTACTATTTACCGACCAAACCGTACCGTTTACACCCCTAAAATCAAGTGTTCTATTTATATAATAGTATATTAACCTCTAATACATGAATTCTAAAAATACTACTAGTGGTTATCGAAATCGTAAGTGACCTCAGACTCAATAGGTGCTTCTCTATGGACCTTAAATGGGGAGGAGTTTCAAAGTGTAAGACAAGTATATAAAGTGGTTCGAACCTCAATTGAGGACCTACGTCCACTACCAAAGGGTGTTATATTAATTATTAGATCATAAGAGTATTTTTACAATCTATTAGACTTCTTGGGTTTCGGCCAAAAGAGTTTGAGGTCCTCGTGACCTTTTTCAATAATCGAAAGGACCTTAACAAGTAACTAATGGACTTTTTTAAGGGTTCCTGAGTAATGATTTAGGTCTTAACAAGGAATACAAGGTGTCAAATAGTTGGATATGATCCAAACTATAGATATAAGCTCATAACATCCGGTTGAGAGAGTATAGTACAATTAGTAAACACTTGTGAATGCTAAAACTCTTTGTTCTCTGAAAGTATGATGACTTGAACGTGTGTTCAACCTTTACCCAGCCTTCCATAAATATGAAAACTCTTTGAGAGAAAATAAATAGACTGACACAACATAGTTATGGTGTCCCTGAAGTCTGACAGCATCATCAAGGTGGTGGAGTGTTGGCTAAAGTTTTTAAAGATGGTGTAAATTGGTTGTTGAGTGCATTAAATACAAATGGGAGGTTTCAGTAAGTGTGGGCTTTAGTGGTGGCAGTTGGTGAAATAGTGTTGTTCTTTTCACTTACCCCACCAAACTAGTATCTGAAGCTCTATCCGAGGCTTGGGAGCTCAAAAACTGCCATGGGACTACCATAAGTTTATCTTGATGTGTTTTGGAGTGATACACCTTTCGGTTGAGGATTAAGTAACATTTGGGGGTTATTTCACTTTAGATTACGGTCTGCTCTAGGCATCATACATAGATAAACTCTGATGTTGTGGTCTTTGATCTCGTTTGAAGACACATGATTAAATTACTCCTCATTCTAAGAGAAGGAATAGATGACTGGGGTATGATACAATATTATGACCCTTTCTTAAGATGATCACAAATCTTGGGAACCAACCAATGGTATGATGAAGGCCATAGGTTAAGGCTTAGGACCTTGGTCCTAATATAAGGGAATATGTAGGGTTAAATACCCTTGGAATACCAGGGGTTATATATGGTATCATAAGTAACCCCTTATTACTCTTTACAAGGATTTTAAAGGGAATCACTTATCTGTTACTCAAGTTGGGGGTTGTGAGATGTGGGTTATTCAAATATAGTTAGTATTAAATTAGGCGTAACCCCTTATCAAGACTAAGGTTAACACCACTAAGTATTAAATGTTGACGATGGTCATAGGTGAATCAGGGACAAGATATCATAATGTTCAAACTTATATTAAATAGCCTATTGGCATTAAAGATGCATGACGAGCAGAATAAATAGATGGGACCAGTAGGAAGCGCGGTCAGAGGGAGAAAGAACAAGCACTCCGGGAACAATGAGGGAAAGGCAGGAACTTCAGGCTCAGTTAATACTTAATGATAAGTGCATCAGATGGGTATGTGGGAGTTAGTTTTTTTCTCGGGAATTCTCGATTATGGGGGAATTTGGGAAGAAATTCTAGGCTCTGAATGTTGCTCCCTCTAACTTATTCATCTGGTGTATATATATGGGGGCAAGGATGCTCGAGTGAGCTTGCCTATGATCGATTTGATCCGGTGTATTAAATGCTCAGGATATTGCATTAAATGCATGGGATCTTATGATTTAGGCAGGAAACCATTCTATTGGCAGAAAGCATTGTGGGCGTTAATGAAGGACACGACATGTCAGCTTGAGGCTTACTTGAGGATGGCCAAATGGTCAGGTTTGGTGAAGTAGTCCTGCAATCCTAAGGATAAACCCACTTGAGTGATACATTTTCGAGTCCCTAAATACTATACATTATGACGTCAAAAAGTGGTTTAAACAGTGGCCCTGTCATATATTTGGTCACATCAGTCAGGCAGTCTATTACCTGTTTTGAGGTTGCTCGGCTGGTAGGTGGCTCAAGTGTATTGGCCTATATATGTTGGTTGAGTTATTTTGGGCTTGAGGTTCGAGATAGAAGTACATTGAGGAGGTTCACTCAAAAGGGTAAGCGCTAAGGTGGCTTGATAGAAGTGGCTCGAGTGACCATTTATTCTGGATGAAGTTTTACCCAACTTTGCCGATAGGGTTGGTAACTGCATTCCCAATGCTGCCATGTTCTCAATCATTCAAACCGTTTCCCTGCGAGGTTCTTAATAGGAGGTTGTTCGATAGAGCATGTTAGCTGTCCCATGCCCTGCCATGCATGGTCCCTCGTGGGTACCAAGCAACCTCGCTAAATATACATTTATAAGATAAAGTGAATAATACAATATTATATTACTTATTACAAACTATTGTCATCCAAGTGACTTTAATCTACGAATTGGATCCTTCGAACTAGGTCTTCGAGCCGCTTCTGTGAAGAATCTTTGAGCTGGGTCTATAGGGCGACGTTTCTTCTCTTTCTTCGTGAGCCAATCAATCTTCTTAACTAAGTTAACCATCCCTTTGGTGGGGACACCCCCTACATGGGTAAAGTCAAAACTAGCCATTAAGTTTCCCATCATAATTAGATTTCATTGGTAAGGAGATTACAAGTAGTTGTGAGCATTGATAGGACATGTCTTGGGGCCGAAAATACTGAAGCATCAGGCCTTGGTGGTTATAAAGGAGCCCCTTGGGCTGGTTTCGTCTTCACTGTTCATTCCAACCATCCTCTATCTCAAGAATTATTTGAGCAAGAATTTTTTTAATTACCTTAAAATAAAAATATTTTCTGGAAACATTTCTCCTTTTAACGTCTTTGACCGAACACCTCTTTCAATTTTTAAGAATCATGTCTATCTTCCATTAATTATTGAGAAAGGGGTTGAGGCCTCTGAGCATATTCCCACTTGGACCATTCTCTATGGTACCAAGATGACTACCTACATAGGGGCCAATAACCCCATCTACTCTAGTAGAGCCCACATGCCTTCTCGAATTACTTAGGAGGACTTGGAGAATATTTTGAAGTATAACCAGATCCCGAAGACTATTATTATGAGGGTTGGATGACCTAATGAAAGTTCTTGTTGTACGGTTTCTTAGCATGTGTGATTTAATGAAGGAATCCTCTATCATAGAGCTAGATTTTCCTTTCCTTTGCCTATGATGAGGATCTTAAAAGCTATGGGTATAGCCCCTTCTAAACTGGTGGAAAATTCCTGGAGGTCTTTGATGGCCACGATTTTAACTTTTAGGGAATCAAGCATAGATTTTCACAACGTTACCCCGACCTAATTATTCAAGTTGTACAAGTTCCAGGAGTATAAGAAAACAAAAAAATAATGGGTTAAAGTACCTAGCTTCTAAGGCCACCATTTATTGAATAAGGTTGAGTTGGCATTATTAGTTCTTCTCTTGTCCATGGTAAGTACTTCATATCCTACGGGAGCGAATCAAGCTCAACTATTGGTATGTGAATTAATAGTTGTTACTCATCGGTTCGATACAACGCAAGAGCCATATGGGATATAAGGCTTATTATTTTTAGGAATTAAGGTTGGAATAGATCCTCATTTGACACTCGATTCAATTTAGGTTTCAAATGATCTAATCCCGAACGATGTGTGGTTAGGAAGATTGTGAACAATCTAAGCCATACCACCCACCTACCCTACCACCTATAGGCAGTCATCCATCCTATGTCCACCCAAAAAAACATTTATAGTGATATTGAATAGTACTCATGTAAAAGAAAGGAAATAGATATTGTAGGATGTTTATCTGCTACAGACGAAGCATAAATAGTCACATCTAATATATTTAGCCAAGGCGGGGGCCTAGATGATGATTAATTTTTTTCTTAGTAGTGGAGTATGGAAACAAGTGGTTAGAATATATCTCGTATTTTCACCATGGTAGCACCTAAATTACCAACTATCATACAATTTTAAATTTCCCTTTTGTCCATTCTTTATCTCGCCTATAAAATAGAAAAATGAAAGAGAGAGATCATACTCTTTTATCACTTTTTGAATTTAAGGCGTACTCTCATGACTATTTCTTGCTCTTATCGATTTCACCTCTTTTCTTAGGATTGGTTGCCTTGATGTTCTTATTCAGATAGTGTAGTACTATGGATGTTTATTTCGTTCTCTAGACATTATTCCCTTCCAGCAACGGTTAATTTCACTAACTCTCTCTATAAGTGACCGCCATCTAACTAGAATTTCAGTGCGTCAGAATTTTATTAAAAAAATTAGAGTTAAAAATCTTTGTAAAAGTCTTCTATTGATTTTCTTATTCTGTGCCTATAGTGCGGTAGTCAAGTTTTACTACTATGGTTTTTTTAAGGACAAGCACAACACTCCTAAAAACTAAAAGGAGAGATTCTTCTTCATCATTGGAGCCTAGGATACCATAGACCATGATGAGATAATCGGTTGCCCTAATCGCTAGTGCAAACCTCCAGTTATGGGTAAGTTAGAGTCCGCCTCTGCTTTTGTGTTTAAGTTTAATTGTCAACTTCTGTTATGAGTTTTAGTAATCCTTTTTTTTTTAGTTGTTGTAAAGACCTCAAAGGAGGAAATGGATAGGATAGTTAAGGCCCATAAGTTGTCCTCAATTCCATTTGAGATCCTTATCACCACCAAGCATCTCTTTAAGAGTGTGATGGGACCTGAACCCAAGACTTTTACGTTTGGGAGCACTCCTGAGGTGCTGGGGGTCTAAGCCCTTCACCGTGATGCCCTCATAGAGGAAAGTTTTCATCGAAGCTGATTCTGAGGTCATTGAGGCCTCTAAGGGTGAGGATGACTATCCTAAGCAAAAGGCTGAGCTTCCCTTAAGATTAAAGAGGTCCTCCCCTCAGTTGAGAATGTTATCTTGCTGGACTTTGACTATGCTCCCAGCAAGTAACTTTTTTTTTCTACTTTTTCATTGTGACCTCCATTCTTAGTTCCTTGATAGCTAACTCTTATCTTATTATTGATCCAATAGATTAATGGGAGGAGCAGAGGATGGTCATATAGTTTACTAAGGAAATACTGACTAAGACCTTGGTTAGCAAGAAGAAAATTTCTAAGACCACCAAAAATTTGAAGGCCAGTACGTCGGTGGATCTTCCAATTCTCGGGGTTAAATGTGTGGAGGAGGCAGGGCTGAGGTCTGGATTTAGTGAAAGATCATTGTTAGAGCCCACAATAAAAACTTTCACTTGATTCAAGCATCTTTGAGGGCAGGTGTGACCTCTAGGGAAACACATATTGATCCTTTTATTCCATGGTACTTGTAGCCCTTAGTCTAAATTATATAAGAAGCTTTACGTCATTCCCTTACCAAGGGGGAGGAGTTAATGGTTTCCCCCAGAAAGAGGGGGTATGAGGGGCGTTTTTGAGGTCTCTGGCAAACCTAAGGGGCAAGTAGCTGAAGGATATTTAAGGCCTCCTTTAGTTGAGAAGGTGAATGTGTATACTTCAGGTGCAGATGCACTTTGCTCGATGGCTAAAAAAAACTTTTCTAAAATATTGGCCAAGTTGACAGGCTGAGGGACCTTTGCTAACACTAATGAACTGGTCCATTTACTAGACAAGGTAATTTTACACCCTTTTTTTACTCTTCATTAATTTTTTTTCTTATTCATTCCTCGTTCTTATGTTTTTTTTTAAATATTTTTATAGGATTAGTAACTGACTGAGGTCCTTATAACTGATATTATTGAAAGCCATGGAGGTTGGAAAAAAACTATGGAGATGTCTGACAAGTGGGGTGTTATCCAGCTAGAACTGAACCAGATAATCACTAACCAGAGGCTAGAGGTGGATTCCCTGAAGAAGGAGATGGTTAGTCTGAGGTTCAAGATCACCTCATTAGAACATGCCAACCTTCTCAACGGGATGACTCTCAAGGATAGTGCGTCTCTTCTGGTCATTGCTAAGGAATATTTATCAAAGGTTGAAGAGGCTCTTACTTTGACCAAAATTGAGCATAATGTGACGGTGGAAGCACTACAGGCTGAACCCTCAAGCTTCAAAATTCATAAGAGATATCCTTCATGTTGAGAAGGACATGGATTTTTAGAAAAAGCAAGTGAATGTTATGAAGGACCAGTTAACCTTTAAAGGCTAATAAATATAAAAGGATTATGCCGAGGTCCTAGTGAAGCACATAGTCTACATAGAGGTTTAGAGGAAGATTAACGCCACTGTGAAGAGAAAATTGGATGCATATCTTGAGTGTGAGGCCTTTAAATAATTTATTTTTGGAAACTACAACTATCACTTTGAGGCTTTCAAGGCTAAGGTTCAAGAGCCCTTTACCGATGTGGATGTTTCTAGATTATTTTTTAAAGCCCAACATTCTGGTGATGAGAGTTCAGATGATGAGAGTACTGGCGATGATGATGCGTATGAAGATTCTGCCTTCCAAGTCCAAGTAAAAGAACAAGATTAGAAGAAAGCTTCCAACTCTCATCCTTATTCAAGACTATTAAAGAAGGAAAATGAATCCCCAATGAAGGAAATCACTATAAATCCCAAGTGATATACCAGGAATAGCTTCGTCCCTACACTAGACCCCCTCGACCAATGCCGACCAGTGCCAAACCGTCCACTTGGGAAAATTATGGTTTTGTTGTAAGCTCGGCATAAAGAGTCTCATCCTCGGTCATAAACTTATCATAAGAGGTCTCATCCTTATCTCAGAACACAACTAACCATATGATTATCAGTGGTCTTATGGCCTAAATACCCTCGGCCTCATCCATCACCTAGAGGACGATGTCCGACTGAAGAATCATCTCAGCATGACAATTATCGTACCATCATAGGATTCGACTTTCTAATTCGACCTCAGCGTGGTCAAAACGATCGACGATCGATAACTAAGAGAGAGCGTGGATTGGGGAACGTGTGGAAGGGTGTATTGGATGCAGGTCCCACATGCACAAAACTCTTATAACAAGATCTCCCTCACATGTGAGGAAATATATCATAATCATGATCTTAATGTGACTGTGATAGTGATAGGTGGCTTAACCCTATTGGAAGGAACATTCTACACGCTTTTATTACATGCTTGGGGGGTACATTACACCCCCAAGGCACTATATATACTTGTCTTCTACAATAATGTAAAAGACCAAAATATTCAAACCCTAGTCCAAGCTCTCTTGCTATCACTGTAGAGAGAGAAAGTTGAGTGAATTATAATGCTAAGGTAATTAGAGCCCAGTTTTATAGTGAAGCATACACTCACCTACATAGTGGAGTAGGCCAAATGGCTGAACCACTTCTTTGCCGCATCTCCATCTTTACTTATTCTTCTATATAAACTCCATTATCGCGCTTACTATCTTACTTGTTGGTACTATATTAGGTATCATCACCAAACCTTGAGAAGTATTTTACGTAATTTTTTATTTTTCTTAAAAATGTTCTTGCGTCATGGGCCTTTTGATGTAAACCTATGCTCTTTATCACTTAATGATACAAATTAGTTTTTTAAAATTTCAACTTCTGTAATGCTACGTGTTGCTTTATAATTTATTTATTTTTATTGTACAAAGGAATTTTTGCATAAGATTCATCCGTCTGAGGTTTGTAATAGGTAATATTCCCTTAGCCCCCTAATATATTTTGGTAAAGCAAAATAACTGAGAAATAAATTTGTTTAAGTAAATACGAGGGTCCTAAGACCTATGCCACATACTTGTGAGGTTTCTAAAGTTAAAACTGACGTTATAAAAGGTGTTATAAGACCTTAGAACCATGGAATATCTTATACTTGTATTTTTTATAGGACTGAAGGACCAAAATTTTTACACAAACACTTAGCCCGCCAAACATTTTGGGTATAAAAGCCAACAGATAAATTTGTGAAGGGTCCTAAGACCTTGGATTTTTTATTCGAAGTTCCATAAAGGGTCATAAGGCCTCTGAACTTAGTAAATGTAAAATCTAAAGTCCGACAAAGGGTCATAAGACCTATGTACTTAGAAAATTTAAAACTCGAAGTTCCACAAAGGCCCATAAGACCTTTGAACTTAGGAAATTTTAAACTTGTCCCACAAAGGGTCATACGACCTTTGAACTTAAAAATTGTAAAATTTGAAGTCACACAAAGGGTCATAAGACCTATAGACTTTGAAAATTTGAAATATGAAGTTCCACAAAGGGTCATAAGAACTCTGAACTTAAGAAATTCAAAACTTGAAGTCCCACAATGGGCCATAAGACCTCTGAACATTACAAATTTGAAACTTGAAGTCCCACAATGGGTCATAAAACCTGCAAACTCCGATAATTTGAAATTCATTATTGGATGTAAAGCCTTTGAACCTTCTCCTCCACGAGGTAGAAAATTTGAGGTTCACATTAGGTCCCTAGATATCCGAACCATTGATCTTTACACCTTTCCTAATACAATTAAATTTTTGACCAATTTTTTTTCATTCGAACACTTACCCCCCCCCCCCCCCCCCAACCACCAAAAAAAATTGAAAATGGAAGTTTTACCCACTCTCAGATTTTTACAGTAAAAAGATATGCTTGATACTTGGATTTTTTTAACGTCTTTGGACCTTAGTCAGTTTGAATGGAATAACTGATGAAAGACTTGGTAATTCCTTTAGTAATTTTTAGGTCCTTGGACCTGTGACTATTGCCTTAAGCTATGGTTGGAGTCCTTGCAATTTGAGGTTTGTGTCTTTAGAGCTTAGGTTAAACCCAAAGATAATGCTAAATTCTATGTAGCTTTGTGTTTTGAGTCCTTAAACCTTGGTTTAAGTTTAGAGCTAGGGCTAGAATCATTACAACTCGGTGCGTGGGTCCTTGGACCTTTTCTTAAACCTAGAGAAAAGATTGAAGTCCTTGCAACTCCGTGTTTTGGTTCCTTAGACCTTAGTAGATGTTTTAGATCCATGGATGGAATCCTTTCAACTATGACTACCACATATGGGCCTTCCCATTTGGGACCCAACTTCCCTTCATTTGGATTCCTGGTCCCAATGGTGACTTATCTGATAACTAACTCCCCTACTTTGAATTTTCGGTAGTTGACCTTTTTATTGAAGTAGGAGGATGCCTTTTAATTGTAGGAAGCCATTTAGATCAACACGAATTCTCTTTTTCCATCTAATTCACCTAACGGCCTTTTGAGATCTTCATCATTAACCCCTAGTTCAAACTAAGTTACCCTTCGTGCGGGTACTTTGAACTTTGTTAAGACCACTATCTCGTCGCCAAAGTTTAGGGAAAATGGAGTTTCTCCCGTTGGACCTATGATTGTGGTTCTTTAGGCCCACAAGATGCTCGACAGTTTTTAATCCCATATTCCTTTTATGTTTTTCAAACCTATTTTTCAAACTATAGAAAATGGTTATGTTGGCGACCTCAACTTGGCCACTGGCCTGAGAGTGGCCTGAAGATGAGTAGTGTATGGCTATGCCATAGTCTGAGTATAGTTCTCTAAAGGCTGGGTTATCCAACTATTTTCCATTGTCAGAGACAATGTCTCAACATAAGCCAAACTAGAAAATGATGTTTTTCTAAATGAAGTTCATAGTCTTTTTCTCCATGATAGTGGATAAGGGCTCAGCAGCAACCAACTTGGTGAAGTAATCAATGGTCACAATACATAACTTGTTTGGACCTTTTATTAGGGATAAAGGCCCTATTGAATCCACCTTCCTAATATCATTTGAGAGAAAATCCTGAAGACTAGAGACAAGGGGCAAGTTGGAGAAAATAAATGAGAATTGGGATTATTGGCTTGAAGTGCAACCCACAAATTAGAGGTAAGTTTTATAGTGTGATTATGTATTTGATTATGAACATAATTGAATTAATCTAAAATTTTATTAAACTTTATTAACTAATTAAGTTATTAATTATATAATGGAATTCTTAAGAAATTGAGTCAAATTCTTCATGAAATTGGATGTAAATGGATTAGAATGATTTGAATTCATTTCAATATTAGAATTATGTTAGAAACCATTTATTTTGGAGAGAATTGATATATATATATATATATATATATATATATTGTAAGAGGGTTTTCCCCTTGTAGCCTGGGAGTATGATAATACAAACAGAGGCATAACCCCAATAGATACGGTGATAAGTGATAACCCAAATATTCTTAACAATGACAATTGAACATTATGTATCGTATATAATAAACACTCAAATTGGACTCACAAATATGTCGTGTGTAACTCAAATACCAATAGAAGAACTTCATAAACAACTCATTCAAAGGGAGAGATAAGTAAGCCCCCTAGGTATACCTTGATAGGCAGTCAACATACCAACAACCTCCAATATCTTCCTGGTTAGCTAATAAATTTTTTGTAATAAATGTCAAATGGTGGGTGGATAAAACTACTGTTTGCAATAACTCTTTTGTTCCCAATGTGTTTTATCTCTCTAGAAAGAACTCTCCCTTCTCAGAAGTGGTTGAGGCCAATAAACATCACCGCACCTTTCCCGAGATGTCTCAGTCCTCCTCTGTGTGAAAACATTCCTCTTATACTTCAAATCACATGCAATTAAATCCTGGTAGGTCAGAACACCCTATGTCATAATCATTAAATTCTAGTACATTCCATTTTCCTGCAATCTGCACATCAGAGGACCGTCACAATAGCGACGTCTCACCAAACTGCCTGACAGCCCCAATACCATAATTGTTTACTCATGTTTGGATTGGATAGTTGGTAGGTGGCTAATGGCATCACCTAAAGCTGATGTGACATTTGGTAGATGGTTGTTTTGATCAAAGCTCAATATACGATGGAACTCAAGGTTATTTTGCACAAGCTCCCACAAAAAATGGTCTCTCGGTGTTTTATCAGGTGTATCTAAGATGGTCAAGACAAGCCATAACGTCGTATCACTTTTCAATCCTTTAAATCAAGTCCATCTAAAGTTCTCACGGCGAGGTCATTCGATAAAGCATGTAAACTCTCCCATGCCCTGCCAGTCCTGGTCTATCGCAAGTACAGTTTGACCTTACAGTCAATATTACATTCTTTACATCATTACAATCAATGTATTAAAAAGATACAATTTGATTAAGTAAAGTAGTAGGTAAAGATAAGTTCTCTCAACAGGTAAAGATGAGTTCTCTCGAAAAGTTTCCTCACTGAGCACCATCCTTTAGCCACCTCATTGAGTTGTTATGCTGAGATGCCTCGTTGGGCTGCGTCTCTGCCCTCATGGTTCTTCTTTCTCTTGAGTCTCTTATGTTAATCATGGAGGCTCTCTCTAATTCAGATATTACCTTTAAACCCCCTACATTTGCCATTTTGTGTAGAGATTTTTTATAAGCGCAAGAAATGTTTGCATAAAAACTTCTCAAGTCGATGGACGATATTCTTTTATGGGAAAAAGTTATTCCTTATCAGCCTCCATTGTAACTACTGTCGTTCTTTCTGTTAGAAAAAGTTAAATTCTCCCCAATGCACCTGAGCCAAATGTTTTCAATACTTGGGCGTACAATGTGGGGACATCGTAACTTTTTTCTGTGAGTAGACTCCAATCGTTCAATCTTCTTCATTTCTTATTTAAATTCTCCCAAAGTATGTGTGGATACTAGTCGTCATTGTTAAAACTGTGCAAAAAAGAAAACTTCTCCCCGATGTACCGAATCCAATGTTAACCCAAATGAGCCTATTACGAGGGGACATTGTGACCTTTTTTTTAACGTTGAGTGAAGACATGTGCCTATTCTCTATGATTGGCCTTTGTTCCATATGACTTCACAGTGTTCCTGAAAATTCCCCCCGATGTACCTTACTTTTTTCTATCATAGTCTGAGCTTGAAGAGAGAGGACAATCTTTCGTTAGGCTTTTAAAATTCTATTAAATTAAAAAAAAATTGGCGCCAAATCATTACTTCTTATGAAGGCAACCCTCTCTGTGCCCTAAACTTCACCTCATTAATGACACGAGGATGTCTTTTCAACTATTAGAGCACTCCTTAAAGCTCTTCGTGTTCATTTGTAATCATTTTGATCGCTAAGCACATGCCTTTATGGGAAACTCAACCACCCATTTGAATTCCAAACGTCTAATATCACAAACACTTAGCCATTTTCTCCTTTTCTTACTTTCCTTTGCCTTCATACTTTCAAAGATTTTGGTCAGAGAAAAATATATTCCTCCATGGTTGATCTTCTTTAAGCTTTTTTCTTTCTTGGAAAACTTCTCCCTTTTCTATTTTCCACCACTAACAACCACCTCTCCGCCACTTTCAGCCTCTTCCTGCTTCTCTATCCCCCACTACTTCACCTTAAGCTCTAATGGCTTTTTCGTCTGATGCTCCAATTTCCCCAGCCACCATTATTTCTCCTACCGTTATTGCTACTCCTGCCACAGCCTTGGAGGCCACCTCCCTCCTGGCAGATCGCCAAGATCAACTCCGCTTTTATCGCCTCTCTCCCATCTTTGGTAAGGGTGATGATTTCTCAGGTGCCAGCAAAGCATACTCTACGAATGCCAAGTGTGACCCTATGATACTTAGTGGTGAAAGTGATGATTTTTTATCTTGGGTCTACTTGTCCCTAGAGGGGACTTTCAGGTGTTTTCTTGATCGTGGGGACTTTCCTTGCTCTCAGATAGATTTTGAGGGCCCTGGAGGCTACCCCTCCCACTTCACTTCTTGGAGTAGTTATATGTTGACTACTCATGATGATGCTCTCAGTAGGATTGGGCTCCATCGAGCTATATAGTTTGGTGAGTTCACTTTGTCCAAGCACAACATTGCCTTATAAGTACTTGCATCTCGGTGGAACATTTCCACCCATACCTTCTTTGATGCGTGGATGGAGTTCACCATAACCCTAGAAGATATATCTAAGCTTCTTA
Source organism: Sambucus nigra (assembly GCA_949130495.1). Lineage (NCBI taxonomy): Eukaryota > Viridiplantae > Streptophyta > Magnoliopsida > Dipsacales > Adoxaceae > Sambucus > Sambucus nigra. The sequence continues at coordinate 218,790,902 of OX422215.1, forward strand.
GGCTTGAGCTTGCAAGTGCATTAACCTATTCTGATAAACCTTTGGAAGTTTAAAAGGCTACGTCCTGAGCGTATCTAGACCATATATGTCGTAAGTGGATAGGTTCCTCTAACAAGGCCACCTTCACCCCCTTATCAACTATTTCTTTCATTCTCCCTCTGCTAAGGGTGGCACCTCCGATTTTGGTAAGGGTAAGGGTAAGGGTAAGGGTAAGGGTAAGGGTACACCCTTGGAACTACCTATATATATCTTAGTAATTCCTTCCCATTTTCTTTCGATTGGGAAGCCCAACGATCAGCCTCAAAGGGATCTGATCAACATCTCCATCTTATTGGTCAGGGGGTTCAAACATACTCTAGCTGCCATGGATTTAGGGTCCCTCTACACATGGTTAGACATAACTCATCTTAACATGGAACGTTCTTTTGTTCGTTATAACCTAGTCAATTTTTCTAACACCATTCTTCTTATGAGTTTTCTCTACACATGTTATCTAGAGATAGCTGCAACCAAAGTGTCACTTCCAAATCATCCAACTCTCAATCCCCATCGTTTGCTATGTTATAACTATAAATAGAGTTTCAAAGAGATCATTTTGATCTTTGATAAACCTAAATGATTTTTCTTGAGGCCCTATAGTTTTTTTCACACTTGGTCCTTTTTCTCTCATGAATCTAGGAGAGTTCAGGCGACTACGAAGGAGGTTGTTATTAAGGATCCTTACATTGCCTTAGTACTTCTCTTAACCCCTATTTTCTTGACTTCGTACACTGAGTGGGGTTATTCCTCTAAACCGTATAACCCTTATTGTTTCTCTCGTCCGTTTGTCTACAACCAAGGATCCCCGTCCTCAGTTTTTCAAGCATCTCGCCCCAAAGCTTCTTTCTTTGAAGCATGCTCCCATTACACCATCTCTGCCATTTCATCTCTGTGCTCCCAACTTAGTGGTCAAGTCACCATTCCAATCCTAAAGAGTAAAGGCAATGTATCTTCTCAGTTTACGAGTAATTATTGACCAACCCAGTTAGCCAAAATTAAAGAATATATTCAGAGTCCCCCATCTATCCACTAACTCTCACTTTCCCAGCCTTAGAGGTGGGACTTAAAGGTAATTTCATTATAGGGACTGAGTTTCCTCTGAGAAACACCCCCAAAGGTCCCCCCAGCGAGCTACCTTCATATTGCCCTTCCATCGTTATTGCTTATCCAAGGGCCAAGAACACTCCTACACCAGATCAATCTTGCCCCTATTGAAGGCGCTCCTGGTAAGGAGCCTTCCTAATATCCCTTAAAAAATAGACTTCAAAGAGTCTAACTTCATCAAAGTCTAAGTCTAAATCTCAAACTCCCATTGATACTTTCCTCATTGCCTCCGTTCCACCTCAAGCTTCAGTGGAAATTCAGGAGAAAACTAGAGCAAAATTTCGTGCGGAGTTTGAATAGCCTCAAGAATTATTTCGATAACAAACCTTGGTTATTCCCCCTTTGGTCATTTTTCCATTAATCACCATGGCTCCCTCAGAGGGAGACACCTCAAGAAGAAAAATGTTCCAAAGGAATGTTTGGTGCTGGTGGTCCTTCCCAAAGGAAAAAAAATTTGGGTATAAAGACTAAAAAGAAGCGTGCATATGAGGTACAACTGCCACCTGCTTGCTCCAGCCCCGATAATTCTACTCCCCACTCTCGTTGAACCTATAGAACTAAAAGAAAGTACCGTGGAGGATCCTCCTTGGTTCCCCAATCCCCTTCTTCCCCCATGGTTCTATCAGTGCCATTTTCTTCAAATCAAGAGGTATATTTTCCAACACTTAGAAGACGTTTGCTCAAAAGAGTTTTCTTAGTGAGGTGTAGTTCTAATACTTGTACGAATTTTGTTTGTTTTTATAGGAGCATCAAGAAGATCAACCTTCTCTCCATGTGACACTTTTCGTGGGTGGAAGATTTGGTCTTTCTGAGACTACGGCCATCCTTCCGGTTTTCCTCCATCTCGAGGTCGGCGCTCGCACGCATATGGTTGGAGAGTGAGATAAGGTCTCATCCCCTTTTATATGTGGGGGGATGTAAAGAAATGGAGTCTCTAGCCTATTTTTCACAAAACAGGCAAAAGAATATGTCGACGCCTCGAGAGAGCAGCATCAAAGACAAATTGTTGCTTACAAAACCAATAGTTCAGAGGTTCAGGGGCTAAGTTACGGTAGAAGAAGGTGTTAGGCACCCTTTTCGCCATTCTGGTCTCTCATGGGCTTATGTTACTATATTCTTAATTTCTCCGTGAAGTGTGTGAGCATGTATATAAAAATGGAAATCGGAGTCGCTCGACTCATATCATGGAAAAGATAGAGTGAGGTCATCCAAAGGAATGTTCCTAAAATAATACTAAGAAAACATGATGTGTGCGCTTATCGAGCTATTGATCGTCCTGATGAAATGATAATATGTGTTAGATAATATGCACAAGTATGATTTATGAGCATGATATATATGAATAATATATAGATAAATTAAAAAGGGACGAGAATATGAAAATAGGAAAATGGGACTCGAGTCTCGGGTTTTAGTTCGAAACATATACATAGCCTATAAAGGCATCAAAGTCCATGTAGTTTGCATGCGGCATAAGGGTGGGATTTATCCCATAGATTCAAATGGGAGTTTATTATATATGTTTATGTAGAAAATATATTTTTTTAGTTTCGAGAAAATGTGATGAAGAATCCCGTTGGAATTTATAAATGTAACCCTATTTTTCTTTATTTTGCGATTTTTTATAGAAAATAAATTGTGTGAAATATAACTAATAAAGGATGAGATATTAATGTGTATGATCTAAAGTAAAAGCATTGAGAATTTATATAAATACTAAAATAAAGAAATTTAAAGAGAGAATAATATTTGGACCTTCTTTGGAGACTTGAAAGTTGATATTGATCCTTGTTGAGCTTCCTTGCAAGTTGGGATGGATGTTGGATAAGAAAGACGAATATTTTGCTAAATTGGATATAAGAATGAATGGTGGAAAGTAATTTCACACAAGGAAACTTAATTGATTATAAAATAATGTTGTTGAGATCACTGATATAGATGGATTTGAGGCGTTTCGTGGAAGTGAGATCATGCCCTCCTTATATAGGGCAGGGGAACTACAAATCGACATATCCCTAGCCCTACCAATCAACAGGTGATCCTAGAAAACACTGTCGATAGGCAGGGAAATGGACCTGCCAATCGGTAGTCTCCTGTAGATTCTTTAGAAAAATAATCATAGAATGCAATCCATAAATCTAAATCGCACACGGGGAATACCGTTAGAAAGTTGAGTCAGAGACCTTCAAGAGTCCTTTGGGCCTCTCTTGTGTTCGGGTGTTGACTTTGGGTCGAATAGGGCTCAAGAGCGGTCATTGGTCCTTTAGGAAGGAGATTGTTGGAGGGTAATGGATCATTCGTCTAAATCGTAAGTCATAATCATGATTTAGGTGGACTGTTGGAAAGGTTAGGTGAGATAATTTGACATTCCAAAGAGTTTTTCTCGGTTTAGAGAGTTGACTTTGGTCAATCGGGGCCCAAAAGCTCACCTTTCGGAGTAAAATGAGTCATTCGTTTGTAACATAATGCTGATTCACGCGTGGCGTGTATCATTGAAAATAGTATTCAATTTACTTCAAATAATCATTCAGTCTCGTTCAAGATGAAGGGTGTTGACCTTGGTCAAATAAAGCTCGGGAGCACCCGGTGACCTCTAGATCAGTTTTCGAGGGAAAATGGATTGTTCCTCTGAACGGTTATGTTATTTTGCCCATGGGGTGGACTATTGGAAAGGGGATTTAGTGACCTTTAGAGATGAATTATTCTTTCTCTCTGACGAGAAAGTTGATTGGGGTCAAATCGGGGCCCGGGAGCACCCGCTGGCCTCTAAATCAATTTTTGGTGGTGAAATGGTCCATTTGTTTGAACCGTTATGCCGATTCATGCATGGGGTGGACCGTTGGAAAGGGGATTCATATCCCTTCGAATATCATTGAGCTTTTGTTCTGACGATGATGTTGACCAGAGTCAAACGGGGACTAGGATCCCAATGGCATCTAGATCGGTACTCAGAGTATGACCTAGGGTTTACGTCAAATGGAGGGGTACTAGGGACTTAGGGAGAGACTTAGGGGGGGTACTAGAATGTGGTGTCTATAGATACCCTTGAACCTCCTAATTGTTCTCCCATAATCGGGCTTACATACTGTAATACCCCGTATTTTTATAGCTTTTAAATTATGGGATTTATTAAATTGAATTGAGATAAATTAAATTAATTTTAATCCGGAATATTGCTTTAAATATTTACTAGCGTGACGAGAGTTAGTAATTATTGGAAATTTGTTATTTGTTGCATATTACTGGATGAGTATAGTAATATATGAGATTTATTTTTATAATATTGTCACGTGTGAATAAAATGGCAATTTTGGAAATTTAAGTCGGGACGCGCCTGTGTCGTGTCGGGACTAAATGTGAATTAATAAAAGTGAATATTTTATAAGTTGTTCGGATGGTCGTTTTGAGTGCGCCAACGCGTCCGGAAGGGTTGAGATAGTCAGAAAAGTGTACCCGGGAGTTTAGTTTGGGTCTAGGGGCGTTTTTAGGCCTAATTAGTAACCCGGGAGGGCATTTTGGTCATTTTACATTTTTGGGTAATTAAACCCACGAAAATTAGAGGAGTTATATCAGATACCTAGGTTACCATCTAGGGTTAGAAACTCTAACCACAAGTGATGGCCATAGGAGAGGAAGGATAGAGCTCTCAAGGCAAATTCAAGGCCCGAAACTCAACCGTTTGCACCGCCGCCACCGCCAACGCGTAGATCGCGAGATGGGGAACACAACCATACTGAATTCGACGCCAAATCAGAACGTCGAAAATCCCAGGCAAGTGTTTATCTTGCTATTTTCGTTGGTGCATCTTTCATATTAGTTTAGGAGTAATTAAGATGAGTTTTAATGGAGGAAAACCCGATTTATGATAGGAAAATCCATGTAGTATTGGTCTAATTGATAATTCTGGAAACCCTTGCCATGTAGAGGAATTTAAACCACGAAATTATGATGTGTATAAGAAGAGAATTATGGAAATAACCGTTAGAACCATGTTTAAGAGAGTTTAGGGTTCTTGAGATTTTTGTATGAAATTGGGGCTGTTATTCCATGATTTAATCACAGAAATCCACATGCTTTACGTTGAAAATACCTATTATGATGATATAGGGTTAGTAGTATCAATTCTGGGTCGATTGGGATTAGAAAATATGGAAATTGTTGGTGTTTGGAGATGAAACCCGTAACTGCAGAATTTCAGTTTTCGCAGACCTGCTTGATCGATCGATCGAGCCCAGAGCTTCGATCGATCGAAGGTTCGATCGATCGAGCCCCAAACCTCGATCGATCGACCCCTCCTGGCAGACTCCTATTTCCCTTATTATATGAGTTAAATTCAATTTATTATGAGAAAATTCTTGGGCATCCTTAATGAAATGTTTTGGGAGATAGGGGAGACCAGTAGGACATGTTAATAGATTTTGGGACCCTCGATGTCGGGCAAAGATTGTATTTTGGGATAATTACATAAGGGTCAGTAAATTTATAATTTAAAGAGAGAGAGACAAGTAAGAGAGTTACTTTGGGACAAATGTGTATACCTACTGAATTTTATACTTGGGAGGATAGAATCCATGAGCGTTATGTAGTAAGTGGAAAGGTTCCTCAAATTAAAGTAAGATGTGAATGGTTATATGTGATAACTATATAATGAGAAATAAATGCAAATGACGTAATTATGGGAATTGAGAATTTACCCATTATTGATATTGTAATATTAGTATAGTTATATGATTGTGTATGCATATACTATCTATGTGTGAAAATTATGCCCACGATACTTACTATCCCTGAGGTTTTCGCGCTGGGACAGTCTTATCTCGATGGGACCTTTATGGGGGATATTGACTTGTACCCTAGAAGATAGATATCCTTAGTACAGGCTAGTGATGTGATAGTTAAGATGGTCCTAAGAGACGCAGGCATGTGCCATCCTCTTAGAGACTTGGAATCTATTCTTCGCCTCATCTTGTTTGTGTATAAATATCCTTGGTACAGGCTATCGCAGTGATAGTTCAGACGGTCCTAAGGGACTTGGAATCTATACTTCATCTCAATATTGTTTGAGTATGTGTTAATACAATTAGAGAGTGATTCCGAATTTGTATTCCCCTTAATGTGAGTGATATGGGGTTTGGATAGTAGAGTATGCCCGCACCATAGTTTTATTTGGGGTGCTGTTATGGTTTATATATATATTTTATGAGTGGTTAATATATATATGAAATTCTGAAATCTGGAACTATCTACTGTGATGTGATATGTAGGACGTGGTTGATAACTCAAATTATAAATACTTGTGTTGAGAAAGTATAAAATGACATTGGAAAACTTTATTGATTTATAAGGTTAAAATGAGAACTTTGGCTACTAATTGAATAGTATCTTCAAACAATTAAATCGTTAATTTTGAATCTTACGAGTAATATAAGATAAATTAATCCATTGGGAAAGGATAGCATGTTATATGATTAGATAGACCATTGGGAAGGTTAGTGCGATAGGTGTGCACATTAGAAGAGAGGTGAGAATTTCTCAAGAGAGTGTCGAACTAATATGTTGTTGCATTGGCCTGTATCAATTTAAATACTTGCTAAACGTATTTTAAATCAAACACACTTTCGGGCTCTGACCCGTTTCTTTTTCTCTCTCTCTCTTGTATATATATGTATATATTTCAGGTGCCCAGCCACAAGGGCATCTTTCTTAGGATCCCTTGAAAGGAACGTGCTGCAGCTTACGTGAGAGTTGCAGGTCACTTGCGTAGACGGCTTCCTTTATTGACTCCACTTCTAGCATTCTCATTTATTGGGAATGTGTCGCCCTTTCCATTATTTCATTGTTATTGGGACATTTGTATTTCAGTTATTTCCAGTATTGTTACTATGGATTTATTCAGTTTAGTTATGTGATTTTAGATTCGTATGCTGACATTCGGTTGACGAATGTATTCTATTAATTGGTTTATGTTGCAGAATTTAATGTGGTGTGCTTCTTACTTAGTTAATGTTGTTAATAAATAAATAAATCTTTTTCTTAAAATAAAATTTGGAAAGTTATGTATGAAAATGGTTTTGACACTTAGCTTAATTATTTAGGGTGTTAAATTGGAAAATTTATTTTTATCGACAGTGATGCTGAGAATGAACCAACTGTTTACCTTGATTTAACTTAATAAAGGAGTGATCGCCCGATATTGAATTAGGCGGGGTGTCACACATACTCATGGTGTTGTGCCTCTCAACGTGCAGTGGAGGCTACCCGGAGAGCTGTTGCATCTGCAGAAACTGTTGGAGCCTCACCTCGAGTAGAGGATACTCCTTTGGGTTATTCTAGGGCATCCCCCATGACTGTGATTCCTCTGGACATTGTTCCAGTACATTCAATCTTCTTTCTCCTTTTAACTTAGCTTTTCAACTTGACTTGTTGAATACTAAGTGTTTTGTTGTATTTTAAATCATTATTTCTTCCTTAGCCACAACCCTTGTTGGCTCGTTTCTTCACTTCCCTTTGGCGAGGTCTATTACTGGGTTTGCACCTTTTATGCAATTATTGAATTAAGATAATTCTTTTACATTCGTCCCTCTTTTATGTGGTTCTTCTGTTATTTAACACTTTGGTAGTATTTGCAGACTTCTCCCATGTTCGTCAATCTTCCATGCTAGATGAACTTCGAAGTTCTGATGATTCAGTTGCTTCGCCTTCCACCTTTGAGGTTCTAAGGTTGGTTGAAACTACCGTTGCGCTATCTGTCCATCCTGAGGTTCCTTCAACATAGTTTGTTGATAGCTCTGAGGCTCAAGAGACATCGATGGACCATTCCCCTATTTTGACACTTGTACCCTTTCATCGGGAAGCTTATTCCTAAAGGACTGAGGTTCCTCCATTTGGAGATTCATTTAAAGCCCTTAGGGGCACTGAAGTTACTATGTTACTTCAGCTAATATTCCTATTATTGAGGTAACTTCTGCCTTTTCATTACTTGTAAAGTTTTTTCAAAGAACTCTCACACATATGAGGTGACTTAACAATGAAAACACACTTGTTAAGGTTTTTCGCAAGCTTATATCTATAAAGTGACTTAACAATGAAAACACACTTGTTAAGGTTTTTTGCAAACTCATACCTATGAGGTGGCTTAACAATAAAAACACACTTGTTAAGATTTTTCACAAACTCACACCTATGAGGTGACTTAACAATGAAAACATATTTGTTAATGTTTTTCTCAAAATCACACCTATGAGATGACTTAACAATGAAGACATACTTGTTAAGATTTTTCTCAAACTCACACCTATGAGGTGATTTTACAATGAAAACACCACTTGTTAATATTTTTTCAAACTCACACCTATGAGGTGACTTAATAATGAAAACACAATTGTTAAGATTTTTTGCAAACTCATTCTTATGTATCACATTTTAGGTTATGAGGTAGCCCAGTCTTGTTGAGGGGCAAACCCAGCAGTCTCCTTCGCTTGTTGTATCTCTCCCTCGGGAACCAGCCTCTTCGAATGACTCAAGTCATAATGATCGTGGTTCAACCACCAAACTTCAAGCTGACAGTGAATCCAAGTGTTAGGTTTCTCTTCCTGACATGGCTCCTCTTGAATTATGCCTTCAGGTTCTTCGACAGCCTCCTCAATTCTCTACATGCCATCGATCTATCATTGAACAATTGGACACCCATAACCTACATACTTTTACTGAGATCGTCAACATTCAATCTTCAAGTCTCTCTAGTACCCTTCTTAATCAATACTTGGGGCAACTTGAGGGATTTAGGCCAAGATGGCTTCCAGTTCAGTTGTTTGATTAATAACTTGAAGCTTTTGAATACCACTATTTTGGCGAGCTAGAGGGAGCTCTATTAGAAGCATATGGAGACCCAAGGGACTGAGTCTATGTTAGTGGAATTAGTGCCTTTTTTGGAAGCAGTTGACCAAAAGGTTAAGGCTGCCGAAGAAGCTTTGCTCAAGTCCATGCATGAGCGTGAAGATTTAGTCATTCAACGCACCCAAGTCCAGACCAAGCTTGAAGGCTTTATTGTAACTTAGAGAACATTCCTGGAAGATTCTTTGGGCTTGCCCAGGGACTTCTTCTCCTCCCCTGACCTTTGGTCTCTTTTGGTTGAACCTTTTAATATATTTTCTTTTCTTTCCATACATGTAATTTGGGGCAGTAGTTCCCCTTGCTGTGACATTTCAAAGTGAAAGAAATATATATATATATATAAAAGGAGATTATTTTGGCTACATCATATCTCAATCTTTGTTTCGAGTTATTTCTTCTATATTCTCATTACAAAGTAAAAACTCTAACAATTTACAGTTTATTTTTCCCTCTAACTTTAACTTCTCAGAGGAAAAGAAATAACAATAACAAAATATTGGACTTTAATCATAACAAAGGTTGATACAAAGATCTTAACTCAAATGAAACAACTCTAGACATGATAGACCTTTAACCACTTGTTATTATTCTTGAAAGGTTTATCTTCTTATGTATTTGAGATTGAGCAGTAACCTGAGTCATGAGCTTCATTTACTATGAACGGCCCCTCACAATTGGCAGCAAATTTGGGTAATGCGATCCCCCAAATGTTCTTCATAGCTTCCTTCAAAACTAGGTACCCTTCCACAAAATTTTATGGTCTCACTAAGTTGTTATATGCCTTGAAGAGTTATTTCGTGTATATTTAGAAGTGATGCACTGCGTTATCTCCGTGCTCATCAAGCGCCTCCAATTGAACGTGCCTACTCTGGGGTAGCATGCTGCTTCGCAAGGCAGATTTGGCTGATGGAACTTCTAGTTCTACTGGCAAAATGGAACAGTTCCAAAAACTAGTGAGAAAGGTGTATAGCCCATTGTCTTCCTCTTTCTTGTACGATAGACCCATATAATTGCTGGGATCTTGTCATCCCACGCTCCTAGAAAGTCTTTTATCATCTTAACCAAAATATTAATCAAGGTCTTATTAGTTGCCTCTGCTTTCCCATTGCCCTTGGGGTATGAAACTATTGAGGTGTGGTGAACAATGGAGTATTTTTCCATTAACATCGTTACTTATTTGATAATAATGGGGTTCCAGTATCAGAGAGAATGACCTTTGGAATCTTGAATCTGTAAATTATATACTCAGTGATGAAGTTTGCCACCACACTTGCTCTTTCCCTCTTTAAAGGTATTGCCTCATCCCACTTGGTGAAACACTCTATTGCCACTAGTTTCCAAAATTTTCCTCTAAAAGATGGGTGTATTACCCCTACGAGGTCAAAAACCCAAGTGCGGAATGGGTAAGCAGTGGACAAAGAGTGTAATTCCACTAAGGGAGCATAATCATGTTTCCATGCGGTTGGCACGCCTTGCACTTGCGAACGAACTCAGCAGAATCTTTCTCCGTGATTGGACAATTATAACCCAAGGTTATTAATTGGTCATATATCGTTTCCCCTCCAATGTGAGATGGTTCGTGATCTTGCTGCAAGACTTCTACTGCTTCTTCACTTATGATGCATCATAAAGGTTTACTAAATTATCCTCTGCGATAGAGTTGCTCCTCTTGAACGTATAACCGTGGGGCCTTTCTCTTGAGTCCTGTTACGTCCATTTTCTCTGAAGGAATATCTCCATCTTTGATAAAATCAATGTAAGTCTACCCCCAATCTGCCTGAGCTTCAATGAAGTGACATTCAACTCCCTGAAAAAAGTTGGAATTTATTGCACCTTCGTCGTTACTCTACTGCATTCTGCTTCATCATTGGCCAGAAGTACCCGCTCTTTGAATTCTTCTGTACAAAGTGATCTCAGTTGTCTCCCAGTGTTCATTATGTGTCTTTTTGAGCTTGCGTCCTAATTCCTCTGGCCTGATACACCTTGATAGTCATCCTCCCACATTCCTGAAGTATAGACTTCTTTGGCTCGTAAAGTACTGTGTTAATTCTCTAAGTTGCGTCTTTTCTTCCCCAGACTTCAACTGCTTCCTGATCTCACCTCTCCATTCTGAACTGTCTTCCATCGTTAATATTGATTGTACCACTGAGGGAGCTATTTTTTATTATATCACAATTATAGTTGCGTCATTTTTTATGGCCACGTTGTGAGCAATGGAGGCATAAGCAACAACATTCCTCTTCATCGTTCTAGGATGCGTAATTATCTTGGCCTAATGGAACTATTTGATTAAACGTTGGATGATTGTTCTATATGGTACTTGGCTAACATACTTCAACACATATTCCTTATTCACTTGATGGACCACCAAGTTCCAATCACTTTTGATGCACAGTGAGCGGATGCCCCCCGGAGGGCCTTTAGCAATCCTAGCACTAACGCCTCATACGCTTCTTTATTATTAGAGCAAGGGAAATATAACTTATAGGAAAGTAAAATCTCTTTCTTCCCTTTTTAAGTAATAACCCTCGCTCTCCCATTCTTCTCTCCCAAAGAACCATCAAATTCCATAGTCCATTCTTCAAAGTTTGTGTCTAAGAAATTAGCCTGTAAATCATCTCCCAGAATGCTCTCATTAGGTGGATCAAATACTCCCGACGAAAAGATTACCAATAAATATGCATAGGCCGGGATCATGATTACTCTGGGGACCACACACATCATGTCATATTCTGAAAGAATAAGGAACCACCTAGATGATCTTCCAATTAAAATAGTTCTTACCAATAAAAACTTAATAGGATCATATCTTGCCATAATATGAATTGTAAAAGATAACATATAATGTTTAAGTTTTTGTGCTACAAATACTAAGGCTAAACAATGTCTTTCCACGCTTGTGTACTTGCCTCAGGACCATGTATTATCTTTCTCAGGTAGTAGACTGGCCTTTCTTGCCCATTAATTTCTTGCGCCAAGAGAGATCCAGTAGACCTGATGGTAAAGGTGAGATAGAGCTGCAGCGGTACCCCTACTTTGGGAGGAATCACTATCTGTGGAGAAGTGAGCAGCTTCTTCAGCTTATTAAGTGACTCTTGGTGAGTGTCCTACCATCTAAACTTTTTACCCTTTCGTAGTAGATCCATCCGTGGATGAGTTATCTTGACCAATCCTGGCACACATCTCTCATGATATGGGAGATTTTTCTGAGGAAACTCTTGAGCTCCTTCGTAGTTATTGGACATGGCATCTATAGGATCGCTTGTTGTTTGTCCTGGTCCATCTGTGATCCTTGTCGACACACTAAAAAACCCAAAAAATTCCCACTTATTACTATAAAAGCACATTTTAATGGATTCATCTTCAGTTTGTACTTCCTGCAGTTGTATCCCACATAACCATCCATGAAATTATACATTTCATGTCGAGAAGTTTCATCGATCAAGCTATCAATGGAGGTTAGAGGGAACTCATCCTTTAGTCAAGCCCTGTTCAAGTTTTCAAAATCCATGCAGATTTGTATTTAGTTTTTGTTCTTCTTCCCTACAAGGACAATGCTAGATAACCAAAGTGGGTACTGGATTGATTTGATGAACCCTACCACTGATAACCATTGGACCTCATCCTTAATCTTCAGATCCAGCTCTGGCTTGTAAGTTCTTGTAGCTTTCTTTACTAGTATGGAGGAAGGCATAACGTTCAAATTATGGTAACTTACCTCTTCATCTAATCCCTACATCTCATTGTACTGCCACGCAAAGACATCTCTATATTATCGTATCTCAAGGCCTTTTTTTCTCTACACTCAGATCCTTTAAAATGAAGATGGGACTTGGATCTTGTCCTTTTTTGACTATATTAATATATTCCAGCTCTTTCACCTATGGCTTTGGGTGATCCATTATGTATTATGGGTCATCTTTTACTTCCTTCATAAATTTCTCTATGTTGGAGTTATCTATGACCATGCTTTGCCCTTGATTGCCCACCAAAAACACTCATACTCGGGGTCAGCCTCCTCGCCAGCCTCTTTAACAGCTCATTCGATTGTCTTCTCACAACTTCAGAGGCGATATATCACCCTTCCATCCACCGTCAGCACATTATTTCACCGACGATTGGACGATGCATCCGCCTCCCACTTTTTATCTATTGAAGCTTCTTTCATCCTCTTTCCCAAAAGCGCGCTCAACACATTTTGTCGTTTGACCTCATTCTCAATCGGATTAATCCTTGGACTCATCCTATCTCTTAATTTCTTAGAGATAATTTGAGGTTTAGGACTTGTACTATTAACCTCTTTAGCTACTTCACTCCTACTTGTTCCTTTCTTGCTTTGACCATTCACATGCCACATTCTCTCTCTGATAGAGGGCACTCTAACACCCTCCATGCGTCTCGTTAGGACCTTTGCGCCTTCCTCCAACTCTGTATAGAATTAAGCATCCACCCAATAAGCCTCTTCGGTTGTAAACATCTTCTTGGTTGCTCGTATAATGATCTCAGTAAACCTGGCAAAATGAGGCACAACACAATAACACGACACGAATCGACATGAAATTATAAGTTAATGGGAGGACCTTTAATGGGTTCGAGTCATATCAGTGCCAACCCAATAAGATACGATAGTTAACGAGTCGGGTTAGGGTTGACCCCCTTCACCCGTTAATACCCGATAAAACCCGTTATGAGATATCAATTTAAGTAAATAAAATATACTTTTGGAACTTATAAATAATTTATGTAGCATAATGTTCATTTAATCATAATGAATTTTACTAAATGAGAGGTTTAGTAATGTCAATGAATTAATGGGTCTATTTGGGTTCAAAAATAAGATAATATGTTAAATTTTATACAATTCAAAATAATTCATTATCTTAATGGGTATTAATGAGTGAACACATCACGACATGATAACATAACGAGTCATGTTTGGATATGATTTTTTCACACGATAGAAAAGTCACTCGTTTAGACACGAACCCAATAAGACCAGACCATGATAAAAAATGCATGAACACGACTCGACACGACCCATTGACAGGTCTAGATCTCAGTCTCTTTCATATTTGTCTTGGTGCATTAGTGATACGTCGAAGGGACTAGACCATGGTTGTGAATTCACACTCTTCCTATCAAGAGGCGGTAGGAAGTAGCACTCTCAATCACATGGAATTTTATATGTGAAATGAGATTCCCCATCACTATCCCTACATTCACATACCCAATCGATTTGGAAGACTGGTTCTCATAATTAGAGATCACCAAGGGCATTGGTATCAATCTTGCCTCAGAGATATTGGATGCGTAGAAGTAGCTAATGGGCATGATGTTTATGGAAGCTCCCCCATCCATCAGTGCTCTTGCAAAACTCACCCCGTTCATGACTGCTATTATGTAAAGGGTTATGTTATGAGGGAACCTCACAAATCTATTGGCTATCACGATGTTAGATATTTCCTTTGTACAATCCTTCGGGGCTTCCTCAAACTCCTCCTGCTCCAATGCTAACTCTGTTGATTCCCCCTCAGCATCTTTGTCATAGTCCACCACCATTTTTGCCCCATGTGCTGGTAATGGGTCATTCATGATGCTCCCTTGAGGGATCTACAAAGTTCCTACCTTCACGCGCTTGTTAATGATCTTCCTCAGCGTGAAACATGACGTTGTTGGGTGACTAATCTTCTAATAGACCTGGAAGTACTAGGGGTTAGCCCTCACTTTTTCTTATAACTTTGTTGTTGGAGCATCTTTAGGTGTAAATACTGCCCCCCTTGCAATATGGCGTTGTATCAACATATAACCTATTTAATGGTACAAGGCAATGGTGATGGATCCTCCCTGTCTCTACCAAACTTTTCTTATTTTTCGTCTTTGGTTGCTTAACCTCTCCTTCTCCCCCATCTATGTAACCCACTCGTGGGGGATGTACACTTCCCACAACGGGCTGCAATAGTTGCCTAAACATTATATGCATCACGATTGGGTTTGGGTATACCACTAGAGAGATGTTTCGTGCAGCTTTTAAGAACTCCCCAAAGGTTCCTTTGCACGTCTCATTTATAAGGTGACGAATGTAATCTGGGAGTAAGCCTTCATCGCATATTTGAAGCAAATTGGAATCCTTTGAGGGACCTTTCTCTGAATCTTCGAATGTACGCCGCAACCTCCTCTTCTAGTCGTTGCTTCTCCATATCCAACCATGTCAACATAAATGCATCTTTTTCGAGAAGGAACTTCTAGATAAAAGAATGTGCATCTCCTTCCACATTGAGACACTCTTTGATGCCAAGTGAGAGGACCAGGTATATGCTTTATTAGTGAGGGATTTAGAAAACTCCCTCAATCATAACTTCTTATTGTTGCAATGGGCTCCCAAATGCTCAAAAAACCACTTGATGTGCTACTTCGAGTTTCCTCCCTTCCCTGTGTATTTCTCAAAGACAGGAGGAATATAATCCTTCGAGTATGGTGTGATAACCTGCTCAAAATAATAACGTGTGGCCAACCCAACCCTATACTACATTAAATCAGGTACCTCAGATGGCTCAGTCTCAACATCAACTGACAATACTAAATAATATAAGGCTAACTACCTGAAACTATTACAAGTGGATGCCAAAAATTTAAAACTTTTATTTTACACCAATCAAAACCAACCATATAACAACTAACTAACAACATAACATCTAAATATGATGAGGGAAACACATATGCTCCAATAATGTATAAAAGAGTACAACACAATGTAAAAGTAAAATACCCGAATATGTTGTTGGGTCACAGACAATACAAAAATATGGGAGAGAGGATATAAAAGTGTTATTCTACAATACTTGGGTATAAACCCGATATACAAACTGAATCCTAATCTAGATATACAAAAGATAGGAATCCACTAAGACAGAGTGCCGCAACAGTCCGCTACTGCCACAGCTCCACGAATACACTAGGTGGATAAATATCCATGGTGTCCTTGTGGAGGAACACCTAAAATATTACGATATATATACATAGCAGGAGAAAATATAAACGGGCCAGAGCCCGAGGTGAAAACATTTTATAGCAAGTGCATTAAAATGCATAATAATTATAAATGCATTATGACATGATTTAATGGAGTCGTACTCTCCATAATAATCCAACTCACCTCTCAACTAAAGCGCGCAACTAAATGTATGCACATGATCTCCAAATAAATGCCCAAATCTATCTAGGCAATTAAATCTAACTTAAAACCCAATTGATATTCAATTAAAAACCATCTAGCTTATCTCTCAATTTTCCCTTATTTAAATTCCATCTAAACCATATACTTCAATTTCAATTCTTACGGATCTCAATGATCCGTTCACTTACTTCACATAAACAATTTACATAAACATTTCTTTACTAGAATTTCATATATTCTAGTTATGCCATCAATATGCATATAAATATATATGATTTATTATCATCTAAGTACTAAGGACTAAACTTCTCCCAATCCTCAATACTGCACTGCGTTTCATGCGTGGGATGTCTCGCAAAGCGAAATCCAAACAAGGAAGCCCCCCGTTACATTACTCCTGACAGTATTGATTTTTCCCTCAATGCATGATGCATGTAACCCAAATTCTTATTACTCCATTTTAATTAATTTATTATTCCCAATTCTCAATAGTGCACTGCGGTTCGTGCATGGGACGTCTTGCAAAGCGAAATCCAAACAAAGAACCGCCCGATACACTACTTCTGGCACTGTCGATCACCGAGATGTATATACTATATATAAATATGAGCATTAAGGACTAACTTCTCCTCACTCCCACCATTACACTGCGTTTCATGCGTGGGACGTCTCGCAAAAGCGAAATCCACACAAGGAACCCTCCGTTACACTACTCCTTGCCAATGTTGGTCGTGAGGTCCATTGTGTCCTCGATAACCAAGTAACCAATCACATCCATAATATAATAACCATCCAAATGAGCTATTACTCGAGGATGCAGGTCTCAATGCTATTATCTTCCAGTTGCCCATACCACGTAGCAAATTGGGAAGGCATAAATACATCATCACATCGTATAAAGATATACCATCATATAAGGTATACCTATGACATTGTTTACATATTCGTAGAACGCTCTTAGGCGTAATTGAATTAATATCATTGTTTAGTATATTTCTCTCTCTTTATATACTAATTGTCAATTCTCACACATCTTTCCCACTTAGTATACACTATACTATTTCTCACTTGAAGTTTTCGCATCATTTCTGATTATGAATGTCTCCAATTCTATTTACGTTCAGGATATTATCTATCCTAATGCACCTCTATTAGCATATCTCATTGTATGAGACATCTCCCAAATTAATCATCGTTAAGGATATTTCTATATCCGTATGCACATTTATTAGCATTCGATTATTCTCAATCCATAATATGGTTCAATTAATCATATGAACCTTCCATGTTATCCCATTTGGGATTTAATACTACAATCCAATATCACTAAGAGAATTCTCACTCTTTCACATATTTCATAATTATATCCAAATAGAACTTTCTATGGTAGTGGGCTTCCCCACTTAGAATATACGATATTCTCTAATTGGTATTCTCTCACATTAAATCAACATGACTCCAATCATTTCTCATAAGGGAAACTGCCTAAAATCTTCAAAACATACTTCATATAATTCCTATAGAGGTTCCCAATCGATAACCTCGAACGAAACAGAATGAAATTTTCCCTAGCAAACATTCCCCCCAAAATGCCCTATTTCCGAATCGATTCGGGACAAATCCGAATCGATTGGGCCCTGCGAATCGATTCGGCCTCCAAGGCGAATCGATTCGGGTCATCAGACCTGGGATTCTGTCTCAGGCCAAATCGATTCGGCTGGGATCCGAATCTATTCGATCACTCAGACCTGGGCACCT
The DNA here is from genome assembly GCA_949130495.1 of Sambucus nigra. Taxonomy (NCBI): domain Eukaryota; kingdom Viridiplantae; phylum Streptophyta; class Magnoliopsida; order Dipsacales; family Adoxaceae; genus Sambucus; species Sambucus nigra. The sequence continues at coordinate 218,808,870 of OX422215.1, forward strand.
GCAACTATCCGAATCGATTCGGTAAGGGGCCGAATCGATTTGGCTCTTCAGAAACCTCAAAAATGGCTAGTTTTTATTAAGACAAAAATCCCAAAGTTCATTTTAATAATCTTCTCTCCATTTATCTTTAACCCAATCACATATACATCATTAATATTCATCCAAGAACACGTCTAAACTAATTTCTAACCTCAAATCCATTATCTACATAACAAATCTAAGAATTTACCCAAAAGTTAGGTTTTGACAAACTAAACCTAAAACCCATAAATTTGATGCACAAATCATGAAATAAATGGTACACAACAATTAATTAGAAAGTTTAATCACTTGACTCATGTTTGTAGGGTCTGATCCATCCTCGAGATCACGTAATGGCCGAAAATCTCCAATTTCTCTCTATTTCTCTTCTTCTTCTTCTCTCTTTCTTTCTTACTGTTTCTCTCTAAGGAGAATTGATCTCCCATAGGCTTTTAAGCCTTATCTCCCAAGATACACAACTTTAAATGATAATACACACTTTAAATTACTCGGTAACTTTAATTCGAGCCAAACGAACTTAAAATATTTCAGAACCTAAATAGACCTCAAGTACAGTCATTTTGACTTTCTCGACCCTTCCGAAAATAACTATACCCTCAGAATTTCCATTCGAAAGACTTTCAAACAACTTCAAATTTTGACCTCAAATGCCGATTTGATAATTCTCCAAATAAAAATGATATTTATTTCTGCCAAAATAAATAAATAGCCGTCCTAAAACCTCGGGTTGTTACATATGGTTACTCGTTGTACGCCTCAGGATAGGGAGCACAAAAAATATCATATACTGATGCGACCTCGCTAGCTGACTACGAGAAGCTTCTATCATCTTCATCATTTATTTTTGCATCTCCTTCCTCATTTCTGTTAAGGAAGGTGCAAGAGTATTCTCAGTCATTGGAGCAATAGGATGAGGAACCACAGGTGGAATACCGGTCACAACTGGCCCCCCCACCATTGGAACAGGGGTGGGCACAGTGTTCGTGGGGACTGGTCCCCTTGAAGTTGCACTTGATGGGGCTATCGGAGTCGCAATTGTAGTGACGAAGTAATTGGGGTCTATTCCTCCCTTAAAAGTAGTTGAAGCTACGAGAGTCTGATCACTATTGTCATTTGAAGTTGGAGGACCTCCACCCGAGGCACCCCATCTCTGAAATCTTCAAGCTCCCTCGTTGCCTATTCATCATTTCATTGAATAACATCGAAGTCAGGGGTATGGTTGATGTCATCTTACGCTATACTTTTAGAACACTGCCTCCCTATCAGAGTTTCTAAATATAAAAGGGTAGTCCCCTAAAAGCCTCGGAGTATGATAATTCAAACAGAGGCGTAACCCCTATAGATCTGGTGATAAGTGATAACCCAAATATTTTGACAAATGACATTACACCAAAATGGTAAAATTGTCACCTTTTTAGCGGCCAGGTTTGTCACGGTCAACGACCGTGACAAGTCCGTGACAAAGACTTGTCACGGGCAATGACCGTGACAAGTCAGTGACAAGTGAAGTTTGTCACATACGTGTCACGGACGTGTCACGGTCCAACTTGTCACAGTCAATGACCGTGACACGTCCGTGATAATTCTGTCAGTAAAAAAACCCTACCCCTTCTCTTTTTCCCACCGAATTCGTTCCCTCCATTTCTCTTTCTTTCTCTAGCGGCTGCTCTCTCTCTCTCTCTCTCTCTCTCTACAACTTTGGTATGTTTTCTCTCTATTTCTCCCCCATTTATGTATATGTGTATGTATATGTGCATGTGTGTATATATGTGTGTAAATGTGTGTGTGTGTGTGGGGGGGGGGGGGGAGGCAGCTGGGCTGGGGGAGGGGAGGGGGTATGTGCGTGTGTGTGCTTGTCTGTGTGTATATATGCGTGTGTGTGTGTATATGTGCGTGTGTGCGTATATGTGCGTGTATATATATATATATATATATATGTGTGTGTGTGTGTGTGTGGTGGGCAGGGCCAGCGGGGGGGAGGGGGATGAGGTAGTGCAGGGGGTGGGCGGGGGGGAGGGGGGAGTGCAGGGGGTGGGGGCAGAGGGTGTATATGTGCGTGTGTGTGTATTTGTGCATGTGTATGTGTTTTTAATTGAATTTTTATTGGTTTATTAGATATTTCCCCTCATATTTTAGTGCCCCTTGTAAAAGAATTGATTGATTTAATATTGACTGGTTGTTAATTTTTTTTGTAAATTAATAATTAGTGCCCCTTTCATATGCAAGTAGAATTGCCCCTCCTTGTAAATTAATAATTGTATACTTTAATTGTTAGTTTAATTGATGAAAAGAATTAATTGAGTAGATGAATTAGAAGGAGTACGGGATACACATTTGTTGTTGCCATTGCGGTTGGATTATAGCGGATCGATGTTGGGTTTAATTTTAAAAGTGGCATGACCACTCGATTATTGTCCATATGGGGGTGGGATTTTTCAATTTTTTTAAAAATTACTTTGTATAACGAACAATATATATATATAGTATGATAATTAAATGAAACATACTTCAAATTACATATAGTGAAAATTTATACTAGCCTTCTAGTTATTGTGCGTACGCATTCAATAGCCCTTAGCCCCGTTCGAGAGTCGTTACCCCTGTAATGAGATCTCTTGAATGGTCCCGTTTTGACAGTTTGTGACTGCATAATTTCTGTATAATAATATTCTTAGTGGCTTAAAGTTATTACTTTTGGAGGACGTTCTGCAGTCGTATCCTAATGTTCTTTGGGTACATACTAGATTGACAAGTGTGACTGTTATTTCAATTGATCAATTGAAATAATACTCACTTGCCAATATACCTCATGTACTTGGAGAACTATGGGGATATGCTGCCGAATTTTGCTCAAATCGTAACAATGTGCATGAGCTGTTAAGTATATTACATAAATATGCGGTCTTGAATGGGATAGGATCACTCACCCCCGTAGAGGAGATGGAGGAAATAGAAATTAAATGAAATTAAATGAAAATACTATAAATCTAAGTTTGAATTTGAATGCGTACGGAGTTTATGAAGTCGAGGAAAATGAGGTTATTGATGATGTACAAGGTTCAAGTGCTCGTGAAGATATCACGATAAACCTTGACGATGACTTCCAAAATTTAAAATTTAAGGCGACCTAACTGTTATACTCTGACTGTGAGAAAGATATCGGTGGATGTATCCGTTTGAAAGATTGATGAAAGTTTTTAAATATTACGTCAAGAATACGCGAGCCGTGGTCAATTGTCCTACACGCTCCAAAGCGTCTAAATAGTAGTGTGGATGACTTGGCTTCTCCTACCGAATATCAATCCATTTTGATGATAACCCGAATTTGAAAGAATTTTTCAATTTGTAATAAATATTCCAACTTGTACTTTATCAATCCATTTTTAATGCTTTCAATTGATTTGCACTTTATTATTTTCACTCTTGTGTAGTGTGCGTGTGTGTGGGCAGTAGGGGTGGGGGTGAGGATGTTTCGGATTTTTAGTAATTGTACATATTATGAGATAGATGCTGTTGTTTTGGAATTCATAATTGAGGTTTTGAATAGTAACAATTCATTTGGATTTCTAGTAATTGTACATATTTTCATGTCTACTTCTAATTCATTTTTATTTGTACTAATAACAAAAATTTTTAACAGCAAATGTCTCCTTCAGGTATTAAGGCCAGGATGATGATGTTGATTGTGATGATGTCGTCTGGGCTCGATGGTAGGGTAGGCGAGGAGGGCTCCTCGACCCCTAGACTCCCTAAGATCCCTCGAGCTGGTAAAGACAATCATTGGCCCGGGGTACACTTGTTGGAGGGAGGTGCCAAATGAGCTCAAGTTAGCTATTTGGGTGGCACGGATTTATATTTATATTTATATGAATATTTCAATTTCAATTTCCATTTTATTTTATATTTATATTTATATTTATTCACAACTAACATTGTATTTATTGGACAAGAACAATTCAGCCTGGATCCAAAGCTACGCGATTTCGTCTTGGAGCAGTTGACGGAGAAACACAAGACGTGGAAGAAAAATATGAGGACCCGGTACTTTGGGAAGATCCGAGTGTCCGTTATCCGAACGTGTGAATCCGTCCCACCAAAGAAGCCGATCTCATTGGCACAATGACAAAAGTTCATTGACAATGAGATCGGGGAGCAACAATTGGCAACTCGCCAATCGAGGAGGGAAAATCGAGAAAAAAGACGGGCGTGCACTACTTAGGCCGGACGTCTTACGTCGAGGTGGAGCATAGGATGATGGTAAGATTTAATTTTTCTATAACTATAGAAATATATTATTCTGCATTATTTTACTTTGCAGGGCCGATACAAAATTTACTTTATTTTATTTTAGGGGACAGGGAGTGGCCCTGGGGGTAGGCCACATAGGCTCGATACTTATGTGGCTATTTGGACGAAGAAGGGGAAGGATAAGGAGGTGTCCCCGAGCGTTGAAGCCATGATTGTAAGTAATGTGACAGTTTACTTTTTGTTAATTACGTCATAATTTTTTTATTTACTTATTTTACTAATCATGTGTTTTTTTGTCGTTTCAAGCAAAGCTTAAGGAAGTGCATGAGTCGCGGTCTGATGCCAACAAGGCATCTTTGTCCACAGACGCACTCAGCCAAGTGCTTGGCGCTGATCGCAAGGAGAGGACAAGGGGGGTGAGCTCGCGGGTGGCCAAATCTAGGATCCTCGGATTGGAGACGAGTGATACCGGGTTAGCTCGAACGATGGACTCGCATGACGCGAAGCTGTCCCATTTGGAGGCGACGGTCCAAGATATGTTCTCATTCATAAATCATTCATTGGGTGGAAACCGTAAGGGGAAATGGAATGAGAAGGTGGTGGAGGAGGAGGTGCAAGAGGATGAGGTGAAGGATGACAAGGATGTGGACCTCACTACTTCATCGCCGACACTTGCGGACTTTGATGATCCACTACCCTATTTGGCTCCCTTCAAACGATTGATGTCGACACTTGGTTGGGCGAGTATGTTTATACTGTACATATTTAATGGTCAGCGGAGAGGGAGGGGGTTGAGGGACCCGATTACCGTCCAGGGTATGCCAGTTCATGGACGCTTACTTCAAGACATCGAGTCCAAGGTGCTCTCATGCATGTGATACCCGGGAAGGAGAACTCCCCCTTGTGGTTGCACGAACAATGTGGCACGATGTATATTGGTGGGTGTGTCAATTCGTATTTCGTGTGGCCTACTCACCTCCTGAGAGCTAACCTTACCCCAAACATGTAGTGACATTATTTGAATTGAATTGTTTTAAGTTATTACATTTGAATTATATTTGGATTATATCATTATGCATATTGTTTTGAATTTATATTTGCATTCTCTCTATTTTATTTGGATATATGATGTTTGAATAGGTATAATGTTGCTATAACAGGTAAAAATATACTGCTGGGTAGTGGCAGTGGACATACTGCCCAACAGTTTTTTTTTTTAAAATTCTACCCAGAATTGCCAAGGTCATTGACCGTGACACGTCCGTGACAAAGGAACTTATCACGGATGTGTCACAGTCAATGAACGTGACAAGTTTTTAAATATTGTCATGATTTTGTCACGGTTATAAACTGTGACAAATATTGTCACGATTATAGACCGTGACATGACCGTGACAATTCGAATGAACTTGTCACGGTCAATGACCATGACACGTCTGTGACAATAAACGTTGTCACCCCCAGAATTATCACGATCATTGACCTTGACATGTCCAACTTGTCAAGATCAATGATTGTGATAATTCGAAAGATTTGATGTAGTCTGAACACTCCGTATCGTATATAATAAACACTCATATTGGACTAAAAAATCTCTCGCGTGTAACTCAAATAACAATAGAAGAGCTTCACAAATAACTCATTCGAAGGGAGAGAGAATTAAGCACCCTAGGTACACCATGACAGTCAGTCAACACACCAATAACCTCCCATATCTCCCTGGTTAGCTAATAAAAATTTCATAATAATATTAAATGGTGGGTGGATAAAACTCTGGTTCGCAATAACTCTTTTGCTCTTAATGTGTTTTCTCTCTCTAGCAAGAACTCTTCGTTCTTAGAAGTGGTTGAGGCCAATAAATAGCCCCACACCTTTCCCGAGATGTCTATGTCCTCCTATGTGTGAAAGACATTCCTATCACACTTTAAGTCATAAGCATTAAAAGCTTGATAGGTCAGCACACCCTACATCATAATCATTAAATGCCAGTACATGCCATTTACCCGCAAACTACGCATCAGAGGACTGTCACAATAATGCCCACCAAACTATGACAACCCCAATACCACAGTGGTTTACTCATGTTTGGATTGGATAGTTGGTAGGTGGATAATGACATCACCTAAAGTAGATGTGACATTTGGTAGAGGGCTATTTGGATCAAAGCTCAATATACGATGGAACTCAAGGTTATTCTGCACAAGCTTCCATGAAACAAGGTCTCTCAATGTTTTACTAGGTGTACCTAAGATGGTCAAGAAATGCCTTAACGTTGCCTCACTTCTTAATCCTCCAAACCAAGTCCCTCTGAAGTTCCCACAATGAGGTCATTTGATAGAGAAACTAAGCTCTCCCAAGACCTACCAGGCCTAGTCTCTCGCAAGTACTGTTTGACCTCACGCTCAATATTACATTCATTACATCATTACAATCAATGTATTAAAAAGATACAATTTGACTAAGTAAAATGGTAGGTAAAGACGAGTTCTCTCGGCAGGTAAAGATGAGTTCTCTCGACAGGTTTCCTCACTAAGTTCCATCCTTGAGCTGTCTCGTTGAGCTGCTACACGGAGATGCCTCGCTGATCTTATTTTAATATTGGAATTATGTTAAAAGCCATTTGTTTTGGAGAGAATTGATATATATATATATATATATATATATATATATATATATATATATATATATATATATATATACATACATCATGGTTCATACATCACATCTATTTTTAGGCCCTACAAAACCTTTTTTTTTCATTTTTTTACCTATGGAGTTAACCTTTCAACCAACACATGTTAAGAAATTAGATAAAGATATAATTTCTTTATATTTTTTAAAAACTCAACAAAAACTATTGAAAATACCTTATTTAAAAGGTTATGCGGTAGTAGAATTTTGTGATTTCTAAAAACATCTAAAAATATATTTTGACCTAATTTTTTGAATATGTGTTGATGGAAAGGTTTATTTCAATAGAAAAAAATTCAAAAAAAGGTTTCTTAGGGACTAGAACTTGGTGTGATTTATAGAGTGCGATAAAGGAGAGTCTTCCCTGCCCCCTCTCTCTTTATCTCTCTCTCTCTCTCTCTCTCTCTCTATATATATATATATATATATATATATATATATATATATATATATATATATATATATATATATATTTGTAGATTCAATTGATTAAAATTGTGAATCTAGGGTTCTTGTAGGGATTGTGAAATGTCTATTGAATTTTATGTAAAAAGTTGAGAAAACCATTTTTATATATTAAGAATGATATTAGGTTATGTATACGTGATTATACTACTCTGCATTGATGAATTAGGTTCTTGAATATTCGTTAATGGAGGTTTATAGATGCGAAGTCCGTAAGGAAGAATATGAGAAAATCTGGGATGTCGATCAATCGACCCGATGGATCGATTCCATGGATCTATTGATATCGGTCGATCGATTGACCCCTTCAATTTTAGCCCAGTTTAGTTGGCGGTTTGATCATTTGGTTCGTGAGACTAATTTTGGGATGGGATCTACATGTAGAAAATTAACATGGAATAATAAGGATTTTGAATTGAATAATGATCTTAATTAATGTAAGTTAATTAAGTAATAAGATAAATGTAAGTCTCATAACCCTTAACTATGTGGATTTACTTGATTGGTGTATTATGTGCAATATATCGGATGTGTGTACTGTTGGAATACGTACTAGAGGGGATATCTTTATTGGGGACGTGATTGATAGAGACTAATAACCTGATGTGATGACGACGGGTTTGACTTGGCTATATGTACCCCGGATACTACATGCTGAAATTCCCATTGTATCTAGATGCTCGAGCTGATCCTTTCATTAAGCTTTGGGTATGGAGATATATGAGTGGTGTGAATTCATAGTGATTAACGCTATCTAGATTATTTGATGGTTATAGGTGTGGGACAACCTATAACTATGCCTACTACGCGGGAGCAATTCCCGAAGGTAGTAGGATAGGTCTTCATTTTATATGGGCCTTTGAGAGGCCTTTTATGAGGTACGTGTATTGGACATACTTGTATTATATATATATATATATATATATATATATATATATATATATATATATATATATATATAATATTTTCCCTGTGGAATTATACAATTGTGACGTATTAATGGGAAACGTGGAATTTTTACTTAAAATCTATAAAGATGAATAAGACTTAATCATGGGGAGTATATGTATGTGATTATTAGGGTTCGGGAGTATATGTATGTGATTATTAGGGTTGGGTTAACTTTAAATAAACTAAAAGACTAGAAGAGGATGCACAGTGATATTGTAGTCCAATGTAAATTATATGGTTATGCTACCTAGGCTTGCTGTTAACATCTCCTATTAACATTTTTCAGGACATAGACAGTTGGCTGGCCTTCGCCCTGAGATTATTTTAGTAGCTGGATTGATGTTAATACACTTGTAGTTATGTAATGACATTAAGATCGTTGTTTGGTTCAGTCTTAGAGTTGTGTGTTTAACCTATGGTATGTTTCGGTTATTTATTTTATTTTATGCATTTAGTTTCTATTCCCATGAGTTTGTATTAGACCTGATCAATCTAGTATTAAATTTTATGGGGTGTCATAGTTGGCATTAAATCATTATAGGTTCTAATGTCCTAGGGATCTTAAGTGGGTCCATCACTTTTTGGCGTTATGTTTCTGATTAATTTATAGCTTTACCATTTTGTATTTGTATTCAGTATAACGACGACCGTTTTGGGGGTTTAAAGACATTTTTATAGATAATTGATTCGAAGAAGGCTGTGTGTATTATAAGCATTCATTCTTTAGATTTCCTTTGTGAGACAACCCACACATGAGGTTGAGCGTGGTTAGGAATCATGGATCTTTAGGCGTGAAAATTTTAGCCAGTGATTAGCATATGACTTTAGGGCAAATGCTTTTAATCACCTTTCATAACAACAATAAAAGTATGGTTTTGAAGTTCTTTTATGTGCGACCACGCGGTATATCTTTCTCTTTTTGAGGAGGGTTTAACAAGTTTTATTGGATAAACCGTTAATCACCACTTATGTTCAGATGGTGGGAGTTACCTTACTACATCAATAGGACCACCATAACTATTTAAAGGTAGTGTTCCTAAGATTGTGAAGACCGAGGCTAAAGTAGGCTCAACGACTAGAGACGGTGTAGTGTGGACCCCATGCATGGAATATCACACTAGTAAAAGGAATCACATATGGGGAAAATACCCCAATAGGTTACAAGATTAGATAATATGAATTTTGCGTCCAATAGAGCCAAATAAATTATGACCAGTGGGGTCACAACTAATGAGAGCAGACCCAACGAGGCAAGATTTAGCAGTGAAGACCATAGAGGTAGGATAAACATAGCCACTTCTATAACCATAATTTAGATATTTATTTTAGAATAAGATTTTACACTTGTTACGAGTGAGACCGCTTAGTTAGTAGAGGCAGTAGAATGACCTGTGTTATTGATAAAACCACTGAGTGATGGGTTCGATTATACTTATGGCTCATGCGTATGAGTCAAACTTAGACACCGAGGAGTTGCCATTATTTACTAGTAATGCTTTTAATATGATTATGAGATATATAAATGTTATCACCAGGATTTATTTCTATGTGGGTACCCATTGGGTGGGGGTTGCTTTACATCATAACTATAAAGACATGGCAGTTTGTTGGTCGACTTGAGTATTTAGACACTTTGTGAGTTAGACATATGGTTTTATGATACATAATATTTAGCTTTGATTAATATCTATATGTAATACACTTATACTAACTACCAAGGGAATGTTTTTAAAACTTATGTTTTAAGACAGGGGATGTTTCTTATAGTTATGCCTAGGCGGAGAGAGAGTCTAGAACATACTTGTATTACATAGATGCCACTTCATCATAGGAGGTCATGTAACGTTAGACTAAATATTCATTATTTTGAAATTTACGAATGTATGTGATGACGTAATCGGTCTACCCCTTGTTAGAGAGGTAGACTTTTGTATAGAATTGGCACCGAGTACTAGGCCCATTGTAAGGTCACTGTATCAGATGACTTCATTAAAAATGCGTGAGCCGAATGAGCAGGCTTAGCAGTTTTTTAGATAGCGGTTCATACAAAGGAGCATGTCTCCGCGGGGAGCCTAGTTTTATTTGTGAAGAAGAAGGACAATTCGTTGATTATGGGTGGATTATCAGGAGCTGAGCAAGGTCACAATATGTAATAAGTAGCTGTTGCCGCATATCGATGAACTATTTGAGTAGTTGAGGAGTGCATCATTAATTTTCAAAATTGACTTGCTCTCTGTATATTACCAGTTACATATTAGGGAGGAGGACACTTTGATGACGTATTTTATGAAGTGATATGGAGAAAATGATTTACGGGTCATACTATTTAGGATGACCAATGCAGCAGTATCATCCAGGGACATGATGAATTAAAGTTTTTGACCATTCCTAAATTGGTTCGTCATTGTATTTATTCACACTGACTTACCTGACCCGGAAACAAGTACCGTTGGTTGGAGTGTAAATTGTCAGAGAACATTTGAAGAGATCAAGGGCCAGCTTACCATCACGCTCATCCCTACATTACCACAAGGCGACATGGAGTACTTTGTATATACATATGAATCACTCCAAGGACTAGGAGGCATATTGATGCAGGAGGAAATGCTTATATCGTATACTTGCAAAAAGCTTAAGCGTCATAGCAACAATTATCCCACCCTTGATCTGTAGTTGGCAGCGGTAATCTTTGTCCTTCTACACGATATGCTTTGGGTATGTGTCTTTAACCTCAAATGGAGTTGACAAGGTCGTAATGCAAAACAAGTGATCGCTATCACGTGTCAATGACATGTTCGATTATTTGAAGAAAAGTGTCATGGTGATTTTGTCATTGGTTTTAATGATGACCTCTTGATGAAACAAAATAATTTGTAGCATTGGTGACCGTGACACTTGAATTTTGGGATAAGTTAGGTTGGGTTAAAGTGGATAACTTTACCAAGGGAAGGAATTGAGGGTGTAACTGAGAAGAATACCATTCTACATTAACTATTGTAAGAGGTTACATTTTCAAAGGAAATTGGTTATGCCAAAAGATCCCAAACTATGAAAGGTAGTTTTAGATAAGTCGAATATTTTGTGGGTTAATTTATATTCCATAAGCAAAGGGTTATTCATAATTTTAAGAATTCATATGGGTAATGTAATGAAGAGGCTATGGGTACAGTTTTTTGTCGAGATGGGGCTTCTACCAGTAGAAAATTTAGAGCGCCAAAGATATTCAATGATCTACAAGGTTTAATGTCCCTATGTTGAAGTGAAAGAGTAGAACCATTGAGTTTTGTTAGGGTGAATTAATTCCAATGAGGACAGGTAAGCAGTTGGTATCATTGGAGTTAGATTAACCAAGTGTATGAAGAGCCAAGAGTTTAAAAATATTGTATGAGGACGTACTTAGGGTGACTAAAAATAATTGGAGTTCATAATATGGGGTATGGAGATTATCGACATAGGAAAAAGAGATTCTATAACGAATGAGAAAATATTTTGGGGACCCAAGAGGCTGGTCACGTAATTTTGAAGACCTATTTGAGGATGGAGATTGAGAAGTTGGATTCTAAAGGGAGGTTGACATTTTGAGGTATGAATATTTTTTCATTTTAGTGTAGACGGTGGGGACCATAGCATTTGACCTCACCTTATCATCGTTAGTGGAATCACGATGTTGTTATAGGTATACAATGGAGAAAGTTCTTGCGAAAAAAACTGATATTTCCACGGCCGGACTAGTTAGTTGAGTGTTAGACGAATGCGATTTATGATGAGTGGCTTTAGTGTGTATTAGGTCAATGAACAAGTAGATGTTGTGTATAGATTATGAGGATGCTATGGGCGAGATATTCCTTATTTTTTAGTATAGGAATAATGAATTCAAATTTTGAGGATGAAATTCCTTCTTTCTGGGGAAGAATGTAATATTTCATAATTCATAGTAAATTAAATAAATTATATCTTTGAATAGTTGTGTATATTTATCTGTTATGACTAGTGACATCGCACAAATTATATTCTTATTTGAAATTGAATTTAATTTAAAATAAGGTAATGTATAAATTATAGTTGTGAATAATTGTGTGTATTTATATGTTATGACTGGAGGCATCACTTCAAATTATGTTTTTAATTAAAATTGAATTGAATTTAAAATACGGTAATGAAATAATAATTATTTAGCGAATAAAATAATTATGTTTATGGAATAATTTAGGGTGACTTCTAGGAGGCGTAGAAGGTCCGTTTACACCCTAAAAGGTTGGGTTTTAAGTCACATAGGATAATATATATTGATGTAAAAAATTAGATTGCTTCTAATTTTTTAATCACAGATAAATATAAATGAGACAAAGAATTTTAAAGTGGTCCAGCCTTATAAGAATGGCCTACGTCCACTATTTTCTGTTATTGCCAAGTGTTTTGGAGTTCTCGATATGTAATTCTATCAAGAAAATACGGTCCCTTTGAATGAGGGTGATACAATGTATTTATAGCCCTTAGGCTGTACATGTGAAAGGGTAAACAATTAATGCCCTTTAAGAGTATACGTCTATATGATAAGCATTCAATGAATAGTTGAACTGTTGATTATCTGGCAATCAATGTTGTGGCCGAGATGCAGCTCGGACCGCCTTAGTTGCTCGTCGTTCAGGAGTTCCTCGGAGTGTTGGATCTCCTTGGAGTACACTTGCTGCTCGGAGTGAGTATGACTTGGTCGGGGAAATAAACTTCCTCGTTGCTATTGTGCCACGTAGATCGACACGTGTCTTCTTATTATTCGTCTATATCAACATACTAATTTTGGTATCAACAGAAGCCCCAAATGTTTCATATTTCGAACTTTGAGGAATACGGAACATTCTTTCTCGGTATATGGCAATATTAAATGACCTTCCTGGTTTTTAGGAGCATTTTATCCGTATTCGAATGTCCTTCCAAATTCGCAGAATCCGCCTTTTTGAATTTTTATAAGCGCTTCGATCTTCGCGCACTTTTTGTCCTTTTAGCCTCCGGTAGCGTAATAGTTTCTTTTTTGTAATCATTTCTTTCGCCGTTTCCCAAGGCAAAGTATTTAAGCTTCATAGGCAATCCCATCGTCTTCTACCTTTTCCAATTTCTGCTTTCGAGTTTTCCATAGTCTTTCTCTCTCTTGTGCGTTCATCCTTTTCTTCGTTCGTTGCCAATAGATCTCCTTTTTTCCTGTAAGATCTTCTTCCTTCTTCTTCATTTCTTTTATTCGCCATGGTTTATGTTATTGAATCTCTTGAGAAATTCCGTTCTGATTTTTCTATTCCATCTTGGGTAATTCTGGAGGATCTTTCTGAGCCTTCAAATTATTTTCATTTGGCTGAGGGACATTGGTTCCCCAGCCTCTTTATTGCTGAATGTTGATTTTCTTTTCCACCAAACCCTTCGTGCTTAGAGTTCTGTCATTATTTCGATGTTGTTCCTGCAAAAATAGCCCCTAACACATGGAGAATAGTTAATGGGGTGTATATGTTAAATCAAACTCACGGGACCCGTATAGGAATTCCTGAGATTATGTATTGTTATAGATGGGCTGTTCTAGATAATGTTTTTTATTTAAAAACTAGATTTTTGAATAGGGCTTTAGTAGTCAACCTCCCTGATGCCAATAGGGATTATTTTGAACATGGGGTAGTTATCAAAAACTGGCAACACGCCCCTTTGATTGGAGATGAAGTATATCAAGGTCCCAGATGCCCTCCATATGGCAATGGGATAGGTTATTTTCATTTTATTTTAAAACTGAAATTATGATTTCATTATGTTTGATAAAATGTGTGACTGATATTTCACTATGTATTTGTTTGCAGTTGACAGCAAAAGAAAGACTCCAAAAGAATCAGAAGTAAATATTAAGCATTTGAAACTTATCTGGAGTTTGCATCAGAAAGTTGCAGACGAACATATTAGGTATGCTTCATACTTGTTGCAGTACAGGAGCTATACATCATCCTTCACTGCTTATCCTGTGGTCAGCACTAGTGATCTAGTGTCAGTTCCTGAGGACTCTTCTCCAGAATCTCACATTCCTCTGAGTCGGAAAATGGGCAAAAGAAGAGTTCCTACTATTTTTGAAGAGGCTACCTCTGTGGGAGAGGGTAAAAGAAGCAAAACTGACGTCCCAAAGGGGACAAAGAAAGTAGATGCTGCCCCTTCTATTGCTCCTCAGAAGGCTGCCGAGAAGCCCCAGTGGCTCCGAGCAAGAAAGATTTTCCTAAGGAAGTGATCACAATCTCCCCAACCAAGAGTTCTTCCTTGGTTGAATCTGCTACAGTACCACCGAAGAAATCCTCCTCAATAAATTTGGCTGAAACCATCCCCCAGCTCCAAGTTAGTGGAGCTGGTGTTCCAACTATTATTCCTCCGAGCTCTGGTATGAGCTCGGTGAAGACTTGGACCATTCCTGAAGTCCAAGGAATTGAGGAGAATATGTCTAGGGATATGCTTACAGCCCTGGCTACTCGTCAAATTGCCTCAGTAAGTTTCTCTTATTCTAAATTTTCTTTCTTTTCATCAATACATGTATTTCTTTGCTGACTTATCATTTTCTTCTTTTTTCATCTGGTGAGTTGCTTTAACACCATTGTGAAGAAGGATGAAGCGATCAAGGCTTCTAGATCCTCATCCGGAGTGGAGGATGCTTTATTGGGATTGACCAAATCTTTGAGGGATTCCCGTCAAAAGTATGACGAGGATAGGGATGATTGGGAGAAGAAGTTGGCTGCAGCTGAGGCAGAGAAGGTGCAGCTCGTTGAAGTTTCCAAGGGTTTGGAGAATAAAGTGAAAGATTTGGAGAGAGAGAACAAGAAGTATGCCGAGAAGCTCACGAACTTTGGGGAGCTTGAAAATAAGTTAAAAATGGCAGAAGAAGAATTTTCCCTTCTGCGAGAAGTGAATGACCAAAAGGAGGAGGCGGAAACTAAGTTGAAGGCCACCGAGGATCTTCTATCCGAGAAGCTTTCCTCGGAGAAAATGAAAAGAAAATTGGCGATGAAAAAATCTTTCCGCACTAGTTGGGACAAAGGGTGGAACAGGGGGGTAGCAGTAATGATGTCCCAGATGAAGTATGGGAGTTTGAAATACTTTCGAGATGGTTGGGTGGCTGCCCTGCAAGAATTAAAGGTTAATGAGGACTCATAATTGTTTCAACAGCATCTCCCTGGTCCTCCCCCAAATATTGAAGATGAAGAAGAGGACGAAGCTGCCTCTGAAGAATATTCAATGGTAGTGGGTGATCCAATCCTTACTCAGCCTGCCGACGAGGAGCTTTCATCTCTACATGCTCCTCCTGAACAAGTTCCAGCCCTAGCCGACCAACTCATTGTTTCCACCGAGCAACCGAGCTCCTCATCCCAGCCTCCCGAGAAAGTCTTGGGAGACAAGGAAAAGGTGTGAAGTTGTTCGGTATTTATTTTTCTTTTGTCACTTGTACTCTGTACTCTGAGCATTGTACTCCTTTTTATGATGTAATAAAAAATCACCTTTTTTGTTCCTCTATATTGTTGATGTTCTGTCTGCTTTTTTATTAACTCTTGCCTTTTCTTCTTTACTAGTTTATGGCTAGAATGGAATTGCTGTCTGCCCATGACACAACTCTGCTTCGACATTGTAATGAATATTTTAAGGCTGGCCATACTGACTTGGACAAATCCTAGATTGTAGAGATTCTTGGTTGAGGTGCTTCAGACCAAGCAGTGGAGGCATATCAGTACTTGAAATGTCTTCTTGATCGTGTTGTAGCCAACAATGTGGCTTATTATGAAATGATTGAAGACTTGCAAGGTACTCTCGATGAACTTCAACAGCAGTATAAAGAGTCTTCAGCTCTTTTGCACGAAGGGTATGAGAAGAAAATCAAACAACTTAGTGCTGAAAAAGGATACGACAAGATGCTTACTGGCTATGAAGTGAGAGAGAGAACATTGAAAGCAGATGTCGAAGGGCACAGGAAAATCGCTGAGCTATTGGAACAAGAAAAGAACAATCTGCAAAAAGAACTAGCTCAGCTGAGGTCTGCTGCTTCATCTTCCACTGCCTTGGTACCGGTCACCGATGAAGGATTCTCATTTTTAGAAGTGGAAAATGCCAAGTTGCGAGAAGAGTTAGAGGCTTTGAGAAGAGCTGGGCCTTCTACTGCTATTCGGGGACGAGGAAAAGGTTCTCGTGGATGAGGAAGAGTTACTCAGAATGTTGACGAGGAACAAAGTACTCAACCTGCTCGGGGACGACTAAGAGTTCTTCGTCCTACTATTGAAGAAGCTCGTACTCAATCAGCGTTGGAAAACCAAGCATTCCAATTGATGGCAAAAAATCAAGCCTTGTCTGAACTGTCCAAGAAAGTCCAAACTTTGGAGGATCAACTTGCTGCGACGAAGTCTGCTTTGGATCATAAGGATATTTTTGCCAGAAAACTTCATGAGCAGTTAGAGAGACTAATTTTCCAATTCCATAAACAACCTCGTGAATTCTGGATGGCAGGCTACAATGAGGCCCTTTTTCACTTGAATGATCGTATTGAAAATGCTAATAATGAAGGCTACAAACAGGGATGGTTAAACGGCCTTGGTGTATTGAAACTAGAGCAAGGTCATTATTTATGGGATTACCATGCTCCTGGGCTGCTCGATCTACCAATTCCGCCCTTCAAGCTTGACATGAGCTGGATCCCTGCTCGGGCCATTCCTCGTTGTTTGATCTCCAAGTATCTTGGTGACTATGCCCTTCATTCACAGGCAGAATTATCTCGTCCTGAGCATTTACTGGATACACCTTCAATAATGAACGTCAGAATGCTTCGAGATCTTAACTTCATTAATTCTCCCCTTTGCCTGGAAGATCCTCCTGCTGGCGAGGAGCCTATTTCAAAAGCAGAAGGGAAAAGACCAGTAGAATAGGAAATTCTGATGTAATAATTAGTACACAATTTAATATCAATGTAATAAATTTGTGTAATTTATTTTGAATTCAATGAAAGAGTTTCATTTTTGTTCGTAAATTTGTATTGCTATTGTCTTGTATTTGTCAAACACTTTATATTTGTGCTTGCATAACAATATCGTGTGGTTCATCGACCAAAAAAGTTACAACTATCAGTACTGTTGCTCAATCACCTAATAATAAAGTAGTGAGTATAAAAATGTTGAAAATTTTTCCAACCAACCAAGGTTGTTAAATTGTGCTTGTCGACCAATTATAGTTAGTGGGTTTTTATCCCCGACCAGCTATACTTGGTACTGTTTGAAATGTTTTCTCCTCGTCGACCAACTACAGTTAGTGGATTTTTATCCCCGACCAACCATACTTGGTTCAGTTTGGAATATTTTGTTCTTCGAGGAACTTTTGTATTATCTGTAATAATCTTACCTTCCGGCCAACATAATTTGGCATTTGAGAGCATATCTTGTTTCCTAACCAACCGAGATTGACATTTTTAGGAGTATTTTGCTTCCTAGCCAAACACGTTGGCATTTTTAGGAATGTTGTTCTCGCCCTTTTACCAACCAGAGTTGGTCTGAGTTCGAACTATCATGCCCACTTGCCCTATTACCAAAATTGTTCTGAGCTAGTGTCAGCCTCCTAACCAAAGGAGTATGGTTTCCTAACCAACCGGGGCTGGTATTTTTAGGAATGTCGTGTTCTCGCCCTTTTACCAACCGGAATTGGTCTGAGTTCGAACTATCATGTCCACTCGCCCTTTTACCAACCGGAGTTGGTCTGAGCTTGAACTATCGTGTTGTTTTTACTGCCGAGCAGCGTAGTGTTACACACTAGTATTCCTCGAAACACTTTCAATAAAAGGAGAGAAGATGGCAAAATATCATCATTTTATTCATATTGATGGAACTTCTTTACATTTTACATCACTGATAATACTTGCGTAGGTGTTCAGCATTCCATGCATTCTTAAATTCCTCTCTTTCTAGAGTTGCTATTCGGTAAGTTCCTGGTCGAACAACTTCTGTAATTCGGTAAGGTCCATGCCAGTTTGCTTCCAACTTATTGTGCTTCTGAATGACCTTCTTTAGCACGTAATCTCCTTCTTTTAAGTCGCATTTCTTCACCCTCTTGTTGTAGAACAGAGCTGTTCGTTGTTGGTAAGCAGCATTCCTAATGGCTGCCTCTTCTCTAACCTCCTCGAGCATGTTCAAATCTAATCTTCTCATTAAGTCGCTGACTGGGGAATTGAAATTAAGCACTCTGCGTGTTGGAAGACCCAACTCGGCAGGTATTACGGCTTCAGTTCCAAATGCCAGCATATATGGTGATTCTCCAGTTGCTGCTCGGGGGGTTGTTCGGTAAGCCCACAATACTGACTGTAGCTCATTAATCCAATTAACTTTAGCCTCACTTAGCCTATTCTTCAAACCATTTAGTAATGTTCTGTTCATCACTTCAGTCTGTCCATTGCTTTGAGGATGGCCTAGTGCTGAATGAACCTTCAAAATGTTTGACTGATGACAATAGGCGGTAAACTCCTCGTTATCAAATTGTGTTCCATGGTCCGTGATGAAGGCATGAGGGAGACCATATCGACAGATGATGTTCTTCCAAACGAACTGGTACACCTTCTCCTATGTCATATTAATAAGTGGCTCAGCTTCTACCCACTTAGTAAAATAATCCACTGCGACGACGAGGTACTTGAATCTTCCTCGGGTCGTTGGAAGTGGTCCAACCAAATCAATTCCCCACATGGCAAATGGCCAAGGGGAAGTTATGGGTGTCAATAATGCTTGTGGAGTTCGTCGGATGGAGGAAAAACGTTGGCATTTATCACATCTCTTAGCACAGGCTATACAATCAGCCCTCATTGTTGGCCAGTAGTATCCCAGCGTCATCACCCTTTGCAAAAGTGTACGACCTGCTACATGGGCTCCACAGGACCCTTCATGGATCTCTTCAATCAATTCTTTCACCTCGGAGGGATGTACACATCTTTGCAAACCTGCCATAATTCCTCATCTATACAAAACACCATTAGTTAATACATACCGAGCAGCTTTAAACTTCAATTTCTTGGCAGCGAGCTTATCCTCCGGTAATTCTCCCTCCTCAATATATGCCCTGATGGGATCCATCCAAGATGGTCCTAAATCAAGGGTAATAATATTCATCGTCAGGTCTTCATCTATGCTCCGACTTTCTAATACTTCAATTGGTATCGTTCTTCGCAGCTCGGTACGAGTAGCTGATGCTAGTCGGGCCAGTGCATCTGCTCGTGCATTCTCCATTCTTGGTATTCTGATCAACTGAATGGCATTAAATTCTGCCAACAACTCCATCACCTTTGCATGATACTTGACCATTAATTCTCCTTTAACTGCATATGTTCCCATCATCTGATTCACAATTAATTGAGAATCACTGAATACCATCACTTGTTGTGCTTCCATAATCTTTGCTAAATTAAGACCTGCTATCATGGCCTCATACTCAGCCTCATTATTGGAAGCTTTGAATTGGAATCGCAGGGCGTATTCCATGTCAATCTCGTCTAGGGTGTTCAAAATAATCCCTGCTCCACAACCTATTGTGCAAGATGGCCCATCTACATATAATCTCCATGTAGGTAACTCGTCTTCAAATTTCTTATCTGACAAAGTTCCTCGGTGAAATATTTGTTGTTTCCTTTCATCCTCCCCTAATATTTCTCGCTCCTCGTCGACCATCTCTTCTCCCCCTTTTACCAACCAGAGTTGGTCTGAGTTCGAATTTGATGATCCTTCTACATCCACAAGCCCTTTTACCAACCGGAGTTGGTCTGAGCTTATGTCTGTTGATTCTTTAATATCCACTCGCCCTTTTACCAACCGGAGTTGGTCTGAGCTTGTGTTTGTTGATCCTGTAACATCCACAGGTTGATTAGTGAACAACTTTCGTTCCTCGGGGGTATCAGGATATGTAAACTCTGCTATAAAATCTGTTACAACTTGCCCTTTTAATGATGATCTGGGTTCATACACAATATCATATTCACCGAGCTCTATTGCCCAGTACATCAATCTCCCTGATTTTTCTGGCTTATGAAGGGCTTGTCTCAATGGCATGTCGGTATACACGACGATGGTATGGGCCTGGAAATATGGCCTCATTCTTCTACTTGCCTCAATTAATGCCAATGCTAATTTTTCCAGCTTTGGGTACCTGATCTCTGCACCTCGGAAAGCCTTACTTGTGTAATAAATTGGCTTCTGGATTCCATTCTCCATTCTGATCAATGCCGAGCTGACTGCATTCTCTGATACTTCCAGGTACAAGTACAACTTTTCTCCTATTACTGTCCTGGACAACAGTGGAGGTGCTCCCAAATATTTCTTCAAGTCTTGAAAGGCTTTTTCACATTCATCATTCCACTCGAAAGTTTTTCGAACTGTTTTGAAGAATGGGAGGCATCTATCAGTTGCTCGGGATACAAATCTGTTGAGCGCTGTAACTCGTCCTGTAAGACTCTTCACCTCTTTCTTCGTCATTGGAGATCGCAACCCTAAAAGATCTTTGATCTTTTATGGATTCGCCTCAATGCCTCGCTGGTTGACAATGTACCCGAGGAACATTCCTTCTCGTACTCCAAATGTGCACTTTGTCGGGTTGAGCTTCATTTGGTATTTATCCAGTTGATCAAAGGTCTGACCTAAGTCAACTAGATGATCAGCAGCTTTCTTGCTCTTTGTCAGCATATCATCGACATAGACTTCCATATTGCAACTGATTTGTTCTGCAAAAACCTTGTTCATCAGCCGCTGGTATGTCGCTCCTGCATTTTTCAAACCAAAAGGCATAACATTATAACAATAAGTTCCCCTAGGGGTAATAAAAGAAGTACTTTCCCTGTCTTCAGGTTTCATTTTGATATGGTTGTAGCCAGAGTAAGCATCCATGAAGCTGAGCAGCTCGTGTCCCGAGGTAGAATCCACTAGTTGATCAATTCTGGGCAATGGAAAGTGATCCTTTGCGCATGCCTTGTTGAGATCGGTGAAATCAACACACATTCTCCATTTATTGTTTTTCTTCTTTACCATCACCACATTTGCTAACCAGTGTGGATATTTCACATCTTCAATGAATTGGGCTTTCTGGAGCTTCTCGACCTCCTCTTGTATAGCTTGATTCTTCTCGGGACTAAATACTCTTCTTCTCTGCTTTACAGGCTTGATCTTCTTATTCACATTGAGCTAATGACATAAGAAGTTTGGATCTATTCCTGGCATGTCTTCATGACTCCATGCAAAAATTTTCTTTCTATTTCTCAAGAAAGTTATCTACTCCTGTTTTATTGAAGCATCCAATGACGAACCTATCTGAGTTATTCGTTCAGGGTCTTCATCGTCCAGAATAACATTTTTTGTAAATTCCACCACCTGTCCTTTTACAAGTTGGGATTCATCTCTGGGATCCAGTGTTTCAATTTTTGTACCTTCATCCACCTGGTAGGTAGTAGTCTTTTTCCTTGACTCTTTAAGCTCCTCTTGTTCGGCTGATGAATAATAGCATTCCCGAGCTACTTTTTGATCACCTTTCACAACTCCTACTCGAAAATTTGTTGGGAATTTTAAGCACTGATATACTGTAGATGGAACTGCTTCGAACTTCTTCAAACCAACTCTTCCCATGATGATATTGTAAGCTGATTGCACATTCTTATCCATCACAAAGAAGCGTATTCTTTCTGTTCGACAAGCAGGCCAAGTTCCAATGAATATATCCAACTTGATCGTCCCAAGTGGAAAATCCTTCTCGCCAGCAGAGGTCTGTGATAAGGCTCCAATTGAGATAATTTTAAATTTAAACTGTCAAAGCATAAGTAGAACATGATGTCTGCCGAACTACCATTATCTACCAGAACCCTTGAAATCACTACTTCTTTTATCCTCATTTTGATCACCAAAGGGTAGTCGTGAGGGTAAAGAACATCTGCAAGGTCGTTTTTTGAAAAACCAATGACTAGCTTCTCTTTGTTTATCTTCCTCGGGGGATCCTCCTCAGCCAAATTTATTCGTTGAATGTATGAGCAAGCCTGAGCCTCACCGAGGTAAGCTTTTCTTTCTGCAGTAATATCTCCTCCTCCTGCATCTCCACCTGTAATAACATTACAATCAAATGTTCCAAAACGTATTGAAAATACCTCGCGTTCTGGTTGCCTTGGCCTTTTGGGAAGATCAGAGTCATCCTCTCTATCATCTTCATGATTTCTTTTCCTGTTTTCTTCTGCCCGGCGAGGAGATCTGGATCTCTCTCTTGCTCGGTCTTCATTTCCTCTTTCATTTTTACGATCAACATACTTTGACAACTTTCCTCGTCTGATGAGCGTTTCAATCTCGTTCTGGAGGGCTATGCAATTTTTAGTCATATGACCATGATCCTTATGAAACTCGCAATATTTATTTCTATTTCTTTTGTCAGGGTCCGACTTCAGTTTATTTGGCCACTTTATCTCCTCGTTATTCTTGATTTCTTTCAAGACATGATTAATACCCATTTTCAAAGGAGTATAATTATCGAATTTCTTCAGGACTTCCCATGACGACTTATTATTTTTGGAATGCTTGTCACCGCCATTGCCCTTATGCTCTTTCTTCTTAGATTTGTCGACTTCCACCTTTGTTTCTTTATCCATATTCTTCTTCGCAGCCATAGCCTCCTCGGCATTCATGATTTTGGCCGCTTTTGCCATCAACTCTGACATAGTTGTAGGTGGATCTTTGGACAAAGTGTAATACAATTATTTAGGCAATAACCCACTCATCAAGGCGGTGATTGCTGTCTTTTCTTCATAATCTATGACATCCAGCTTCTCGTTATTGAAACGAGTTATGTAATCTCTAGTACTCTCACCAGATTTTTGTCTAACACTTAACAAGTGTGCTACCCGTTTTACTGGCTTTGCTCCAAAACATAAATTGCCGATGAACAACTCGGCCAATTGAAAGAAAGTTGAAATCTTACCCCGAGGAAGATTATTGTACCATATTTGGGCAGATCCAGTAAGAGTTCCTGAGAATGCTCTGCATCTCATCTCGTCGAGGACAACGTAGATGTCGGCAGCATCTTGATATTGCTCTATGTGAAGAACAGGATCTATCTTTCCATCATATTTGGGGGTCACCACAGGTGCTTTAAATTTTGACGGGGTAGGAAAATCCACAATGGCCTGGACAAAAGGTGTCCCTTGAACAAAAGTTCGTTGTAAGGGATTCTTCGACTTAGCCATTTCTCCCAATCTATCCTCCAACCGCTGAATGGAACCTTTCCACGCATCATTTCCTTCCTTGGGCTTATTAATTCGAGCAATTGATTGTTCTAACGTGGCCTCCTGAGATCTATCTTGACGAGCAAACGGTCGTGATTGTGCTGATCCCTCTCTTAGATCTGATGGTTGTCGAAAACTCCTCGACATGGTCTTAGGTGGACTCCTATTCCTCCTAGGGCCTAATCGGTTGAAAGGAGATACACTGCTCAATATTTCCAAGGCACTGAGTCTCTCTGGAGAGAGAGTGATACGTTGCTCAGTATTTGTAGCCCGTATTGACGAAGTTCGCCCAGGTTGATAAGAGAAATCATCAGATTCCTCATTACGATATGACTCAGTACGCCTGGATCATGAAGAAATTAAATAAGTTTGTCTCTGACCACTTCTCTGTCCTGAATGTGCAGGTACTCCGCCATGAAGGGTTTGTATGAGTTGCCGCATTGTTTCTTGCATGGCGGTTTGTCCTTGAGCCAGATTTATCATAATTCCAGCCAGATCTGGAGCAGTTGATGGTGCAGAGGGATTTGGAGGATTCCCAACGTTCCCAACGTTTTGATTGCTGGATTCCGGATTATCTGCCATTGATGATGAATGATTTTTGGTGAAAAACGATAATAACAGTCGTTTCCCACAGACGGCGCCAATCTGTTGATGTAAAAAATTAGATTGCTTCTAATTATTTAATCACAGATAAATATAAATGAGACAAAGAATTTTAAAGTGGTTCAGCCTTATAAGAATGGCCTACGTCCACTGTTTTCTGTTATTGCCAAGTGTTTTGGAGTTCTCGATATGTAATTCTATCAAGAAAATCCGGTCCCTTTGAATGAGGGTGATAAAATGTATTTATATCCCTTAGGCTGTACATGTGAAAGGGTAAACAATTAATGCCCTTTAAGAGTATACATCTGTATGATAAGCATTCAATGAATAGTTGAACTGTTGATTATCTGGCAATCAATGCTGTGGCCGAGATGCAGCTCGGACCGCCTTAGTTGCTCGTCGTTCAGGAGTTCCTCGGAGTGTTGGAGTTCCTTGGAGTACACTTGCTGCTCGGAGTGAGTATGACTTGGTCGGGGAAATAAACTTCCTCATTGCTATTGTGCCACGTAGATCGACACGTGTCTTCTTATTATTCGTCTATATCAGCATACTAATTTTGGTATCAACAATATATGACTTGAGTTAGAATTTTAACTATTTGAATATAGTTTTTGGCTTATTTAGTTAATGTCCACCTAACGCCCAAACACAATTTTGTGGATAAATTATTAAAATCCTGATTAGGCTTAAGCTAATTCACCCAATATCATTTGAAAGAGAATCCTAGTGACAATAGAGAAGGAAGCAACTTGGAGAGGAAGAATAAAGGATAATTGTGATTATTGGCTTCGAGTTCAACACATAAATTAGAGGCACGTTTATATAGTGTAAGTATATAATTGGAATTGTGATTATAGTGTAATTATGTATTTGATTATGAACCTAATTAAATTAAGTTGAAATCGTATTAAAATTTATCAACTAATTAAGTTATTAGCTCTATAATGGAATTGTTACGAAATTGAGTCAAATACTTCAAGAAATTAAATGTAAATGGATTAGAATGGCTGATTTCGTTTTAGTACCATAATTATGTTAAAAGCCCTTTTATTTTAGAGAGAACTGATATATAAACACACACACACACACACACACACATATATATATATATATATATATATATATATATATATATATATATATATATATATATATATATATATATATATATATATATATATATATATATTGAATTTATTGAAATTGTGAATCTTGGGTCCTTGTCGGAATTGTGAATTATCCCTTGAATTTCATGTTGAAAAGTTGAGAAAACCATCGTTATGCATTGGGAATGATATTAGATTATGTATATATGATTATAGTACTTTGTATTGATGAATTGGGATCTTGAATATTCATTAATGGAGGTTTGGATATGTAAAGTTCATAAGGAAGAAAATGAGGGAATCTAGGACTATCGATCTATCGACAATGGTCGATCGATTGACCCCTTCAGTTTTAGCTAAGTTTAGTTGAGGGTTTGATCATTTGATTTTTTAGCCTAGTTTTTAGATGGGATTTACGTGTGGTAAATCAATATGGACTAATGAGGATTCTAAATTGAATAATGATATTAATTAATAGAAGTTAATTAAGTAATAAAATAAAGGTAAGTCTCGTAACCCTTAGCTTTGTAGGATTAGTTGATTGGTGGATTATGTACAACATACCACGTGTGTGTACTCGTGGAATACGTACTAGAGGAAATATACTTATTTGGTATTATAACAACGAATACCAGTACCTTGATGCGATGATGACAGGTTTGACTTGGCTATATTGATCCCGAATACTACGTGATGAAATTCTCATTATATCTAGAATGAGATGCTTAGGCTGATCCTTTCATATATCTTTGGGTATAGGGATATATGATTGGTGTGAATGCATAGTGATTATCCTTTTTGAAATGATTTGATATTTATAGGTTTGGGACAATCTATAACTATACCTAGTACGTGCGAGCGATCCCTAAAGGAAGTACGGATAAGCCTTCATTTTGTGTGGGCTTGTTACGAGGCCTTTTATGAGGTACGTATATTGGAAGTACAATGGAATTTTTACTTAAAAGTCTATAATGATGAATAAGACTTAATCACAGGGAACATATGGGTTCGGGAGTATATGTATTTGATAGTTAACGCTGTTTTGGGTTGGGTTAACTTAAAATCATCTAAACGACTAGAAGAGGATGCATAATGGTATTGTAGTCTAAGGTCAATTACATGGTTATGCTACTTAGGCTTCTTAATAACTTCTCTTCTTAACGTTTTTTAGGACATAGACAATTGTGTTGCCTTTGCCCTGATATCATTTCAATGGTTGGATTTACGTTAATATAGTTATAATTACACGATGGTACTAAGACCATTGTTTGGTTTGGTATTAGAGTTATGTGGTTTAGCTATAATATGTTTCAGTTATTTATTTTATTTTATGCATTTTGTTTTTATACTATCATGCTTTGTATAAGATTCAGTTGTTTGATTCCTGTGAGTTTGTATTATACATGATCAATCTAGTATTAAATTTTATCGGTTGGTTCGATTTCAAAGTTAAGTGGTTCACCAATGGTATGCTCCATTTATTTATTTTATTTTATGAATTTACTTTATACTACTATCATGCTTAGAAGCATATTTAATTTTCTGATTCCCGCGAGTTTGTATTATACCTGATTAATCTACTATTAAGTTCTACAAGGTGGTCACACCTAAGGCCTAGTCACCCTACAATGACATTGGGATTGGTCTCAGGGAAGTGATAGCCTTTCGTCACTGATCATTGGGGGGACCTAAGTACACCCTCTAGATCATTATCTCCCTCTAACTAGGGCTCGTCGTTTTGCCCAGTGCCACTATGTTCTGGTACAACTGGCTCCTCTACCAATGTAGGTTAATGAAGTATATTTAAAAGGGTAGTTAGATTCTCTTAAATCTCTTTTTTTTATACCTTCCAATTCTTTGAAAGCACAAGCCAAGATGACATTGGTTGGCATCTTCGAAGGAGTAAGGTATATATCTAAAAGAAATGGAACTTTTTGTTCGACTCCAAACTAGTGGATATTGAAATTGTTAGTTACCTTAGAACCAACAAGTTCTCCCTTATGGACCTCAAACGGGTAAACGTTTAAGAGCATCAAATTGTAAAAGAAGTATTTAAAGTGGTTTAGACCTCAACTGAGGATCCTATGTCCACTATCAAAGGGTGTTATATTATTTTTAGATCATTAATGAATTATTACAATTTAGTAGACCTCTTAGGCTTTGACCAAGAGAGTATGAGGTCCTTGTGGCCTTTGTTAATAGTCTAAAGGACTTTATGAAATAACCTATGGACTTATTCAAGGGTTGCTAAGTATTGATTTGGGGCCCAGTAAGGAATATAAGGTGTCAAGTATATGGATATGATACAAACTATAGATATAAGCTCATAACATTGGGTTGAGAGAACATAAAATAATGAGTGAAATCTTATGAATGCTAAAAATTTTGGTTCTATGAAAGTATGATGAGTTGGACATGCACAACCCTTTCCCCAACCTTCCTTATATATGCAAACTCTCAGAGAGAGAACGGATGGACTAACACAACATGGTTGTGGTGTCCCTGAGGTATAACAACGTCAATAAGGTGATAGAGTGTTGATCAAAAGCTTTACAAGTGGTGTAAGGTAGTTTCTTAGTGCATTTAATATGGATGGAAGATTTTAATGGAAGTGGGCTTGAGTGGTTGTGGTAGGTAAAATAGTGTTCTACTTTTTACGTACCAGCCAAACTGGTCGATGAAGCTCTACAAAGGATTGAGAGCTCTGAAACTTCCACAGGACTTCCATAAGTTGATCTTGATGTGTTTTGTAGTGATACACCTTTGGACTGAGGATTCGGTAGCCTCAAAAATGTATTTC
This sequence comes from Sambucus nigra, assembly GCA_949130495.1. NCBI lineage: Eukaryota > Viridiplantae > Streptophyta > Magnoliopsida > Dipsacales > Adoxaceae > Sambucus > Sambucus nigra. The sequence goes on from OX422215.1 coordinate 218,837,047, forward strand.
TCTTCAGATTGAGGTCTTCTCTTGGCGTTAGACATAATGGAACTCTGGTTTTACGATCATTCAGCTTGGTTGAACATACATATTGGAATGATTTATCATTCTAGTAGGAGGAGGAGGAGGTGACCGAGGTCTGCTATGGTACCGTACACCTTTTTTGAGAGCAACGCAGGTATTAGGAACCAAGCAATGGTCTAGCTAAGGCCAGAGGTTAACCTTGGAACCTTAGTCCTAGCATGGTGGAAGATGGAGGGTTTAAGTACCCTTGGAATACCAAGGGTTAATATGGTATCATTAACTACAAAGAGTAAATATTAAGATTTAATATAATTCGACAAACAATATGAATACTAAAACATGGGTTTTATGATATTATGACATGATTTCAACATATGTTCAATCTATAATAATGTTTCAAACATATATCATCCCCGGATTTTAACATCTAACATGAAATCCTATAATAATCATTTTAAGAGATGAATTGTTTAAAATTGCAAAATTACGTGGAAGGGATATATGGAAAGGAAAAACACACACACACAAAAGTATTTAAAAAAATATCCAATTTTAAATTGAATTAAATAAACTAACCCAATTAAACTTAATACTAATTAGCCTATCGTTGTATTAAAACAATTAACCCAATTTATCTTAACCTAAAGCATGAATCTGGGTGAGTATAGTAAGATAATATAAATCAATCACACGTAACGCCTGATGTGAGAGAAAAACCCACAACAGAAAAATCTCGAATGAGACAACCACATAATTTTTATTTGTTAAGGAATTATACAAGTATGACAAATGACTTAATCAACGACTCGATTCCTTCACAAGCTTGATGCCTCTTCATTCCTTCGACCTCTCCTCCACAATGACATGCAGGATTCCCCCTATATTGTGCCATAGCGCTCGAGTCCACACATGCCTCGGTATCTTATATAACTCAACAACTGTTATAACACGTAGAGTCCATCGTATATAAACAAACCAGGTACGAAGTTCGACGCATGACATAAGTTCTGAACAGAATGAAGAGAATAAACTTTTAGTGCACAAAACAAGATCCCAAAGCATATATAAAGATGAAACTTGGATCTTAAACAACATGGGTATAAACTGGGGTTTAGAGGCCTTTGGATATGTATAGGAAAAAAATTTGCAAAAATTCTCATTAAAAATTGATGCCAACACTACTTTATATAGAAAACACATTTTTAAGGAGATATGTCCTTTGAGGTCTTGTTCGAATGAAAACAAAGGGTAGTTTGAATGAAAACACTAATCTCATTTGAATGACATTTAAGCTCGTTCGAATGATATCATGAATTCCATTTGAACATTCTTTAAACGAGCTTCGAACAAAGTTTATCCTACAAATAGAACAATCTTGTTTGATAACCTTTAGAAGGTCATTTAAATGAATTTTATATTCTCGCTGGAACAACCATAAACTTTCGTTCGGACTAACTTAGCACTTTCTTTTGAACATAGTTTAAAACTAATTCGAATGGTTGTTCACAAAAATGAAAATTTTCTATAAAAAACTTTTTGTGAAAACAACCTTAAATAAAATTTTATAAAAATGTTGAAAACAACATCCAATATAAAATCCAATGATAAAAAAAATATACATTCATACTTTCTGAGATCAAGGAAGTTAAAGACTAAATGTGACACAAAATACGACATAAAGACGTAGATGGTCTAACTTAACCACTACGGTCTTCAGTCAAATATGTCATAAGCTGGAAAAGTAAACACATTCAAAGTCTTAACCTATGACTCAAATGTTTTGTCCAAAGACAAAATAAGCCAAAATATACAAATTGACTCGATTCGAAAATTTGTCCTTACATTGTTCATTGTTCCAAATTAACAATATTTTACATTAGTGTTGGATTCATGAAATTCCTAACTTACATATGATGATCTTAAACTGTTATATGATAAAATAAAAATTTAACAAGATGGACAAAATCATAATTTAATTATAGGATTTATATGCAATAGGATTACAACTACCAATTCTAATGTCGAATTTTCAATTAAACTTAAAGTACAAAATTAAAGTTCATTACATGGTTTATCTTTATATAATTAAACTGATTGTTGTTACAAACATTTTTAAACATAATAATAAAATCGATACAAAAGAGAAGGGTAGGATATCGTTCTTTCCTTAAAAATGGACTTGAAGGGTGAAAAAGTGATATTTGTCTTGAAATCAATGCATCTGCTACATCCTATAGCATTCCTTAAGCTGTTTCTCTATTATAATTATCCTCCTAACGGATTTGGGTTTAGGATTAGGGTTTATGTCATAAGTTGATACGTTAGAGTGATAAGGGTGTAAGAAATATGGTATATAAGTAAGTGATTTCTATCACGTTTAATTAACTTGAATTTAAAGTTCCTTATGGTTCTCAAAACCTTCTTAAAATGTATCCAAACTCCCCTAATGGGTGACACAACGTATGGGTACACTCTCTCATTTTTTTACCGCAATTTGAATTCCAAATAAACCTCAAAATCCAATTAACAACACAAGTTCGTTATTAAGTCTAATTACTTATGTTCAACCAAAAATATTATTTAATAATTTATTTTAACTAACCTACATTAAATTAGTTTGTTAAACACACTATTAGTTTATTTGAACATTGTTAACTTATTTGCAATACAAAAATAATTGGTTAGCAAATAAGAATAACTTATTGATTTAATTAATTAACAAGCACAAATATGTGATATGATAAATTTACCACCAACTTACTTATTATATTTCTCTCATTAAATTAACATGTTAAGGATAATTTTCCCATTTAATTATATTTATTTAAATATTATTCATAATTAATTTAATTATTAAAAACCTTGGGGTATTACATTCTCCCCCAATAAAGGAACTCATTCCTTGAAATTCCGCACATACCTGACTCAAAAATCTTGGGATACTTGTTTTACAACTCGCTCTCCTGCTACAAAGTAGACTCTGCCTCACTATGGTGACTCCACTAGACACGCATTAAAGGAATGGACTTCGAGCGAAGGATTTGGTCTAGATGTCCTAAAATACAAAAGGGCCTCTCCTTGTAACTAGCATCTAACTAGAGTTTTATCTCCCCAGGATCAATGTGATAATATGCCAAAGCATCCCTCAAACATTTCATCAACATCGATATATAAAATACATTTTTGACCCAATACTAGTGATTAGGCAATTCAAGGCAATAGAATAATAAACATACCCGATCAATGATAATGAAATGACCCATATAATGAGGTGTTGAATACATTTTACTTTTTAACCTCATAACCCCCTTCATGGGTAAAACTCGTAAAAGGAAGTGATCACCAACTACAAACTCTAAGTGTCATTTACCCATATCTTCACAATTCTTTTATATATGTTGGGAAATCCTCATGCGATCCTTGATAAGTTCCACCTTCTTTGAGGTGTCCTAAATAAAGACTGATCAATTAACTTGTTCTGTATTGACTCAAACCAGCTAATCGGGGCACGATAGGGACCTCCATCCAAATCCTTATAAGGCTTCATACCAATAGTCTATTGAAAACAATTATTATAGGGAAACTAGACCAGTGGAAATTATTGCTCCTAACTTACCTTGATGTCCAAAATGCATGGCCTTAGCATATCCTTTATTATTCATTTGACCCGACCTGTCTTGTGATTTTTTATTGATAATATGCAATAGTAAAATTAAAATATATGCTCATACCCTCTTTGAAACTATGCCATAAGTGAGATATAAAGTAAATGGTCGATGTTAGACACTATTTTCAGTGGAACTCTATGTAAATGTATTATTAGTCAATAAAAGGTTGAGTAAACTGTGTGACTATATAATCTTTCCGTACTGGGATAAAATGATCCACCTAGTAAATCTATCCATAATTACCCAAATAGCATCATGTACTTGTAAAAAAATTAGTAGTCACATAATAAATTTCATAGAGATGCTCTCCAATTTATGTAAAGGAATATCAAGCGGCTGTAAGGTACCTAGTGGCTGTTAATGGTCGACCTTCACCAGTTGGAACATGGTACACTTAGATACAATTTTTTTTATGTCTAGCTTAATTACTACCCACCAATATAATTGTTTTATGTCCATGTACATCTTATCACCACCCGCGTGCACTTAAAAATATGGAAACATAAGCCTTGACAAAAACGCTCACATTAACTTTGGATCGTTGGGCACTACTAGGCCGCCCTTGAATTGAAGTCCCCCATTAGATCTAATCGAGTAAAGTGGTACACCTCTTAGTAAAGGCATCGAAACCTCTCATGACAAGAAACATCCATCATCTAAGACTTCACCACAAGAAGAATGATATCAAGTGCTATTGTTAACATAACCATAAAACCATCGACTTACTCATCAGTTATCCTAAGTGAACCATAATGTGACTTTCGAATAGCTAGTAATGTTATCTATAAGTATTTAATTAGTTGCGAATATTGCATATTTGCTTCTGTTACTTATGCATGGATGCACATTTATGTCCGTTAATTATCGAATTTAAGCTAACTTACTGTATAACCTTTGATTTTAATATATATGTTTTGCGAGGTTTATTTGAACTTTTTTACGGATTGGAATATAACCGGTTCAAGTGAGCGCTTTCTAAGGAAGTTACAACGCATTATGCAACTTCGGGGAAAATTTACACACTTCAGCGTTCGAGATTCATGCCCAAACTCTTTGTGGAAGTTGTATATCTCTAAGTAACTTCGCATAGCCTCAAACGACATGTCAATCTGATTCCTAACGACCAAGTTATGGCCAATTTACTCCGAGGTCCTTGGCGTGGAACAAAAGGAGAGGAAGAGCCCTAGATTTTAAGGCCCCAGTCGATCGGCCCTTGACCTGCAGTCGACTAGTTGTTAAAGTCTTGCCTTTGATTCAATGTAGGAGGATTTCGAAGCCCCGATCGATCTGTCTCTAACCCGTGGTCGATCGGCCCCCTCAGATCTACATATCTTCTTACTTAGTGTTTTTTTTTTGTCATTTTTATTTTGAATTTTTTCCACTCTTGTTTGTGATTTGTTTTCCACTTACTATAAATAGAAAGTGGTTTGTAGATATTTGTTATCCCTAGAATTATGTGAAGTAGAAAAATTATGTTTTAGTTTAAAAAGTTTTGTAAGTGTAGAAACTCTCTATTCTCTTTAGGTCGAAGACATTTATGATTATCTCTCTCTCTCTCTCTCTCTTTAAGCATTGATTAAATTAATATAGTTTGATTTATTGTATTTCTTGCTCACCTACTTAATCTTGACTCTTTCTAATTTCTTTAACTTATATTTGTTTATCTCTCTCTTATTGGTTGGTTTATAAATATATAGGTTCTTCATTTATGATGTTCTCTTGCATGTTTTACTTAGTTTATATCATGAGTGGCTAGTTCTATAGGTTGGGAATCATGATCACACCATGGATGATTGAGGTTCATAGTTAGCGTTGGATTTATAATTATTCTAATGGAACTTTGTTCATTGGTATTGGAGTATCCTAGTCTCTCAACTTCTCATATCTTGAAAGGGTAGTGTTTGAAGCTTTACTACAACCCCAACCCATTTAGCACCATAATTAACTAACCCTTAATCCTTCATTGATGAATTTGGTCTCTACATGGTTGATGTTCAGACATAATTAGGTATGCTCGAATATAATCAATTTGAATCAATTCCCATTATCTTCATATCGAATGCAAGGTGGGAGAATGATCCTTAATACCTTTTATCTCTCAAACTCAAGGTTTATTAATTTGTTTCTTGTTAGAATCATAGTTTACTCGTTCTCCATTAATTAAACACATGTTAGAATAGCGGTTAATTAATCTCACACCATCAAATAGTAAATCATATTTTACACTTAGAGAATATCTTATAATCAATTCTAGTTCTCCTATGAGCGTTTAATCCCTATGAAATACAATTCCGAACTTACCCGGATACTAGTTATTGTGAATGATTTTCACTTGAATCATACACTATTTTGTAAGCATCTAGTTTTTGGCATCGTTGCAGGGTATTGGCAACAATTGCAGGTTATAAGACGTTCTCTTTACACTTTTTCGTTCCCTATAATCACCGTGGCAACACGATTTCCACAAACTAATCCAAAATTAGATTATGCAAGATGCGAGCGATAGGACTTCAAATCCTATAGTTGAATCCTCACCGTCTAATGAATGTTCAGACTATTGGATACCATCTCTAACTCCTTTTGTTTTACTCTTAGCTCATGTCGGATACCACTCTGAGCCTAACACCATGGTCAATAATCAAAGCGAACACGATAATCGAGGGAAGGTTGAGCCTCCCTAGAGACTGGTGAGAGATTATCTACAATCGAAGAGGACCACCTCTTCATCGTGAATCATTTTTCCCAATAATTCCATGAAATTCCATTTCCATAATGGAATGATTCAATTATTACCCACATACTACGTCATGGAGAGTGAGAAACCATACTTACACGTGCGAGATTTTGGAGAGGTGTGCACTACTTTTAGTGATCAATACTGTCCTTTTGCTGTCACATGACTTAAACTCTTTCCATTCTCTTTCAAGTACAAAGCTAAAACTTGGCTTTGGTCCTTAGATCCAAACTCTATAGGAAGTTTGCGGGACATGAAAGCCTAATTTTTGAAGAAGTTCTTCCCCACCCACCATACCAACTCTCTTAAGGTTCAAATCCAAACATTTTACCAAGGCGAGGGTGAGACCTTAGAGAGATGTTGGTAGATATTTATTGAGCTATTGAATCAATTCCCCTACCATGATTTCGATAAATGAAGACTCCTCTCCTTTTTCCACAACGTACTTTCACTCATGGCTAAATAAATTGTGCAGACCATGTGCTCCGGCGAGTTCTTTGGTTTAGGTCCGAATGATGCTTGGATGCATTTCAAGTATTGTGCTGAAACCACCCAAGCTTAGGATACTTCGGACCCAAGAAAATCCAATCCGTGTTCTTCCAATACTCCTTCCTTTAGCCATGGTATATATCACTTCGTCGATGGGGATGATATGTCTTTGCATGTAGCTCAACTAGCCAAGAGAGTCAAGGATATGGATGCTAAAAGTCAGGACTCCATCGCTCCTTGTCCATCTCGCATGGAGGATGATTATGCCATTTACGACATTGAAGATCACTCTACGAAGGATTTTCCGATAATATCGTTTTATAAAGTGATGATTGATGATCAATCCAATGCAATGGCCACATACAAAAAGCAATTCATGACTCCTCTCGGAGAAGGATACAATCCCTCTTAGAGAAACCATCCTGATTTCTCCTATGCTTAACCCCAACAAGCTAAAATCCTCCTCATTCAAATTATTAAGTTCCACCCGCACCTCCTAATTACCAACAATTTTACTTACAACCTCCTCATCCTAATGTGCATATGCAAGGTCCCCCATCGGGACCCCCTCCGATTTTTCCTCATGCACACCCCATTGGTAACTCTTTCGACCATTTTCTCTCCATTCTTGAGAGGGTTTTGTCTATGTGCGTTGAGAAGAATCTCGTCTTAAACAGGGAATAGTGACATTTTATGGTCACTAAATGGATTGTCCTCGGGCATATTATTTCCTCCAATAGTATCAAGGTGGACAAGGCAAAGATTGAGGTGATCTCCATTTTGCTCTCTCCAAAATCACTCAAGGACGTAAGGTCTTTCCTAGGGAATGAGGAGTTTTTAAACGATTCATCAAGGACTTTAGCTCCATTTCTAGGATCTTGTGTAATTCACTCTCAAATAAGACCCTGTTTGAATGGAGCGATGCTTATCAAGTATCTTTCGAGGACTTAAAAATCATTCATACCACAACCCCCATAATTTAAGCCCCGTATTGGACCTTTCCCTTTGAACTCATGTGCGACGCCAGTGACTTTATGGTTGGAGCGGTTTTAGGACAAAGGAGCAACAAAAAGCCCCATGATATTTCCTATGCTAGTATAACTCTAAACGGCACTCAATTGAATGACTCTACCACCGAAAAGAGTTGCTAGTGGTTGTTTTCTCCTTGGACAAGATCTAAGCTTATTTGGTGGGATCTCCCATTGTGTGCTTCATGGGCCACGCGGCATTGAAATACCTTCTTTCAAATAAGGACACCAAGATGCATTTGATTAGGTGGGTCCTCTTACTCCAATAATTTAATCCAACAATAAAAGATAAAAAGGGGGTAGCTAATGTAGTGGTCGATCACTTGTCTCAGATAACATTTGAGGCACCTTGAGATCAACTTCCCATCGATGAATTCTTTCTGTATGAACAATTGTTCTCCACTTCCTCTCTTCCATGGTTCATTGACATTGTGAACTACCTCATGATAGGATCCAACCCTTCTAATTTCCCCCTTAGGAAAATAGGAAGTTCTTGACTTCGGTGCGCATGCTATTCTTCGATGACCCATTTTTATTTAAGTAATGTGCAAACCAAATCATTCAAAAATGCATTATGGATGAAGAGATTTCAAGCATAATTCATTTTTTCCACTCGTTATCATGTGGGGACCACTTTTTTCTCAAAGAAAACTATCGTAAAAATGTTATAATGCAGATTATATTGGCCCATACTTTTCAAAGATGTACTTGAGTTTTGAATCTCGTGCAAGCATTTCCAAAAGTTGGGCACTATTACTCATCGAAACATGATGCATATGTCCCCCATAATTAAGATAGAAGTCTTTGATTGCTAGATCATTGATTTCATGGGCTCATTCCCCCTACTTTGGTAACTTCTATATCTTTGTAGTGGTTGATTATTTTTCCAAGTGGGTGGAAGAGATCGCTTCACGAACCAATGATCATAGGGTGGTTTTGAAGTTTTTGAAGGAACACATACTTTCCTGATTCAATATTTCGAAAGAGATATTCAGTGACAACAAAACCTTTTTTTGCAATGGTCCGTTTTCTAATCTAATGCAAAAGTATGGGGTCGTTCATAAGGTTGGAACGATTTACCACCCTTAGACAAATGTCCAAGATGAGCTAGTTAATCGAGAGATAAAATATATCCTAGAGAAGATGGTCAATCTCGACCGTAAGGCTTGGTCTCTAAGTCTAATCGATGCTTTGTGGGTCTATCGTACAACTTTTGAAACGCCCTTAGGTTTATCCCCCTTTAGGATTATGTATGGCAAACATTTGCATCTACCCGTCGAACTTGAACACAGGGCCTATTGGTCAATTAAAAAGTTAAACTTTGAGCTAGATAAGTCTGGGAAGAAACGGATGCTCCAACTTAATGAGCTGGAGGAAATCTAGAATGATTCGTATGAGAGTGCACAAATTTACAAGGAGAGGGTGAAGAGAAACATGAATAAAATATTTCGCAAAAATTGTTTCACACTCTCCAAGAGGTCCTCTAATAAAAATCCCGGTTGCATTTATTTTTGGGGAAATTGACGTCGAGGTGGACGGATCCATATGTTACAAAGACTATCTTTCCTCATGGTGCGTTTGAGATTGAGAACTCAAAAGATGGTAGATTGTTTAAGGTGAATGGTCAATGCCTTAAACCATTTTTAGAATTATTTGACCTGTAAATGGAATGGATTGTGTTATCTGCCCCGTTTACAAGGCCAAATATGTTCTCTCGAGCCTCATTTTTCCATGCCGAGCAACCCCCGTTATGTGAGGGGTTGCACTTCCATGTTTTGGGATTTCCACATTCCGTTTAGATTTTGTGGCAATCGTGCATTATTGAATGCGTATATATATATATATATATATATATTATCCTCCCTAAGCATCCCAATTTGTGTTGGATCATTTTATTATGGGTTAGGAGACCTTAGGTGAACAGGGCATCATGTATTGAGAAAATAGGAGCCTCGGCTGATTGGCCCCCAAGCCCAGTCAACCGATTAGAAGTTACATAAGCTCTATCTTTAGGTCTGGGCAAAATCGCAAAATGGGATCGACTGGCCCTCCCAGACACGGTCGAACAGGCGCAAGCTCCCACACACACTGTCTGGGTTCTAAGGCAATTTTAAAAAGCCTTGTCGAGCGAGCTCCAACTCGCCATCGATCGGGGGTATCATGTATTTGCCCAAAATTTATTCTTTTTTCTATTCACTCTGATTAATCCCCTCCTTTCCTCTTCCTTAACCATTGGATATTTCCCAAGATCAAACCCTAGGTCCATTTTTTCCCATTTTCCACCACAAATCAACCCTTAAACCTTCCATCCAACTTCAAAGGTATGGATTCTCACTTAATTTGTGGTTTTTCTAGGGGGGTTTCTGCGACTTTTCATGTTTTAAGGGTTGGTTATTTGTTGGAATTTTTTTGGAAAATATTGATTTGATTGTTGGCAATGTGTTGTTCACACTTACTTCTTCACACACACACACAAAAACAGATTTTCTATTGAATTATTATTGCCTATTGTGTATGTGGGATTGAAGAACTCTTTTTTCCCTATAATTTGAAAAATTCTTACACATGCCTGCACACTCAATTTATGGATGGTTATTGGTGAGGATTTATTTAACAAAATTGGTATAATGTTTGGGACAATGTAGGATGTTTGTGTTGCTATATTTGACACATATTGCACCATTTTTTTATATACTCATTTTAACTGCAAATGTTTGTCAAAACCCCATTCATGTGCATATATTGTTTTGTATTCTTGGGATTTCCAAAAATGGGGGGGAAGGGGGGCTTATTGGTTTAAAGGTGCCCCGCACCATTATTTTTCCACTTTACAGCAAAGTGTATGTCCAATGCCTAAATAGTTTTTACTTCTATCTTTGTACATATTCTTGTGTGAGTTTCACACTTTTTCACGCATCGGTTGATAATTTTCCATCTTCACCTTACCATTATGATTTTAGTCTTCATTTCCATTATTTAACTAATTTCTGTTTTGCAGGTATCGATGGGTGAAGTTGAGAAGTACAATCAAACTCGATGCGTGCCTATGAAGGGTATTGAGGGGTTTAGGAGCACAAAAGAAAACAATGGTATGAAGCATATTTTTCCAGTTCGAAGCACCCGCTAGACCATAACTTGTCACAGAACATGGACCACATTCCTATCAAGGCATTTAAGATACTCAAACGATATACCTGGGACTCCTTCTTGGCTCTTTCCATAAAGCATTTATGAAAGACTTGATATTCGTTTTGTGAACAACCTAGTTTTTTATTCATTCAAAAAGCAAGTCTGACAGGCCTTGTGTAATTTCTTTGTGGCTATACACTTAACACTAAGAAACTCATGCCTCTCGATTAAGGCACCGGCCTTGTCATGCTACAACTATAATTCGAATGATGTGTTTTTCAACTATTCATGCAATTTTTAGTTTGGGCAAGAGCGGTTGTTAGATAAAATAATGAAACAAGAAAATAGATTTGTCATTAAGTTCGGCTTGCACAACCGTCATCGATTAATGAGGACTTGGTACGAATCTTCTACACCTCGTTGATCCAATGCAAGGGGATAAAATTTTCTTTGTGTTTTATGTTCGATGAGTGCGGATCACTTTTAATCACAAGGACTTGACCCGCTATATAGGAAATATGGTAGACCCGAACCCATTTGTGAGCCTGTTTGATGAGGCGACCTTTGACCTAGACACCCTCATCAAGTTTCTAGCACCAGGAGAGGTTTTGACCAAGAAGATGTTTTGGTTGCCCCAAATTGATGACCTTCTGAGGCTCCTGAACTACATAAACATGCACTTCTTGATGGTGATGAACAACCGCTCTGAGGTTCATCACAAGAATGTCGTCGTCCTCTATAACTTTCTAAAATAGTCTGGGGACATCAACTTACCCTCCCACTTTATGTATCAGATATACTTGGTGGCAAAGGAGAAGGCATGTAACTTCTCCCTTCCTTTGCCCAGAGTTGTTACGCATATCTACCGTCTCTCCAAATATTCAAAGTATTCGTTTGATAGAATCGTGGAGCCTAAGGCTCTCATAACTAGGGAGAATATCAGGAGGTGTTTGGGACATTACTAGGGGAGATGGTGGTCATGAAATGGCTGAGGGTAGTGATCAAGGATAAGGAGATGGAGTTTAAGAGGGCTAAGCAGGGGTTAGAGCAACATGCAAAACAATCTCCCACATTTTTTGATGCTCACTTTACGGCGTTCGAGACACTTTAGGACCAGAGGTAGTAGGAGACCAAGATGAGGTGGGCTACATTGGAGTCCCACCATTACCAAGATCATTCAGAGCAACGCCAAGAGTTCCTGATGATACAAACCATGACGAGAGATCTGTATATGCAATAGGAGGGTTTGGACGTGACGCTCCCACACTATTTTAGGAGTCCATATGATTTGACCACCCCAGGATCCTCTCATGGTTTCGGTCACTAGATAGGCTGTATTTGGGGTCATTTTTTTAATGGTTGTGACACCCCGACTAATTAAATACCAGGTAGCTACTCCTTTACTAAATTAATACAAAATGCCAAGTTGGTTCCTTTAACAGCATCACTGTCGAAAATATTTTAATGATTACTAACCACCTAGTATTTAAAAAGTGAGTTGCCAAATTTTAAGTTAACTCTGATTAACATGCAATAAGAGGATAATGAAAGAATAACAACATTCACCATAACGAAACAATAGAATAACCAACAACATAATAAAAATTCCGGAGGAAAAGCTCCTCACAACAATCCCACAACTGAACTAAATAAAACAAACTATCCTGAATTAATTACATGCCAAAAGTCTGAAAATCTGAAATAGGAAATGTTTCTAATAGACATGGGCGACATGCCCTAAAACTGATGAAAGATGAATATAGAGTCAAGATAGATGAAGCGTCTACTAGCAAAATCCTGTAACTTCCACAAACAGCTACATCTCGTCACCTGAATGAGAATCCTAAGCATGGTGTCCTTGTGGCTGGGCACCTAAAAATGGTTTTTACAAAAATAGATTTGAAAGCAAACGGGTCAGAGCCCGATAGTGGAGAGTATTTTAAAATAACAAGTGCTTTAATGACATTAAAACAATGAATGCAAAATACATGTTAGGACGTGCACTCGCATGAAATACTCACCTCTCGACTAATTGTGCACTCCTAACGAATAGCACCCATCTAAGTGATATTTTTATCTAACTAAACTGACATGAGTTCTATCCTTTCTACTCGGTTCTCATTACACATTCTAACGTCATCAATTAAGTAGGGGGCTTTACTTAAACTCAGATTCTCAATTATAAGCAATACAATACATTACAGGTTATCCCTTTATAGTTACTCAAAGCGTTTCCGTATATATACTCACAATACTAACATGAAAGTTCTCATTACTTTAAGTGTATATTATTCACGTCATAAATATACAATACAAGCACCCCGAGACTAAGCTGCGGTGCACACATACTCTGCTATCCATCCCGGTACATCACGTATATAAGGATCACGCATTCCGAATCTCTCAGGAATCGTTCTCAGATAATAGCAAATCACAAATAATGGAGGCGAACACAGTCACATCACATTGGTCACGCACATACCTACGCTCCCACGATCAGCAGACTTATTAACTTCCCAATAAGTCCTTTTCTGACCTATGTTCTCGAGGTACCAATCTAATTCCCCCCGTAGGCACACAAAGATTAGATGGACCTAAACGAACGCAAACCTCCCATGATAGCAAGTATGGTAGGTATGTCATACACATCAAACCATATATACTAAGCATGCATACATCTTAGATATTACCATATTTATTTTAGTGGTATACTTCTCGTTCTTATACCCACACGCTTATTCCCCGTTTATACGTCACCCAATATCCTCACGTCGTAATTAGTACTCATGTTCTAACACATAAATATCATTTGGTTCAAACCGCACTTATATATTTTACTCCCCAATATATCTCAAATGTCCCAACTATGTCAATTAGTCTTCAAGGAAATGTCAACTCTACCATTTAATGAGGTTACGGAACACTCAAAATCAAATCAGGCCAAATAGGCCAAACTGTCCTCTCGTTAGAAGTCTCGTTCGAACGAGGCTGGTTCGAACAAGAGTTCGTTCGAACGAACTGGGCATCTAACGAGATCTCGTTCGAACGAAAGGCATCGAATGAACATCCCTCTCGTTAGAAGGAAAACTGTCAACTCGTTAAAAGCTCGTTCGAACGAGCTCGTTTGAACGACCTGGGCAGGTCTTCTAACGAGGTGACAGTTTGAGCCCAGAAAATTCCTATTACGTTTTTCCAACTTTTCTTCACCTCTAATCTTATCTAAATGTCATTCCAACAGGGTTTCAAGGTTTCTAATCATCCCTAAACATATTAAATTCGTATAACAACATTTATATGGGGTCTAATCATCCCAAACCACATCTAATCATCAAATCTCTCCAATTTTCCCCAATTTTCAAGAACGTGAACCCTAGAAATTTAAAGTCTTCCATAGTTATAATTAAATCCGTTTTTGCATATAAAAAGTAGTAATTCTCTTAATTCAAACATCCAATAACATTTCTACATGCAATCCTACATTAAAATCTGAATTCACAACTCCAATTTCATGAGTTTTTATAGATCTCCCCAAAACAATACAATATATGAATTTCCTACACATGGAAGAGGCATTCATTGCAAAAACGAAATTAAAGCACTTGCCTTATGTCTTTCTCTGATTTTGATGTCGAATCTTGAAGGTTGAATTGTCCTCTCTCTCTCTCTCTCTGCAGAATTCTCTTCTCTTTCTCTCTCTACAGATTTCTTCTGTCAGGATGACAATGGAGGTGGAGGTTGGTTTGGCAAGTTTAAGGTTTATAAACTTCTCTCGTAGCCCACTACCTAGATTGGGGTTGGAAATGGCTTAGTGGGTTAAGACTAAGTCAGATTTTTAACTCTAATTTTCGTGGGTTTTAATTCCCCAAATTCTAAAATTACCAAACTACCCTTTTACGTTGCCGATATGGCCTAAAAATGCCCCGGGACCCAAACTAAACCCCCGGCTAGTGTTTTCTGACTATTTAGACCCTCCGGACGCGTTGGCGCACTCAAAACGACCATACGGTTAATAAAAATAAAATTCACTTTTTAATTAAAATAATTATATTCTTGACGCGACTATCACACGCGTCCCAACAAAATTTCCAAATTGCCATATTTCAATCTCACGACAAATTTCCTAATTCAATATTCATATATAGCCATATATATTTATTAAAATCAAATACCAACTCGCATCTCGCTAGTATTTTTATCCGGATTAATTTCCAACTAATACACATTTAATTCAATTAATCCCATAAATAAATATCAATAAAAATACGGGGTATTACATACTTCCCCCCTATAACATACTTTCGTCCCGAAATTCGGAACAAGAAAGTACCTGGTAAAAACAACTCTGGATAACGTTCACGCATTTCATCCTCGCGCTCCCATGTGGACTCCTCGACCTTATGATATCGCCACTGAACATGCACTAACGGAACTATCTTTGACCGCAGTTTCCGCTCACTCCTGTCCAAAATAGCAATCGGCCCCTCCTCGTAGGAGCTATCAGGCTGGAGATCGATGTCCTCCAAAGCAATGTGAGAATGAGCCAAATCATCTCTAAGATATTTCCTTAGCGAGGAAATATGAAACACATCATGAATCCGATGCAAATGCTCCGGTAACCCAAGTCTATATGCAACAGACCCAATCCGCTCGTTGTTTGGGAATGGCCCCACATATCTCGGTGCCAACTTCCCCTTCTTCCCAAATCGCATAATCCCCTTCATAGGAGATACTCTGAGTAAAACTTGGACCCCCACTTGGAACTCCCTGAAGAACCTCTTCGCATCAGCATAGCTCTTCTGCCGATCCTGAGCTACCCGCATGCGACTCCGTATCAATTCTATCCTCGCTGAAGTATCCTGAATTACTTCCGGTCCGAGTAGTTTGTTGTCCCCCACTTCCAACCAACATGCTGGGGAACGACAAGGTCTACCGTACAACGCCTCAAATGGAGCCATGCCAATGGTGAACTGGTAGGAGTTGTTGTAAGCAAACTCAACCAGTGGAAGATACTGCTCCCATCCACCCCCGAAATCAATGATGCACATACGCAACATGTCCTCCAACATCTGGTTTGTACGCTCTGTTTGCCCATCGGTCCGCGGGTGATACGCCGTACTCAACCGCAATTCCGTGCCCATGGCCTCCTAAAAACTTTCCCAAAACTGTGAAATAAATATCTTGTCTCGGTCAGACACGATATTTAGGGGCACACCGTGAAGTCTCACTATCTCTGCAATAAAGAGCTGGGCATACTGTTCCGTAGTGTAGTCTGTCCTTACGGATAGAAAATGAGCGACTTTGGTCAACCTGTCCACAATTACCCAAATGGAGTCGTGACCTCTCTGTGACGTAGGCAACCCCGTGATAAAATCCATGGATATGCTCTCCCACATCCACATCGGGACCTCCAATGGCTGTAGAAGTCCTGCCGGTCTCTGATGATCCACTTTTACTAGCTGACAAGTGGAGCATTTAGAAACAAACACGACAATATCTCTCTTCATCCCGCTCCACCAATACTGTCGTCTCATGTCTTGGTACACTTTTTCCCCACCGAGATGTACCGCGAACCGTGAGACTCTACCATCACCTCGTGCCGCAATTCCTCCCCTTCCGGAACTACCAATCTCCCATTGAAGCGTAATCCCCCGTCTGAGCTAACGATATAGGACTCGGCTCCCTCTGCTAGTAATCGAACTATCTGCTCCTGACAGAACGAGTCATTTGCCTGGGCTTTTACCACCTTCGTGACAATCTGCGGCGTAACAGTCATCACAGACATGAATGATCGGGACACTGCATCCTAGTGTCCTAACTCCTTCCACTTGGCCTTCCACACCCCTTCCACCTCATCTACTGGCCTACGGCTTAACGCGTAGGCTACCACATTAGCCTTCCCCGGGTGATATTGGATATCAAACTGATAGTCCTTCACTAACTCAAGCCACCTCCGTTGCCGCATATTCAACTCCTTCTGCGTGAATAGGTAGTGTAGGGACTTTTGGTCCGTGAACAATCGAAACTTCTCCCCCAAAAGGTAATGTCTCCAAATCCGAAGGGCAAATACAACTGCCGCCAACTCCAAGTCATGAGTGGGGTAATTCTTCTCGTGAGGCTTTAGCTTACGGGAAGCATAAGCTATGGCCTGACTCTCCTGCTGCAATAAACCTCCAAGTCCTTGCAAGGACGCATCGGTGTAGACTAGATATTCAACTCCCGATCTCGGCAATGCTAACACAGGTGCTGAGGTCAACTTATCCTTCAACTCATCAAATGCCAACTGACAGGCATCACTCCAAATGAATGGCACACCCTTACGAGTCAGATGTGTCAAAGGACCCGCTATCTTCAAAAATCCCCGAATGAACCTCCTGTAGTATCCTGCTAGGCCCAAGAAACTACGGATCTCAGTCGGTGTCGTGGGTTGTCCCCACTCCCTCACTGCGGATACCTTCCCCGAATCAACAGATATCCCCCGGTCGGAAATAATATGCCCCAAAAACTGAACCTCCTTCAGCCAAAACCTGCACTTCTCATATTTTGCATACATCTCGTTTTGACGCAGCGTCTGCAAAACCTGCCTCAAATGCTCTGCGTGCTCCTCCTCTGTCTGGGAGTAAACCAGAATATCATTAATGAAGACAATGACGAACTGATCAAGGAACTCTCTGAACACCTTATTCATCAAGTCCATAAACACGGCTGGAGCATTGGTCAAACCAAAAGGCATAACCCGAAATTTGTAGAAGCCATATCTCGTTAAGAACGCAGTCTTCAAGACATCCTCTTCCCTGATACGCAACTGATGGTATCCCGATCGCAAATCAATCTTGGAGAAGAAAGAAGCTCCTCTCAGCTGGTCGAATAAGTCATCGATTCGGGGCAACGGATATTTATTCCGTATCGTGACCTTATTCAACTCTAGGTAATCTACACACAACCTCAACGATCCATCCCTCTTCTTTACAAACAACACAGGGGCACCCCACGGCGAGGTACTCCTCCGTATAAACCCCTGACCCAACAACTGCTCAATCTGAACCCGTAACTCTCTCATCTCAGCTGGAGCCATACGGTAAGGTGCGCGGGTAATAGGCCGAGTGCCCGGTGTCAAGTTGATCACAAAGTCTATCTCTCTACTCGGAGGTAATCCAGGTATATCCTGAAATACGTCGGCAAACTCTCGAACAACCGGAATCGAATAAAGTGGTATCACCACTTCCTTAGAGGTCTCCTCCTATATGTAATACAAGTAAGTGGACGATCCTCCTTCAGGACGAGGCATCGCCACCAAAAACATCTCCTGCCCGGGAATGGCAATGATAATACTCCTACTGAAATAGTCAATCATGTCTCGGTACGCAACAAGACAATCTATGCCAGTAATGTCATCATACTCGGTCATCTCTAATACTAACATATCCGCGGGTAAAGTAAACCTCCCGATCTCTATACCCACGCCTCTACATACACGTGAAATCACGGAACCCCTACTCAACGGCAAATCTACACATGTAACCGTACTCTCAGCGGTGTCTAACAACCCAATGGTGCGTGCAAATCTCATAGCAATAAAACAGTGTGTAGCCCCCGTGTCAAATAACATACGCCCCATAGTCCCCTGAATAGAGAACATACCCTCAATGGCTGGTGGATCCTGTGGGGCTGCGGCCTGCTGAAGCTGATATACTCTCCCATACTGCAGCTGTCCCTGCTGAATTGGGACCGCTGGAATGGGTGGTAATGCTTCCATCTGTGGTGGTGCAGGGAGGGTGGTGGGAAACATTGGCCTCTGCGTCTCCTGTCGAGCACCCTGCTGCTGTTGCGGGGCGCTGCCCATATCCGGACAATCCTAGCGTTTATGGCCAGTCTTGCCACAAACGTAACACTTCCCCGGGAAGTTCCCCCCTCTCTGTCCCTACTGCCCCCGGCCCTGGTGGTCGTTACCGTTCCTCCCCTGGCCCTGCTGAAACTGCTGTTGACCATTCTGACCCTGCTGGTTCTGATGGCCGTTCGGACCCTGATGGCCCTGCCGAAAACCTCATTGTCCGTGCTTGCAATTACCCGATCTGAACCTCTTGTGATCCCCCTGTTGGGAACTCTGGTCACCCTGTCTCTGCCCCTGAAAATTGTGCCCCACTGGCACCATGTCCTCCAGTCCTGCCCTGATGGCTGGACTCTCCCGACCTCTTGCCCTCGTCCATGTGAAAGCAGTGATCCTGGAAGTGTAACAGTGCAGCGTTAACCACATCAGAGTAAGTGGCTAACGATAGATTCCCCAACAAATGCTGACGGATCCGCCAAGTCAACCCGTCTGTAAATTTCTGTATCTTCTTCTCTTCTGTTGGTATCTCATCCGGAACAATATTCAACAGATTGGTGAATTCGGCCTCATACTCGGCCACAGTCTTACCTTCCTGCCTAAGATTCATCAACTTCCTCCTCATTTTCGTGTGAACAGCGGACGGAAAGTACTTGCGGTCAAACCACACCCAAAACTCCTAGATCGTGAGAGTATCTCTCTCCTCCACGGTGGTAATGGACTCCCACCACTGCAGTGCAGACCCCACTAGCTTAAAGGTAGCTAGTATCTGCTTTTGGACATATGTGCACTCATACATCCTCAGGTGTCGCTGAATGTCCTTCCTCCACTGACTCGAAACCACAACATCGAAGCTACCTGCGAACTCCAGTGGGTGTGCTTTCTGAAAAGCATCACGTACACGTTCCCAAGCGGATGGGAATGCATGTGCCTGAACTGGCGCGGCTACTGGCGCGGCTACTGGCGCCTGAGGTGGTGCCTGCTGAACTACGGCTAGTGCGTTATTTACCGCCTGGGCCACAATGGCTGCAACCTCGGCGACATTCATCGTGCCCTGAACTGGTGCGGGCTGTGGTTCTGGCGTTGCATCCCTGGGAACCCTTTGCTCACGTCATGGAGGCATCTGAAACAAGAATAAAGTCTATAAGTTCGCAGTTATAAACTCAAAATAGCTAAAGAACGTAGCATATACAAAAGAATACAACAGTCCTAAAAAATAGGGCTCTACATCAAAGAAAGCTCAGCGGAAACATAATAAGCCGTACAGATCCTAAAGGACACTAGAACCTGATCCTCTGATACCACCTGTGACACCCCGACTAATTAAATACCGGGTAGCTACTCCTTTACTAAATTAATACAAAATGCCAAGTTGGTTCAGTTAACAGCATCACTGTCGAAAACATTTAAATGATTACTAACCACCTAGTATTTAAAAAGTGAGTTGCCAAATTTTAAGTTAACTCTGATTAACATGCAATAAGAGGATAATGAAAGAATAACAACATTCACCATAACGAAACAATAGAATAACCAACAACATAATAAAAAGTCCAGAGGAAAAACTCCTCACAACAATCCCACAACTGAACTAAATAAAACAAACTATCCTGAATTAATTAAATGCCAAAAGTCTGAAAATCCGAAATAGGAAATGTTTCTAATAGAAATGGGTGACATGCCCTACAACTGATGAAAGCTGAATATAGAGTCAAGATAGATGAAGCGTCTACTAGAAAAATCCTATAACTTCCACAAACAGTTACAGCTCGTCACCTGAATGAGAATCCTAAGCATGGTGTCCTTGTGGCTGGGCACCTAAAAATAGTTTTTACAAAAATAGATTTGAAAGCAAACGGGTCAGAGCCCGAAAGTGGAGAGTATTTTAAAATAGCAAGTTCTTTAATGACATTAAAACAATGAATGAAAAATACATGTTAGGACGTGCACTCGTATGAAATACTCACCTCTCGACTAATTGTGCACTCCTAACGAATAGCACCCATCTAAGTGATATTTTTATCTAATTAAACTGACATGAGTTCTATCCTTTCTACTCGGTTCTCATTACACATTCTAACGTCATCAATTAAGTAGGGGGCTTTACTTAAACTCAGATTCTCAATTATAAGCAATACAATACATTACAGGTTATCCCTTTATAGTTACTCAAAGCGTTTCCGTATTTATACTCACAATACCAACATGAAAGTTCTCATTAGTTTAAGTGTATATTATTCACGTCATAAATATACAATACAAGCACCCCGAGACTAAGCTGCGGTGCACACATACTCTGCTATCCATCCCGGTACATCACGTACATAAGGATCACGCATTCCGAATCTCTCAGGAATCGTTCTCAGATAATAGCAAATCACAAACAATGGAGGCGAACACAGTCACATCACATGGGTCACGCACATACCTATGCTCCCACGATCAGTAGACTTATTAACTTCCCAATAAGTCCTTCTCTGACCTATGTTCTCGACGTACCAATCTACATCCCCCCGTAGGCACACAAAGATTAGATGGCCCTAAACGAACGCAAACCTCCCGTGATAGCAAGTATGGTAGCTATGTCATACACATCAAATCATATATACTAAGCATGCATACATCTTAGCTATTACCATATTTATTTTAGTGGTATACTTCTCGTTCTTATACCCACACGCTTGTCCCCAGTTTATACGTCACCCAATATCCTCACGTCGTAATTAGTACTCATGTTCTAACCCATAAATATCATTTGGTTCAAACCGCACTTATATATTTTACTCCCCAATATATCACAAATGTTCCAAATATGTCAATTAGTCTTCAAGGAAATGTCAACTCTACCATTTAATGAGGTTACGGAACACTCGAAATCAAATCAGGCCAAATAGGCCAAACTGTCCTCTCGTTAGAAGTCTCGTTCGAACGAGGCTGGTTCGAACGAACTGGGCATCTAACGAGATCTCGTTCAAACGAAAGGCATCGAATGAACATCCCTATCGTTAGAAGGCAAACTGTCAACTCGTTAGAAGCTCGTTCGAACGAGCTCGTTCGAACGACCTGGGCAGGTCTTCTAACGAGGTGACAGATTGAGCCCAAAAAATTCCTATTACGTTTTTCCAACTTTTCTTCACCTCTAATCTTATCTAAATGTCATTCCAACAAGGTTTCAAAGTTTCTAATCATCCCTAAACATATTAAATTCGTATAACAACATTTATATGGGGTCTAATCATCCCAAACCACATCTAATCATCAAATCTCTCCAATTTTCCCCAATTTTCAAGAACATGAACCCTAGAAATTTAAAGTCTTCCATAGTTATAACTAAATCCGTTTTTGCATATAAAAAGTAGTAATTCTCTTAATTCAAACATCCAATAACAGTTCTACATGCAATCCTACATTAAAATCTGAATTCACAACTCCAATTTCATGGGTTTTTATAGATCTCCCAAAAACAATACAATTATATGAATTTCCTACACATGGAAGAGGCATTCTTTGCAAAAATGAAATTAAAGCACTTGCCTTATGTCTTTCTCTGATTTTGATGTCGAATCTTGAAGGTTGAATTGTCCTCTCTCTCTCTCTGCAGAATTCTCTTATCTTTCTCTCTCTACAGATTTCTTATCTCAGGATGACAATGGAGGTGGAGGTTGGTTTGGCAAGTTTAAGGTTTCTAAACTTCTCCCGTAGCCCACTACCTAGATTGGGGTTGGAAATGGCTTAGTGGGTTAAGACTAAGTCAGATTTTTAATTCTAATTTTCGTGGGTTTTAATTCCCTAAATTCTAAAATTACCAAACTACCCTTTTACGTTGCCGGTATGGCCTAAAATGCCCCGGGACCCAAACTAAACCCCCGGCTAGTGTTTTCTGACTATTTCGACCCTTACGGACGCGTTGGCACACTCAAAAAGACCATACGATTAATAGAAATAAAATTCACTTTTTAATTAAAATAATTATATTCTTGACGCGACTGTCACACGCGTCCCAACAAAATTTCCAAATTACCGTATTTCAATCTCACGACAAATTTCCTAATTCAATATTCATATATAGCCATATATATTTATTAAAATCAAATACCAACTCGCATCTCGCTAGTATTTTTATCCGGATTAATTTCCAACTAATACACATTTAATTCAATTAATCCCATAAATAAATATCAATAAAAATACGGGGTATTACAATGGTGCAGTTTGTTTGGTTCGGATATGGGAAGTACTATATTTTCCCTTTTTATTTTATTTCTTTGATTAAGTTGTTTTCTTTTGAACTCTAAGAAATTTGTAATGATGATTTAGTAGTTGTTGAGTTATTAGATCTTGATGAGTATGCACGTTTTTAAAAATCAAATGTCCACCATCAATTATCTAGTATTTAAACTTCAACCCCTCTAGACTATTGTGACTTACAACATGATTTATTTTAACTTAATCCTTTTGGTACATATTTTTGTTTTCTTATGTTTGTATAGGTCGTTGTGTTGACTACCTCGTGGATCTCTCCAAATTGGGATGATTTCTTTCTATCCCTCTATTTCTCATAATGTCTTTAATTACATAGAGGACAATGTGAGATTCAAGTTAAGGGGTGTGATTAGGCATCTCAATTTCTTTTTATTCATCGTGAGCCCCGTATATTGATTAAAAAAATCAAAAATAAAAAAATATTTTCTTTATTCTTTTTCTCTTTCTTGGGCCTCTTACCCCAATTTCCTATGATAAATGAAATAATTTACCCACCCAATTACTAATTCAATGATTCATTTTCTATATTCTTCCATTTAATTAAACTTTAGTCCTCAAATTATTCAATATTGGGCATAAAAGCAGGAATTAGACCTTAAAAACCCATGAGCACTTGAGCATATTTTACAAACGATTCGGTAGGACAATTATGCCTTGGTATCTGTTTGTTGCTTTGTGTACATTAAAACCTAGTGAGGTTTGGTCTTTTGTTTATTTCTGAGTGTTGATACATTACTCTTTCCTCCTTGAAAATGTTAAAGTCATCGTTCATTAATTGAGTTCATATTTTGAAATGTGTTACTTGATCATATTTTCAATGTTATTTTGACTCGACAATTCCGTAAACTTTAAGAAATTATCATAGGCCGTATTTGTTATATCACTGATATTGACCTTGACCTAACCTTATACGTTTCCCCCCGTCAATTCCATTGAGCCTATACAATAACCCTTCATTTTAAAACCCAAAATCCCAAACCAACTCTGCATTGGAATTATAAACCACATATATAACCTTCCATACCTTTGTTTGGAATGATAGTTGAGATTGAATGATGTTCGTGTTACGTGGTTGCAATTAAGCACGTGAGACTGAAAAAAGGGAAAAAAAGAAAAGAAAAATAAAAGAAAATGAAAGGAAAGGAAACAAAAGAAAAGAAAACAAAAGAATGAGAAAAAGAAGAAAACAAAATAAAGAGAAAGTTTTATATGTTGTATATAGTGTTTAATAACCTTAGTCACTTTCCATTGTTATATTCCATAATTGTTGTGAAAATCATTTTCTAAATTTGAAATTGCCCACAATTTTCCATTATCCCAAGTTTTCATCCCCGAACACCTTTGAATCCATTAATATACCATTCCTTTCATAACCGTAACCCAAAGCATACATTACAACCCCATACAAGTCCTATGTGATCCTAGGGTGAATTTGATTCGAAAGTCATAATAATTGAGATAATCTATGAAAATGCATTTCACCTCATTTAATGATTATATCCTTTCATTAAGATTGAAAAGTTTTTATTTTATATATAGCTTTCTTCATTGATGGCATGTGTTCGGCCTAGTTTCCATTTACATTTACTCATTACGCCCGCATGTACCGTGTGTTACACCCCATTCCAAGCACTTTTATTTATTAAGTGCAATATATAGAGAGGATTGAGTGAAAGCATGCTTTAATGTTTATCCGGGCTATATGAATTTTTACCAAACCAAAGTTTTTTGCATGTGCATGCATACTACTCACATTTGAGGTTTTAATTCTATGTAGTTATTCTTGTAATGTTAATGGTTTTGGATTATTGAGCAATATTCTTATTTGTTTTGTGAATAATAAGTTAAAATATTTAGTTGTTGTTGTTGAGCTTGGTATATTAATTTTTGGGCATATTGTGTGAAAACATGGTGTTTCTGGGTTTCATCACTGAAAACCCTCACAGACAACACTCGCCCACTGGGTAACCTAGCGGTTTAATGGCTTGTTGCATTCACTAAATGAACCATTCGCCTGCGACAGTGGCACTTTTCCCGTGTACATATTTTTGTTTTTCTTACCACTATATGTGTCGGTTCTTGTTTTATTTCATCATTAGGGACTAGCAAAGTCTAAGTTAGGGTGTGTGACTAGTCGCGGATATTGCATATTTTCTCCTGTTACTTATGCATGCATGGACATTTGTGTTTGTTAATTCCTGTATTTAAGTTCACTTACTTTATAACCTTTTCTATATATATATATATATATGTTTTGTGAGGTTCATTTGAGCTTTTGTAGGGATTGGAATGTTGAACGGTGTAAGTGTGCACTTTTCGGGGAAGTTACAACGCATTATGAAACTCGAGGGGAAATTTACTCATTTTTACATTCAAGCTTCATGCCCAAACTCTACACGAAAGTTGTATCTCTCCAAGGTAACTTCACATAGCCTATGACGACGCGTTAATCCGGTTAATGACAACCAAGTTATGGTCAATTTACTCCGATATTCTTTATGTGGAACAAATGGAGTGGAAAATTCCTAGATTTTTAGGCCCGGGTTAAATGGCCCCTGACCCATGATCGACCGACTATTCAAGTTTTTCCTTTTATTCAAGGTAGGAGGATTTTGAAGCCCTAGTCGACTGGGCTCTGACCCATGGTCGATCGGCCCCTTCAGATCTACGAATCTTCTTGCTTAGTGGTTTTGGTTTTCATTTTTAGTTTTGGTTTTTTCCACTCTTGTTTGGTGGTTTATTTCCACTTAATAGTAAGTATTTTGTAGATATTTGTTATCCTTGGAATTATGTGAAGTAGAAAAATCAGATTTTATTTTAGAAAGTTTTCTAAGTGTAGAAACTCTCTCTTCTCTCTCGTAAGTCAAAGACATTTATGATTCTCTCTTTCTTGTTAAGCAATGAATACATCAATATAGTTGGATTTATTGCATTTCTTGCTACCCTACGTCATCTTGGCTTGTTCTAATTGCTTTAACTTGTATTTATTTATCTCTTTCTAGTTGGTTAGTTTATAAATAGACGGGTTCTTCATTGGTGATGTTCTCTTGCATGTTTTACTTAGTTTCTATCATAGGTGGCTTGTCCTATAGGTTGGGGATCATGATCCCACCATGGATGCTTGAGGTTCATAGTTAGTGTTTGATTTACAATTATTATAATGGAACTTTGTGTGTTGGTATTGGAGTATCCTAGTCTCTTAACTTCCCATCTCTTGTAAGGGTAGTATTTGAAGTTTTACTATAACCCCATTCCATTTAGCACCATAACTAATTAACCCTTAATCCTCCATTGATGAGTTTGGTCTCTAAATGGTTAATGTTTAGACTTAATTAGGTATGCATGATTAGAATCAATTTGAATCAAATCCCATTATCTTCATAGAGAATTCAAGATGGGAGAATGATCCTCAATCCCCTTTATCTTTCGAACTCAAGATTTTCTTATATTGTTTCCTGTTATATTCATAGTTTACTCATTTTACATTAATTAAATGCATGTTTGGATAGTGGTTACTTAATCTCACCACTTCAAACAAAAAATCATCTTTTACACTTTAACTTTTTGACATCTAGAGAATATCCTATAACCCATTCTAGTTTTCCTAGGAGCATTTAATATTTGTGGAATACGATTCCGAACTTACTCGGATACTACTTGTGGGTGCCTCGATTTGTCACTTTGGCCCAGATGAGAAACCTAATTAAACACGGCCCGAAAGTCTAAAGGCCCCGTGCCTCGACCAATTTAGTTTTGATCTAGCCAGTTCCTAAAATCTCTCTTCAGACATACTTTAGGGATTGTGGGATAACGTGGGGGAGTTCCACTCCTCCACCCTCTAAAATAACATGTGTATAACAAACCCTCCACCTGGGGCAAAGGGAAGGTATTATTTTCTGTAAAACACTCCCCGTGGACGTAGGCCTTCTTTCCGAACCACGTACATCCTGTGTTGTGTGTGATTTTAATTCTTTTCAATTCTTTATTTACACGAGTGATTGCTTTTATTTGTTATTTTTTTTAATATATTTGTCACCACAATTGGCACTATCTGTGGGAAACGTTTGTTTTCCTTTGAGAAAGCCTTCACCAAAAAAGAATTTGGAATGTCTGTTCAGAGTAGCAATGCCCTTCAAACAGGGGATATTCAAGAGTAGCCTACCCCTCACAGGATCAGATCTGAAGTTCAACGTTCAAATCGTAGGGCTCACCCAGAACGAACAGCCTCGGAGGAGAGCCAAGGGCGAGCCAGGTCCACATAGGTCTCCAGGCTAATCGACGCCTATGAGGCTAGGCTACAAGTGCAAGAGGAAGTCACTCGCAAGTAAGAAGCTGAGAATGCTCATCTCAAAAGAAGATTGGAGAGAATGGAGAGAGAACTTCATCGTAGCACCAGGCAACGTCAATACCGCACTCCTAGCCCTCAGGCGAGAAAATCTCGCAGCTGAGGAAGGAGCCCTAGATGTGGATATCAAAGGCTTGAGGGACAAAGATAAGTTGATGACTTGCTTAAGAAACAACAACCAACTCACCATTATAGGAGCCCAACTTGAGGAAATGATGACATATGAAATTTGGTTTGAAGAGAAATGGACCAGAACCCAGCACAACAGGGTGCCAGATCGACCAGAGAGCTAGCCAGGCGAGCTCTCAGGACCCAGATGAAATCCCCTTTATCAAGGGAGATAGAAGAAGAAGAATCCCCCAATAAGTTTTCTATCCCTAGATTCAAAATCTACGATGGAAAGACTGATCCTATCGACCATGTTAGGCAGTACAGGTAAGCCATGACCCTCTAGAACCATAAAGACGCCCTAATTTGCCAGATTTTTCCCTCGAGCTTGCACGATGTGGCCCAGAAGTGGTTTGAGATACTCCCTCATAGATCCATCAGGAGCTTCGAGTCCTTGGCAGAGCTCTT
The DNA here is from genome assembly GCA_949130495.1 of Sambucus nigra. Classification (NCBI taxonomy): domain Eukaryota; kingdom Viridiplantae; phylum Streptophyta; class Magnoliopsida; order Dipsacales; family Adoxaceae; genus Sambucus; species Sambucus nigra. The sequence continues at coordinate 218,865,116 of OX422215.1, forward strand.
CATGGCTCGCTTCATTACCAGCAGCTCCCATCCGAAGAGGGCGGATGCCTTGTTGTCAATGAAGAAAATGCCCCAGGAGAGTCTTCGAGACTATGCAAAAAGGTATTGGGAGTTATTCAAGGAGGTCAAGGACTGTTCAGATCAGGTCGCTGTGGTATCTTTTAAGATTGGCCTACCGAGCTCTTGCCTCTTGCACCAATCCCTCACCAAGAAGGAGGCCACAACCATTAATGACCTAATGGCTTGAATCGAGAAATATGCCAAAGTTAAGGATGTGACCCGCCTCAGTGAAGGGGAAAATGGTCGAGTTAAGTTTGCTGCCAAGGGTAGTGACAAAGTTGAGAACTAGAAGAAAAGGAGAAATAACGAGGACAAGGGTGGATCCAAGAGCGGGAACAAAAGTGATGCTTCAAAAGCATTTTAGGCAGTGAACACTGTCTTTAAAGAACTAATTTACAAGATCCTAGCAAAGATCAAGGACGATCCGTTAGTTAAGTGGCCTAAAAATATGGGAGGAGATCCCTCAAAGAGGAACAACGGGCTAAGATAAACTTTTCACAAGTAAGGCAGGCACAAAACTGAGCACTGCAAAGCTCTCAAGTCTCACCTTGAAGAATTATCCCAGACTGGGTACCTGAACGAACTTGTGGAGCAGAAGGCAGAGAAAGTCACTGCCAACAGAGAAACAAGGCCCGACAATGTTCTCGAGGAGGATGCTATCCATGAGTTCGTAGTGATTCATGGGGCATCGTACCTAAAGCTGATTCAAGGAAATTCATCTCGAATGGAAGTTAAAAAGCTTACGGCAGTAATACAAGCTTTTCAAATCGATCCAGCTAAAACACAGGAAGGATGTTCACAGATGAAGACTTGGTGGGAGTAAGGACCCCACATCATGATGACTTGATCATTACACATAGGATAGCTAACTACGACATCGATAAATTACTCGTCGACCAGGGTAGCTCATCCGAAGTAATGTATTTCGATCTATTTAGAAAGTTGATGTTAAGCGTAGCCGACTTGAAGGAAGCCATTGTCCCTCTAGTTGGCTTCACTGGTAAAGTGACAATCCATTTGGGAAAGATTGTACTGCCAGTAAGGGTAGGAAGTGTCTCTAACATGATCTAGTTTTTGGTGGTTGACATTGACTCGTCCTATCAGTCCATCCTTAACAGAGGATGGCTACGTGCGATGAAGGTCGTCCCCTCCACTTACCATAAGAAACTCAAATATATGACTGAGCTAGGAGTAATGGAAATCCATTGAGATCAAGCGATGGAAAGAAAGTTCTTTATAGAAGCCATCCGCCAAAGGCCGAAGAAGAATGTCGAGAAAGTCGAGGAGAAAGATGAAGAACAGGGAGGTTCAATGCCTTCCAAATAGTAGTTAAAATATGGAAGACCTGGAGTGGAGGAGACCAGGATCCTCCCCTCTGAGCGGGTCATGGAGAACCTGGAGGAGGTCGCAGTCGGGGGAAGCAATAAAGACATGATGTTCTTGATCAGAGCCTCTCTCCCAAATTGAGAGAAGAAGGAATTAGCAGCACTTTTGTGAAACAACTTGAACGTTTTCATGTGGGAACCCTTCGAGCTGCCCGAGACTGATCCCAGCGTGGTTTTTCATTGGTTGTATGTTGACCCGACCTTCAAACCAATCGCACAAAAAGCACGACGAACTACACCCGAGAAGGTCAAGGCTATGGAGAGAGAAGTGGAGAAGCTTCTGGATGCAGGGTCCATACGGGAAGTTCAATTGCCTAAATGGCTGTCCAACCTAGTAGTGGTTCCAAAGAGCAGTGGGAAGTAGAGAGTTTGTATTGGCTTCACTGACCTTAATAGGGCGTGCCCTAAGGATGGTTTCCCTCTCTCGAATATCGACCAGTTGGAGGACACCATAGCAGCTCATGAAAGAATGAGTTTTCTGTATGCATACTCCGGGTACCACTAGATTTCTCTGTATGTACCAGATCAAGATAAGTTATCATTCATTGTTACAAAGTTATGCCATTTGGGCTCAAAAATGCAGGGGCAACCTACAAGAGACTAGTCACCAAAATGTTTAAGACCAAATGGAGATACCATGAAGGTCTATATCGATGATATGCTCGTTAAGAGCAGGCATACAGAAGACCACCTCTCAGACCTATCAAAGAACTTTGAAATACCCAGGAAATACCGAATGAAGCTCAATGCAAGTAAGTGTTCCTTCGGTATCTAGTCAGGAAAATTTCTCGGTCACTTCGTTAGTAGGAGAGGCATTGAAGCTAACCCGGACCATATTGATGCAATCAATAGGGTGAAGCCTCCCCGCACGATAAGAGACGTGTAGAAGCTCACAGGCATGCTCATCGCCTTGAATCAGTTCATCTCGAAGTCATCCGAGAAGTGCCAGCCATTCTTCCAACTATTAAAGAAAAGAAAAACTATGGAGTGGAACTAGGATTGCTCAAAATTGTTAAAGGAGCTCAAATCTTATCTCAGCACACCACCCTTGCTCATAATACCTCAAGAGAATGATTCCCTGTACCTATACCTTGCAGTTTCCAGCCACGCTGTCACTTCTGCACCGATATGCGAAAGAACGGGAATCCAGCACCCAGTCTACTACGTGAGCAAGACCCTCTTGGATGCCGAACAACGATACCTACCACAGTAAAATATCGCCTTTGCACTAGTAGTATCCTCGAGGAAATTGAATAACTACTTCTAAGCTCACTCAATCATCGTCCTTACATCTCACCCCCTTAAAGCAGTCATACAAAAAGTAGATTTGTTCGGCTAGCTATCCAAGTGGTAAGTCGAGCTCGGGAGATTTGACATCCAATTTCATCCAAGGAATGCAATCAAGGGATAGGTCATCTCAAACTTCATCACATAATTCATAGGAGAACACCCTCACAATCAACTTCAACTCATTGGGCAGAAGGAAGATCACTCAAAGAAATGTTTCTGGCGACTGCTCATTGACGAGGCCCCCAACCCCAAAGGGGCAGGAGTGGGCATTATGTTGGTCACCTCAGAAGATAAAATCCTCGAGTAAGGAATCAGGCTTGGATTTGAAGCCTCCAACAACAAAGCCGAGTACGAAGCATTTATAGCAAACCTATAAAAGGCACAAGCGTTAGGTGCAAAATAACTTTAGGTGTTCAGCGACTCACGACTGATCTCCAATCAGATAAGTGGAGACTTTAGCATGAGGGATGAAAGAATGGTGGCCTACCTCGCCAATGTGAAAAAGCTAATGTCTAACTTCGAACAGGTCAGCATCCAACAGTTTGCTAGATGAAAAAATAGTCATGCTGATGCCCTAGGGTCCTTAAGCTTAGTAATCAATTCTGACTTAAAGATAAGAATTCCGATTGACTTCCTTGCCTAGCCGAGCATTAACGAGAGCAACAAGTAGCGAGATACAGGTTATATTCTTCATATTTAACCATCCCCCAGTTGGATGGACCCCCTGAGGTATTATTTGAAAGATGGTGCCCTACGAGATGATAAAAAGATCGCACATCAGATAAGAGTCAAAGTGGCTCGCTTTCAATTATATCCTGAAGGCAAACTGTACAAGAGGTCTTTCATCAGTCCTTACCTCTAATGCGTTCACCCAAAGGATTTTGAGCAAGTTTTCCATGAGCTCTATGAGGGAATATTTGGAAGTCATATAGGGGCAGGCCGCTAGCCTTCCGAACAATGAAGGAAGGCTACTGGTGGCCGTACATGCAAAAGGATTCTGTGATATATGATCACAAGTGCGAGAAATATCAACTACACGTTCCTATGGTTCACCAGCCTTCCAGCAACCTAAAATCACTTACCATCCCCTGGCCTTTCACTCAATATGGAATGGATATCGTGGGCCCTCTCCCTACCGTTGTCGGTAATCGCAAGTATTTATTGGTCGCAATAGACTACTTCACTAAATGGATAGAGGCAGAGCCACTGGAAAACATCAGAGACACGAATATGATAAGGTTCGTATGGAAGAACATTATCACCCGCTTCGGGATCCCCAAGACCATCATCACTGACAACAAAACCTAGTTCGAGAGTGGCCTCTTCGAGGGTTTCTACAATGACCACGGAATCAGGCACCATTTCAACTCAGTGGCATACCCCCAGAGCAACAGACAAGCTGAAGGTTCCAACAAAATAGTGATTGATGGATTAAAAAAGCATTTATAGCGAGCCAAGGGGGCATGGGTGAGTGAGCTACCACATATCCTATGGGCTTATCGCACTATCCCATGACGAGAAACCGGGGAAACCCCATTCTCACTATTATATGGTATGGAGGTAATCATCCGCTTAGAAGATGGCCTCCCAACCATGAGGTCCAACCTGGTCGACTAAGGATAGAACGATTCAACATTACTCGCTGAACTTGACCTAGCTGACGAATGCAAAGAGCTGGATCTAGTGAAACTAGCAGGCTATCAGCAACAACTAGCTATGCTCTACAACAAGAAGTTCATTCCATGTTGGGGACTACATCCTAAGGAAAGTTCTTGGCAGCACAGTAAAACCATCAGATGGAAAGCTAGGACCAAATTGGGAGGGACCATTCAAGGTAATAAGGGACAAACTACAAGGAGCCTATCACTTAGAAATGCAAGAGGGCAAGGAGATACGTCGAGCTTGGAAGGCAGCCAATTTAAAGAAATTCTACTTCTAGTTTTCTGTTTTGATATTTTATTATAATGTCAAAATTTACAATTCTTTTCTAATTAATAAAAGATTATTTGGCAGTGGAATTCTATGAAGTGTTAATTTTTTTTAGAAACTTTATAACTTATGCACCATTTCCTAGTGACAGTCTCTCCTTATGACACATATAAGCAAGGTTTTACCCTCCTCAGGTTCTCGTCATTTAACACTGGAAATATATGAAGCCATACAGGGGACCCTTAGGCAACTCGACTAACTCGAAATTGGTCGCCAAACGATGTTTGACTTAAAAAAAATCCCTGCTCGGATGGAACATCCAACACCAGGTGTGTCCTCGCCATTGCCACACTTTGGCCTAAGGGAGTGTGAAACATGACCTAAGAGGTAAAGTGGGGCAGAATGGTATCTTATAAGCATACTGGACTGGGAGGATACTCATGCAATACAACTCTAGTCGGCTAAGAAAAGCCCAAGATAATCAAACAAGAAATCAATGAAGTGGACAATACACAACACATGTTTAGTCGGCAAATCGCCCAAAATATAATTATTTTATTACTTTATTGCATTTACAAAGAGTTACATTGGTTTAATTAAATAGATCCTAATGAGGATTAGGCATCCTAGAAAGATAATTAGCTACTTGTGCTCTTCGGCCATCGTCTGGGTGAGGAGCTAACTCCTCCTTAACTTCATTTGCATCTGGCTCCAGTAACCGCCTGGGGATAGCATCTATGGGGACCCACTGGTCATCCTTCCTGAAAAGGTTAGGTATCAGAGTCGAAGGGGAGATCCCATGACGATACCAGACTACTGAGTTCCTGGGGACCTTCAGCTCCCTGAGATCATTCAACCATCCCCTAATAAAGGATAGCTCTTCAACCTCTGTCAACCTCGTCGGAGCATCTGCCTAACCGTGATCATAACCATCAGCCCACACTCACCGAGGATCTTTCTTGAACAGATACCTCAGCAGTGTAACATATCTTTGGATCCTGGTAGCTATCACATATGCTCGACAAACATCTCCTCAAATCTCGTCAATCTCCCTAGATGAACCTCTATCATTTGTACCAGCTCACGGACGAGTCGATGAAGAGGAACCCTATAAAACTTAAGGGGAAACACTCAGCGCATGATCTAGAAGTCATGACACCTCCCTCCTCAAAGATTCATTCTCTTGTTAAAGAACTTCTCTGACCTAATTGATCTTAAAGGCATCCAAAAGTTTAGCTCTCAGAGCATTCACTTCCTCTTGAATGGAAGCACCAACCTCTTCTATCTCCTGAAGCCTATCCTTCAGCTTGGTAATAACCTCCAACTGGTCTTTAAAACTCTGGTTCCTCGACCTAAGGGACTTGTAAATCCTTACAAAGGCTTGGAAAACTTGTTTACTAGCATTAGGACCAAGAATCCTTCCTAGTTGAGAAGAAGCAGGTATATACTCACCAACATCAATAAGCTACAGACCGTATAAGCATTAAAGAATGAAATCAGTACGCACAAGGGAACAAAGCTTCATTTCATTAAGAAAGTATTCATGGTACATCATCAAAATGGAACGACAAACAAAGTGAAAAATATAAAGAGTTCCCTAGAGGAGGATAGCTCAGTTTGCTCTGAGAGCACTGGCTGTTTTCCCTTGTCTGCAGCGATAGGAACGCCTCCCTCAAATGGAGAAATTACTGTTCACTGGTTAGAAGGAGCACCAACAGGGATGGTTTAGGAAGCAGGAACACCTTCATCGATGGTAGGAGCAGGTGCCTCATCCACAAAAGTCTTAGGGACAGGATTGTGCTCGTCAAAGAGTAGGGAGTCGATATCTACCCTGGAAGCCAGGAGAGCATTGTTCCATCCCTTCTTGAAGTTCGGATAACTGATATAGAGCATCCACATATGCAGTGGCCCATTAGGCATTATACGATCTTTCCTTAACACTGTCATCCTCGGATTCCACTTTCTTCACCTTTCCAGCTAACACCTTATTCTCCTCTACCACGGCCAGCTTACTCGAGCACACCAAGTCGTAGGACTTCCTCAACTCCTCGAGCTCCTTTGTCACTTCCCCCTTTACTCGATTGGCTTCAGTAAGGTAAATATTGAAACACTTTTGGATATCATTGGCAGTCTTCAGACTGGCCTCCAGCTTGACATTCTTCTTTTCCAGCTCGGTGTTCCTCCTCACCATCTCATCGCGACTGAGATAGAGGATAGCGAAATCAGTCAAAAACTGCAGAAAATAAAAATGTCAGCATTGAACAGAATATTACGATAATAGAGAAGTAAAAGCAAACTTACCAAGGCTAGCCTCTAACTCGCCTTCAAGGCTAATTGGTCAGTCCCCATTGCCTTCTGACGATGAGTCGACAAAATTTCTCTTTTGAGCAATGCAAGAGCCAACTGAGGAGAAAAGGCAACAGAGGGTCCCTTAGGCAAAGAAGATACGGGAACTAGAGCTTGCCCCGCCTTTTTCCTTACCTCCTCTCTCCTCTTCTCCTTTTCCCTATCTTTTTTCTCCTTCTTTGCTCTCTTTCTCTCCTCCACTTCCTTCTTTCTCTCCCTCTCTCTCAACATCTCCTCCTCTTTCCTCTTCTTCTCCTGCTCATGGGCAGCAGACTGAGAACCAGTAGAAACACCCCACTGCCAGACTTCTGCTTCTTCAATCGGCTAGTAAGAAGCACATCATCATCATCATCTCAGATCAAATTCTTCCTGGGAGGATCCATGTCATATTCCCTGGAACTGCTTGAATCCCCCGAAGACTCTTGAACTTCTGAACCCTTTTCTGAGTTGGAAGATTCTTCACTACCAGAGCTCTCCTCATTGGAATTGTCTTCGACACCGCCCTTGTTATCACCCTTGATCTCCTCACCAGAGCTTCTTTACTCCTCATCTAATTGGATCGGGTCGGTGACAACCTCTTTGGTGATGTCTAGATGATGAATGCTAACATCAAGCTTCATAATGAAACTGGACCCAACGTTCTTGTACGCTAGAAGGAACATCGCTGATCGAGGATGCTCACCATTAACCAATAGTTTCCTGATTTTCCAGGCCTGAACCAGCTCAGCAGCTCGAATCTTGCTAAGAGCAGGCTCCAAGTTCTTTATCTTCACTGAAAAGAAAGAGAGAAAAATATAAGAAAAACCATACATAAACAGAGGATCAACGAGAACACAAGAACTAAGCCTACCTATGTATTCCTCCCCATAAAAAGGGAATCACAAACCTCCCATACCTTGACCCTTCAGTATGGGGAGGGAACAACCAATTTCTAGCAAGAAAACCCTCATGCCAGTAGTCCTTGTGGGAATCAGATAAATGTACTACCAATGCGCTATTAGGACTCCTAGTCTTGAGGTACATAAGACTAGATCTTGTTAGAGAAAAAGAGTAATAGAAGAAGATTTTTGCAAGCCCTAGATTGGTGCCATAGAGCTGATTTATTCTATGCACACCATTGATAATTTTCTAGACATGAGGCAAGCATTGTGCAGGGACTATATTGAAGTAACCAAAAAGTGCAAAAACAAATTACTTGGGGGAAAAGTAAGCCCCCTTGGGATAACAAGAGAACGTGAATCCAGTGACCGTCCTCAACTTCTCTGACATTACAAGGGATATGGGGACATTCATTATCCACCCAGTTTAGAATGTTATAGTATTTCCTAAATTCAGTTATCGACCTATTGCCTATTTTCGACATCGAAAAAGAAAAACCCTAGTAGCGGATATGAAGAAATTCCAACAGATAAGGAAAAAGAAGAAGTAAGAAGAATTTACAATATAAGAGTCAGCTTGAGATGAGGCAAAATCACAAGCAGGAATGATGAGAAGATGTGAAAAAGCATGAAAATGGAAGATGAGACTTGTGAGTAAAGAGAGCTGCAGTGAAAGCTTGGAGAAATTGAGAGAATGCAAAGATATATGAAATCAACGATTCAAGGAATGACCTCCCTAAAATGATTAAAACCTTTCTAATCATGATGCACTAGAAACGAGGTAATCTGCTGCCTAAGTAAGTTCGAAAAGTGCACTTTAGTTCAAAAGTGTCGCACGAATCACAGAAATGCGATTAAGACAGATCATTTAAAATTATTGAGCCCAAATTGTGACCAAAAAATTTTAGGGCCAATTATGGGTACCTCGATTTGTCACTTTGGCCCATACGAGAAGCCGAATTAAACACGTCCCCAAAGTCTAAAGTCCCCGTGCCTCGACCAATTCAGTTTTAACCTAGTCAGTTCCTAAAATCTCTCTTCAGAGATACTTTAGGAATTGTGGGCTAATGTGGGGGAGTAACACTCCTCCACCCTCCGAAATAACATGTATATAACAAACCCTTTGCTCTGGGCAAAGGGTAGATATTATTTTCTGTAAAACACTCCCCGAAGAAAAGAGAAATAATATACAGAGAGCACCACCGTGGACGTAGTCCTTCTTGCCGAACCACATACATCCTGTGTTGTGTGCGATTGTCATTCTTTTCAATTCTTTATTTATACCGGTGATTTCTTTTATTTATTATTTGGTGCTGAATATATTTGTCACCACACTACTTGTTGTGAAAGATTTGCATTGAATCGTACACTATTTTTAGAGCATCGGTATTCGGCTAAAAAAATATTGCACCACATTTTATTTTCTTAGATGATAGTAGATGCTAAACTTGTAGTCCCTCATAAATTCCAACCGTTTGTGCTACCTCATGTTCATCTCCCTCTGAGTGAATAGATATTGGAGATTCTTATAGTCGATAAATAATGTAAACCTATATCCTAATAGGTAGTGTCTTTAAGTACTAAAAGCAAACACCAAAGTTATGAACTCCAGTTCTTGCATAGGTTAATCCCCTTCGTGAGGCTTCAACTTATAGGAGGCATAAATTATTGGAATAACTTCCTGAATCAATACTCCTTTGATTCCTTATAATAATGCATCGATATACACCGATTAGTTTATCCCATTACATGGCAATGAAAAAAGTCATGTTGAATTCAACTTACTCTTTAGCTCCTAAATTATCACTAGAAATACTCATCCCTTATGAATGGTACCCGTTTCTTAGGTCAAATATTTTAATGGTCATGACATCTTAGACAAAACCTAGATGAACTATTTATAGTACCCTATTAATCTAAGAACACTCATCACATTTATTAGTTTAGTGGGTTGTGCCTTTCTTTACTACTGTGAAAACCTTAATAGGGTCCACCCAAATCCCAGCATTCAAAGTAATGTGTACCAAAAACTAGACATTCCTCACACAAAATCCTCATTTTGAAAACTTCACATACAACTAATGCTCTCATAACATTTTTAAAACTATCAACAAGTGATGTGCATGTTCATCAGTAGTCTGTGAATAAATCCAGATATCATCTATAAGCACAATGACAAAATGGTCGAGAAAAGGTCTAGAAAACCTTATTTATAACATCCATGAACACTATTGGAGCATTAATTAAATAAAACGACATAATCCTAAACTCATACGATCCATATCGTCGAAAAAACACGATCTTGGTGAAGTATGTAACACCTATCAACTGATCGAATAATTCATCAATATGTGGCAACGAATACTATTCGGGATCATGACCTTGTTAAATTCCGCATAGTTAATACATAGATGAAGAGACCCATCTTTCTTCTTTAAAAGAGGACCAACACTCCCAAAGTAGATGTACTCCTCTGAATGAACCCCTGGCTAAGTAAATGATGAATCTAATCCCAAATCTCAACTATCTTGAGCAATTCCATATGATATAGTGCCTATGCTTTTAGCCTTGTACTCGATGTTGGGTGAACGAAGAAATTAATCAATTTTCTCAGTGGCAACCTCATTATCTCTAAAAATATGTCTAGAAACTCTTGAATGATCAAAATAGACTCTAATGAAACAGTAGACTCTAATGAAGTAACCTCATCAATATAATATAAGTGCGTCCTCGAACCTCCCTTTGGCCTCAACATCACTATTAAATACATCTCCTACCCAAGAATAGCAAAAGTTATTGCCTTCCTATGGAAATCAACCCAAGCTTGATAAGATAATTAACAATACATCCCTTAAATCACATCATACATATAAATATCTAATACAAAAGGATTAACAATAAAACAAAGTCACCCAATGTTTACCCCCATATTATTTTAAATGTGATGCAAACAAGTCCCTCTCCCAAATGGTGTATCTATATGCAGAATTGTATCTATGGAAATATCAAGTAAACTTAAATAATGTGAAATTATATGGCTAACAAAGGAATGGCATGGTATAGTAATAAATATAACTCGAGCCATGTGATCATATGGAACGTACCCTCAAACACCTAAGGTGGAGCATAAAAATTTATAGGAGCGACGTTGTAAACACATATAACCTGATCTTGTGCATGTGGGTCTGGTTATTTTTATCCACAAGGTAGTGCGGGTACCGTTAGTTGCACTAGTGGGGCTGGAAACTATGGATGTTGTAACACCCTCCCCACGACTTTGATTATACTTGTATGATTTGGTGACTTGGTGTGACCAATTGATCTTTAGACCTGGTAAGATGGACCTTGAATCATATTTGGTTAATATAATGTCCTTGATGAAATTAGTTGGAAGAAGAATGGACCTAAAAGTAAATTTTAAATAATTTAGGGTTGTTCGAACGACATCTGAAGTCATTCGAACGAGATTGAAATCTCGTTAGTAAGGTGTTATAACGATCATCGAACGAGACCCCGTTGCATAGGATCAACCAACCTCGTTAGAACCTCATTTGAAGAAATCTAACGCAATGTCTTTCCTGTTTGAACGAGTGGCAACGCGATTTGAACAAAATAGGAGTTATTGTTCAAATGAGACATTCAGTTATTGATTTTTACAGTTCAAAAATGTTGACAAAATGTGAACCGTTGGATAAAGACACATGTCACACTCTTGCAGCAGTAGGTCAAGTTATAAATAAGGTTTAGGGGGAATTGTAGGGATTTAGCCCCAAAGGTTTGAGGGTATTTAAGTGTAAATTTGGCCCATTTTAGGTCACTTAAATTAGATTTTCCCCTCTCTTTAGCTTTGAGAGCTTCCCTACCACCCACCACCTCTTACTACCCTAGAACCACCACTTCTACAATCGAAACCACCATATTCACCACACATTCCACCATATTTAAGCTTAAAAAATTCACCCACACCATTTATTAGTTAAGATGTAAATTTATGGAGTTGTTATTAGGGGTTTTGGGAAGAAGAAAAGTAGAAGATTAAGGGAGTTTAAAGGGAGTCTTTCTTGGAGCTTTCATGGAGATACGATTAGTGGATCTAGACAAGCTCTTTAAGGACACCTTAGGAGGTAGGAGGTTTCCACCTTCTTTTAAATTTCATCCTACCATTGTTGGATCTTCCGTGAGGTGGGAAAAACTCTTCTCTTAAGTTTAAGGCTTTTTTTCCTCAGTATTTCGTATCGTGTGTAGGTTTTAAGAGTGAAATGCATGAATAATTTAAGAAAGTAATTCTTATGGTTGATATAAGATGGTTCCCAAAGGATTTCAAGTGTGTTGGATAAAATGGCATATTTCAAGAAAATTTAGTGATAAACATTTTTATGAAATAAAAATTGTTGAAATAATAATTATATTGTTAAAGATATTTTATGAACAAATGTTTTAATGTTTTCTTGTAAAAATTGAGATTTTCACAAAGATAGGCATCTATTCAAGTTTTGAAAGATAAAAAATATTTTTAGTCTTGAAAAGCATGTTGTTACAAATGTTATGAAATTTCTCTAATAAGTCTTGTGTTAAACTCATTTTCTTTGATTTTTTGACTTAAAATCCCTCTTCCCATGTTTATAAACTTGTAGTATTTTGATGGTAGGCATATAAACAAGTTTAATGGAGGTTGTAATGAGTTTTAACTTGGAATAAAGGAAATAGAAATTTCAATTCTTAAAGTATGTGAAAAAGTGTTGAAAATGTGATAAGGGTATGACCTTAAGACTACATGGGTTAGTAAGGGAAATAGTATTTTTCTTATAAAGTAGTCTTCAAATGTTCAATGATTTTCTAGAGAAAGAAAGTAATGAAATGAAGAGATTTCCAACTTGTAAAGCATGTCACTCCAAAGTGTTAAATTAAAAGTTAACGAGTTAAAAACATTGGATAAGTTGGTATGTATAACTTAATAATATTTTTGGAGAAAATAAAACTTATGAAAACATAAAAAAATACAAGTTTGGAAATAAATAGGTAAAATTATAATTTTAAGTGAAGTGGAAAATTTCTATGAAACAAAAATGAATGAAAATGGGTATTACACAAATAGTCCTAAATGAAAGTGATTTTGGAATAAAATCAATGTAAGTGTAAAAAGTACAAGAAATACTGATTTTCAAAGTGCAACACAAAGTGGGGTGAAATCTCCAAATTTTTGGCTTCGGTAGGTAAAAGTGGAATAATGTGGACATTTGATAAATGTTAAAACACATTAATATGGACTAGAATGACACCAAGAATAATTAAGAAGGTCTTGGAGCCCTGGGGTGAAAGACCCAAAATCACTGGCTATAGCATATGGTAGCATAGCCGGCAAAGTGGAGCTCATTAAAGTATGCATATATTGGAGGATTCCGAGAAAATGATAATGAAAAGTGAAATATATCAAGAAATGGGTTGTGTGGCAGATATAAGAAAAGACATCCTAACTTGAATAAAATTAACATATGTTCCAATAAAGAATAATGTGGACAAGTAATGCAAGAAAATATATTAATGTCCATGAACCAAATGGAATGGTAAAGTGAAGTGACTAAGTGGGTAATTAAGCAACCTAAAGAGGTTTAACCCATAATTAACACAAGAGTGTGTTTATGAAAGGCTTTTAAAGAAAATAAATATTTTCTAACACGGTGCTTGTGTGTGTTTAAAGGTGATTTTCAATGAAAATACTAAGGTAAATTTAGTATGAGTAAAGGGGTAATTTCGGTGACAGAAATACATTTCCTTAAATAAAGAGTACTTGTTTAAAGTATTTAACAGGGTGTGTTAAATCAAGAAATAAATGTCAAATTGAGTAAAAAGAGGTTCTTTACAAGATTGAGGTGAATTAATCAAAATTAGTAGCATTTTTTGAATAAAAACGGTTTCATGCATTAAAGTGTATATATATATATATATAAAGTAGTTGTATGCGCACATAGATATAACGTGTTAAAGTCTCTTTTTTACCGTTCGATTCTATATTGCATTGTTGTATTTTTTCATTGGGAATTCAGATCATCCCCTCATATTTGTTATGGTAGGTTGGATGCGGTTTCGTATTTTGAGAGCGTTGTATAGGTAAGTATCCTTTTTATTTTACGTTATTAGATCTGTATGCTTGGATTCTGGGGATGCTTCCCATGGGTCCCTCACATAGTTTGATTTAAATTGGAATCGCATGCTAAATAAGTGAAATATTAATTAAATAAAATTGTACTAGTAACATTATATAGGTTGTTTCATTGCACTTCACATCAAACGCTCGGGTCGGATCGGGTTAACCATAGGTAACCCATAAACTGTACTAGGGCATTACAGATGATACCAATGCTTCCTCAGGTTTTCTTGTTGTCATTGGTCTACCTGATTTCCTTAAGGGGACCTTTTATCCATACATCCCCACTCCTTATAAGTCAAACACACTCTTGTAAACGGTTCATCAACCATCTTTACCTATCACTAGTCGTTCTAACCTTGACTGGTAGTCCAGTTAAAATTGCATCCTCCCTTGATAACCTTGACCTTGATAACCTTATCCCTGACAACCTTGAAATCCTTGGCCCAACACCAAAAATTATCATGTCTCTTGTGCCTCTTAGGAGGTTGCTCTTCCTAAGATGGCCCCCATGCTTATAGTGACTATCTTATAAGCGACATGGCTCAACATTCCAGCCATCCTTAAGTCCCCATGATTAAATGTTTATATTCATAATTTAAAAATATGAACAGAGAATTATAATTTAATTATAGAATTTACATGAAATATGATTCCAATTAAAAATTCTAATGTCAAATTTTTAATTAAACGTAAAGTGCTAAAGTAGTTTCTAATTACATTATTTATCTCAATGTAACAAAATGAATTGTTCTTACTAGTATCTTCTAAATATATTTTTAATATTATAATATAGATACAAAGGAGAAGAGCAAGAAATAGTTATTTCTTTAAAAATAAACTATATCGGTAAGGGGTTCCTCTTCATCTTAAAATTAACATCCTCTCCCAAATCTTTTGGTATTCCCTTAAGCCTCTTATCATTTCCAATTGACCTCCTCTTAGATCTAGGTTTAGGATTTGGTTTTAGGTTGTAAGTTGATATATTAAAGTGTCCAAAGTTTAATTAATATGGTATTTAGATAAGTGATTCCCGTCATTTCTAATTAATCTAAATTCCAGGTGGCTTTTGGGCCTCAAAACCTTCTTAAAATGTATCGATACTTACCCCAATGGATTACCCAATTGTAGGTGATAAAATCCTATTGGTGATATTGAACACAATATTAAGCCAAGAAGAAAATAAATCTTGCACAATCACACAAGAATAGTATTTATGTGGTTCGACAATGTGACTACGTCCATAAAAGGTTTTCTCTTTTTAACAAGTTTGGTTCCAATCAAAATGATTACATCGCTTTCACCCTTAGGGCAAGGTTTATATTTATAGAATCAAGATATTTATCCCAGTTTGATCGGTCTAATGTTTCTCCTTGATTCTCGCCAGTCGATTAACTCTAACAACCCATATATTCTTGGAAAATATCTTGGCCTAATCAGAGGGCAAATGATCTCCCCTCTCATGCGTGTTTGGATTATTCTCCTTATAATTTCACTTGCAGATGTTTGTTCTCTTATTTAGATATATTCGAATTGTGATCACTACTAGTGTTGTTCGTCCAGCCATACTATGGCTAGAGAGCATAGTGGTATTAGTTCTTTTAGGGGTGCGCTCGTAATTTTCCTCGATCATTTAAGGGAGCGGTGGCAATTTCAGTGCCTTAAAACTGAGGGGCAGCTGCATGTGCCAACCGTAATTTTGGAACGTGCATGCTAATGATGAAAAACTACCTCAGAATGTGTTAAAACCCACTAATACGCCCATTTTCTATCAGTTTAGTTTGTTACTTAAAATTCCCATTTTCCTTCAAGAGAATAATAACTCTGATTGTTTCCTCTATAATTATAAGTCCTCTTTATTGACTTACCTTTTTCTGTATTTTCTTCAAAGAAATCTTTATTTCTTTATATTTTTTGTTATTTTATGTGAAAATGGTCTACATGATTAATTAGAATACCATTAATGACCTCAAAGGCCATTATATCCCTCCACCGATAATTGCTGATCTAGATTTGCGTCCTTTTAATTTCTACAATGTTGACGGTGGCCATTGGCTTTTTACCTAATTCATAGCTGAGATTGGAATGACATTTACTCGATATCATTTGTTTGTTGAACTTTGTGAGTTTTTTTAATGTGGTTCCTTTCCCAATAACCGAAGGATTATAAATGGTGCAAACTGTATAAATGAGCTCTATGGGAACTAATTAAGGATTCAATAGATTCATTTTTGCTATATTTGTGTGATGACCAAAAATAAATTGAATTACTTGTAGGCAAGAATGGCTAAAAGGGACTTGATCATCAATCTATTGGACTCCAATAAGGAGTATTGGGACCATGGCTTTAAAGTTAAGAACTAGAAAAAATTTCCCATTCGAGAGGGATGTAAGCCGTATAAGGTCACTATGTTCCACAAGGACGACCATGAAATAGGTCTAGCCTTCTTTTGAAAATGATTTATTGACTTTAAGAGTCTAAGCCAAGGGGCGTTTTCTTTGTTGATTTAAAGAAAAATATGACGATAAGACAGAGTTTGAGAGATCCTGGTCACCCCAAATTAGTTGTACTCCTACTCTCATATACCTCTTCAATAACTTCTTTTATTACTCATCCTTTTGACTGAGAATTAGAGGTCCTAGAGGGGTTTTCTAAGCACAATCCCTCAACTTCTAGCATATAGTCCCCCTTGAGTTTGTTGAGATCTCTACTATTCCATTAGTCATCCCCACTTTATCTGAGGATGAAATAACTCCTAGGAAGAAGATCCTAAACCTTATGTTATATGCCACCTTACCACACTTCACCAAGACGACCAAGAGGAAGGATATTGAGGGTCCTTCTAACCCGATTCATGTGGGGTATTCCCTTAATAAATTAAAGGTTCAACATGCAAAGAGAGGTAAGGCGAACCACAAACTTTCCATTCACGTGTCGACGCCAAAGTAGGTAGATGCCCCTAGTAAAGGGAAGACCCCTACTAAAGGGTCATTGCTAAGAGAAAAAATATCTTCTGCTCTTTCGAGGGGAGCTTGCCTCCCAAGTCACCAATATTTGGTCTTTATTATATCCACAAATATAGGTTTGCTCTTTATGCAACCCAAACGATTTCCCTTGTAAGTACTGGACTTCTTCAACTGATTTATGTCGATGTAAGTTCTTGTTTAAGAAACTAACTTTGTCTTTTTCTTCTTTGTTTGGAAGTTTATGGTGGACTTATCAACATGCTTGATAGAAGGTCCAACCATATAGAGGAGTTTTTGACCCGAGGGTTACCTTGAATGAGGCCCCGAAGGCCGTCAATATTCCTAAGGTCAAGGAGACTAAGAGAAATAACTTTCTTTAGGATAAATATTTGGAAATCTATAAACAGAAGGCCAATGTGGAGGTTATGGAGAAGGTGAATAAGGGTTCATCCCAGACCATTGCTATAACTTTGGCGAAAAATAATGTAACGTTTGAAAAATGATGGGATAAAACCTTTTACCAACGCTTCAAAGTAGTTAGGCTTTTTAAAAAGGGCCTTTTTCTAGTAGGGATAGGATGAAGCCTTGGACAAGTTCGAAGTTATTATTGATTTCACGTTATTTGCCTAGAATGCCCTTGTTTATCATCTTAACTTGGAGGAGGAAGAAAAGACAGGGACAAAAATTACTGACCAACCTAAGGTTGTAGAAGATCCCAACGAAACTATAGTAAGTAGTTTATCCAAGATTATTTTTATTATTCCAAGAATCTTGTCCTTTTTAATTTCTACAATCCTTGTAAGGGCTTTCCCCATCATATTAAAATGAAATGAGAGACCTTTTTACTTTAATCATATTTTGTTATATTATTTTTTTATACTTTGCTTGTGTATGTCTTGTGTTGCTATTGCCTTAGGTTTTGAACTTAATTCTTTCATCCTTATAGTTTGATAATTTTTTAGACCTTGTACTTATGGTCAAAGGGAGTGGATTTGGAGTTTATTCTTAGGGATGATGCCTCTGATGACAACCTTGATATTTTTTCACCAAGAAATTAAAAAATAATAAGTTCATTATGGAAACAAGACAAAGATGATCAGAATTCTACAAAGAGAGATGGGGGAGATAAAAAATACCATTGAACTCTTTTAGAATGAGAATGTTTCTTAAAAGGATGAGCTCAATAAGATCGAAGATTCCTTTGAGAAAAATTAAACGATTAATAAAAAGTTGCACATGAAAATGATATAGTTGAGGTACTAGTTTAGGAAGTAACCTCATATTTGTTGGGCTCACGGATACGATGAGTGCAGGATGGATGCCCCACTGCATTTTAAGGAGGCAAAAAAAGTATGCTATAAGTACGGCTAGTTGAATGACCCATAGGAACTCAATGCTAACAAGTATTTTCAATTTTGGTACTGGTACTAGGTGCATTATCCCTTCTATAGGCTTCCATTAATTAGAGAGAATAGTTTTGGATTCTAGTTGATGTGGTCCCTATACAATTAATAAGGGATTAGCTCATCGATTATGATAGTGATGATGAGTTTTTACCTAACCCAGATAATGGTTGGTGAGTAGCCATAGCTGAGGAAATAAATTGAATATGATGTAACTATATCGTGCAATTTTGTTATTCTTTTTATAATTAATCGACCATAATTGACTTTGTAATTAACGAACATTTTGAATGGAACGAGGTTTATCTTATTTTCAAATCATGTTTGTATTTTCCCATTTTAACTAATGCTAATCATTTGTTATTTGTTCTTACCTTTTATGATTGTGTCGTCACACCACCTTAGGCCTAGTACTAACTTACGGCGAGAATGTACCTCTTCTGTGGGCAATCCACCCATTCAGGATTTAATCTGACCAATGGCGATTGGTTTACTTAATACATAGGTATTCCCCCTTAGGTCTTTAGTTCACCTGAGTAATTCATAATTCTTTCATGTTGTAATGGATAAACAAGTTACCTTAAGATCATGACTAATTGTAACAATATCAATAAGGTCTTAAAACAATAGTCTGATCGGACAAAAAGTAGATGACTTTGCGTTAACATTGGCTAGCCATTTGAAACAATTAATTCTAATTATATTCATTAAACTTGATGAAAATATGATGTAATTGGTAAACTGAGAATTAAAAATAATTTTTTCAAAGGTTGGTTTCATTCCAAGTCTTAGGTATCTCCATGCCTCCCATTGTTTTGAAACGGTAGGTCCCTTAGAGGTCATCTTTGATGACCCTAAATTGTCCTTTCAAGTTGGGTCCTAGCTTATCGTTTGACAACTTCCTCACACTGTCGAAGACTTTCCATAGAACGTAGTCCCGAACCTGAGATTTTTGAGGATGGACACCTTTGTCGAACTACCTTGTGAACTATTGTTGGTAGGTCGTTCCCTCCTCTCGTCATCCATATGAAATTCGGTCCTAATGATATCATTGTTCACATTTTCATTAGAGACATTTGTTCTTGTGGTGGGTAGACCAATATCTAGTGATATTATGGTCTCTATTCCATAATTTAAGGCAAAGGGTTTTTCCTCATTCGACCTCCTGGGAATTATTCAGTACACACATAGGAAGTGGGGGAGGTCGTTCACTTATGCACCGTTATCTCTTTCTAATATATTTTTTCCTTCCATCAAGGACTATTTTTTTGAAAGCCTCAGCCTTCACACTTCTTGAGGTTAAGTCACTGGACTCTAATAATGTCTATTGACATGGTTGTTGTAGAAGTTTTGGAAAGTGCATCTCTCAAATTACATTCCATTATTGGTGGTGAAGATTCCTGACAAAAGAAAATAGGATATAATATTCCTCCACCGAATCTAATCATGTTAACATCCCTTGTTATTTCCCAATTAAGTATCTCGATCCACATAGTGAAATATGTTTTGTGCTGACCAAGAGGTACTTTTGATTCCTAAGTTACGTGGGTAGCGGGCCTACGATATCCATAATCTAGTTAAGGACTTGAGGTCACTGACTGGATAGTGAAGCATTGGTGAGAATAACTGACACTTTTTCACTTTAAGTAGGAGATGATGACCCTTTTCATATAAGGCCACCAATAGCCTTCTTTATAACTCTAAATGTTAAAGATCTCCTACCGACGTGACTTCAGTAAATTTCCTCATGTAGATCATAAAAGACTTGGTCGATGTCGCTAAAATTCACATATTGCAAATATGACATGGTGAAAGATATCAAAGGATGTTTTCCTTAGGGGATAAGTAAAATCGATCAATTTTCACTATTATCATATGGGATTCTTTTTTATATAATGGAAGAACATCTTCTCATGATTATTGGGTCCATCTAGCTAGTATCCCTCTGGACGACGAGTACTTGATTGGCGTTATATTTCCTCTGGATGCTCGACTGAGCTAAATACTCTACCCCCATCAACCTTATTAGGTCATAGTGGACAACCAAAGCCAAAGTGACTAAGGTATCTACACGACCGTTATTCACTTTATGGAATTTATAGACTTAGACATGGTAAACTAACATACGTTCATCTTTGGAATTTTAGTCGCATGATATTTGATTATATACCAACCTTAAGTCAAAAAACATTGAGGTGAAGATAAATCTTTCCTCAATCTTATAATGAAAGCCTCATGCTTTGCTTCATTGTTCGATGCACCAAATCTAACTCATATTCCCTATTTAATAACAGTCTGATATGGGGTCACTAGTACTATTCCCTCACCCACCCCATTGGTATTAGATCCATACAAATAGAGAGTCCATTTTCCATCTTGATCAACATTTTTATAGTTGCTTTATCGTTAAGTTCCACCTCTTTCTTAGGTTGATGTCCGAAAAATTAAGCGATGAAATCCACAAAACTTGTTATTTTTTTATAATTCTTGGTTAATAGGTGATATTGATCCACCACAGTTCCACTGACCATATGGACATAGGTTTGGATATCTTAGGACTTCCTTTAATGGGAAAGAAGTTGTGACTATAATAGAGTGCACCTTAAAGTATTGTTTCAACTTGTGCGATGCAATCACCAGTGAATATGCCATATTTTTTAATGGGAGATAATGCATCTCAATGTCCAATAATGCCTTATTGATGTAATATATTAGGGCTTGATTCACTTCCTTCTCGCACGCAATATGGAGCTGACTGCATGGACAGACATTAAAAGAAAAAAATAAGTTGGATCTCCCAGATTTGGAACAATGAGTAGGGGAGGTTAATTTAGGTAGAGTTTGATATCGTCAAGTGACTTTGAACATTCATTGTCCCACATTTCATTCTTATGCTTTCATAATGGATGGATAAAAGGTTGAAATCTCTCAAAAGATTGGTAGATGAAGAGATTAAGTGCCGCGAGCATCCCAATCAACTTTTGGACATCTATGACAATATTGGGTGGTTCTTATTGCTTCGACCTAGTTGGAGTTTTCTTCACCCCTCTCTATATGACCAAGTAACCTAAGAATTTTTTGGACTGGACCCCAAAGGAACATTTATTCAATAGTATCGGAGGACTTCAAATGTCTTCACCAAATCTAAAATATGTTCGCCTTTTTGTTTACTTTTAACAAACATGTTGTGTCGAAAGATGTCTTCTTCTGGTCGGGCCCAAATAGAGGGATTTTGTGATATCCAAAATAAGCATATAAAAGATTATTTGTTCATGGATAGTTATGGTGTTGACCAAATAGTCGATCTTTGGTAGAGGGAGGCTATCATTGGGACATGATTTATTGAGATTAGTGAAGTATATGCAGACTCTCAACTTCCTGTTACTTTTTCTAACCATGACCGGGTTTGAGAGACATTAGAGAATTGACCAAGTAATCACACTCTGGTGGACATTCTTGGTTATTTTATTACCTTTAAAGGTTTTTCAAATTCATATTCCATTTCCTTTGCATTTTTTAGGCTTATTCACTGTGATAATTGTGTAATCGATGGGAATGTCGGGTCCATATGAAGCCGGTGGCACATTACTTTGGGTTTGATCCCAGGAATATCATACCCAAGTGAACACATCCTAATTATTCTTGAGGAAGGAACCCAGCTCTTCTTTTTTATGATCAATGAGCGAGCCACCAATTAAAAACTTCTTGTCTAGGTGAGAGACGTCAAACACAACTTCTGTAGTGGTTCCATGACTCTATCTGTGGGGGACACCATTGCGTCCTGTACTTTTATCTCCCATACTTAAGATATTTTATTTATGGGGTACCTTCCTCCATGTTTTCAACCTTCCCCTTCTTCTTTTCCTACTTAGGTCTAATAGCCGTGATAAAATATTGGTGAGTAGAATATTGATTCCCACGTATCTTTATTATTCCCTATTAGGTAATGAATTTAAGCTTATCAAGATAGGTGGATGGAACCAAATTCATCGCATGGACATATACTCTTCGTAGAATCACATTGTACGATGATTTAATGTCCATTACTAGGAATTTGATCAATTTTAGTATACTTTTAGTTCATATTGATAGAACATTTTTTTACTAGCATCATCATTCTTAGTGTAAAACCAACTAAAAGGATGGTTATTTATTTCAAGCCTTTATTTTTAAGTTAAAATTATTGAAAATATCGAGGTACATTACTTCCTAAGAACTTCCCTATTCCACTAGTAGCTTATCCACATCCCAGTTAGCAGTTATGGGTGTGATTACTAGTGCATTATGATGTGGAGTTCAACTACAATTAGGTATTCTTTGGTGAAAACAATATGATTAGTAATGTTAATATCCTCTGGTCAGTGACAATTGCCGATAATAGGTTTAGCTGGGTTAATCTAGAAAACTTCCACCACTGTAGTGATTTTTTTAACTCCATTATGAAGGTGTTTCCTTGGATCTCGTTTGGGCTTGAGGCCCTGTAAATAATAGCTAACTTGTGTCCCATATCCTCATTGCCTAATACATTGTTTATCTTTTAATTTCATTTAATGATACCTTTGCATCCTTCTTCTTTAAGTAGTTATCCAGGTGGACTTCTAGGCTGAATCCTTTAGGTGTTATTTGAGCACCTTATAATTATATGTCTTGTACGTATGCTCCTTGTGGTTGGAGCATCTCAGGGTCTTGTTTTTATTCAATGGGTCAGCTTTCATTCTCCTCGGCCACTTGAAATACTGTCAATCCTTGGTCATATTCAGGATCTTATATATTGGATCTTTGAAAATGGTGTTGATGTAGTAATAGGCCTTGTCGGGGTCCGATTTCTTGTCTTCGTTTGGTCCATAGTTTTGGTTCTTACTCCCTTTGGGAGCATTCTCCTTGTCTTCACTTTTGTCACCTTTGGTTGATTGTTATCATATTATGGGCTACCAATACATCTTCCACGTTAGCATATTTCTCAATTCAAGACACGATTTCATCTATAGTGGCGACTTAATTCTTGGTGAGGACTGGTGCAACATGGAACTATTTAAAAAGCCTATCTTGAATGAGGCTACTTTCATCTATTCGGAGTAGTCTTCCAACTTCTTATATGTTTTCAAATATCGCCGAACGTATTCACACAAGGTTTATTGGGTATTCTTCTTTAATATGAGGAGGGAGTCCATCATCTTTGGATGGGTGATTGTAGTGATAAACCTAGTCGTAAAAGCCTCCATGAAATGTTTAGAGTTGCAGATCGACTGATGTTGTAATTTCTCAAGCACCTTTTACACAATGTCCACCAGAGTGTCATGGTTTTATGGTTTTTACAAACATGATCAGTGGGATCAGTTATCCCATCATAAATCTTGACTCTTGGGGTGGTGACCTTATTTCGAGGATCAAAGTCCTCAATTGATCAGGTGAATGAAGACTTCATTTATCAGATAAGTGCCCTTCTGGATAACTCCTTAGTGGTCATGGATCCTCAATGGGAAGGATGGTCATCCATATCCCTTTGCATGAGGTTACCAAATCTTTCTTTTCATGACGATGGCTGTGGTGATTTCTCATTCCTAGTGACCCAATCTAGTAGGAAATACCTTGTTCACTCTACGAGCTCTTTCCTCGGTAACGAGTCTTACTCGCTTTAGGGATATGGACCTGGGAGAACTCATGATGCATGTGTCTATATCCATGGAGACATTGCTCCATATTCTCTAAGTAACAAGGCGGGCATTATCATCTGGTTAGTAATGCATGGCTGCCTCCTGTTCACGAAGGCATCGTTCATAAGAATCCATGAGATGCAATATTTGCTTAGATTATTGTGGATAATTACTCTCCATCGTTTGATTCTCGCATGGACGGTAATGAGAGCTAGGAGCATTGTGGCTCCTGTTGGGTTAGATCACATACCTGATTGTGGGAGCTTTGTGGTTGTTCTAGTTATTTTGGCGATTTC
Source organism: Sambucus nigra (assembly GCA_949130495.1). Taxonomy (NCBI): domain Eukaryota; kingdom Viridiplantae; phylum Streptophyta; class Magnoliopsida; order Dipsacales; family Adoxaceae; genus Sambucus; species Sambucus nigra. The sequence continues at coordinate 218,889,469 of OX422215.1, forward strand.
CGTGAGATGTAGAGTGCTCATTGTATGAATGAGACATGAGTATTCTTGCTTATTTGGTCGAGAAATTAAAATATTTTCCCACAGACGATTTCATTACTGGGGATATCCAACCCAATATTAAATCAAGCAGAAAATAAATCTTGCACAATCATATAAGAACAACATTTACGTGGTTCATCGATGTGCCTATGTCCACGAGAGGTTTCTCTTTTCTCTTAGTCTGGTATAATGATTACATCTCATTTTCCCTTAGGGAGAGGGTTACATTTATAGAGAAAATAAAGATAGATGAGTCGTGTAAGACTCAATAACCGAGATAGCTATCCCACCTTGATTAGTCATACTTATTGCTCCTTGATTCTAGTAGGTCGATTAACTCTAACAACGATTATCTTCTTGAATGAGATCTTAACCAAATCATAGGGCACATGACCCCAACCCATCGATACAGATTCTTACTATTTTCTTTTTCCTCCATTTTCCTCCCAAATAAGCCCAAAAACCCAATTATAAACATATGTTTATTATTTGGTCCAATTACTTATATTTAATCTAACAATATTATTTAAAAAAACCACATTAAATTAATTTGTTAAACATGTTTTTTTGGGAAAAATGTAAGAATATATTAATTTAAAAGTTAAAGAAAAAATATACAATAGAGTACAAAGCCACTAAAGGCCTAAAAACTCACTCAAAGAAAAATAAAAGGATGCTTAGAATGACCCATCCCACAAAACAAACCTTAGCAAGATTTCATAATTAGCCCTCCATGAGTAGGGTTCACGAAAAACCCTACTACCCACTTAATATATATAAGTTAAGACACTTCACTACCACACTCTCACTGTAACTAGATAAAAGTGTTTGAACCCACAAACTACTTTAGTAAACCTTACACTAGATCCCACATTCACTAGAAATCTCCCGAACTAAACAATAAACCAGTGAAGAAACGTTCAACATCTTGGCTACTACTACGAAACTATCCATAATAAATCATCCTCGATCCTCCATAAAAACTAAAATTGCAAACCAAGAGCCATCGAACCTAAGAAATTAAACATGGACCACCTTGAACTCCCACTTTGACACAACATTAGGTATATATTCATATTTTGACCTTTGATCTCCATTAACTCAAACAAACTTGCTAGGTCTATTACAAACTAAAAATTTGAGGCAGAACAGTACTAGATTTGAGGATAAAAAACACCTTATCATCTCAATTTTCTTTGCAGTTGTGACACCTTCTAAATTCTATTATTAAGTCGATCAAATATAAAACAACTAATACAAGAATCTATACGATTAAGTTCCATTCTAATCATGACGATTAATAAGTTTAAATGAAAAAATAAGTAACTGAACATAAGTAGGTGTAAACCCATCCACATCTGATACCATCGCTGATAGTTATAAAGTATAACACAAAAACATATTAATGTCTCAACATAATCCATCCCATTTAATTATAACTACTACATAAATCGAATTCAACGGAATATAATGAGTTGTAAAGAGAATGACTATGTAGGCTCAACACCTACATCCTAAATAAACAACAATGGATGAAAATGCTAATAAAGATATTATGGCTGAGGCAGAAACATCGGCCTAGGTCCTGAAAAGTTAAGTAAAAAATAATGTTAACAACAAGTTTACATGTAATAAGATTATAAATGAATTTGGGTAACAATATAACTATGCATATTCCTCTCATATCTTGGTTGATCTTATGTTTAACCTAACCCAAGCATGCTAAATATCACATGTGTCTAAACCCAAGCCCCAGTGAACCCATGAATAAGAATTATTATACACAATTGAATAAAACTAGTGTATCCATAATAATGCTACACTGAATATCTAAAGTGTATAAATAAATAAGGAATACCTTAATTATGACTAACATTCACATAAGTACGATCCCAATCACGTACATAATAAATGGGATACACTGAAGCCTGCACATAATGAAGGCTTATCCCTAATACCTTCAAGGATCACTCGTGTATACTAGGTAGAGTTATAGGTCGTCTGAAACACATAATCCTAAAACATTAACAAGGTGTAATAACTATGTCTTCACACCAATATATGGGGTGAAAAGACCAAGGTAAACCCCGTCTCTATCGCCGAGGTACTGGCGCAGTCGGCATTGTATGGGCCTCATAAAGGATATCCCTTCTAGTACATAACCCATGAGTACTTACACATGGTATCTATTGTGGATAAAACACAAGAATAATAATCCTAAGCATACAGAAGTTACTAAGTCTTAACCATATTACCTAACTTAATAAGTATCACTTAGTTAGGTATTTAACCCCAAACACTAAATTTGAAACCTCTAAGCAACAATATTCTCATACTACTATATACAAAAGTAATCTAAAGAAAATCCCAACCTCTTACTACGCCCCGAAACCCATTCAATCTAAACCTTAATCCATTTTCAAAACTTCCCCGAATCGTATTGATCCATCCCCATAATCGGAATGATCCGATGGGCATGTGTCCGAATCCTCTTCTCCAAAAACCTAATTTCTCTCTCCAAGCTCCATGGACTGTTTTCCACGCTTCATTACAACCCTAACCTAATACCAAACATCAAATCTACAATTGATTAAAGACTATAACCAATGTCTAACCTCTAAATATGATTTGTAACAAGATTTAAAAGGAAAATTTCTTAAATTAAATAAAGAACCCTAGTTTTATATAATCCGTCTAATTACATTCAGAATTGCATTGATTTTTTCAACTAACATTGGGATTTTGATGGATTATCAGTATATAATGTAGTCCTAACAATTTTATATAAATTCCAACTCGAATTCTTTAACAAATCAATCAATTACATATTGTGTAATTAACATAATTAAGTTAATTACGAATTTAATTAATTGAATATCAAAATCATATTATAATTAGATTAAATTTAGAATCCAGTGAATATAATTATTCTAACACAAAGGCAATCATAATTAAAATCTAAATAAAGTTGATTCAATCCAATTATGAAGAAAACAACCTAAGAATCTCCCAATTCCTCTTTTTCCTTGTGATATTCTCTTTGTCTAGCCTTGCGATGCCTCTCCAAATTGTAAATTGTGAAAAATTAGAACCCTAGTGACCCTCTAAGTCTCTTAACCCCTAAATTAGGCTTTGGCAATATATGGGCCACAACCTAGTGAGTCCAAATATACCTCCAATTTGACCAAAACATCACCCAAATCCTATACTAACCCAATAGGCCTAAAACCCATATTTTCAGGATAAAAATTAACATTTTACGCACCCCACCCAACCCGAAACATGAAATAAAATCAAGTACTAATATAACTCGTTAATTTTAATAATTTAGTCGATAAGAGTCCAAAAGTCAAATATTTAATTGTTTATTAACTTTGTGTGACACCTAAGAGACAACCTGACATCGAGGGGATAATCCAAACAAGGAAACCTTCGATTCTAAATCCTTGACAATTCTATAGTCTCCCATAATACACATTCACATTAAAATATTTAATTAACTTTCGTTGTGTATACGATTTCAAATATAAATTATATAACACGTGTAAACATTTAAGTAGTAACATCACATGTCATGACAAAAAATTATGGTAATTTCACAATTAAATTTACTGCATAAAAATAGGGTGTATTGCGTCCCTTCTTAATCAAGGAATTTTGTCCTCAAAATTTAGAATTTATCCCAGATTAGAATAACTTTGGATATCTCGTCTGCATGTCATCATATCTCTCCTAGATAGACTTAGCCTCACTTTGGTATCCCCATAAAATTCTAACTAATAGAAATGACCTTCGATCGCTTAGTTTTCCCTCTCCAGTAAATAATATTTTGTGTCCTGTAATCGTAGCTAGCATTCGATTATAAATCAATCCCATAGAGGTCAATGTGCTGATAGGAGTCTTATTCCTTTAGAAATTTCATCAATATGGACACGTGGAAGACATTATGTACCCAATGAAGATGATCGAGTAAAGCCAAATAGTATGCCACCGACCCCACCCTATCCACTTTCGTAACATGACCTACGCATCGGGGAGACCACCTTCCCTTCCATTCGAATCTTACCACTCCCTTCATTGGGTTGACCCTCAATAATACTTAATACCCCACCTAAAATCAATTTTACGCTCCCACTTATCAGCATAACTCCTTTTCGATCCTCTATTATCTTTATCTGTGCTCGGATGAGTGTCTCCTTCACAGAGGTGTCTTGAATAATTTATGGCCCAAACATCATATGCTCCCCAGACTCCACCCGGCAACTCAGAAGGGTCAGCCATAAAATGCCACGTAAAGTGATATCCCAATAGTCGGTTGGTGACTATTATTGTATAAAAACTACACAAGCGAAAAGTTTGTATCCCAAACCCTCTTGAGATACAACACGCAAGCCCAAAACATGTCCTCTAAACTATAGTTCACCCATTCAGTCTGACCATCGAATTGCGAGAGAAATATCTTGCTCATACGTTGTTGTATCCCTATCGTGTCCTGAAACCCTTTCATAAATGGGAAATAAAAGTATTATCCATGTCAATCACAATATTCAATGGTACCCTATGTAGTCAGACTATCTTTTCCACAAATAATCTGGCGTACTACTCTACGATGTAATATGTACGGACTATAAGGAAATGATCCACTTTTAGTAGCCTATTGAAAATGAACAAAATATAATCGTTCCCTCTCTGCAATCTCGATAACCCCACAATAGAGTTTGAGGAGATGCTCTCCTATTTCCATAGAGGAATCTCTAATGGATGCAGCTCCTCTATCAATCTATGGTGCTCTCCTTTTACTAGCTAGAAGGAAGCACACCTAGATATAAACTCATCCACATCTTTCTTCATCCCTGACCACCAATATTATTTCTTCATATCCTAATATATCTTATCATCTCTGGGATGTATCGTATACCGAAAACCACGTACCTCGTCCAAAACTACTCCCCTTAACTCAGGAACCTCTAGCACAACCAACCGTCCTTGAAATCTCAATCATCCACCCAAAATTATCAAGATGGAATGTACCCCTCCTAATACGAGTTCTCATATATTATCCTGATAAAAGGAGTCTGAATCCTAGGCCTGTATTACTTGTGTCACAGTGACTGGTGTAATGGTTATGACCCTCAAAAGGCGTATGATAAATCCATACCATGTATGGTAGGCCACTACGGTGCCCAAATATTTAGTAAATCCTCCTCATATTCTGCCCATAACACTGATAACGTAATAATTGGCCTATGAATCAAAGTGTCCACTACCAAATTCACTTTTGTCAAATGGTACTAGGATAAAAATTGGCAGTCCTTCACAAACTCTAGATATCTTTGTCTCATGTTCAACTCTCTATGTGTAATGAAAGTGCGTTTTACCCCCGATTTTAATTTTCTCAATTAAAATATTATTTCCTTTTATATATATTCAAGATGCGGAAGCGTAAAGATGTGTAAAATCATTTTCACTTAAACCAAGTTAATTCATTCAAGTCCTAGAATTTGCCTAAGTCATATTTTGCAATTTTATCAAAATTGGTCAAACCAATTTTAACAACTAAATTAAATGACTTGAATTAATTAACTACACATTACCCAAATTAAACACGTAGAGATTAAATTAATCCAATTTTTATCTTTTTACCTAAGCATGTGTTCTAGGTGATTTTGCAAAAGATAAAATAAACAATTAATCCACTACGCCGCGTTGTACGAGGAAAAACCCACAACGGGAAACAACCTCGGACGGCCCTAGCCTCAAATCCACTAAGTATGAAATTTACAAATACAAGACAGAAAGGCTTACAACACACGACTCGATCCCTCTCAAGCCCTGATGCTTCTTCTTGTAGATACCTCTTCCGAGCGGATAACCACGGAGCTCCACCGCGGTCTCGGAGTCCACCGATCGGACTTTGTATGGTCACCGTCACCCGAACAAGGAGACTTTCTCCAAGTGGGTATTGCCGCAACAAACATCTTCTTCTTCCTTTGATGGATGTAGAAGTAAACCCAAAACTTCTCTTTGAACGGAAGAGATGAACCCGGTGCCAAAACTCCAAGCAAGATGTATATATATTGAAACTTGGATAAACAAACAATTGGGTATAAACTAGAGTGGTGTATATTTTTCTCTATGTAAAAATCTCACTCAAAACATGAACATTTTCCTTAAACAATTTATCTCTCAAACTCTCTCTAAGAGATGAAATAGAATGGAAAAGTTAAGTTAAAAAATGTTATTCCCGCACATAATAAAGTCTGAGAAAATTTGGTTAAGAAACAAGTGGGGAAGTGGGAGAAAATTGCTTAAAAACTGCCAAAAACTGTTCCCGCCTGACATCTCGTTCGAACGACATTTCGTTCGAACGAAATCTCGTTCGAACGAGTCTTCTAACGAAGTTCCAGTATGACCTCGTTAGAAACCCGTTGGAAATCTCGTTAGAATGACAATCTCGTTCGAACGATATTTCGAACGAAGTTCCATTATGCCATAATGGGAAGTCATTGGCACTCTCGTTCGAACGACATCTGATTCGAACGACAATCTCGTTCAAACGACATATCGAACGAACTTCCAGAAAGTTTGGAATATTCGATTTTAGCCCAAAAAACTTTATAAACTTATTTTAAAGTTTTAATTAATTCTTTCTTAAAATAAAACACAGTTTTAATTAAACCTACCACCCAATTAAACTTGTTCCAAGCTCTTATATATATAATATTGCATTCATACCTTGGGAGCATGGAACCATAGTTAATGACGTAGAAACAAGGCACGCAAACCGGCATATTGATGAAGCGTTATACTCTTTGCCGCTACGTTTTCAACAAACTCTTCATAGGCTTGGGAATATTACAATTAAATACAATCCTATGAATAAATGTTTTTGTCCTGAATTGAGCCAAAACAATATATGGACTCAATTGGAAATTTGTGTCCTTACAAATCTCCCCCTTTGGCTATTCCGGGACAAAAACTATACAAAAAATCCTAAAGGGCCGTCAAGCTCTACTAGGCTAATAAAAAGTCCCACCCAAAATAAAAATACAATGCTTGAATCAAACAACCTAAGGATCAATATTTTTGCCGATGTTGAATGTTGCCATTTTGAAGTATTCCTGCACACTTAAGCAAACTATCAAACGCATAAGGAATACCAAAATATTAAATGCAATTAAATAATTAAATATCAAAATATCAAAATTTTAATTCTACCCTTTATCAAACAAATGACCTACTTAGAAAGACGTCTCCCCCTAAGATATTAATTCCCCCAAACTAAGATATGATAATAATAGGATTAGATACCATTTCCCCCTATCATTCTCCCCCTTTTTGTTCAAGAATAGACAAAGGCTTAAAGAATCAAACATATTTATTAAACACACAATAATAGTGATGAGAACGTGCAAGCATATGGGCAAAAAAAATTCAACTAATCCAACAACTAACAACTTAGACCAACTAGATAGCAATAAAATGATACCAATATGATATATAAATTATTGAGCATATGATAACAACACAGAATCCAATAAGATGGATACCAAGTATGAATTAAAGCATATATGGAGTAGAAATCAAAATAAAGACTAGATAAAAATATCAAATATATGTATACATAATATATATCAAAGAGACTCAAGTACACATATATAGATATAAACACACAAATGACACACAAAAAATATAATAGGAGTCGTTCACACTCGTATGGCAAAAATGTGTCATATGGAAATGGAAGTGTTGGGGTGTGAACTAGTAACGATTAAATTTATACCCAATCACTGAAAACATGTTCACGGAGTTCTCAATTGATTGCAAACTTCATCACATTTGAATATAACCTCATGTGACAATATAAATTGAACTCAATGAACAAACATACACAATGCATACAAGCCTAGCATATTGATGATTCTACAAACCAATAGAGTCATGACATGAAATACGCAACTAGGATAAATGGACATTGTGCAAACCGTTGATATGCCATCCAATCTCCCTCAATAAGCATTTATATTGACTTTGAATGAGTATATCAATCAAACATAGGCATTGGCAATTATTTTTTGTTTTTAATGCCATATTTTCTGTTTTTAGGACTTTGGAACACGTATTTCTTTAGGTCCATTTAAAACGGTGGCTTACAATCGCAAAGGATCACTAAGTTCTTTCGGAGCCCTTCCCCGTGCACATTTTATTTATCATGATTTCATTTTTCACACAAATCTCACGTGCAACGGATTTTGACATGCACTAGTCCTCCTAAGTCACAATTATGTAGATGAAAAGATTGGAAGGAGAACATCTCACATAGCTAAAATATACATATGAAGTTAAAATTTCAAAAGAGCTCGTGCATGTGTGAATAGAGGCATATAAAAGTAGAATCCATTAGATCAATACAAAATCCAACTACTCCATAAACAATATGGTAAAGAACATTTTAAGTATTGACAATCTAAACCAAAAGTTCTAGCCACATGAGAGCGTTAAAGGAGGGATTCAAACACAAGTTTATGCCACTTAAAGTGTGTCAAACCAAAATACACACAAAATAAAATCTTTTTGAGTTTTTTGACATTTTTAACCAAAAAATAAGAATATATACTCAAAAGGATAAACAAAAAATCATTTGTATTTTTCATTAAGCTTAAATGAAACAAATAAAAAACACAAATGTGAAGCAAAAATCTTATTGTATTTTCATTTAATCCAAATAAGTTGAAGAAGTAAAATACAAAAGATAAACAAAAATCATATTTCTAGCATGAGATATGTGATTAAGCAATGACCAAAAAATGATTAAACAAGCATACATTTAGCATGTGAATATAGCATGAAGTACAAAAGCTAAAGTATGCAAACACTAACACATTCATCCTTTAGATTTATCAAGGGAGGAAACATGTGAAAGTACATGAGAATCAAAAACCCTATTTTGCAAGGCAACCAAGTCGGATTTCCTAACCCAAATTAATGAAGAATGACTATCTCGAGGTGTAGGAATTTTAAATACATTGGTTGTTTTACGTTGGGATTTTCTAGGAATTCGTTTAAGAACAAAACAAAATTTCCTAAGATGACCTTTTCGACCACAATGTGTACAAGTGAAGACATGTCGAAAAGATTTAGTTACGGAGTGATCTCTAAAAGATTTCCTAGTAGATTCTCCAAAAACCTTGGTTTTGGCTTTATGAGTAGATTCATTACAAGTATTGAAGCCTAAACCACACATATCATTTTTAATTTGGACCGTTCCTAAGATTTTATCTAGTTTTTCCGAACGACACTCCAAATCAAATTTGACATTACTAAAGTCTTTTGATTTATTTTTCAATTCTAAAATGTTAGACTCTAATAACACATTTCGCTCTTCAAAAGCAAGAAGCTCCTTTTTCAAGGATTCCATTAAACCTATAAGGCTATCTCTCTTGCCTTCTATATATTCAAGCTTCTCTAGAAGAGATTTCTCTCGTGTCCTAAGGTCTTCTACCAACATACTATCATCAATGACCTTGACACGCTCTTTTAAACAAGCTTTTAACTTCAAATTAGCCCTTTTTAATTTAATAGATTCTTTATAAAGTTCTTGAAATGCATTTTGAAGTTCACTCACATTAACCTCTTCTTCATTTTCACTCTCTCTTTCTTCTCCACTCTCACTATCATCAAAAATAAGAGAATCATAAACTATGACCTTGGAAGTGTCATGTGTTAACGTTTCATTAATCGATGAGTTCTCACTATCACTCACATGACTAGCCATAAAAGCCACAAAATTAGGCTTAGTGGGGGAATCGGGTCCCTCTTCCTTATCACTATCACTAAGGGTCGCATTATATGCAATGGGTCGTTTACCCTCTTCTCTTAGTTTAGTGGGGCACTTAGAAGCCCTATGGCCATAACCCTCACAACCAATACACCTATTAGACTCGTCCCTATTTAGTTGTTCATTAATAGGTTTAGGGATCTTCTCAACTTTGTCATGCTTAGAAGTTTCAAATTTCTTAAAATCATTTTTAAATTTATCTTTGTTAAATTTAAGAAATTTTCTAAATTTTCGAGCAAACAAAGCCATGTCTTCCGAGTCACTATCACTCTCACTCTCTACTACTTGTTTGACCTCTTTTCGGGCTTTTAAAGCAACACCCTTTTCAATTTTCTTTTCAGTTTTAGAGGGAAACATATCTAGTTCATAGGTTTGTAAATCACCTACAAGCTCTTCTAATTTCGTAGTGGCTAAAGTTGGTAAAGAATTTAAAACGGCCACTTTTGGAATAAATCTATCGGGTAGGGACCTTAAAATTTTCTTTACGACACGATTGTTAGGTATTTTATCTCCCAAATTAAACGATGAATTGACAATATTGGAAAGTCTAGCATAAAATTCATCAAAATTTTCATTATCGTTCATTTTGATAGTTTCAAATTGAGTGGTGAGGTTTTGGAGTTTCGAATCTTTAACGACACTAGTTCCTTCATGAGTTAGTTGTAAAATATCCCAAGCTTCTTTAGCGGTTTCACACGTCATAATACGTCAGAATTCATCCGGTGTGACAGCGCTAAACAAGGCATTCAAACCAAAGGAATTAAAATTAGAAAGTTTAAACTCATTCTCATTCCATCTATCAGCCGGTTTGGGAACACGTTCATTTTCAACTAAGTGAGTTGGTGGGGACCACCCGTTAACAACAGACATCCAAACTCTCTCGTCGATAGATTTTAGTATCGATTTCATTCGCGCTTTCCAATACGCGTAGTTAGAACCATCGAAAATAGGAAATTTAGAAAATGGGGAAAATTCCATTTGAGCCAAAAATATTTAAAGGATGTTAACGAAATAATTTATCTCTTTGGCTCTGATACCAATCTGAAAGTGCATTTTACCCCCGATTTTAATTTTCTCAATTAAAATATTATTTCCCTTTATATATATTCAAGATGCGAAAGCGTAAAGATGTGTAAAATCATTTTCACTTAAACCAAGTTAATTCATTCAAGTCCTAGAATTTGCCTAAGTCATATTTTGCAATTTTATCAAATTAGGCCAAACCAATTTCAACAATTAAATTAAATGACTTGAATTAATGAACTACACATTACCCAAATTAAACACGTAGAGATTAAATTAAACCAATTTTTATCTTCTTACCTAATCATGTGTTCTAGGTGATTTTGCAAAAGATAAAATAAAAAATTAATCCACTACGCCGCGATGTACGAGGAAAAACCCACAACGGGAAACAACCTCGGACGGCCCTAGCCTCAAATCCACTAAGTACGAAAGTTACAAATACAAGATAGAAAGGCTTAAAACACACGACTTGATCCCTCTCAAGCCCCGATGCTTCTTCTTGTAGATACCTCTTCCGAGCGGATAACCACGGAGCTCCACCGCGGTCTCGGAGTCCACCGATCGAACTTTGTATGGTCACCGTCACCTGAACAAGGAGCCTTTCTCTAAGTGGGTAATGCTGGAATAAACAAGTTCTTCTTTCTTTGATGGATGTAGAAGCAAACCCAAAACTTCTCTTTGAACGGAAGAGATGAACCCGGTCCCAAAACTCCAAACAAGATGTATATATATTGAAACTTGGATAAACAAACAATTGGGTATAAACTAGAGTGGTGTATATTTTTCTCTATGTAAAAATCTCACTCAAAGTTGGAAAATGTTATTCCCGCACATAATAAAGTCTGAGAAAAGTTGGTTAAGAAACAAGTGGGGAAGTGGGAAAAAACTGCTTAAAAACTGCCAAAAACTGTTTCCACCTGACATCTCGTTCGAACAACATTTCATTCAAACGAAATCTCGTTCGAACAAGTCTTCTAACGAAGTTCCAGTATGACCTCGTTAGAAAATCGTTGGAAATCTAATTAGAACGATAATCTCGTTCGAACGACATTTCGAACGACCTTTCGAACGAAGTTCTAGTATGCCATAATGGGAAGTCGTTGGCACTCTCGTTCGAACGACATCTGGTTCAAACGACAATCTCGTTCGAACGACATATCGAACGAACTTTCAGAAAGTTTGGAAAATTCAATTTTAGCCCAGAAAACTTTATAAACTTATTTTAAAGTTTTAATTAATTCTTTCTGAAAATAAAATACAGTTTTAATTAAACCTAACACCAAATTAAACTTGTTCCAAGCTCCTATATATATAAAATTGCAGTCATACCTTGGGAGCATGGAACCATAGTTGATGACGTAGAAACGAGGCACGCAAACCGGCATATTGATGAAGCTTTATACTCTTTGCCGCTACGTTTTCAACAAACACTTCATAGGCTTGAGAATATTACAATTAAATACAATCCTATGAATAAATGTTTTTGTCCGGAATTGAGCCAAAACAATATATGGACTCAATTAGAAATTGGTGTCCTTACATGTAAACATGTACTAAAGACTCTTGTGATCGAAAAATATTGTGAGCCTCTCATCTAACAAATAGTGTCTCTAGATACAAAGGGAAAATGCGATCGCTACCAATTACAAATTGTGAGTCGAATAGTTTTCGTCATGTGATTTAATCTTACGATAAGCGTAATCTATGAGACTCTCCTCATGCATTAGAAATCCTCCTAAACCCTAAAGATATTCATTAGTAAAAAATATTTACTCGCCACTACCCTGAAGTAAAGTAAGAACATGTGTGGTTATGAGTTTCTCCTTGAGTTCTTCAAATTCTCGCTAGTAATCAATAGTCTATACAAACGGTAATCCTTTGTGTATAAGGTGAGTTTTTGGTCTGACAATCTTTGATAACCCCTAAATGAACCTACAGTAAGTACCTATCGGACCTAAAAAACTCCTAACCTTTGTATTCATTGTGCGATTGTCCCAGTCCATAATAATGGACACCTTGCTAGGATAAAATCTCGACCTCAGATACAGCATGCCCCCAAAACTCCACCTCTTAGAGACAAAAACCACACTTAAAGAATTTGGCGTAAAACTTGTTATCTCTAAGCGTCTATAAAACCATTCTTAAATGTTGCGCATGATACTCATATAAATGTGAATATACTTCAATATCATCAATAAACATGATGACGAACTGGTCCAAGTATGGAAGAAGCATCTAGTTCATCAGTTAAATGAAAAATGTTAGCGCGTTGGTCATCCCAAATGCCATGACTTGACGATACGTAGTGCGTAAGAAAATTCGTCTTCAAAATGTCCTCATCTCGAATCCATAACTGGTGATACCCTGAGCACAAGTCAATTTTGAAAAAAAATCACAAAATGAACAATCTATGTGAGTTGCATGCAAACAAATGTTTATAATCGGACACAATTAACCATGAGAAAAATTGTATGATGCATGAAACTTGATGAATAATCCACCAAACTATTCAAAGCATCCATCCGAAATACACAAACAACACACAACTCACATAACATGTACTAAATGTTAAATACCCCTCTTTCATTGATTTTATGTCTACTTTGACATCTTCTTATGTGATGTAAAACCATACAACAAAAAGGAAACAAAAAAGGACAAAATATTTTATTATATCATGGTTGATTAGATCTTCCAAAGTTGATTTCATCCAATTTATCCTCTTTCTTTTAGTGCCATAAAATCATTCTTTGGGAAATTTGGATTTCAGGAATTCAGAGTGTTTTTTAAGGTATCATTATGGATAGAAGGAAGATTATTTCCAATGTATTTAAATTCCATTATGTTTTTTCCTCAAATAAATTTTTTAACTCCAAATCTAAGTCATTTGAAGATGTTAAACCACTTTTTAGCATTAAATTTGAGCCCAATCCTTCTTCTTTCATCATGATTAAATCGTTAAAGCGAATAGACTTCCAGTTCAAGCTTAACACTGATGGGTCTTCTAAAAGGAATCCATGTGTCGCTGGTTCAGGAGGTATTATTAGAGATCAGTTTGGTAGATTTGTTAAAGCCTTTTCTTCTTTTGAAGGGTCCATGTCTAACACTAGGGATGTATGTATTGCTATTCTCAATGGTCTCAAAATTTTTAAGGATCTCAACATTCTAACCTTGCAGGTGGAATCAGACTCCCAAACCATAATCAATATTCTAAAGGGTATCATCCCAAAGCCACCTTGGACTCTGTTAGACATTTTTAAAGAAATCAAGGAATTAGATTTGAACACTTCTTACTCTCACTGTTAGAGAAAGGACAATAGAGTTGTAGTCTGCTTAACCAATCATGGCATTGACAATAACAATTCAATATCTTATCTTATATTATAGATCTTCCAAAATCTGCTAGAGGATGCTACATGATGGAATAACAAGGCATTCCATGAATTAGGAATTTGAATTATTTTGTTCATTATCTTATTTTTATAAATTTTAATCTTTAATTCTCTATAAAACCTCCTAGGTAGGGATGTTCTACCTTATTATCAATAAAGTTGGGGGTTTTCCTCCCCCCCCCCCCCAAAAAAAAGGATTTGGTTATTCTACAATGAAATCCACTTCCCCCTTCTATCTTCCCTATTAGCGTAGATTTAATGAAGTTTGTAATTATTTCTTCCCCCATCCTCAATCTGGTCTGTAATAAATTCCCTAACCCCTAATATTTCCTATTGAATTGCTTATTTGTTCCTCTACTACTTAGGTAAGAATTCCCCCTAATCCTCCATATTTAAAATAATTCATAGTTAAACTGATTTCCAGGAAATGGACCCCAGTTACCTGCTGCTAATTGAATATTTTGTTAAATTTGTCTAAAAACAGGCTTCGATCATTCACAATAATTTAAAAAAAAACTATTTCTTTCTCTCTAAATGAAATATATGCACGTGGTAATTTCAGTAAATTTAATAATTATATGAAGAGATTTAACTGAACTCCCTTATTTTATTTCATCCATTTCTCGATTAAAGACCCAAATTTTGATTAAAAATACCATAATCATACGACACATTTCCCCAATGTTGAGGTGAGTATTCACACTGGAAAAATAAGTTATTTATGTCTTCTCTTATTTTATCAAAAAGCACACCCTTGCCATCATCAATAATCCACCACTCGAAGATTTTATCGTTTGTTATAATTTTGCGACAACACATTAACCAAGTAATGAAAAAACATTAGGAGATACTTTTTACTACTACAATCTATAGAGAACCAACTAGACTTGTATTTATTCTCCCTTATGTAATTATAATACAATCTTCACTATCAGAATGGGAAACTATTAGATTATTATTTGTACCAAATAGGTACCTAGTAATTTGTCTCAGTTGCATCATAAATATTTCTATCCACAAATTGCTCCTAGAGTAGCCCCATCTCATAACAATTGTCCAATCCCATTTTTTTCTTCCCATCTACAATATTGTATTTAATCATTTTCTTAGCAACGTCTCTTAAGCCCAGTAATTTCCTCCATGTCCAATAGTTGTTTTGACTCACTTTTAAAGTCCATATGCACCTCCTTTAAATAATATAAGTATGAATACACCTAATCCATAAAGAGTTATTTTTCCTAGATACATCCCGTAAATGCTTCAACATACAATCTTTGTTCAACATTACCAAAATTTTAATCCATAAACCTCTTTCCTCCAATTAATAACAAATATCCCCCAGACTACTTTAGCTCCTTTTTTTCTTGAGATCAACCCCACTATAAAGAAAATACCTCAATATCCCATCAATATCCTTAACAATACTTTTAGGTAGAATAAAAAGTTTAATCTAGTAAATCTAGATTCTCTTTAAAATTAAAATAATAACACGGAGTCTGCTTGCATAGGTGAGCCACTAGATATTCCACGATTTGATCTTTAGAAAAATCCTCTCAACTAAATTTTTACAATCATTTGCAAATTTGTTAAACATTTTATTAGTTTATTAGCACATAATTAATATTTGTAGTACAAAAATAATTAATTTGATTAATTAAAAAATATGCATAGCTTATTAATATGATTAGTTAACAACCACGAACACATGACATTACAATGTTACCACTAACTTACTTATTTTAATTATCTCATTAAATTAACATATCAAGACAAATTTTCTATTGAATTTTATTTAGTTAAATATTTTACTCAAACAGTTTAATTATTAAAAAGTCTAGGCTATTAGAGTTGTTGTGGCAGTATTTTGGTGGTGACGATGATAAAGCAGTGGTAATGGTGGTAGTATTGTGGTTGTATGTAATAACCCCCAATTTTCACATATTGGTTGGTCAATCTAATACGCTAACTAAATATGAAATAAAATAATATCTCAACATCTAATATAATAAACTGAAATAGTCTCAATTCCCAAACAAATTAACTGAAATAAAATACCATGACTCAAGGTCGATACAATCTCTGAAATAAAAAAAGTAATTGAATTACTCAAAAGAAATAGCAACCTATGCTAAGAATCAACTAAACGATTGGAAGGAAGTGGAACTGCATGTCAGAATCTCGTCACCCCTGCGAATCCTGGATAAGAATGCTTTAAAAATAATAGTTTTATATGATTTGAGTCATCACCCTAAAATTTCTAGAAATATATTCAATATCAACATAAATAATCTTGTGACTCATTTACACTAGGCATGCCATCCCATCGGCACTCACATGCAATGAATACCTCACCCCTCGCCGTAAGTGAACTACTAACATATGTGTCAACCCATGACATAAGTTATACTAAAAATATCTATCATTAAGATAATAAATGAATACAAACTAATGGTATACAATCGAGATGCAGCTAACTATACTCTAAGGAATATGACACCAAATATTATCCCATAATGACACCCGTAAAGTAAGATGCACTCGATCTCGTATATCAACATATAAATGTGACATTGGGTTCATTTAGTTAAAGGTCCATCGATGGACAAATATATCTCTTTCAGTAATATTATTATCATCGCATGAAGGCAACTACCTTCGGGGACCTTTTCGTGATTCTATTGGAAATTTTGTAGGAGTCCCTCACCTAATGAACTTAAACAAACACACAAATAAACAACAAGGATATCACTACACGCTAACACCATCAGCTGATCCTATACCCCAAACCACTTGATGTATCGAGTCTATCCGTGTTCTCTTATCCGAAAGTGATTAGGATATTGAATGTATAATCAAATATAATGACCTTCTCAATGACCTATGCTAGTATACAGGTGTGCGGTATATGGTCATAACCTTTAAGGATAGCCTTAGCAATATATTCCCAACGAGTAAAGGTATGTTCACACAAGAAATTAATACATACATACATATATATATATATCAAACAATATATGTATACAACTATAAGATGTCGCTTCACTCACACGCATACCCAAAATCATCTCAGTCCCCAATACCTGATTCTACAAACAAAATTAAGGTTTATAATTATCAATCCTAACTCGAAGCCTTTCCTCAACTTCTAGTTTAATAATTACAATAAACTATGTCATAAGTTCAAAACAACTACTCAAAATACAATTATACCCATAAGAAACTAAAACCATCATTAACTTCCCTAATCGATGCTATCATCCTGGTCTTGTTTGAATGAGACATAGACGTCATTCAAACATGATACTACTTCTCATTTGAATGAGACACCAATCTCGTTCGAATGAGATAGGCGCAGATCGACACCTTTTTCCTTAAAATTTAAGTTCTTCCCCAAACTCCATTATTGATCACAAATCTTCTAACCAACAGTTCCTTAATTCACTAAAATCAAATCTAGTTACAAATTCATGATCCCAAGAGGTTATCCCAATAGGTTCTACATTTATTATAGCCTAAAATACATCAATTAAAGGTTTAAATCATCAAAATTCTCAAATTAAACGTAGTTCATCTTATTCATTGAATGGAGTCTAATATACATACAATTTTAGATCCAAATATTAAATTAGAATGGGGATTCAACTTCTGTATGAACCTAAATCCAAAAAATGAGGTCTAATCACAATTCCATAACCGAAAATGATTCAATTTAAGGTTTCACTCTAAAAAGATTAAGTCTTTAAAGTAAGAATTAATCCATCACTATTCCTAATTAATTAATCAACATAACATGATTAGGATATTAGATCACAATTCGAAACATGCGTTCCAAATCTCAGATTTGATACATAATATGAAATATAAACAAGTTACAAATTAGTCATGATAATGAAAGAAATTTCTTACCCGACTATATGAACGGTGAATTTCTACGCAATAATCCTTGTTCCTTCCTTTTCCAAAATCTCCATAAGCTCTCCCAAAGATCTAAGGTTGCCAGGGTTTACATCTTTGATGTAAAGTATGTGATTAATGAAGTCTAACTTTCCTAATTAATCCTTAAATTCACACGTCAATATTAGTATTATTTTTGGAGTTCTAGATGAGCCCAAAATACTATCCATAATAGTCCAAAACATATAGCCTAATGGTATACCTACCTTTGGGCCCAATTTAAAAGGATAAAAACAATTACCTAGGCTCTCGTATAAATCTAGAATTCACTCCAAATGATAGTACCTCATAACAAGGTAATGCCTCATGATGTAAAATAAAGCACATACATTTTTATTTTATGCTTAATCGCATAAAATCATAACTTAATTAGTTAGATCTGATGAGAGGGATTTGTAAATGACAAGGAGCATGCGACTATTAGCTAAAACTAAACATATAGGAAGGGACAATTGACGTACAAGCACTGATCTCAGATCACTCACATAGCCGGAAGCTCCTAATCCAGGGATGGACGAACATTCTGTCTTGACTAAGCCACTAAATTATGGACTTTGCGGATTTCATAAAAAAATCTTCAACAACCAAAGATTAAGCACTCTTAAGCTCAAGATCCTTAAAAACTAGCTAAAGGTTTATATTTGGAAGCTCCTGTGCGTTTGAACCTTAGAAGACTTAATCAAAGTATGAGTTCCTAATGGATAGAAAAAGCCCTATTGTTGCGGGAAAGTATATCGAGAGATCCGAACACTTGTCACATCTAGATTCAAATATATCAAACTGTATGCTAAAAGTAAGGGAGAAGGATATAACATGATGTGTATATAAAATCTCGCATAGTGGTGATAAAGTCAGGTTAATAACTTTGTAACTCTGTACTCATGCACATCCCCCATTTTTATAAAGAAAGACTCCTCCGCCTTTTCACCTGTAGACGTAGGGCAAGTTGGTCGAACCACTTAGATACATTATCTATCTATCTCTCACATCATTCTATTTTATTTGACACTATAAATTTATTATGTTGTAAAAGAAATCCATTTTTTGTACCAACAGAATTGGCGTCATCTATGGGAACGACTGTTGATACCAAATTTAGTCTGCTGGCATGGCTCAATCGAGTGAAGACACTTGGCAATCTACGTGGCAACAACAAGCACTACCGAGGAACTCAGACGCTCCGAGGAACCATACTACAACGAGGAACACTGCTTCCCTGAGTAACTCAGACGCTCTGACCTACAAGAGCTCTCCGAGGAACTTTTGAGTACCGAGGAACTTTGAGCACCGAGGAACCTTAGGCGGTCCGAGCTGCACCTCGAACAAAGCATTAATAGCAGAAAAACCAACAGTCTGACTGTTCATTAAATGCTTATCATTCAGATGTATACGCTTAAGGGGCATTTAATATATTACCCTTTCACATGTACAGCATTGAATGTATTACCCTTTCACATTACAGCCTAAGGGCTATAAATACATTGTACAATCCTCATTGTAAGGGGATCGGAATTTCTTGATTGAACTTGTAATTGAGAATTCCCAAACAGTCATCAATAGCAGAAACAGTGGACGTAGGCCATTCTTATAAGGCTGAACCACTTTAAAACTTCTTTGTCTCATTTATTTTATCTGTGATTAAATAATTAGATACAATCTAATTTTTTACATCAACAGATTGGCGTCGTCTGTGGGAAACGACTGGTAATATCGTTTTTCATCAAAAAAAATCCATCACAAATGGCTGATATTCCAGAATCTAGCAATCGAAACGCTGGAAGCCCTCAAAATCCATCTTCTCTGCCAAATATTCCAGATCTGGCTGGAATAATGACAAATCTGGCTCAGGGCGAGACCGTCATGCAAGAAACTATGCGACAACTCATACAACCCCTCCATGGCGGTGCACCAACCCATTCGGGACCGCGAAGCATTCAAAGAAATACCCGTGCACCTTTTTTGCGTACTAGGCGTACGGATTCATATCGTAATGAGGAGTTTGAAGATTTTTTTATCAACCTGGATGAACTTCGTCAGTGCGAGCCACATATACTGAACAACGTGTCACTCTCTCTCCAGAAAGGACTATTGCGCTAGAGAGGTTAAGCAGGGTATCATCTTTCAATCGATTAGGACCTAGAAGGAGTATAAGTCCTCCTAAAGTCGCATCGAGAAGTTTTCGACGACCATCAGATTTAAGGGAAGGATCTGCCCAGTTGCGACCAGCTACTCGTCAAGATAGATCCCAGGAAGCCACTTCAATGCGATAAATTGCTCGAACTAACAGGCCCGAGGAAGTAAATGATGCATGGAAAGGTTCTATTCAGAGGCTTGAGGATAGATTAGGGGAAATGGATAAAGCCAAGAACCCTCTACAACGAACTTTTTTTCGAGGAACACCTTTTATCCAGGCCATTGTAGATTTTCCAACACCATCAAAGTTTAAAGCACCTGTTGTGACCCCCAAATATGATGGAAAGACTGGCCCTGTCCTTTATATAGAACAATACCAAGCTGCAGCCGACATCTATGCTGTTCCAGATGAGATGCGATGCAGAGCATTCTCGAGAACTCTTACCAGATCTGCTCAAATGTGGTATAATAATCTTCCTCGGGGTAAGATCTCAACTTTTCTTCAACCGGCCGAGTTATTCATTGGGAATTTCTATTTTGGGGCAAAGCCAGTTAAACAAGTAGCGCATTTGTTAAGTGTTAGACAAAAGGCTGGTGAGAGTACCAGAGATTATATAACTCGTTTTAATAACGAGAAGATCGAAGTCATTGATTATGAAGAAAAGGCAGCGATTACCGCTTTGATGAGTGGACTACTGCCCAACAAGTTGTACTACACTTTGGCCAAAGATCCACCTAGAACCATGCCAGATTTGATGGGAAAAGCAGCCAAGATTATGAATTCCGAGGAGGCTATCGCTGCGAAGAAGAATATGGATGCCAAAGAAACCAAGGTGGAAGGTGATAAAGCTAAAAAGAAAGAGCATAAGAATAATGGTAATGACAAACATTCAAGAACTAGGTCGGTATGGGACGCAATGAAGAAATTCGATAATTATACTCCTTTGAAGAAGGATATCAACCATGTTCTAGAAGAAATCAAGAACAACGAGGAATTAAACTGGACAGATAAAATGAAGGCAGACCCTGATCGGAGGAATAAAGCAAAGTATTGCGAGTTTTATAAAGATCATGACCATATGACCAAAAATTGCATAGCTCTTCAGAATGAGATTGAAACACTCATCAGACAAGGAAAACTGGCAAAGTATGTTGATCGTGGAAGCGAAAGAAGGAACAATGACCGAACAAGATAGAGGTATAGATCTCCTCGTCGAGCAGAGGAGAACAAGAAAAGAAACCATGAAGTTGATCCAGAAGACGACCCCGATCTTCCCAAGAGACCAAGGCAGCCAGAATGAGAGGTATTTTCAATACGCTTTGGGTCATTTAATTGTAATGTTATTACAGGTGGAGATGCAGGAGGAGGAGACCTTACTGCAGAGAGAAAAGATTACCTCTGTGAGGCTCAAGCTTGCTCATACTTTCAACGAATAAATCTAGCTGAGGAGGATCGCCCGAGAAAGGTGAACAAAGAGAAATTGGTCATCGGTTTCTCAAAGAACGACCTCGCAGGAGTTTTGAATCCTCATGATGACCCATTGGTGATCAAAATGAGGATGAAAGAGGTAATGATCTCAAGAATACTGGTAGACAATGGTATCTCGGCAGACGTCATGTTCTACTCGTGTTTTTATAGTTTAAATCTAAAGTTATCTCAACTGGAGCCTTATCATAGACCCCTCCTCGGTTTTGCTGGCGAGAAAGTATTTCCACATGGAACGATCAAGTTTGATATATTCATTGGTACGTGGCCTTCTTGTCAGACAGAAAGAATATGCTTTTTCATGATGGATAAGAATGTTCAATCATCATACAATATCATCATGGGAAGAGTAGGATTGAAGAAATTCGAGGCTGTACCATCTACAGTGCATCAGTGCCTAAAATTTCCAACAAATTTTGGAGTAGGAGTTATGAAAGGTGACCAGAAAGTAGCTCAGGAATGCTATTATTCATCCGCCGAGAAAGAGGAACTGGAGGAATCAAGGAAAAAGACTACTACTTATCAAGTGGATGAAGGGGAAGAAATTGAAACATTGGATCCTAGAGATGAGTCGCAACTCGTAAAGGGTCAAGTTGTGGATGCTACTGAAAACATCATTCTGGACGATTACTCAAGTAGGTTCGTCGTTGGAAGCCTCATTAAAATAGGAATCGATAACTTTCCTTAGAAGCAGAAAGCAAACTTTTGCGTGGAGTCATGAGGATATGCCTGGGATAGACCCAAATTTCTTATGTCACGAACTCAATGTGAATAAGGAGATCAAGCATGTGAAGCAAAGAAGAAGAGTATTCAGTCCCGAGAAGAATCAAGCTATACAGGAGGAAGCCGAGAAGCTCCAGAAAGCTTGTTTTATTGAAGATGTTAAATATCCAGACTGGTTAGCAAATGTGATGATGGTGAAAAAGAAGAACAACAAGTGGAGGATGTGTGTAGATTTCACCGACCTCAATAAAACATGCCCAAATGATCACTTTTCGCTGCCCCGAATTGATCAACTAGTGGATGCTACCTCGGGACACGAGCTGGTGAGCTTCATGGATGCTTATTCTTATTACAATCAGATTAAAATGAAACTTGAAGACAGGGAGAGTACTTCTTTCATTACCCCTACGGGAACTTATTATTATAATGTTATGCCTTTTGGTTTGAAAAATGCAGGGCGACATATCAGTGGCTGATGAACAAGGTTTTTGCTGAACAAATCAGTTGCAATATGGAAGTCTATGTTGACGATATGCTGACAAAGAGCAAGAAAGCTGCCGATCATCAAGTTGACTCAAGTCAGACTTTTGATCAACTGGATAAATATCAAATGAAGCTGAACCCGACGAAGTGCATATTTGGAGTACGAGAAGGCATGTTTCTCGGGTACATTGTCAATCAACGAGGCATTGAGGCGAATCCTGAAATGATCAAAGCTTTATTAGGGCTGCGATCTCCAACGACAAAGAAAGAGGTGCAAAGTCTTATAGGACGAGTAGCAGCACTCAACAGATTTGTATCGCGAGCAACTGATCGATGTCTCTCATTCTTCAAGACACTCTGAAAGACTTTTGAGTGGAATGTTGAATGTGAGAAGGCTTTCCAAGACTTGAAGAAATACTTGGGAGCACCTCCACTGTTATCCAGGCCAGTGATGGGAGAAAAATTATACTTGTATCTGGAAGTGTCCGAGAATGCAGTTAGTTCGGCATTGATAAGAGTGGAGAATGGAGTACAAAAACCAATCTACTATACAAGTAAGGCCTTTCGAGGAGCAGAGATCAGATATCCAAGGTTGGAAAAGTTAGCACTTGCGCTGATTGAGGCAAGTAGGAGAATGAGGCCATACTTCCAGGCTCATACTATAGTCATATATACTGATATGCCGTTGAGACAAGCCCTTCATAAACTAGAAAAATCAGGGAGATAGATGTACTGGGCAATAGAGCTCGGTGAATACGATATAGTCTATGAACCCAGATCATCTCTTAAAGGGCAAGCTGTAGCGGATTTTATAGCAGAATTCACCTATCCTGATACCCCCGAGGAACAAAAGTTGCTCGCTGATCAACCTGTGGATGTTACAGGATCATCAAACACAAGCTCAGACCAACTTAGGTTAGTAAAAGGGCAAGTGGATGTTACAGGATCATCAAATTCGAGCTCAGACCAACTCCGGTTGGTAAAAGGGCAAGAAAAGATGATCGACGAAGAGCAAGAAATATCAGGGGAGGATGAAAGGAAGCAACAATAATTTCACCTAGGAACTCTGTTAGATCAGAAATTTGAAGACGAGTTACCTATACGGAGGCTATATGTAGATGGCTTATCTTGCACAACAGGCAGTGAGGCAGGGATCATTTTGAATAGCCCGAACGAGGTCATCATGGAATACGCCCTACGATTCAAATTCAATGCTTCCAATAATGAGGCTGAGTATGAGTATGAGGCCATGATTGCAGGTCTTAATTTTGTAAAAATTATGGAGGCGCAGCAGGTTATTGTCTTCAGTGATTCTCAATTGATCGTAAATAAAATGTTGGGAATATATGCAGCCAAAGGAGAATTAATGATCAAGTATCATGCAAAGGTAATGGAGTTGGTATCGGAATTTGGTGCTATTCAGCTGGTCAGAATACCAAGAATGGAGAATGCAAGAGCAGATGCCCTAGCTCGATTAGCATCAGCTACTCGTACCGAGCTACGAAGAACAATCGCAATTGAAGTTTTAGCTGGTCAGAGTATAGATGAAGATCTGACGACGAACTTTATTACCCTCGATTTAGGATCATCATGGATGGATCCCATCAGGGCATATATTGAGAAGGGAGAATTACTAATTGACAAGCTCGAAGCTAAGAAACTGAAGTTTAAAGCTGCTCGGTATGTATTAACTAACGGTATTCTATATAGACGAGGAATTATGGCAGGTTTGCGAAAATGTGTGCATCCCACCGAGGTGAAAGATTTAATTGAAGATATCCATGAAGGGTCCTGTGGATCCCATGTAGCAGGTCGGACACTTTTACAAAGGGTGATGATGCAGGGATACTACTGGCCGACGATGAGGGATGATTACATAGCCTATGCTAAGAAATGTGACAAGTGTCAGCGCTTTTCCTCCATCCGAAGAAATCCACAAGCATTGTTGACACCCATAACTTCCCCTTGGCCATTTACCATGTGGGGAATAGATTTGGTCGGACCACTGCCAACGACCAGAGGAAGGTTCAAATACCTCATCGTCGTAAT
Organism: Sambucus nigra; assembly: GCA_949130495.1. Lineage (NCBI taxonomy): Eukaryota > Viridiplantae > Streptophyta > Magnoliopsida > Dipsacales > Adoxaceae > Sambucus > Sambucus nigra. Next base: position 218,914,592 of record OX422215.1, read on the forward strand.
GGATTATTTTACTAAGTGGGTAGAAGCTGAGCCCCTCATTGATATGACGTACGAGAAGGTGTACCAATTTATTTGGAAGAACATCATTTGTCGATATGGTCTTCCTCATTCTTTCATCACAGACCATGGAACACAATTTGACAACGAGGAGTTCGCTTCCTATTGTCATCAGTCAAATATTTTGAAAATCCACTCAACGCCAGGCCATCCTCAAAGAAATGGACAAACTGAAGTGACAAACAGAACGCTGTTGAATGGCTTGAAGAAAAGACTGGACGATGCGAAAGCAAATTGGATCAACGAGTTACAGTCAGTACCGCGGGCTTATTGTACTACTCCCCGAACATCAACTAGAGAATCTCCATATATGTTAGCGTTTGGAAGTGAAGTTGTTATACCTGCCGAGTTGGGCTTCCCAACACACAGGATACTGAATTTCAATTCCCCTGTCAGCGACTTAATGAGAAGATTGGATTTAGATATGATCGAGGAAGTTAGAGAAGAAGCAGCCATCAGGAATGCTTCATACCAACAACGAATAGCCTTGTTCTACAATAAGAGGGTGAAGAAGTACGACCTGAAAGAAGGAGACTATGTGCTAAAGAAAGTGATTCAAAAGCACAATAAACTAGAGGCAAACTGGCATGGACCATACCGAGTTACAGAAGTTGTTTGATCAGGAACTTACCGAATAGCAACTTTAGAGGGGGAGGAGTTTAAGAATGCATGGAACGCAGAGCACCTGCGCAAGTATTATTAGTGATGTATATTCTCTCCTTTTATTGAAAGTTTTTCGGGGAATACTAGTGCTACACACTACTCGGCAAAACTCGGACTAAGGTTGGTCAAGAAAAAAATGTATTCTTACGGGTAGTAAAACTTGTATTCCTCCGGGAAGTAAAGCTTGTATTCCTTCGAGAAGTAAAACTTGTATTCCTCCGGGAAGTAAAACTTTTATTCCTCCGGGAAGTAAAGATTGTATTCCTCTGGGAAGTAAAACTTGTATTCCTTCGGGAAGTAAAACTTATATTCCTCCGGGAAGTAAAACTTGTATTCCTCCGGGAAGTAAAGCTACTTATATTCCTCCGGGAAATAAAGCTACTTGTATTACTCCGGGAAGTAAAACTTGTATTCCTCCGGGAAGTAAAACTTGTATTCCTACGGGAAGTAAAACTATGTATTCCTCAGGAAGTAAAAGTATTCCTAAAAATGCCAACTTATGTTGGTTAGGAAGTAAATATATTCTTGAAAACGCCAACTAAAGTTGGTCGGGAGGTAAAATTATCCCAAAAAGTGCCAAAGCTCCTCGTAGAGGAAAAATCCACTAACTATGGCTGGTCGGGGATAAAAACCCACTAACTGTAGTTGGTCGAGAAGGAAAATTTACCGACCTTGGTTGGTCGGAAACATTTTATGAAAACGAGAAAGTGAGCGAACAACATTTTTTATACTCGTAACTTTTTACTAAGTTGGTCGAGAAACAAAACATCATTTTTGTCAAATGATTACCACAAATTCAAGCTAGTCGACAATAAGTTGATCGACAAACAACACAATATTGTTATATTTTTAACAGATACACATGCACAAATATAAAGTGTTTTATAATTACAAGACAATGGAAGTTAAGATTGCGAACAAAAATAAAAGTCTTTCATTAAAATAAAAAACAAATTACATTGAGAATGAAATGAAATACTAACTATTACATCAAAATTACTATTCTATTGGTTTCTTCCCCTCTGCTTTTGAAACAGGTTCCTCGCCAGCAGGCGGATCATTTAAAGCAAGAGGAGAATTCATAAAGTTAAGATCTTTCAGCATCATGATATTCATCACGGATGGTCGATCTAGGAGGTGCTCGGGACGAGATATCTCGACATTAGAATGGAGATTGTAGTCGTCGAGATACTTAGAAATTAAGCACTGAGGGATGGCCCGGGCATGGATCCAACTCATGTCAAGCTTGAATGGTGGCACTAAAAGGTTGAGCAACCCATGATTATGGTAATCCCACAGGTAATGACCCTGTTCCAGTTGTAGCACACCTAAGGCATTCAACCAACCCTGTTTATAGCCCTCATTATTGGCATTCTAGATACGATCATCCAAGTGGTAGATAGCCTCGTTGTAGCCAGCCATCTAGAACTCCCTGGGCTATTTGTGGAATTGATATGTCAATCTTTCCATCTGATTGTGGAGATTTATGATGAAGAGATCTTTATTCTCCAAGGTATATTTCTGCGCAGAAAGCTGCTCTTCTAGGTCCCTCATCTTCTTTGACATTTCAGCCAACACCTGGTTCTTCACCATTAATTGGAAAGCTTGGTTCTCTAAAGCAGATTGAGTCCTCTGTTCCTCGACAGGAATCCAAGCAGCTCTTGCCCATCCCCGAGGAGCTCTTGCTCGTCCACGAGAAGATGTAGAGGGGACAACTCTCTTAAAGGTCTCCAATTCGTCCCTGAAGTTGGCATTCTCGACCTCCAAGAATGAGAATCCCTCATCAGTCACTGGGATCAAGGCTTTTGAAGTGGAAGCTGCAGACTTCAACTGTGACAACTCTCTTTGCAGGTTGTTATTCTCTTGCTCTAATAATTCAGCTATTTGTCTGCACTCCTCGACCTCAGCCCTCAGAGTTCTCTCCCTCACATCGTAACCAGTAAAATGCTTCCCGTATCCCTTATTAGCATTAAGTTGCTGATACTTCTTCTCATACCCCTCGTACAAAAGGGCAGTGGATTCTTTGTATTGTTGCTGAAGGTCTTCAAGAGTGCCTTGAAGATCCTCGATCATGTCATAATAAGCTACATTATTGGCCACCGCACGATCAAGCAGACACTTCAAATATTGGTAAGCTTCAACTGCCTGTTCCGAAGAATCTTGGTCGAGGATGTCGACAATTTGTGCTGCACTCAGATCTGTGTGACCAGCCTTAAAATAATCATTGCATTGCCTCAACAGCCTTGTATCATGAGCAGACAGTAATTCCATCCTGGCCAGAAACTAGTAGAGGAAGAAAAAGAAATAATCAATAATCAAAACAGAGCATGAAGAAGAGACAACAGTATGCAAAAATAAAAGTTCAAGTTTTATTATATCACAAGGTTCAGAGTTACATGGTTCAGGATTGCATTTGCCAAAGAAAAATAAAATAGATAGAAGTCCAAACAACTCTACACCTTTTCCTTGTCTCCCAAAACTTTCTCGGGAGGCTGGGACGAGGAAGTAGGTTGCTCGGATGGAGCAGATAGTAGCTGGGGAAGTGCTGGAGGTTGCTCGGAGGAAGTAGCGAGTTCCTCGTTTGTATGCTGGATGGCTGGGGGATGAGAAACTTGATCTCCCATCACCATAGAAGACTCTTCGGAGGAAACTTCGTCCTCTTCTTCGTCTTTAAGAGTTAGAGGGGGACCAGGGATGTGTCGCTGAAAGAGTTCAGAATTTTCATCCACCTTCACTCCTGTAGAGCAGCGACCCACCCATCTCTAAAGTATTTAAGGCTACCATATTCAACTTGCGAAATCATGGAAGCCAAGCCTTTGTTCCACCCTTTGTCCCAGCCAGCGCTGAAATACTTCTTCACAGCCAATTTCCTCTTTAACTTCTCCGAGGAGAGCTTCTCGGACAGAAGATTTTCAGCAATTTTCAATTTATTCTCAACTTCTTCCTTCTAGCGACCGACTTCACGAAGTTGGATTAATTCTTCTTCAGCAACCTTGAGTTTATTCTCAAGCTCTCCAGCATCTTTGAGCTTCTTGTCGAGCTCTTTATTTTTCTCTTCCAAGTCCTTTAATTTTTTCTCCAACCCCTTGGAGACTTCAACAACTCGAGGCTTCTCCTGCTCGGTGGAGGCAAGCTTCTTCTCCCAAGTTACCTTATCATCAACATATTTCTGGCGAGACTCTTTCAGAGACTACCCCAAGCCTATCAAAGCTTCCTCTACACCAGACGAGGAGCTTGAAGCTTTAATAGCTTCATCCTTCTTCAAAATTGTGTTAAAGCAGCTCACCAACTGAGAAAAGAAAATGAAAGCAAGTCAGAGACAGATATAACAAGGGAAAGAAGAAAAGTTCAAAATAATAGGACTTACAGAAGCAATATGGCGAGCTGCCAATGAGGTAACCATGTCCCGAGAAAGGTTTTCTTCAATACCTTGGATCTCGGGAATGATCCAAGTCTTCATCGAGCTCATAGCAGAGCTCGGGGGAACGAAAGTGGGAACTCCACTAGTCGGGGGCTGAGAGACGGTGTCAGCCAAATTGATCGAGGAGCTCTTCTTCAGCCTCCTCGGAGGAACAGGAACAGTTTCGACCAAAGAAGAACTCTTGGTCGGTGATATGACAATCACCTCCCCTGGAGCAGCAGCTTTGCTCGGGGTTATTGGGAGCTTCTCAGCAACCTTTACAGGAGCAGTTGGAGGGGCAGAATTAATTTTCTTTGTCCCTTCTAGGACATCATGTTTACTTCTTTTTGCCTCTCCAGCACCAGAGGCAGGTTTCTCGAACAAGGTGGGAGGTATTCTTTTCTTCATCCTTTCACTTAAAGGAATGTGTGATTCAGGCGAAGAACTGGTAGAAGCTGGTACTGGCTCTACATCGCTTATCACCTGACGAGCAGTGAAAGAGGTGGTGTAGCTCTTGTACTGCAGCAGATATGAAGCTGACCTAATGTGCTCGTCAGCAATAGTTTGATGCAAACTCCAGATAAGTTTTAAGTGCCTAATATTAACGTCTGCATCTTTTGGACACTTTCTTTTACTGTCAACTGCAAATAAATCAAAATTAAAATATCAATGGCACATTTTGTCAAACACAGAAGAACCATGATTTCAAAATAAGTAAAATGAAATAAAAATAACCTATCCCATTGCCATAGGGAGGGCATCTGGGACCCTGATAAACTTCGTCTCTAGATAAAGGAGCATGTTGCCAATTTTTTATAACAACCCCATGCTCAAAATAGTCCATATTGGCATTTAGGAGATTGACTACTAAAGCTCTATTTAAAAATCTAGTTTTTAAATAAAAAGTGTTATCACCAATGGCCCATCTATAAAAAAACACGATTTCTGGAATTCCTATACGGGTTCCATGTATTTGATTTAATCTATAAACACCATTAACTATTCTCCATGTGTTGGGGGCTATTCGTGAAGGAACGACAAAATTCCAGACATAGAGGGTTTGGGGGAAAAGAAAATCCACACTCAGCAACAAAGAGATTGGGGAACCAATGTCCCTCAGCCAAACGGAAGTAATCAGAAGGTTCAGAAAGTTCCTCCAGAACAACCCATGAAGGAATAGAAAAATCAGAACGAAATTTATTAAGAGATTCAACAAAGCAAACCACGATGAATAAAGGAAATGAAGAAGAAAGAAGAAGATCTTACAGAAAAAAGAAGGGATCTGTTGACAACGAATGATGGAAGAGATGAGTACACAGGAGAGAAAGAGACGATGGAAAACTCGAAGATACAAATTTAAAAAAGTAGAAGACGATGGGATTGTCTGTGACGCTTAAATACCTTGCCTTGGGAGAAGGAAAAAGTAATGATTACAAAAAGAAATGATTACGCTACCGGCGGCTAGAAGGACAAAAATGGCGCGGCAATCAAAGCGGTTATAAAATTAAAAAAAAGCCTGATCCTACGAATTTGGAAGGAAAAATAAATACAAAGGAAACACTCCTAAAAATCAGGAGGACCATTTAAAACTACCATATTCCGAGAAAGAATGTTCCACACTCCTCAAATTTCGAACTATGAAACATTGGAGGCTTCTGTTGATACCAAATTTAGTCTGCTGATTACAAAAAGAAACGGTCTAAGCTGCACCTAGAACAAAGCATTAATAGTAGGAAAACCAACAGTCTGACTGTTCATAATGCTTATCATTCAGATGTATACGCGTAAGAGGCATTGAATGTATTACCCTTTCACATTACAGCCTCAGGGATATAAATACATTGTACAATCCTCATTGTAAGGGGACCGGAATTTCTTGATTGAACTTGTAATTGAGAATTCCCAAACAGTCATCAATAGCAGAAACAGTGGACGTAGGCCATTCTTATAAGGCTGAACCACTTTAAAACTTCTTTGTCTCATTTATTTTATCTGTGATTAAATAATTAGATACAATCTAATTTTTTACATCAACAACGACTATTTCCAAGGCCATGAATAGAAGCCAGGTGACACGGGCCAATAAAGGTCTCATAGAGAAATAACAGGCTCTTTAGGATTAATTTGAAGATCCCATAAATCGTCTACCTCAGCCCCAATAACTACCACTACAATAGGTGGACCATGACTCCACATAGAATAAAACTAGGAAAACTAGATGTCATTGCCATTGTACCCCAATCTCATCCACTGTACATTAGGTGTCAGCTATCCATGACATCGAACTCCTATCGGCTAATGAGGACTTTAGAGAAATTGGTTGGTAATCACCGTTTAGCCTAGAATTCATGCGCTTTCCTATAGCATCAAGATTCAAGATCCCTAGGATTGAGTCTTTCGATAGTACCTCAAATTCGAGGGACCACATCTGCCACTATGGGGCACATATGGAGTTTATGGCTAGTCCTGACCCAATAAGATGCCCATCATTTTCCACCATGCTGAAGGATCAACAAGGACGTGGTTCAGTCGGTTGTCTCCACAATCCATCAATTTCGTTAGGGATCTCTCTGAGCATTTTGTTCAACACTTTATTGGAAGTAGGATCAATAAAAAGATTATCGATCATATATTTAACATCCTCCAGACTAGAGGTGAAAGTCACAAGAGTATATCAAGATATTTAATGATGAACTAATCTGCATCAATCATCTCGACAAAAAGGTAGCTGTGTTAGACTTTTTAAGAGGATTATCCACTCGCTACACCATTTATTTTCTGTCCAAAAATTTATAAATGAATATGATGGAGCTCATGAGGAAGGTGGAGAAGCACATTCATGTAGAGGACATGCTCAATAGTCGATAGTTAGGTCACCTGTCCAAAGACATTAGGGAAAGTAAGTATGAAGACGAACATAAAAAGAGAAGGTACGAAGAGGAAGAAGGAAGGAGTCCATAGATTTCGAATGGAGCCCCCCAAGTGCATCAAGCTAGCATAAAATAATCCACTCCTCTCGCCACCACTATAAGAAGGGTCTGAAAATCATGGCGGACCTGAGGATATTTAGATGATCGAGCAAGATGAAATATTACCCCATGAAGCCCAAGTCCAATCTACACTACGAATTATATAAACATTATGGCCATGACACCAATGAATGTCTACATCTTAAGAGCGGGGTCGAGGTGTTGGTGCCGAGAGGATACATTACGAAATTTGTCCAAAGGGGCATCCTTCAGTAGGAAGACAAGGTGGTGAAAGAAGATAAGAGAGAAGGAGGATTCGATCAAAAGATAGAGACTTGAGGAGGGAAGAGAGAAGGAATGTAACATTGCAACATAAGAGGAGTCGACTTTGTCCAAATGGGCGTACCAGATTCAGAAAAGAGAGCTATTAGAAGTGAAATTTTGTAAACCCACCAAAGACTAGAAAAATATTATTTTCACACTTGATGATCCCAAAGATCTCATCACATCCCACGATTATCCTTTATTGATAATGGCAGAAATATCTAATTAGACAATGGAAAGAATTATGATTGATGCAGGAATCTCTTTAACCTCATCCAGTATGAGCAATTTTAGAAGATGAAACTAGAAGGAGAGAATCTAGTACAAGGTCTATTATTGTGATTCTCTAGATAGCAAGTGTACCTAGAGGGGTCGGTGGAGTTACCATTCACCATTAGAAGAGGCAAGGGGTCGGTCACCCTTCAGGTGGAGTTGTTGGTTCTCATGTTGATATCATCCTAAAATGTTCTCATAAGGCGAATGAACCTTATCCACCTCAGTGTAGTCTTATCAATTAAGTCCCTGACTATTCGATTCCTAATGCCGAACATACTAGGAAAAATGCGAGGAAGTTAGTCATGGGCCCAAATCTGATATTTCTTGTCCTTAAATTAAGAATGGAAACCTTTCATAATGATGGGATGGACCCGAGGGAGGATACCACTATGGGGTCTCCAGTGGAGGATATGATACCCATCCCTATATATAAAGATAACCCACAACGGGTAATATTTGTGGGGTCATGATTACCAGAAGATTGGATAGAGGGCTTGATTCAATTTCTAAAAGAACATCACAAGACATTCTCAAGAAGTCACGAAGACATGCCAAGAATTGACACCTCAGTAATGACCCACCAGTTGAAGGAAAATCAAACTAGACGGCCTATTCGACAAAATAATCAAACTGCCCAAATAGAGATGGGAAAGATATTAGAGGCAAATTTCATTAATGACGTCAAATACCTCAAATTATTTTCTAATGTGGCAATGGCGCGGAAGACAAATGAAAAGTGTATGATGCGTGTAGACTAATCCAATATGAATGATTCATATCCAAAAAATTTGTACTCTTTTTTGAGGATCGGTGCCTTTGTGGACGCCATAACAGGCCATGAAACACTCTATTTCATGGATGCATACTCGAGATATAATAAGATATAGATGCAACTGGGGGTGAAGAAAAGACTTCAGTTGTAACCTTTCAGGGAACCTATTATTACAAGGTAATGCCATCTGGGTTTAAGAACGCCAGGGTGACTTATCGACGACTGATCAACCGAATATTTAAGAAAAAATAGATAAGATGGTAGATGTCTATGTTGATGACATTTTACTAAACATTCTAAAGGTGGAGGAACACGATCTGGATCTAGAGGAGATATTCAAAACCCTTGATCAGTACGGGATGAAACTCAATCTCGATAAATATGCATTTGGCATAGCTTCAGGAAAGCTTTTACGATTCATGGTGAAACAGAGGGGGATAAAGGTGAATCACGAGAATATCCAGGCAGGTCTAAAAATGAGTATCCTAGGAACGGTGAAGGAAGTACAATAACTAATAGCTAGGGTAGCCTCAATGAACCAGTTTGTGAGCAAGGTCACAAATAAGTGGATACCATTTTATAGAACACTAAAAAGGGATTCATGTGGACGGACGAATGCGAACAATATTTTCAGGACCTTAAGACCTATTTGATGGACGTTCCTCTACTTTCAAAATTAAAGTCGAGAGAATATCTATACATCTACCTCGTCATTTTCTCAATGGCTCTTAACTCAGTTTGATCATAAATGATTAAGGGAGATAACGTTCGGTTTATTATGTAAGCAAAGTTTTCAAGGGCTTTAGTCGAGATACCCGATCTTAAAAAATTGGCATTTGCACTAATTATAGTGGCTCAATAACTAAGACCATATTTTCAAGCCCACACGATAGTTGTTCTGATCGATTTACATCTTAGGCAAGTCCTTCGCAAACTAGAGGTCTTTAGAAGAGTCATGAATTGGTGAGTGGAATTGGGATAATTTGACATATAATAAAAATCAGAATTGGAAGTGAAGGGAAAGACGTTGATGATTTCACCATGGACTTTTTGAATGAAGGAAGGGAACACACAGTCCAACCAATTAGAGAAGGTTAACCAATCTGGATGATCCCTTTACGGAGCTCATCAAATAAGGAAGGATATAGGGCAGGGTTAATAATCAAAATACTGGAGGGTACATATGTGAAAAGGCATTACATTTTAATTTTGTAGATTTTAATAACCAAAATGAGTACGAAGTCATAATACGAGGGGAATGACTAACACTCTCCATCAAGGCTGATCGAGTGGAATTTTTGAGTGACACAAAAGTAAGGGTCCAACAGAAGAGAGGGGATTATGAAGAAAAAGTAAAGAATATGAAATCCTACCTAAATAAATTTCAACAAATAACTAAATAATTTTGGCTTTCAACATCAGGAACATCCCAAGGGAAGAGAACACTAAATCTGACCACCTGGCGAATTTGGAATTAACCGAACATGGGAATCCTCTAGTCAAAATCCTAGACAAATTGAGCATTCACATCGAAGAGGAAAAAGTAGTTAGAATCTAAGAGCTGGGCTCTAGTTGGATGGATAAATATGCGTTTTTTATACACAAGGGGATGCTACCATATGATTCAATAAAGAAAAAAAGTGCAAATTAAGGACACCAAATATCTATTTTACAAAGGGGTATTATACTATAGGGGTACTGGAGGTCAATTCCTTGATATGTCCACCAGATCGAAGTAAGAACTAGGCTTTCCAAACTGCACAAAGGCGCCTATGAGAGGTATCCCATTGGGAGGATCATATCTCAGAGAGTTATAAAACAAGGCTACTATTGTTCGACAACGAATAAGGATGATTAGTTATACGTAAATACTTTTGATAGGTGGAAAAAGGTAACCAAAGATATTCACTAACTGGTAGTATAAATAATGTCAATTGTCTCTTCTGTTCGTTCACGCTATGAGGGATGGTTATCCTTGGCCCATTCCCAACCAGGAAGGGTCAATATAAGTTTTTACTGGTAGCGATCGATTATTTCACTAAGTGGGTTGAGGTAGAGCCACTTGCCAGGATCACCGACCAGAAACTTCACTAATTCCTATGGAAGTTTATAATCGATTGGTTTGGCATACCCAAAGCTATCATTTCAAAAAATAAAAAGACAATTTGATGGCGTTCGGATAAAAAATCTAGGCAATAATTCATAATTAAACACTGCTACTCAGTCCCTAGACAATCTACATTTGATGACCATGTTGAAGTCACGGACTGGACACTTCTCCGTAGTATTAAGCCAGAGCTCAACAATTCCAAGGGCCTCTGGGTTGACAAACTAACCTTAGTCTTGTGGGTATATCAAATGACAACGAGGGGACCAACATGATATACTCCATTCGCCTCCACTTACGGAATTGAACTGATTTTACTAATTGAATCAGAGGTCTTAAGCTTGAGGGTATTTCCAAAAAAAGAATAACAATGAATGACTTCAAGATATTTTGGATCTCTTGGATGAATGAAGTGAGGAAATGGAACTGAGGATTGCAATAATACAATAAAAAGTATCCTGATACTATGACTGAAGATTCAACAACTAGACATTCTAAGTTAGCAACCCGGTGCTAAGAAAAATAATGCAGCCAACCAAGATTCATACTCATAAAAAATTGGCAGACAAATGAAATGGGTCGTATGTAGTGGCTTATGTTCTCATATTGAGAATCTATAGGCTTAAAGATCACGAAGTCCGAGCCCTTCCACGCCCATGAAATGTTGAAAACTTAAGGTGATACTATCAATAGAAGAGGGCTGGAAGGTGGAGGTAAATACCATTCGATATTAGAGATCTATCTTTCATTTCTCATCTATTTCAATTTCCAATTGTATCCTTTGTTAGACTTTATTATCATACATCTTTGTTTTGATATCTTGAATTTTATTCTTCATAATAATAGTATCAATAAAGAAAGCCTTTTTTGACGATTACTTCTTTATATGATCAAGTCTCCAGTAAATTGCAAATATCCTACCCACTCAAGCACTCGATTCGTAGCAGATTACAAACCAACCACTATGAGGAACAAGTATAACACTAAATGATATTCTTGTATGCCTTTTCTATGCCCTTAACTTACAAAAAACCAACTTGGTTGATCCCTAAGTTAACTCTCGACCCTTAGATCTGATCCAATCTGCAAGGTGAGATTGTTCGAGTATGATAGGGTTAACTCCGAGTCAAGAAGGTTCGTCTCCTATCACTCAGTTATTTAAAATTAAAAGGGGGATAAAATTGGGGATTAATATGGAGGAAATTATACTATACAATGAAAATTCTTATCTATAAAAAAAACTAGTGATAAGAAGATAAATGGCCATTCGTACCACTATTTGTAAAAAAACTTTTAGAGCAACACGGTTCATCAATCATGTATAAAAAGTGGTCCACATAACATGGCTCGTAACCTCAACAAATCTCAAAACATAAACATAGTTCTATCACAATCGTTAGGGATAACACGGTTCATAAATCGTGTATAAATAAATGGTCTGACAAAACTTAGTTTACCAATCGAGTATAGATAAATTTTTACACAACTTAGATCGTCAATTGAGTATAAATAACTTAATCGGTAACTTGATCAGCATGACATGGTTCATCAACCATGACAAAGAAACTTATTGAAGGTTTTCACCAATAATAAATCATCTACATTGGTTTTCAAGATCTCTTTCTCAATCCCAGCTGGCTTCAGATATTAGGAGGAAAAATGTTTATTTCAAAAAATAAGGAATTGAAGTACAAAAAAAACAACTCATTCACAATATATGAATAAATAATTAATCATAAATTGGATTGATAATAAATATTTTAAATCATAAACAGTACGAAGCAATCTAAACATAATCCAAGCAAGAAGAGTACATACAAAAAAGAGTCGTCAGAAAAAAGTTACATGTTCACAGACCAAGTCCAATAAAATACAATGTTTAATGGACGAAGCCAATATTATATTTAGGGGAATGGTAAATTAAAGGAGAAAGAAGATAAACTCATCAAATAGAAGGTGGGGAAGGAAGGGTACACTCACGGGGATGAAACCCATCTCCTCATGCATGGAAATATAAAGTCATTATCTTAAAAAACTTTTGGGGTCCACGAAGCAGTCAGTAGTTTACAGTTGTAGAAGGGTGTCTTCCCCAAAATACTTTTTATAGATATCGAGAGGGAACCTCACCTAGGTAGTGGTATCATCCTAGGTTGAGAGGGACCACCACAAAGGTCCCGACAGAAACTCAAGTTGAGAAGGAACCACTATTGATAGGGACTTCCCCCAAGGTCTCCGCAGAAACTCACATTGAGAAGGAACACAACCAAGGTGGAAGCAGAAGCATACGTTAAGAGGTCCCCACGCAAGCTTCCATGCAAAAACTCATGATGAAAAGGAACCTCTGTTGCGAGGGACTTCCCCCAAGGACTCCGCAGAAACTCACTTTGAGAAGTAACTTCATTTAGATGGCAGTAGAAGCATAGGTTGAGAGGGACCACTGCAAGGGTCCCTGCAGAAACTCAAGTTGAGAAGGAACCTCTATTGAGAGGGACTTCCCCCAAGGTCTTCATAGAAACTCACATTAAGAAGGAACTTCACTTAGATAGCAACAAAAGCCCAGGTTGAGAGGGAACACCACAAGGGTCCCTGCCGAAACTGAAGTTGAGATGGAACCGTTTTTAAGAGGGACTTCCCCTAAGGTCTCCTCATAAACTCATATTGAGAAGGAACCCCACTAAGGTGGCACTGGAAGCCTACGTTGAGAAGGCTCCCGTAAGGGTCCCTACAGAAACTTAAGTTAATAATGAACCTTTATTGAGAGGTACTTCCCCCAAGGTCTCCGCAGAAACTCACGTTGAGAAGGAACTTCACTTAGATGGCGGCAGAAGGTAAGGTTGAGAGGGACCACCACAAGGATCCTTGCATAAACTCAAGTTGAGAAGGAACTGCTGTTGACAGGGACTTCCCCTAAAGTCTCCGTAGAAACTCACGTTAAGAAGGAACCCTACCAAGGTGACAGCAAAATCCTATATTGAGAGGGTCCCCCTCAAGGGTACCGGTAGAAACTCAAGTTAAGATGGAACCATTTTTGAGAGGGACTTCACACAAGGTCTTCGTAAAAAATCATGTTGAGAAGGAACCCACCGAGGTGGCAGTGGAAGCCTATGTTGACAGGGTCCCCGCAAGGGTCCCTGCAGAAACTCAAGTTGAGAAGGAACCTCTATTGAGAGGTACTTCCCCCAAGGTCTCGACAGAAACTCTCGTTAAGAAAGAACTTCACTTAAATGGTGTCAGAAGACTAGGTTGAGAGGGACCACAGTAAGGATCCCTGTGAAACACAAGTTAAGAAGGAGCTGCTGTTGAGTGGGACTTCCCCTAACGTCTTCGCATAAACTCAAGTTGAGAAGGAACCCTACCAAGGTGGTAGCAAAAGCCTATGTTGAGAAGGAACCCCACCAAGGTCTCCAAGGTCTCCAAATGAGATTCAACCATTTTTTAGATGGACTTCCCCCAAGGTCTCCAAAAAAACTCACTTTGAGAAGGAACCCCACCAAGGTGGTAGAGGAAGCCTACATTGAGAGGGCCCCCACAAGGGTCCCTGCAGAAACTCAAGTTGAAAAGGAACCTCTGTTGGACTTCCCCAAGGACTCCGCAGAAACTCACGTTGAGAAGGAACTTCACTTAGATGGTGGTAAATGCCTTGATTGAGAGGGACGACCACAAGGGTCCATGCATATACTCAAGTTGAGAAGGAACCTCTATTGAGAGGGACTTCCCCCAAGGTCTTCGCAGAAACTCATGTTAAGAAGTAACTTTGCTTAGATAGCAGCAGAAGCCCAGGTTGAGAGGTACCACCGCAAGGGTCCCTACCGAAACTCAAGTTGAGATGGAACCATTTTTAAGAGAGACTTCCCCTAAGGTCTCTGCAGAAACTCACGTTGAGAAGGAACCCCACTAAGGTGGCAGTAGAAGCCTACATTGAGAGGGCCCCCACAAGGGACCTTGCAGAAACTCAAGTTGAGAAGGAACCTCTGTTGAGAGGTACTTCCCCCAAGGTCTTCTCAGAAACTCACGTTGAGAAGGAACTTCACTTAGATGGTGGCAGAAGCAAAGGTTGAGAGGCAACACCACAAGGATCCCTGCAGAAACTCAAGTTGAGAAGGAATTTCTATTGAGAGGGACTTCCCCAAAGTTCTTCGTAGAAAGTCACGTTGAGAAGGAACCCTACCAAGTTGGCATCAAAAGCCTACGTTGAGAGGGCCCCCCACAAGGGTCTCGGTAGAAACTCAAGTTGAGATGGAACCGTTTTTGAGAGGGACTTCCCCTAACGTCTCTGTAGAAACTCATGCTGAGAAGGAACCCCGCTAAGGTGGCAGTGGAAGCCTATGTTAAGAGGGTCCCCGCAAGGGTCCCTGCAGAAACTCAAGTTGAGAAGGAACCTCTGTTGAGAGGTACTTCCCCCAAGGTCTCGGCAGAAACTCACGTTGAGAAGGAACCCCACCAAGGTGGTAAAGGAAGCCTACGTTGAGAGGGCCCCCGTAAGGGTCCATGCATAAAATCAAGTAGAAAAGGAATCTCTGTTGAGAGGGGCTTCCCCCAAGGACTCCGCATAAACTCACATTGAGAAGGAACTTCACTTAGATGGTGGTAAAAGCCCAGGTTGAGAGGGACCACCGCAAGGGTCCTTGCAGAAACTCAAGTTTAAAGGAGCCTCTATTGAGAGGGACTTCCTCCAAGGTCTTCGCAAAAACTCACTTTAAGAAGGAACTTCATTTAGATAGCGACAGAAGCCCAGGTTGAGAGGGACCACCGCAAGGGTCCTTACCGAAACTCAAGTTAATATGGAACCATTTTTGAGAGGGACTTACCCTAAGGTCTTTGCAAAAACTCACGTTGAGAAGGAACCCCACCAAGGTGGCAGCGAAAGCCAACATTGAGAGGGCCCCCGCCATGGTCCCTACAGAAACTCAAGTTGAGAAGGAACCTCTGTTGAGAGGTACTTCCCCTAAGTTCTTCACAGAAACTCACGTTGAGAAGGAACTTCACTTAGATGGCGACAGAAGGCCAGGTTGAGAGGGACCATCTCAAGGATACCTACAAAAACTTAAGTTGAGAAGGAACCGCTGTTGAGAGGGACTTCCCCTAAGGTCTTCACAAAAACTAAAGTTGAGAAAGAACCCTACCAAGGTGAAAACAAAAGCCTAGATTGAGAAGTTCCCCCGCAAGGGTCCCTACAGAAACTCAATTTGAGATGGAACCATTTTTGAGAGGGACTTCCCCCAAGGTCTCCGCAGAAACTCATGTTGAGAAGGAACCCCGCCAAGGTGGCAATAAAAGCCTACATTGAGAGGGTCCTCGCAAGGATCTCCTAAGAAACTCAAGTTGAGAAGGAACCTCTGTTGAGAATTACTTCCCCAAAGGTCTTCGCACAAACTCACGTTGAGAAGGAACTTCAGTTAGATAGCGACAGAAGCCCAGGTTGAGAGGGACCACCGCAAGGATCCCTGCAGAAACTCAAGTTGAGAAGGAACCTCTGTTGAGAGGGAGTTCCCCTAAGGTCTCCGCAGAAACTCACATTGAGAAGGAACCCTACCAAGGTGGAAGCAAAAGCCTACATTGAGAGGGAAACCCGCAAGGTTCCCTGAATAAACTCAAGTTGAGATGGAACTGTTTTTGAGAGGGACTTCCCCCAAGGTCTCCACAAAAACTCACGTTGAGAAGGAAGCCCACCAAGGTGGTAGTGCAAAAACTCAAGTTGATAAGGAACCTCTAATGAGAGGTACTTCCCCCAAGGTCTCCGCAGAAAATCATGTTGAAACGGAACTTCACTTACATGGCGACAGAAGCCCAGGTTGAGAGGGACCACCATAAGGATCCATGCAGAAACTTAAGTTGATAAGGAATCGCTATTGAGATGGACTTCCCCCAAGGTCTCCGTAGAAACTCACATTGAGAAGGAACCCTACCAAGGTGGCAGCAAAATCCTACATTGAGAGGGCCCCCCGCAAGGGTCCCTGCAGAAACTCAAGTTGAGAAGAAACCTCTGTTGAGAGGGAGTTCCCCCAAGGTCTCCACAGAAGCTCATGATTGAGAAGGAACTTCACTTAGATGCTGGCAGAGGCCCAAGTTGAGAAGGACTCCCCCATGGTCCCTGCAGAAATGACATTTGAGAAGGACCCCCCCCCCCCCCCCCCCAGGCTTCCTCAACAGCAAAAATGATGTTTGAGAAGGACCCTCCCACTAGGGTTCCTCAACAGTAGAAACTTACATGGGAGGAGGTACCCACAAAGTCCTCCCCCCTCCGCTCCAAGAAAACCAAGTTAGGATGATGAGGTGTCAACCATAAGCAACCCCTTATCATGAAAATTGAACAAAATTACTAACACTTATTTTCTTGGACAAGTTGCCTGGTTGAGCAAGCGGGGCTCAAGTAGGCCAGTTGGGATGACTTGGGAGTTTTCGCTTGGCGGTTAAGGGGCGAGGTATGTTGAGCAAGCTCAATCACTTAGCACCATAGGATTGAGACAATACTAGTAGGAAGACCTAGAACTCACTCAAGACTACACACACCGCACACTTGGTCACAAGTGAAGTGGGCAGCCAAAGAGATTGTTGCTCACAAGAAATAAACTCTTTAGAAAAAAAGACTTTTTTTAGAAGAGGGGGTCCTCAAGGTCCCTCTCAAGAAAAATAATGATTTTAGAGGAGAGGGGTCCTTAAGGTCTCCTCCTTCAAGATTTGCAAAGATTGCACCAAAAGTTACCATTATAAAAGATATTTACCAAATCAGATATTTTGTCATCTAGCGTAGACATATTTTCTTTTTTACTTTGGTTTGCACTAGGTGGCACCTGCCTGAGGGGACAGGCTGCTGCACACAGGTAGGGACAAATAGTACACTGCAGACCTTGTCCTCACTATTCCTTTAAGTTTTGGTCCCAAAAGTGCCAACCCAGCCCTAGTGCCTAAGTACAAATAGGACCCTTGGACAAGGTTGAGAAGATAGAAAAACTCGATAGAAAAGTTACTATGTCAAAATCACACTAGAACCTCTTTAGTATTCTCTCCCCGCTCTCTCTCTAAGTGCTGAGTGCCTTGTTCTTTCACTCCCCACTGATAGCCATCACTCTCAGGAGTTCCTCTTGAGAAAATTACAATTATTGTCGTGGAGGTTCATCTTCTTGCAGGGAGGAAGTTCCATCTTGAGCTCCATTTTTACCAAAAGGAGAAGGTTTCACCAGAAGCGGCTCCAAAAGTTCTTGAGAACCTTGTAGACAAAGTCCATTGGAGTGGGTCACGTCTCACCCTTTCCAGATATTCATAGACCCCAGTCGCACTACCCTCCTACAGAACATTTAAATAATACTTTATAATTAAAATACCATTTTCCTTTATTAACACATATAGTCTTCAAACCATACGCTTATCACAGTTTTAATAACTTTTTACACACTTTAAGTGCTGAAATTTCTATTTTTCATTATTTCATGTTTAAACCCAATAAAACCATCATCAAACTGGTTTATATACTCATCACCAAAATACTACAAGTTTATATGCATGAGAAGATGGATTTTAAGTCCAAAAATCGTATTAAATGTGTATAACATATGATTTATTCTAGAAATTGCATAATTTTTGTACAAACATAATTTTCAAAGAAAAAGACATTTTTGTTTCTTTAACACATGAATAAATGTCCATTTGTGTAAAAACCCCAATTTTTTCACAAGAAAACAATGGAACATTTATTTATAAAAATATTTTTTAAAAGATAAACATTCCTTCAATATTTTTATTCCATAAAAATGTTTAAACACCAAGTTTTCTTGAAATATATCATTTTGATTGAAATTATTGGAGCTTTTATAAATCCATTTTCACAAATCATATGGAATAACATTCTTAAATCATGTATGCATCCTAGTCTCACAAAGTCTAACTACAAGACCAAGTACTAAAGAAATAGAGTCTTAAACTTAAAGAGTAGAGTTTTTACCACCTTAAAGAAGCTCCAAGATGGTAGGATGAAGGTAAAAGAATATGAAAATATCCTACCTCCTAAGGTGGCTTTAAAGAGGTTGCCTAGAGCCACAAAGCTTGGCTCCATGAAAGCTCCAAGAAAAACCCCTTTCAAACTCCATGATTTCTTCCACCTTTTTCTTTAAAAAAAACACTAACAACATCTCCAAATTTCATAGCTTGTCTCAACAGTGGTGAAATGGGTGTATAAAACTTTTATATGATGGAATACTTGTAAAATATGGTGGCACGAGGTGGAGGGGTGGTGATGTAGGGTGGCTTTTGGTGGAGAAGATCTTAAGATCTAAAGAGAGAGAGAGAGAGAGAGAGAGAGATAGAGAGAGTCAATCTGATTTGGGTCTCCCAAATGATCCAAACACACATTATATACTTTTAAAAACCCTAACTGGTTAAATTCCCCAAATTCTCTCACACTTTACCCTTTAAGACAAAGATAAACTAGTCTTTATCACACATTTTGATATGGGCAACTGAGAAGTCAAAATGTCATAAAATCAGTTGGACCAATTCGTGGAAACACATTAAAAATGATAAGATTTTTAAACTCAGCTCAGGTCGTTCGAAAAACTCTAAGCCTCATTCGAATGATATTGCTCACTTGTTCGAACCAATGAGGTGTTTTAATGAGATGTCAACACGAACGAGGAATGGACCAAACCTAAATCGTTAGAGGTTTCATTCGAACCTTGTTCGAACGTCCCAATCTAACGAGATTGACCCCTCATTTGAATGACCTCTCTTTTCCTAGTCCAATCTTTGTGTCGCAAAATTTTTGGGTCGACGAGCATGAAGGTCACGAAGCCACCCACATTTGGTTGATGGTCCACCTCATCAACTCCATAGCCCAATTGGTCATACGAAATCATCAAATCTTACAAGTACGATAAAATTGAGGGGAATGGTGTTACTGATGGATGTGTGGAGGTTGTTATAGAGGGCTTTAGCAAACTTTTCAGAATCATGTACGAGGGTGATAAATGGGAGGCATTGATGTTATTCATTATAGTGGAACTAATAAGGAGGGGAAAATTTATAAAGAGGGAGGGGGGATCTTTCACCTGGGAGGAACAATAAGGAGAGGAAACTCAAAAGGTTATAATGGTAAAATAATGACAAGGGGAAAAAAGGTGGAGGGGTGGTATATGGTGGAGAGATAGGGGTAGACAAAGGTGTTCTATGAAGTTACACCTAATTTAGTGTAATATGAGGGTCCTAAATGACCACAGGGAAAAGGGAATTGTTAGTGGAGTGATTTCAAGGTTGAAATTATACATTGTACATTTACTGGAGTAAAAAAATAGCAATGTGGATAGGAAAATGGCTAAATCTAATTGGGGAGGTCATTGGGTTGAGTGTTATAGTTATGAGGTTGAGGGCACATTGGGAGGGGTAATTATTGTGTGGGATTGTAGAGTCTATAAAAGATAACATATTTGTTGGGTAGTTGGTCCGTATCGTGCCTATTTAGGAATGTAGTGGATGGGTTCGTTTGGAGTTTTTCAGGGGTATATGGGCCGATTTATAATTTTGTTCGATGGGAGACATGGGAAGAACTAGCAAGAGTAAGTGGAGTATGGGGGTGCCATGGTGCGTAGGGGGGAGGTTTTAATATGGTTAGATTTTCTTGGTAATAGAGGGATGAAAGGGGTATGATCATATACATGAGGGAATTTTCTAATTTCATTTATGAAATTGAATTGGTAGATTCTTCTTTAATGGGAGAGATGTTTACTTGGTCCAGTATTAGGGACAATCCTTCTTTACCAGATGTGATGTGAGGTTACCCGGTGTGAAAAAGTCATGTTTTCCTTGGGTGACCTTAAACCATGTTTTGTTCCTCTATAGTGTGAGGGTGACAAAGAGGGAGGGTACAATTCAAATTTAAAAATATGTGATTGAAAGCAAACGACTTTATGACTAGAGTGAAGGAGTGGTGGTAAGGCTATGTGGTTGAGGGTAAGGTTAGTTATATATTAACCTAGAAACTTGAGCTTCTTAAGGAATATCTCAAAAGGTGGAACAAAGAGATATTTGGTTATAGGAGGGATGCCATTAACATATACATGTAGGAAATATGGGTTCTAAAAAAAGGGAAGGCTTGGGCATGCTTTCTGGTGATGAGCGCCTGCTGAGTGAGGAGATAAAGGGGGATGTGGGAAGCAGGTTGGTTCAGGAAGAAACTAGTTGGAGACAAAAATAACGGGTGATGTGGTTGAATTAGGGTGATGAGAACACTGTGTTTTTCCATAAAGTGTAAACCTTTTATCGTCGCTCTTACCATATTGGAAAAATATAGCTAGGGAAGAAGAGTTTATGTAGGAGAATGAGGTAAGGGAAACAATTTGGAAGTTTTATAAGAGGTTGTATAAAGAAGAGGAAGAGTAGCGACCCACGCTTGATGGGTTGAGTTAGGGTGTATTTATCGGGATCAGGTTAAGCTTCTAGAGGGGCTTTTACAAAAGATGAGGTAGTAAAAGTATTGTAGTCTATAAGTGGGGACAAGGCACCGGAACTGAATGGTTTCACTACAGATTTTTTTTAGCATTGGTAGATTGTTTTGATAGAGGACGTGATGGCCTTATTCATGGAATTCCCCAAAAAAAAGGTCAATTCGTGAGGGGTTTTAATGCTACATTTTTAACTTTGATTCCTCAAAAGGTGGGTCGGTGGATGTAAAAGACTTTAGAGCCATTATTCTAGTGGGATATAAGATTCTATCCAAGGTGTTATCATCTATACTAAGTAATGTAATTAAACCACTCATCCCAGAGGCCCATAATTCTATTGCGGGGGGTAAGCAAATTCTAGATGCATTTTTGGTTGCAAATGAGTGTGTAAAGGCTATAGTGAGAAGTGTATACCCCTAAATTGTTTGTAAAATAAATATTTAGAAAGTGTATGATCATGTCAATTTGTTTTTTCGGCTATATTTAATGGAGAGGATGGTCTCTGGGGATCATTGGTGTCAGTGGATTAAAAGTTGTATATTAACAATGAGATTTTTTATTCTTGTAAATCGGATACCTGAAGGATTTTTTTGGAGTACCAAGGGAACCTTTATTTTAATTTTTTATTCATCTTGGTAATGGAGTTGCTTAGCCGATTCTTAGGCATATCTGTGGAGGCTGGAATAATTATAAGGTTCTCGATTAGGAATCTGAATACCTATTATGTTAGGAGTTTGGACCTTTTGTTTGCAAATGACACTGTCATTTTTATGATTCGAAAGAGGAACATGTAAGATCATTGAGATTATTGTTATTGTGCTTTGACACAGTGTCGGGGTTACATATTAATGTAGGGAAATATGAGATGATACCTGTAAGGTAGGCGAGAATGTGGGTTGTTTAGCAGGGGTAATTGGGTGCAGGGTGGGCTCCCATCCCTCATGGTACTTTGGCCTTCCTTTGGGGACCAGTTTAAGTCTAAATAAATGGGGGATCTAGTCATTGAGAGTGTAAAAAGGATATTGGAGGGGTGAAATAATTGTTATCTGTCAAAATGAAAAGACTAACTTTAATGAACATCACTCTATCGAGCATGCCAACCTAATTCATATCTATTTTCCATTGTCGAGATCAGTGTGTAAGAGGTTGAAAAAGATGATGATGGATTTATTATGGAGAGGTAATTAATAAATTTCAGACATTATGTTGTGGGATGGGATGAGGTATGTAAGTAGACCAATGTGGGAGGAATGGTGGTTAAAAGATTATATCACTTTGATAAAGCTTTATTGGGTAAATGGTTATGGATATTTCCTTAAGAGTAGAATAGGTTGCAGAGGAAAGTGGTTGTGTCTAGGTTAGGTTTCACCTGATGTGGGTGGTGGCCAGGAGTAGGGAACTATGGGCATAGGGTCGGGTCATGGAAGAACATTGCAATGGGATGGGTGAATTATTTCATCACATAGGGTTCCACCTAAGGAATGGGAACAAAATTATATTCTGGAAGGATAGATGGTGGAAGGATGGTACATTGGAAGATCTATTCCTCGATATTCTCATCATTGGAGGGGATAAGGTGGGTTTAGTGTTAAAGAATATAATAGTGGTAGGGGATGAATAGTTTGGAACCCAAAATTCAAAAAGAGACTGCATGAATGGGAATCGTAGGAAGTAGAGGCATTTTTTTACTGTCTCGAAACAACAACGGTTTTGGTAGGAGGGAAAGATATTGTGAAATGATTTAAAGGTAAGGATGGTGTATTTATGGTTAAAGATTATTGAAGTGTATTGAGGGAATTAGGGAGTGATCCATATCCGTTGAAGAAGTTGTGGAGAAGAACATGTGGCAGATGGTCATGCATTGCATCTTTTGGATGATGTGGTTGGAGAGGAATATAAGGTTCTTCGAGGTAAGAAATTTGCTCCTACTAGGCTGATTACTTGTTTCTGAGTTCGCTGGTCATTTTACATACAAAGGATCAATTGTGACACCCGATCTAATTAAACATCGGTTGATCAAGCCCTTATAAAATTAAAACAGGTTTCTCATATGGTTCATTCTCAACATCACTATCGAAAAACTTTTAATTACTAACCACCTAAGTGAAATTAGACCAATGCCAAATTTTATCTTTCTTTATAACAGATAAACATAACAGTGCAAAAACAAATTCAAGCATTCACAATACAAAATCCCAAATCATCACAATACATAAATGAATAAATTCTTGCAGAATAAACCATAAAAAAAATCCAAAACAAATGAAATAAATTAACACTAGTCTGAAACTGAAATAACTAAAATAGTGTCAACGAACAACATGTCCATAAATGGAATATAAAATTAGATCCTACACTAAATCTTAAGGGAGGAATGGTTTAATCAAATCAATCCTGTCAGCATCCACTATGCTACAACTCCGAGTTCCTGGAATGAAGTCACGCTTGGCGTCCATGTGGATGGACACCAAAAAGTTTTTTGAAAATATTTTATAGCAAGTGTTATTACACAAAGCATTTTAAAAATATTTAGCAAGCATTTATTACATTTTTCAAATCAGTTATTTATTACACGTGCTAGGTTATTGTACACTCTCTTGAGTTTACTCACCACTCATATATTGTGCATGCCTACCGATCTTTACTTAGCCCCCTAGCTATTCTGCCGAAGCTAACTAGACTATAGTACTATCTGAACTTATTTATTCTCTTAAGTTCCTCTTACCACCCATACAATACATTATTTTCATTCACGTCCCATATAATTTATTCCTCCTGTAACGCTTAAACAGGTTAGGATAAATCAAGTTTCTCTTCTTAATTCATCTTTTCGATGTATATCCATAAATACATCATCTACAAATCTACTATTGCACATAATAGGACATCATAAGGTATATATTTCGCATATAATATATACTATAAGGATTATTGGTCCGAATAACCATCAACCCCAATTATCCTATCATTTACATTGGTTCGGATATCCCTCGACGTCAATGTAAATGTTATGCATATGTATATTGGTCCGTATTTTCCATCGACCCCAATATTATTCATTTTTGATTTGGTCCAGATAATCATCGGCCCCAAATTCAAACATTCGCGTATTGGTCTGGATATCCATCGACCCCAATACTATTAACATACTTTAGGTATTCACACAACCTAAGTACTTATACTATAGGTATTCACACAACCTAGTGATTCACATTGGTACGTAGTATATTTCTCTCTAAGACTTAGCATACATTTTATTTTACGATTTATCTTGCCATCGTATCTATATGAGTGTTCACACAATTCTAAGGGTCCTAGTTACCCCTTTTCTAAATCCAGTAGGTAAGTCTAACTTACCCTACTGATCGATACATCCATTTATTAAATTCTTATAATTCTTTATCCGTCTCTCAGATTAATTACGATGTCATTCCTCTCGAATTCAGGCTCGTCCTAACTTCTCTATAGGACTACTTCATAGCTCCTTCATAGGCCCACCATTACATCACAAATCTTCTACTATTATTATTACAAAGATGTAAAGGTTTCCACAACATCGATTTAGGAACACTAGGCCCAAAAATGAAGTTTCGTATTAATTTAGGGGATTGAACCGATTCTGTAGAGACCAAACCAAACCGTACCTCTTTGGTCAGGACCGATTCATTTTTCTGAAGCTCGTTCTATAAAAATAGAACCTAACCGATCAATATGAACCTGGCCAGTTCATTTTTCTACAGTTATAACAGGTACACTTTTCAACATTTACGCACCTTAGTCTTCCATGTTCTCCTACTAAACTCTAAACTAATTGTCCCAAACCCTTCCCACATGCATGAGGACAATTTCTAACGTAACTTTTTGCATCAAAACATTACAAATTATTCAGGAAGAGATTTAATCCTCAAAAATCCTAGGTTTTCATGTTATTCCTTTAATATTCATCAAAACTGAAATTTAATTCATATTAAAGGCCAATTTTCCTTTAATTATTGATCCTCTACATATGTTAAATCGTTCTACATGCATATGCTATCCCAAGATGCGTAAAAATCATTATTATTCTACTAAGAACATTGATTTAACAAAACAAATCGTAAAACCCTACACATGGTCATTATAAGTTCATATATATTGCAATAAATAACTTGCCTCTTAGTTTTTAGGGTCTGATTTCGTTGATTAGATGTTGGAGTGATGATCCTGTCTTCCAATCCTCACTCCTTGGATGCCTAGGGTGCAAGACAAGGTTCAATCCTCCAAGAATTCCTTGTTAAGATTTGGGAATGATTTATCTCTTCTCTCAAACGACCTCTATTGGGTTTAACTGTTTCTAACCCTATCATCAAGAGCTAAAAATCTGATATAACACTTAGAATTTTGTAGGTCCCTCAACCTCCATTTTCAAATGACCAAAATTCCCTTAATAGATGCCGATTTTCTCTAAAATTAACTTGGGACCCAAACTATACCCCTGGGTATACTATTTTGACTATTTCGACCCATTTGGAACCATTTCTGACAATTCCTATCTCAACCTCCATATAGTCTACAGGCGACTATCGGTTGAGATAAAATCAAATACACCCATATCACTTACTATGATGTATATCAATAATCATTAATTAGTTACTATTCACACTTAGTAAATTTCATATCATAATATTAATCAGTATCTATCTCTCGATCAATATTCATTAATCACAGTTATTGTTAAATCACATTAAATTACTTCTCTCGCGTAATATTGATAATGTATTTTTCTCAATTAATTTTTGAATTAATTAAATCTCGAATATGTAAAATTATAGAGTATTGCATACTTCCCCCTTGCAAAAGAATTTTGTCCCCAAAATTAGAACATACTTATGGTGAATAACTCTGGATACTGCTCTCGCATGTCATCCTCCCGCTATGACGTCGACTCGTCAACATTGTGTTGTCCCCACTGAACTCGTTCCAATGGCACCACCTTTGCCCATAGTTTACACTCGCTATGATCTTAAATAGCCATGGGCCTCTCCTCATATGATATGTCTGGATGCAAACCAATCTCCTCAATGGGCACGTTCCATAAGGCTCTCTCACTCCTCGTGTATTTCTTCAGCGATGACATATGGAGCACGTCGTGTATTCGTTGAAGATTATCTAGAAGTCCTAATCTATATGCTACCGTTCCCACTCTCTCTATAATAGGAAACGGTCCAAAATATCTCAGTGCTAGCTTCCCTCTTTGCTAAATCTCATGATCCCCTTCGTGGGAGATACTCTAACCAATACCTGGTCGCCAACCTCTAACTCCACATTTCTCCTATCGGCATTGACATAACTCTTCTGCTTATCCCGAGCTATCCGAAGACGTCATCAAATCAACACAAACTTGGTAGTAGTATCCTAAATTATCTTGGGCCCCAAAAACTTGTGGTCTCCCACCTCTAACCAGTATGCGGGAGAATGACAAGGCCTCCCATATAATGCCTCGAACGGTGCCATACCTATGGTAAATTGGTAAGAGTTCTTATATGAAAACTCTACTAATGGAAGGTATCTATCCCACCCTCCCTCAAAATCTAGGATGCACATCTGTAACATATCCTCAAGCAACAAATTCACTCTCTTAGTCTTCCCATCATTCTATAGGTGGTACGCCATACTCAATAGTAAATTTGTGCCTATGGCCTCCTGAAAGATCTTCCAAAAGTGTGACAAAAAAATTTTATCCCTATAAGACACAATATTTATTAGGACCCCGTGCAACTTAACAATCTCTTAAATGAACAGCTGTGTGTACTACATCATATCCTAGTCTGTGCGAAATGACAAGAAGTGAGACACCTTGGTCAGTCGATCCACTATCACCCATATTGAATCGTGACCCTGTTGTGACGTAGGTAGCTTTGTAATAAAGTTCATCGAGATGCTCTCCCACTTCTATACGGGAATATCAAGTGGATGTAATATCCCCAAAGGCCTCTTATGATCAACTTTCACAAGCTAACAAGTAACACACTTGGAGACAAACTCTTCTATATCCCACTTCATGCCGGCCCACCAGTACTGTCTCCTCATATCCTGGTACATCTTATCCCCACCAGGATGTACCACAAATCTCAAACCCTGAGACTCAGTCATAATCACTTGTCTCAACTCCTGACCCCTCGGTACTACCAATCTCCCATTATTGTGCAGGCCTCCCTCTAAGCTGACTGAGTAAGACTATGCACCCTCAGCTAGTAACTGTAATACCCTGTATGGATAAAACTGATGCTTTGTCTGTGCCTTCACTACTCGCATAATGATCTCGGGTGTGATATTAATAACTTCGATTTATGCTTTGGTAACGTCATATTCCTGTCGAAGTTCACTCCACTTCGGTTTCCACACCTCTACTACGTCCCTAGTAGGTCGACGGCTCAACACGTCTGCAACCACGTTACCCTTTCCAGGATGATATTATATATCAAATTGGTAGTCCTTCAAAAATTCTAGCCACCGCCTCTGCCTCATGGTCTGATACTTTTTTGTGAAGAGATACTGAAGTGACTTATGATCCGTGAATAATATAAATTGGTTCCCCAAGAGATAATGTCTCCATATCCTTAATGAAAAATTGACCGATGCCAATTCGAGGTCGCGAGTGAGGTCATTCTTCTCATGGGGATTTATCTTCCTAGATGCATAAGCTATAGCCATCTTTTTCTGCTATAACACACCCCCAAGTCCCTGTAAGGATTCATCTGTGTAGACCTGATACTCTACCCCACTGCTTGGCAATGCAAGTACGGGTGCTGATGTCAATCAGTCCTTTAGCTCCTTTAAATTCAACTGACACTGGTCACTCCACACAAATGGTATTCCCTTACGAGTCAAGTTCGTTAAAGTCCCAACAATCTTTGAGAACCCCTTGATGAAGCGGCGATAATATCGGATTAACCCTAAGAAGTTATGAACCTCGGTCAATGTCCTGGGTTGCCCCTACTCCCTCACTGCCAATACCTTACTCGAATCAATATCTATGCCCCTATCAGACATAATATGACTAAGGAACTGTCGGTTCCGAAGTTAAAACCCACTCTTACTAAATTTAGAGTACAACTGATGTTCCCGTAATGTCTGCAAAACCATATGTAAATGCTCAGAGTGCTCCTCCTTTATCCTTGAGTAAACTAAGATATCATCGATGAAGACTATCACAAACTAATATAGAAACTACTGAAATACCCTATTCATGAGATCCATGAACACTGCAGGAACATTGGTGTGTCCAAATGCATTACCCTAAACTCGTAGGATATATACCGCGATGGGAAAGCGGTCTTAGGAACATCCTCCTCCTCAATACTCAACTGGTGCTAGTTTGACCTCAAATCGATCGTGGAGAAGTACACAACCCCTCTCAATTTATTAAATAAGTGATAAATCCTAGGTAACGGATACTTGTTCCGTATTATCACCTTGTTCATTTCCCTGTAATCCATTCAAAAGAAAATCAAACCATCCCATTTCTTCATGAATAACACCGTAGAAACCCAAGGCGATGTGCTCCATCGAATGAAACCCTGGACCAAGATCTTCTAAATTTTCTCTCTCAGCCCCCGCATCTCTAAAGGGGCCATGCGATATGGTGCTATGGCAATTGGTCTCGTACAAGGTGCTTAGTCGATGACAAACTCTATTTCCCGGCTCAGTGGCAGCCCTGGTATCTCCTGAAACACATCTTCGAAATCCCTCACTACAGTAATAAAATATAAGGGAACAACCACATCCTATGAGGTATCCTCCTTGATGTAATATAAATGAGTTAACGGTTCTCCCTTGGGAAGAGGCATCGCCATAAGGAACATCTCTTATTGCGGAATCAAAAGAACAATAGTTCTCTCATAGCAATCTACCATTACTCTGTAGTCTACTAACCAATCCATACCTAAAATCACATCATAACCCTCCATGTTTAACACTAGAAGGTCTGCCACTAGACTCAGTCTCCCAATCAAAATATCGAATTCTTTACAAATAGAATGTATCAATGAACCACTACCCATCAGTGACTCAACACACATAAGGATATTGTCGGTTATCTCTAATAACCCGACGGCTTATGTAAATCTAGTCTTAATAAATGAATGAGATGATTGAGTATCAAAAAGTATTCCACCCTCAGACCCATAGAGAGAAAACATACCCTCTACTGCAAGCAACACCTATGGTGCTGGAGGCATCGGCATGTCCCATATGTTATACACACGCCCATAATACATCTAGCCTTGCTACTGTTATTGTGGGGCTAGTGTTGCTGCTGGAGCTATCGGAGCCTACTACCCCTGCTGGGCACCCTGATGTTGCGCCCCATTTTGCTGTGGATAAGCTCTACTCTTGTGACCCTGCTGGCCACATAAGAAGCACTGACCCTGGAACTGTCTCTGTGCCTGGATCTGCTGGCCCTGACATTGGCCCTGATGGACACACCTAGTTCCCTTAGCCCTGATGGACTTGGGGAACCTGCTGGCCCTACCTATCTAGTCGGTGCCTACCAAATCTGATCCTCTTAGTAGAGTTACCCTACTGGTAGTTCTCCCCTGGCGTACCCACTATCTTTTGCTACTGGGGCAGTGAACCACTAATGCTAATCCCCCCAACCTTGCCCTGCTGGCTAGACTCTACTCCCCTCTTGCTTCCCTTTTAGTGGAAGCGATAATTCTGACAGTGTAATAGTGCGGCGTTAACAACATCCTTGTAAGTTGTCAATGCAAGGTTACCAATCAAATGTTTCCTGATCCTCCCGGCCAAACCATCCATGAAACTTCCCTTTTTCCTTTCTTCATTGCTCAGCTAGTCTGGAAAAAAGTTTTCCAGATGGTGAACTCTTACTCACAATCAACAACTGAGCAGTCACACTAGAATACCTCCCCAAATCTCTTCCTCATCTCTGACTCCACTACAGGTGAAAAGTACTTGCGGTCAAGCCTCACCCAGAACTCTGAAATCATCATTAAGTCCCTCTCCTCAGCGGTGGCCACTGAATACCACCAGTGAAGGGTTGCCCCTGCTAATCTGAAGGTGGCCAACATCTGTCATTGTACCTCACTTCAGTCTAACATGAGCCAAATGGCGCTAAAATTTCTTCTTCTATTGGAATGTCTCCATTACACCTGTATCACCCAAGAACTCAGGTGGGTGGACCTTCTGAAAGTTCTCCCTGATTCTATGCCAAGTGGGTTGCCCTTATTGCGCCTGAATAGCTGGAGCTGTGAGCTGCTGAGCCTGAGGCTAGGGAAAGTGGCCAACTATGGACCTCATAGTTGTCTCAATGAACAGTGACATTATTACTGCCACTTGAGTAGTGCAAATCATCTCTGATGGTGGTGGCAGTACGTGCTTCTCCTGAGGGTCCTCCCTCGACTCATCCCTAGTTGTTTCCCTCTCGGCTCGTTCTCTCCTCAACGGAATCTAAAAATAGATTGAATTTTATAAGTACAAAGTTTATACCAAATCTAATAGCAGAAGCACGATATCTCACAGCACGTAAAGATAAAACAACAGTCCTAAGAATAGAGATCTATATCAAAGAATAATGCGTTGAAAACATAGTAAGCCATACAGATCCTAAGGACACTAAAACCTAATGCTCTGATACCATCTGTGACACCCCTTCTAATTCAAAATCGCTTAACACTACACCAAACAGGACAAATTTGCACCCTTCATCCGGCCATCCTTGTCTTGGTCATTGATCGTGATAAAAAAAACATGCATTTTTTGTTACGGTCAATGATCGTGACAAGTCTGTGAGAACAAATGTTGTCATGGACCTATCACGATCAATGACCGTGACAATCTTATAAAGTTTTAATGGTTAAGGACGGTGACATGTCCATGATAACTTTCCTAGTAAAAAACTATTTCCTCTTGTTCTTCCCACCATTTTGGTTTCCCCCCCCCCTCTCTAAGTGACTTCACTCTCTCTCTCTCTCTCTCTCTCTCTCTTCCCTTTATATATATGTGTGTATATGTATGTGTGTGTATGTGTATGTGCCTGTGTGTGTGGTGGGGGGAGGGGGCATGGCTAGGGATGGGGAGGGGGCAGGGTAGGTGGTGTATATGTGTGTATATATATGTGTGTGTGTATATGTGCATGTGTGTGTAATATGTGTGTGTGTGTATGTGTGTGTGGTGGGGGGAGGGGGCAGGGCTGGGGGTGGGGGTGGGGGTGGGGAGGGTGTGGGGCAAAGGGAAATGGGGCAGGGGGAAGTGAGTGTGTGTGTGTGGTGGGGGAAGAGGGTGGGGAAGTGGTGGGGGTTTGGGGAAGGGGGTTTGTTGTAGGGGGAATGGGGGTGGTGTGTGTGTAGTGGGACATGGGGTGGGGCAGAGGGAATGATAATGGTGTGTGCATGTGTGTGTGTGGTGGGGCCTTTAGATTCCCCTTATTTGGTTTTATCTTAGTAAATTAATAATTATTTCCCATTTCATATGCAAGTAGGATTGCCCCTCATTAAGAGATAATTGTTGAGATTCGAAGTAACTTTAATTGTATAGCTTTAATAAAATCAATTTTATACTTCAATTGTAAGTTTAATTGTATAGCTTTAATGACGATACACTTATAAGACGTGATGAAATGAATTAATTGAGAAGATGAATTAGAAGGAGTATGGGATACACCTTTGTTGTTTGTTGTTGATGTTGTCGTTGGACTATAGCGGATTGATGTTGGGTTGGTTAATTTTAGAAGTGGAATGACCACTGGATTATTGTCCATATGGGGATGGGATTTTCCAACTTTTTTCTAAAATTACTTTGTATCACGAACAATATATATATAGTATGATAATTAAATGAAACATACTTGAAATTACACATAGTGCGCATAGATACTAGCCTTCTAATTCTTATGTGTACGCATTCAATGGACCTTAGACTAGTTCGAGAGTCATTACCCTGTAATGAGATCTCTCGAATTGTCCCGTTTAGACAGTTTGGGACTGCATAATTTCTGTATAATAATAATCTTAGTGGCTTAAAGTTGTTACGTTTGGAGGAAGTTCTGCAGTTGTATCTAAATGTTCTCTAGGTATATACTTGATTGACAAGTGTGAGTGTTATTTAAATTAATCAATTGAAATAACACTCACACTTGTCAATCTACTTTGTGTACTTGCAGAACTATGGGGATATGCTGCCAAATGTTTCTCAAATCAAAACAATATGCATGAGTTGTTAAGTATATTACAGAAATATTCAGTCTTGAATGGGATAGGACCACTCACCCTTTAGACAAGATGGAGTAAATAGGAATTTCTATTATAAATTGAATTTCAATTTGAAATTTAAAAATAGAAAATAAATAAGACATAATTAAATGAAACATACTATAAATCTAAGTTTTGTTTATAGTAATCCAGGAATATATGCTTCTTACCTTTAATAGGTGATTATTTGTGGTAGATGTGATGGGATATCCTAAATACAAAGAGTGGATGGGTGAGACAAATAGAATGGGGGATGTGTTTCGCAGAGGTGCTAATAAATTTATGAAATGTGCAAAGAGATGTCCTAATGATGAAGAGTCTACGTGTCCGTGTGCTAGGTGTAAGAATGGTAAGGTGTTTGAGTGGAAAATAATTGAATTACATTTGTTAAGATGGGGAATGCAAGATGTTTATCGATTTTTGAGTTTTCGGGATGAATTGAAAGTTCCTTTTGTTCCCGAACAACCTTCATAACAACCTTCAACATGTAGGATAGATTTAGAAGGGGATTACGTAGATCATAATATATTAGAGGATTTAGTTGATGATGTGTAAGGAGTTTATGAAGCAGAGGAGAATGAGGTTACTGATGATGTACAAGTTTCAGGTGCTCATGAAGATATCACGATAAACCTTGATGATAACTACCAAAGTTTAAAATTTAAGGCGACCCAACTATTATACTCTAGTTATGAGAAAGATCAAATAACTTTACATGCCATGATTGGTTTGCAAAGTTTGAAGATGCAGTATGGTTTGTCTGGCAATAGCGTGACATGAATTGTGAATTGGGTGAAGGACTTACTACCCAAGGTGAATACACTTCCAAATAGCTATCATGTTATGAAGAATAGTTTGAAAGGTTTGGGAATGAAGTATAAATCAATTCATGCTTGTGTGTATGACTGCATACTATACCGAAAGGAGTATGAAAATATCGATCGTTGTCTGGTATGCGATGAAACTAGATATGTCCAATCTACTGGCAAGGAAGGCACAAGCTCAAAAGTGCCTCAAAAAGTGTTGAAATATTTTCCCGTTGGGCCTATATTAAAGCAATTTTTCATAGTACCATGGATAGCGGAGGAAATAACTTTGCATGCTAGGGCATAAGTAGGGGGTAATCTCATGCGTCATCCTATTGATTCTACAACTTAGAGGATGATGAATTATGAGTATCCCAATTTTGCTCGAGAATAGCGCAATATTCGTTCGGCTATATCACCTGATGGTTTCAATCCATTTAGAAATCTAAGCACCGATCAGAGTGATGGCCAGTGATTCTAACCCCACTCAACCTCCCTCCTTCACAGTGCATGATTACAGAATTTTCGATGTTGTCTTTGTTGATACTTAGACCAAAGTCACCAAGTGATGACATCGACGTCTACCTGTCTCCTTTAGTAGAAGAATTACATTAAGTGTGGGAAGAGGGCATACAAGCATTTGACACTTTTAGAAAATAAGAGTTTACGCTGAAAGTTAAGTTGATGTGGGAAATTCATGATTTTACAGCATATGGGACATTATCCGGTTATGTAGTACATGGTTATTTGGGTTGTCCTATTTGTGAAGAGGAGACTAAATATCTTCGTGTATCCGCTATCTCAAAAAATTTATACCATTTCCATAGGAGGTTTTTACCCCCGGCACATTGTTTCAGATTTGATAAAGGTTACAATTTTTATCAGGCGGGGTTGAACATAGGCTACCACCGAGAAAACTTTCAGGTTTAGAAATTGAAAGTAAATCTTCTGATTGTGGCCCTAATATGCCAGGTAAGAATCCTAAATTTAAGAGTGTCAAGCATAAGAAGTCACCAACTGGGAATGAAACTGAGATAAGAAAGGCATGGTCTAGGAGGTCAATTTTATTTAACTTACCTTATTGAAAGAATGAACCGGTGCGCCGTCTATTGGATGTGATGCATGCAGAGAAGAACCTCACTGAACATATTTTGGTCACTTGACTTGGGGGTAGTCATTTGAAGGATGGAGAAAATGCACGAAAACACCTTAAATCATTGAAACTTAAGCCACAACTATGGTTGAAAGAATATAGTAGGGGAAGGACAATAAGTCCCCCTGGTGCATTTACTTTGGCGAGTGGGGAAAGGAAGGTGCTTTTCGACACAATATATAATTTAAAGGGTCCATCTAATTTTTTGTCCAACATGCAAAGGATTGTGAATTATGCTACTCGTGATTTACATAAGTGTAAGTTCCACGATTGGCATGTCATCATGCAATTGGTTCCTCTATTGTTTAAGCACTGTTTCATCAAAAACAAGGATTTACGAGGGCTATTATGCAAATTAGTATTACCTTCTCACTTTTGTGTGAGAAGGTAGTCAATCGAGAACACATAGTGGCCGTAAAATTGACGGTGACCGAAGAGATTTGTGTGTTGGAGAAGTACTTTCCCCCAGTATTCTTTGACATAATTGTTCACTTGTTGGTACACTTATGCGATGAGGAACTTCTTTGTGGTCCAGTTAGATATCAGTGGATGTATCCGTTTGAAAGATTGATGAAAGTTTTTAAAGATTACTTCAAGAATACGCGATACATTGCAGGATCAATTGCAGAGGAATACATCACCATGGAGTCATCAATCTATAATCGAAAATATATGCCAGACTCGACCAGCGTTGATAACACTGATGAGTTCATCGATGATAGTGGTCATGTGATGGGAAAACGAGTGAAAGTAATGAGTTTGCAACATAAACAAGTAGCTCATTATATATTTGACACACATGAAGATGTCGAAGAATGGAAAAAGTAATTTTAAATTATTTTAAGTTATATATTATTTTAGAATATTTTAGATTATTTTATACATGATTAATTTTGTACTATGCAGAAAATATGAAGCCTGTGAGAACAATAAAAGATGAAAAATAATGGTATAATCAGACAGCGAATTTAGGCTGTGGTTGTCGCAAGAGGTAATTATAATGAAAATGGTCGTTATAGAATGTTACAGTACACTCAAACTTTATAACTAACCTAATTAATTTATCTATATTCTCAGCTCTTAAAGACGGGTGATACGACATCAAGTCTTTCTCGTCTATCCATTGGACCCTTGTTTATTGCACAAGATTGCAAAAAGTATCAATTGAACGGTTACGTATTTGGAGCAAGGGTATACGAGGAAAGTACAAATGTACAGAACTGGGGCATTTCATACAAGGCTCTTACTTTCTTTCGAGTGAGCGCAAAAGATAAAAATCTCATTGAAGCTAAAATGACTTACTATGGTGTAATTCGAAATGTATTTGAATTGGATTATATAAGCTTCAAAGAGTTTGTATTTTACTGTGACTTGGTAAGAGTTGAGGATAAAAATGCTTGTAAGGTTGATCCTGTCACCAATTTGATCATGGTTGACTTGTCCAAGTTGAAGAGCAACGACCATGTGAGCGATGAGTCATTTTTTTGTGCATTCCAAATGGTCAACCAAGTGTTTTACTCGGAGTATATCAATAACAAGTCGTGGTCAATTGTCCTACATGCTCCAAAGCATCTAAATAGTAGTGTGGATGACTAAATTGGGATGAGAACATCTCACTTGGCTCAAATAAACATGTGAGGTTAAATTTCAAATGAGCTTGTTCATGTGTGAATTGAGGCATATAAAAATGGAATCCATTTAGTAACATAAAATCCAACTACTCCATGCAAGCATGACAAAGAACACTTTAAGGATTGAAGATACACAATCAAAAGTTCTAGCCACATGGGAGTGAAAAATGAGGATTAAACACAAGTACATGCCACAAAAGGTGTGTAAAACTCAAATATATACACAAAAAAATCTTTTTGAGTTTTTCAGAAATTTTTTACTCACAAACAAAAATAACTCAAAAATAAAATGTTTTTTTTTATATTTTTCATTTAATACCAACACAAATGAAAGAAATAAAATACAAAATAAAAACATGTCATAAATCTAATAAGGAAAATATAATGAAGCATGGACTAGAAAATGACATAAAGATATACATCTAGCATGAATATATAATATGATGCAGAAAAGCAAGTGTATGAAAATTAAAGCTACCACAATCAACCTTTAAATTTTGTAAGAGAGGTATCACATGCAAGCAAATGAGAATAAAAAATCACATTTTGTAAAGTTGTCAAAGTAGATCTCCTAACCCAAATAAGTGAAGAGTGATAATAATGATATTGGGTGATCTTGCCTACCTCGGTTACCTTACTTTTAGATTTCCTAGGACCTCGTTTAAGATCAAAACAAAACTTCCCAAGATGAACTTTTCGATGACAATGTGAATAAGTGAAAACTCGGCGAAAAGTATTACCAAAGGATTGTCCCTTAAAATTGTTCCTAGAAGATTCTCCAAAAACAATGGTTTTGGTTTTATTAGCGGAAGCATTATAAGAATCGAAGCCTAAACCACAAGTGTCGTTTTTAATTTGGACGGTTCCTAACATTTTTTCTAATTTTTCAGAACGACACTCTAAATAAAATTTGAAAATACTAGAGTTTTTAATCTTTCTTCCAACATTAAAATTCTAGACTCTAACAAACCATTTCTCTGTTCAAACTCGAGAAGCTCCTTTTTCATTGATTCCATCAAACCTCTAAGTCTATCTCTCTCGCCTTATACATAATCAATCTTCTCTCGAAGAGCTCTCTCTCCTGTCCTAAGTTCATCAAGTAACGCACTCTCATTAATGACCTTGGCACTCTCTTTTAAACTAGATTCTAACTTTAAATTCGCTCTTTTTAATTTAATAGATTCATCGTATAGTTCTTGAAATGAAAATTAAAGTTCACTCACATCACCTCATTTTCACTTTCACTATCTCTCTGTACTCCACTCTCACTACCATCATCCTTTTTAGATTCACAAATAAAGGCCTCACAAGTGTCATGATTTGAGATGTCATAGTCCGACAATTTCTCACTATCACTCTCATGACAAGCCATGAACGTGGTAAAGTTGCGCTCAATGGGGGAATCGAGTCCCTCTTTCTTTTCACTTTCATCACTAAGGGTGGCATTATAGGAAATTGGTTGTTTGCCTTCTCTCCTTAGTTTGGTGGGGCACTCTCTCGCCCTTTGGACATAACCCTCACAACCATAGCACCTATTTGACTCGTCCCTATTAAGATTTTCATTATAGGATTTAGGGATCTTTTCGGCTTTGTCATGATTAGAATTTTCAAATTTCTTAAAATCATTTTTGAACTTATCTTTATTAAATTTAAGCATTTTTCGAAACTTCCTAGCAAACATAGCCATGTGCTCCGAGTCACAATCACTCTCATCAACCACAACTTTTTTTTCTCCTTTCGGGCTTTTAAAGCAATGCCCTTATCAATTTTCTTTTCATTTTTAGAGGGGAACATATCTAGTTCATAGGTTTGCAAATCACCTACTAGTTCCTCATGTTTGGTATAGTGCAATATCGGTAAAGAATTTAAAACGGTCACTTTAGGAATAAATCTCTCGAGTAGGGACCTTAAAATTTTCTTTACTACTCGGTCGTCGAGTATTTTCTCTCCCAAATTAAATGACCAATTTACTATATCAGAAACTCTAGCATAAAATTCATCGAAAGTTTCTATTTCATTCATTTTGTTGGTTTCAAATTGAGTGGTGAGGTTTTGGAGTTTATAATCCTTAACGACACTTGTTCCCTCGTGAGAGAATTTTAATATATCCCAAGCTTCCTTAGCGGTTTCACACGTCATGATACGTCAGAATTCCTCTGTGAGTGCTCTAAACAAGGCATTTAAACCTTGGGAATTAAAATTAGAGAGTTTAAATTCATTCCCACTCCACCTATCTACGGGTTTGGGAATACGCTCATTTTCTTCCAAACATGTGGGTGGGAACCACCCCTTAACAACTGACAACCAAACCCTCTCATCAATAAATTTTAGTGTCGATTTCATACGCGCTTTCTAATACGCGTAGTTCGAACCATTGAAAACATGAAATTTTGAAAATGGAAAAAGTTTCATTTTTAACCAAAAATATTTAAAAGGACCTTAACACAATAAATTAGCGCTCCGGCTCTGATACAACTTGTTTAGACAGTAGGCCCCCAATTTTTAAATTCAAATATAATGAGACGGTTCAAATTTTAATTTTCCAAAAGTTATTTAAAATTTTCTTTTCTTAAAGAGCACAAACCAACTTATGAAAAAAAATGAAACTAAACTAAAAATAAAATTAAACTACTTCACCATTTTTCAAGTTTCAGTTAAACACAATTAATTAAACCCAAGTCCTAAAATTTTCCTAGCAAAAATTAATTCAATTTTCGATATAGACTAAACACATTAAACAACGATTTTAACAAGTTAAATTGTTGACTTGAATTATATTTACTGTAAACTTACCCAAACCAATTTAGCACCATATTAAACAAGTGTGATGTTTAAACAAATTTTTATCTTATTTATCCTAGCATGCATCTATGGTGATTTTCGTAAGATAAAAATTAATCACAATCACACTTCACGGCGATGTACGAGGAAAACCCAAATGGGAAAAACCTCGGATGAACCTTACCTAACAAATCCACTAGGTATGGAAATTTTACAAAAGACTATGATAACAAGACTTACAACATTCGACTCGACTCCTTCAAAACCCGAAGCTTCCTTCGCTCTTAAACCTCTTCCTTATAGATAATTTTGGAGTCCACCAAAACCTTGGAGTCCACCAATGGAGGCACAACCCACCGTCAATCACACATGATGCCTTTCACCATGTGAGAAAGCCAAATCACAAACTTCTTCTCCTTTATGGGTAGAGAAAAAACCCAAACTTCTCTTCTTGTTGGTGTAGAAAAAACCCGGTGTCAAACAAACTCTACAATCAAATTATATATATGAAAGAACTTGGATAAACAAACTATGGGTGTGTATTTATGTTTTGATAGAATTTAAACCATGAAAATACAAGACACAAAGTGGGACATTTTGATTGAAGATTTGAGATCTCAAAAACCTTTGAAAATATGTAAAAAGTCCTTAGAATAAATGGTTTCCCTCACATATTTTATCAAGTAAAAAGTTAGTGGGAAAGTGGGGAAAAATTGGCAACATAACTGATCCCACTGAAATTTCGTTCGAACGACCATGTTCGAATGAGGATGTTCAAATAAAACTTCTAACGAGAAAACAAAAAAAAAAATCTGAAATCTCGTTAGAACATGGTCGCTAGAAATAGAGGTCGTTCGAACGACTATTTTAACGAGATTTCAGGCCTTAATTCTAGATAATTTCGATATGAACGTGTGGTCACCAGTTTCGTATTTTTCTAATTTTTTTTGGATTTGATATGATTTTTCTACGAAAAGGTGTCCGAGAACAAAATCTTTGAACTATGAATTCAAATTTTTTTTAACAAAAATAAAATGCCAAAAATAAATTTCCCTAGAGAAAATGAAATAAGTTCAAAATATTTTTATAAAAAGAACACCCATAAAACTATATCCAATAATCCACATATATATAGTGAATTAATATCTTTTAGAGATCTTGGAAATGCAAAAACATTGATGACGTGAAACAGGTGGCACGAAACACGACAAGACTGAAACTTTAATTCTGAGCCGCAACGTCTTAAACTTTTCAAACGTCATAGGCTTAAAGGGTACACATGGACATCTATCCTATGACTCAAATATTTTGTTCGAAATTGAGTCAAAACTATACATGAACTCAATTGGAAATTTGTGTCCTTACAAAGTTTCTCTTTTTAATTCGTCTTTTTGATATATATCCATAAATACGTCATCTACAAATCTACTATCGTACCCAGTAGGAGATCATAAGGTATACATATTTCGCATATAATATATACTATAAGGATTATTAGTCCGTATAACCATCGACCCCAATTATCCTATAGTTTAAATTGGTCTAGATATCCCTCGACCCCAATGTAAATGTTATGCATTTGTATAATGGTCTGTATTTTCCATCGACCCCAATATTATTTATTTTTTATTTGGTACGGATAATCATCATCCCAAAATTTGAACTTTCACATATTAGTCCGGATACCCATCGACCCCAATAATATTAACATACTACAAAACCTAAGTACTTATACTATAGGTATTCACACAACCTAGTGATTCACATGATATGTGTTGTATTTCTCTCTAATACTTACCGTACATTTTATTTTACGATTTATCTTGCTATCGTATTTATATGAGTGTTAACACAACTCTAAGGGTCCTAGTTACTGTCTTTCAGATTAATTACGATGTCATTCCTCTTGAATTCAGTCTCGTCTTAAACTTCTCCTTATTACTACTTTGTACCTCCTTAATAGGCCCACCATAATATCACAAATCTTCTATTATTACTATTAGAAAGTCCAAAAAGTTTCCACAACATCGATTTAGGAACACTAGGCCCAAAAAGGTAGTTTCGTATTAATTTAGGGGACTGAACCGATTCTATAGAGACCGAACTCAACCGCACTTATTTGGTCCGGACAGG
The DNA here is from genome assembly GCA_949130495.1 of Sambucus nigra. Taxonomy (NCBI): domain Eukaryota; kingdom Viridiplantae; phylum Streptophyta; class Magnoliopsida; order Dipsacales; family Adoxaceae; genus Sambucus; species Sambucus nigra. The sequence goes on from OX422215.1 coordinate 218,955,340, forward strand.
TTCATTTTTTTGAAGCTCGCTCTATAAACACAAAACCGAACTGATCAATCTTGATAGGACTCGTTCTTTTTTCTACAATTCTTTTTTGCAGTTACAGCAGGTACGCTTTTCACCATTTACGCACCTTAATTTTCCATGTTCTCCCATTAAACTCTAAACTAATTGTCTCAAACCCATCCCACATGCATGAGGACGGTTTCTAACATAACTTTTTGCATCAAAACATTACAAATTATTCAGGAAGGGATTTAAGCCTCTAATCCTAAAAAATCCTAGGTTTTCATGTTCTTCCTTTAAAATTCATCAAAACCCATATTTAATTCATGTTAAAGACTAATTTTCCTCTAATTATTGATCCTCTACATATGTTAAATCGTTATACATGCATATCCTATCCCAACATACATAAAATCATTCTTATTCTACTAAGAACATTGATTTAACAATTCAAATCCTAAAACCCTACTCATGGGTATTATAACTTCCTGAATATTCAAACAAACAACTTGCCTCTTTGTTTTTATGGTCTGATTTCATGGATTAGATGTTGGAGTGATGGTCCTCTCTTCAAATCCTCACTCCTCGGATGCTTAGGGTGCAAGACAAGGTTCAATCCTCCAAGAAGGCCTCCTTAAGCTTTGGGATTGATTTATCTCTTCTCTCAAACAGCCTCTCTTGGGTATAAATGTTTCTAACCCTAGACTCAAGTCTTAAACATCTTATATAACACTTATGATTTGTAGGTCCCTTAACCACTATTTTTCAAATGACCAAAATTCCCTCAATAGGCGTCGATTTGGTCTAATATTGACCCGGACCCAAACTATACCCCTGGGTATACTATTTCGATTATTTCAACCCATTGGGAAGCATTCGTGAGAATTAAATCGTCATCCAAGTCACTTAAAATATATTTCCTATCTCGACCTCAATATAGTCTACACGCGACTCCCGGTTGAGATAAAATTAAATATGTCCATATCACATACTATGACGTATATCAATAATCATTAATTAGTGACTATTCGCACTTGGTAAATTTCAGATCATAATATTTATCAGTATCTATCTCTTAATTAATATTCAATAATCACAGTCATTATTAAATCACATTAAATTACTTCTCGAGTGTAATATAAATAACATATTTTTTTCAATTAATTTTTGAATTAATTAAATCTCAAATACGTAAAACTATGGGGTATTACACCAACCCCCTCACTTCCTTTGTTTTTGGACTTTATGGAGAAGTTATAAAGATTTGAGTAGACTTTTGTTTTTATTGGGATATCGAGATTGTCTATGTCGAACCTTTTTTGTTCTCTGGATATACTTCCAATATACGTGTTTTTGCTCCCACATGCGGGGTTTTTTAATGACACTTTTTACTTATAAAACAACAACTCTATCATCACATTTTCCCAAATGAGCTTATACACACACACACACACACACACACACACACACACACACATATATATATATATATATATATATATATATATATATATATATATATATATATATATATATATATATATTCAACTCACTTGCCTTTAGGTATGAAAGTACATTAAATTTAGTATGTTATTATAATAATAAAGAAGTATATCTTGCTGTGTATATTAAGAAAATCAAGAGGCCCCATTTCGTGTGTTCGCCTCAATCCCCCATAATCTTGGGCCCGACACTCACCCTGTCCCTCATAAAATATATAAAATCCTAATAACGTACTCATATATTGCTACCATTTAATGGACTTCTTATTCTTTGAACTTTCCTAAAATAAAATTATAATCCACATCTGAATGCCCCTTCTGAAGAACAACCTAACAATTTACTTACACCAATTACAATGGTTTTACAAATCTAACATCTGCATGCCCCTACTGAAGAAAAATCTAACAATGGACTTACGTCAATTACAATGGTATCATATGTAGTTGCATACAAATTCCAATTTTTATGCCACCAAATTTTTACCACATGACTCAAATAATTATTTTAATTATTTTTTATGGTTAATCAATTAATAATGCAGAAAAGTCAATCATTATGGTAACATAAGAGATTTTTAAGATGGAAGCCCTCATAAAAAAATTATGGATCAAACTGACAACGTATGCTCGTGGATTATAAACTATAAGAAGGAAAAAATGACTCACAACATTTACCCACTAAATTAATCAACCACACAATTTTTACGGCCCATTTATTCAACCATATGTCACTAGCGCAAGCTTTGAACATGTCACACCACTCTTAATGATGTAATGTCTCGATTTTAGTCAAGCTTGATTTATCGTCTTAAACTTGCAAATTTATGTCTTTAAAGATGAAGATATTTTTTTTTGTTCTTTGAAACCAAAAGAAAACCATCATAAAACCCTCATATCTATTCCTGAGAACTTAGACCGCAAGTTTAACATCTCCCTTCTATTATAGGCTCCCCACAAATCTAATATATCCATGATATTATGTTGGAGAATTTTTAAAATAAGTGAGTAAGAGCTTTGGGAGTAAAAGCTTAAAAGCTTGTCCCACATTTAAAGTGTGTGGAAAAGGTGGGAATCAAAGCCAATATAAAAGGGAGAGTGTCCCAAATTGGAAAATGTGTAGAGCCAAGTGAAACCCACTAAGCTATAAAGCATGTGGACTACTCTTGTCCCACATTGGTAAAATATAAAAAATGTTTGCGCTTAATAAGTAGAAATGGAAAATGAAGAATTACTTCATCTAGAATTTAAGAGGCTATTCAAGAGACCTCCAGTACGGTGCATAGCACTGTACGCACATCCGTGTGCGCGCGTGCGAGGGAGTGGGATGTAGAGGCGCTACTGGCGCACTTTTCACTTCACATGTCGCGATTTGCCCAGGTCGGATTGTGGTAGCTCAGGCGCAGTCACTTTTTGGTTGGCCGATGTAAAAATAGTACAAGTTTACTCACACCTGTTCGAAAATGGTTCATGGCTATTAGAATTTAACTCTCACACCATTTCGAAAATGGCTCAAGACTGTTAAATTCAACACTCGTAACTCTTGAGCCACACCCTTTCATTTCCTATAAATAAAGGCTGCAAGTTACGAAATTGCACACTATTAATTAATCCAGTTTTCAGATTTCCCAACCCCTGCAATTACTCACTTATAATTTTTAGGATATACAAAATTATCTTATTCTATTTCGTGCACAAAAACAGAATAAGAACTTGATTGCCTGTTCTTCGCTGGTGCATCCGAGGGCTACCTTCAAACATACAATTTGTAGACAATGCATTTGCTTCATTGTATCTTGAGTATAGATTTACAGATTCCCGTTTGTATATCGAATTACATGTGGGGAAAATACTGTATTTAGGAAAGTGACATCACGCCTTGAAGTTTTAGAATTTATTTGAAGATTCAACAAAGTTGTAATTAGAAGTTTATTTGATTGTATTGAAGTTGACATTACTGTTATAATAGAAAAGTTTCATTTATGCCTTTGCATATCATTTTCCAACAATCTAAATACAGTAATTAGAAATGGCAGAATCTTCCAAATCACTTCGATAAATAACATAAGGCTTTGTCATGTTGGACCTTTTTAATGGTGGTAATTTTTTGCGTTGGCAGAAAAAGGTTCACTTTCTTCTAACAACATTGAAGATTGTGTACGTCTTGTAACAACCAAAACCAAATGAGGAAGAAGATGAAATCATGGAATAGACGAGGAAACACAAAAAATGGGAAACCGGTGATTACATGTGTCGTGGTCACATTCTCAATGCACTTGCTGACAATTTGTTCGACCTGTACCAAAATGTTGGGACTGCGAAAACTTTGTGGGAAACATTGGAGACCCAATATCTTACGAAAGATGCTACAAGTAAGAAGTTCCTTATCGATCAGTTTTTAGGATTTAAAATGAATGATAATAGGCCTGTGCTAGAACAATTTCATGACATCCAACGCATCTTAAATCATTGCAAACAGAAAATTTTAAATATGGATGATAATGTAATTATTTCTTCCATAATTGAAAAACTTCCTCCCTCTTTGAAAGATTATAAGAAAGAACTCAAACACAAAAAGGAGGATCTTTAACCTGAAGAATTAGAGACTCATTTAAGAATTGAACAAGAGTCTCGAATTTTAAATGGTAAAGAGGAACAACAAAATTCTATTTCTAAGGTCCATGTGGTGGAGGAAGGAAAGGAGCAAAAATTTGGCAATCATGGAAAAAATAACAAGCGAAACTTTTTTTCAAATAATTCTAAAGAAAATAAAAAGAAGAAAGGAAATTGTTTTCTTTGCAATAAACCAGGTCACTGCAAGAAGGATTTTCATGAGTTCAAGAAACTAAAAGAAAAAGGAGGATCATCAGACACAAAGCAAAAATTTATTGATATGATATCCGAGGCTAATATGCTTGGAGAAGATAACTTTTGGTGGGTTGATTCTGGTGCTACAAGGCATGTATTTAAGGACAAGAGTCTATTCTCTGCCTATGAAACTGTGGAAGGAGATGTTCTCTATATGGGAAATTCTTCAACTGCTGCGTTTAAAGGCAAAGGGACAGTGGATCTCGAATTCACTTCCGAAAAAATCCTTAGTCTCACTAATGTTTTTCATGTTCCTGATTTTAGGAAAAATTTAGTTTCTGGAAGTCTTATTAACAAATATGTCTTTAAGCGTGTATTTGAGTCAGATAAATTTACTCTGACTAAAAATGGTACCTTTGTAGGCAAATGTTATTTGTATGAGGGCATGTTTAAGCTCAATATCAATGAAAAAGATTCTTCTACTTATATCGTTGATTGTCTTTCATTATGGCATAGTCGTTTAGGACATGTTAATACAAAAAAATGCATTTCATGGTTAATTTAAATTTAATTCCTAAATAGGAGAATGATATGGATGAAAAGTGTAAAATATGCATGCAAATAAAAATAACAAGATTGGATTTTCCAAAAATAGAAAAAATTACATCTTTGTTGCAATTAGTACATAGTGATGTTTGTGATTTGCATGGAACACCTACTAGAGGTGGTAGTAAATTTTTTGGCTACATTTATCGATGACTTTTCAAAATATTGTTACGTATATCCTTTAAACTCTAAGGATGATGTGCTTAATATATTTAATACATATTAAAATGAAGGTGAAAATCAATGTGATACTAAAATAAAATGTCTTAGATCTGATAGAGGTGGTAAATATCACTTTTCTCAATTTTGTGAAGATATTGGTATTGTACATGAAGTTACTGTGCCTTATACACCACAACAAAATGGAGTAGCAAAAAGAAAAAGTAGGACACTAACTGAAATGGTTAACACTATGCTTTCTTATTCTGATTTAAGTAAAGGGTTTTGGGGAGAAACATTTTTAACTGTGTGTCATATTTTTAATAGGATACCTATTAAAGGTAATAAGAAAGCCCCTTATAAATTATGTAAGAATAGAAAAACTAATTTAGGTTATCTTAAATTTTGGGGTTGTAGAGCTATTGTAAGACTACCTAAAACTAATAGAAAGAAATTAGGAAGCAAAGGCGTTGAGTGTATTTTCATAGGTTATGCACAACATAGTAAAGCCTATAGATTTTTGGTTAGTGAACCTAATGATTCTGTTGAGGTAAATACAATAATTGAATCGAGAGATGCAATTTTTTATGAACAAATATTTTCTTCTATTCCTAGAATATATAATGATAAAGAAGTAAACACTCCTTCAAAATTATCTGATACTCCACCAGTGGAATAAGAAAGGATTAGGAAATGTAAGAGACTTAGAAAAGAAAAAATCTTTGGTCCCGACTTTGTAGTCGATCTTGTTGAAGAAACTAGAGACACGCGTTGTAATCAATTTTCTTTGACTCTTAGTGTTGAAACAGACCCACAAACTTATAGTGAGGCAATTGAGTGTGTAGATTCAGCATTTTGGAAAGAATCTATAAATGATGAAATGGATTCAATCGTGGGAAATAAAACTTTAAAGTTAGTAGACTTACCTCCAAGATCTAAACCCATCAAGTGTAGGTGGATTTTTAAAAAGAAAATGAAAATAGATGGAAGAATTGATAAATTCAAGTCTAGATTGGTTGCTAAAGGTTTTACTAAAGAATAAGGAACTGATTATTCTGATACCTATGCAGCGGGTGCTAGAACTTCTACTATTACAATTTTGATTGCCTTAACATCTATATATAATTTTGAAATTCATCAAATGGATGTGAAAACTGCCTTTTTAAATGATGACTTAGAAGAAGAAATTTACATGGAACAACCTAAAGGGTTTGTTATGCCTGGACAAGAACATAAAGTATGTAAATTAATTAAGTCCTTATATGGTTTAAAATAAGCACCTAAACAATGGCATGCAAAATTTGATAAAGCCATTATTTCTTATGGTATTAAAATTCATGAATCTGATAAGTGTGTTTATAGTAAATTTGTTAATGGTAAAGGTGTGATCATTTGTTTATATGTAGATGACATGTTAATTCTTGGTACTGATTTAGAAAGCATTAATAATACAAAGAGTTTCCTGTCTTCTAAATTTGATATGAAGGATATAAGTGTAGCTGATGTCATATTAGGAATGAGAATAATATGGAAAGATAAAAATATAACTCTCACTCAATCTCATTATGTTGAGAAAATTTTAAAGAAATTTAATCCGTTTGATTGCACAGCTACTAGTAAAACTTTTTATCCAAAGCTAAAGATGATCCCTAATACTGGTAGAGCTATTTCACAATTATAATACGCACGATTAATTGGTAGTTTAATGTATGCCATGACATGTACTCGGCCTGATATTGCATATGTTGTTGGTAAATTAAGTAGATATACTAGTAATCCAAGTTTATTGCAATGGCATGCTTTCAATAGAATATTAAAATATTTAGAAGGAACTATGGACTATGGTATATACTATAGTGGATATCCTTCAGTATTAGAAGGGTTTTATGATGTCAGTTGGATAACTGAGCGGGAGGATCATTCCTCAACAAGTGGATGGATTTTCACTCTTGGTGGAGGAGCTATTTATTAGGGATCAAAGAAACAAACTTGTATAGATGATTCTACTATAGCAGCTGAGTTTGTAGCATTAGCTGTAACACTAGTAAATAGACAGAATGGTTAAGGAATTTATTGATTGAAATTCCAGCTTGTCCAAAACCAATGACTCTAATATATATATACATTGTGATAGTGAGTCTACACTTTCTAGAGCTTATAGTGAAGTGTACAAATTGAAAATCTACAGATAGTGTAATCACAATGGATTATGTAAAATCAAGCCAAAATTTAGCTGATCCTTTTACAAAAGTTCTTGCAAGAGGACTGGTGTCTAAGACATCAGTAGGGATGGGACTAAATCCAATTAACAATAATCACTCTTAATGGAAACTCAACTTGAAACTTGATATATTCAAGTCTCAAGTTCAATGATTAAAGTACATCATATGACGTGATTGTAAGCACTACAAAATAAAACATCCCAATGATAAGTGCTTAGAACATGTAACAAATAATGAAAGAGGATGATTTTAAACCTTAATATATCTATGCTGTTTTAGTTACATGGACACCTATGATAATCTACCTATGTGAGTGTGGAAGTGGTGCCGCTTCCTATGAGAACTGGACTTGACTCTAAAGCACTCACGAAATCAAGGTATAGACACAAAGCCTTATACATGTGTCGGCTTATATGGATAATCAGTGACTAAAAGATTTGTGTGTCAAGACAAATTCGACTAATCAATATGGATCGATAGTTCAAAGACAATTCTACTATACTTTCATGGTTAGCCTTGGCGAGTCTTTACAGGTTATTAGTTTAAGCCGTGAGACACCAATTCTTATACACAGTCTTACAGACAATCAAAGATTTACAAAACTTATTTTGAAAATGGTGGAGGAATATTGGAGAAGTTTTAAAATAAGTGAGTAAGAGCTTTGGGAGTAAAATCTTGTCCCACATTGAAAGTGTGTGGAAAAGGTGGGAATCAAATCCAATATAAAAGGGAGAGTGTCCCACATTGGAAAATGAGTAGAGCCAAGTGAAACCCACTAAGGTATAAAGCATGTGGACTACTCTTGTACCATATTGGTAAAATATAAAAAATGTGTGCACTTAATAAGTAGAAATGGAAGATGAAAAGTTGTTTCATCTAGTACTTAAGAGGCAATTCAAGATACCTCCAATACGGTGAGAAGCACCGTACGCACACGCCCGCGTGCAGGGCAGTGGGCTATAGAGGCTCTAGTCGAACACTTTACACTTCGCATATCGCGGGTTGTCAGGATTCGTCTGGTTCGGATCACGGTAGCTCGCCCATGGTCACTTTTTAGTTGGCCTGTGTAAAAACAGTACAAGTTTACTTGCACCTGTTCGGAAATGGTTCATGGTTGTTAGTATTTAACAGTCACACCATTTAAGAAATGGCTCAAGACTATTAAATTCAACAATCGTGACTCTTGAGACACAACCTTTCATTTCCTATAAATAAAGGCTACCAATTACGAAATTGCACACTATTAATTATCCAGTTTCAGATTTCCCAACCCCTGCAATTACTCCATTACAATTTTTAGGAGATACAAAATTATCTTATTCTATTTCGTGCACAAAAACAGAATAAGAACTTAATTTTATGTTCTTCGCTAGTGCATTCGAGGGATGTCTTCCAACATACGATTTGTAGACAGTGAATTTGCTTCATTGTATCTTGAGTACAGATGTGCAAATTCCCGTTTGTATACCGAATTATTGTGTGGGGCAAATATTATATTTAGGAAAGTGACATCACTCCTTGAATTTTTAGAATTTATTTGTAGACTTAACAATGTTGTATTCAGAAGTTTATTCGATTGTATTGAAGTTAACATTATTTCTATAATAGAAAAGTTTCATTTCTGCCTTTGTATATCATTTTCCAACATATTATAGATTCCTTTACGTGCGCATTCACTTGAAGAACCAGACGTAAGGTCCCATATTTCCACTGAAGCTCTTTTAAAGAAACTAAAGTCTTTATAAGACCAACTAAGGTCCTTATCCAACATCAAAGACCTTAACCTTACTAGGTAATGACTTCCCAAAGTTTTAGGACTCTTTTTCAAGATCTGCATGACCTCTTTCCATTCAATTCAAAAATCTAACACAAAATACCTCCCCTTAAAGCGCGTAACAAGAGTACATTATTCAACCTCAACAAGGATTGGCTAAACTCATTAAGAATAAGATCACCCTCCATTTACTATTGAGACCTATTGGTGCACTCCCATAACTTTCTCCAACGTTAGACGACTAATGTCATTTTGATAAAGACAAGAAGTCTTATCATTGTTGATTTAAAGGGTTTGTAGTAAGTATAATTCATGTTTTATAAATCTCCACTCACTTCATATATTGTTCTTGAAGTACTAATTCAAATTCAATGTTACCACCAACTACCACTCATGACCTAAAATCCCCTTACTAATATTCTTCCTCCTTCTTTGCATTCGTTAGACCTCAGGTTATAATTATCCATGTTAAAGACATAACAATCCACATTGTATAGGTGGATCCTCTAAAGATAAGACAAAAGTATGTGTTTGCGGGATAGAAAATTCACACACTATTTACCACTATATAGTGAGACAAATCCCTTTATCCCTCCTCGTGATCAGTGCATTTTGTCTTTCATATCCAAGAGGTGTATTAGTATTGGTCTATTTGAGTCATAAATGGGTGAGAAGTACCAATAAGTGTCCAATAGTTTAACGTAACGAACTTTCTTCTCGTAAAAAAAGACCTTAATTAACTTATATTCAAGGCTAAAGGTTATTGTTCTTGTAATCTTTATTATTAGTGGTTATAAACAAAGACAAATCACATTCACAATGAACGTAGGCCCTTAATTGAGTAGAATAACCACTACGCATCTTGTATTATTATTTTCATAACTATAGAGCCCACCCTTCACCCAATCATAGGGGTCATCAAATGAGCTAAGGTCTTTGAAGATTCTTAGCACCCTTAGTTTGGCGCTATCTGTGAGAACGATTATTCTCCAAACTCGCTTTTATTAAAGTTATGTTTCTTTACCCATTAAATATAACAAACCATGCTTAGTTGGATCACATAGCTAACAAGAAAGTTATAAGAGAGCTTAGTTGTAGTTGTCACTACAAAACGTTACAAAATTGTCCTCATACTTCTTAAGTTTGAGTTCCCGTCAAGGATATGCTCTTACTCTCATACCATAATTTTCATAGAGAGTGTGGTCCCACTTTCAAGGTTTAAGACAAAAAAATTGAGAAAATGAAAGATCAAATGGTCCACTCCCTTAATCAATACAATACTCAAATGTCATGATCCATCCAACTATCTCTTTAAAAGACACTCTCTCCATTTTGTAATGAGGAATAACACCATGGTTTTCACTCCAATTGAAAGATTCCCACCATAAATACTTTTAATGGGATATAATACTTATCGATAATGTGGCGACTTACAGTTTTTTCATGGAAATAAAATGGGATTTGAGAAGATGTTATTATTTATGTTGAATGTGGAGACTTTTGGTTATCAAAGTTACATTATTTTATCTCTTTTCTTAGTCTACTGGGATGTTAGATTTATTATCGAACACATTATTTCACATATATTCACCATTGGGTCAGGGTATGCCTATTCGTTCCATGTGTGCGGGGTAGGTGTGGATAATGGGAGGTTATAGTTTGTAGCTAATTTATTAATTTTCTATATGTCTAGGTATGACGTTATCTTAGGGATAGATTGGTTATCTATTTATCATGCATATGTGGATTCTTGTGGTAAGCCCGTCATTTTTATCGTTCTATTGCAAGAAAATTTATTTGGTAGTGATGCCACCACCTGAAGGAAGGTAGATAAGGAATTTGTATTATACCGAGCATAACAATTATGAAGATTTAAATATATGTACACTAGATCCAACCTATAGGGAGTGAACAAGTTTTCAATAAAATTTGCCAATTTTAATAAATACACATCAATGAACAACCTAGATCTAACTCATTTAATTTTTATAAATTAGATTTAGTCCAATTAACATGCAAATAACCACAAATAATCAAAACACAAATCAGTTGCATAACACTGATTTTATGAGAAAAATCCCCAACCTATTGGTAAAAAACCTTGATGTGATATAGATTCTTATTAGATTTTGAAATTCCCTTTATACAATGTAAGAAGATAATTACCTCTTGTTCTATCACAAGAAGTTACGTATGAACGATGAGACTTTCCCCATTCCAATAAGAAGTCCAATCAAAGATCCATTCATCGAACATGCTTGAACTCTAAGCCAGCTCAAACACTTACTTTGAGATCTCGAAGTATAAATCATATGGATTGAATTTGAATTAGATATTAAGAATAGATAATTGTGAATTTAACCTCTCAAATCATTTTCAGACTGATTCAGATCATCATCTAAAATTCCCCCAAAAATAATTTAAAGACTCGAAATTTCAAATGGAGAGGCAAAGTGATTCTCTCAAAACGAAAATATCCTTAGAGTAAGTCTATTTTAAAATGATGAATACATGTTAAAACCTTTGGAAAGGACAAGGTCTAATTTTAGGAAATTTTTAAAAATATCCTCCATCGTGCGCACATGTGTAAAGAAGCATCATGTGCACGGTTTTAGCCAGTACTCAGCTCTACCAAAAATATTTCATGGCCATGTGCACAATTTTTTCCAGTGTAGAAACTTAGGCTCAAAACCGTGCTACTAGGCGCATGGATATGACTTTGCATCATGTGAACGACAAAGGTAACTAGTATAAAACCTTAAAAATGCCATTTAAAAACAAGGCATAGACCTTATTCCTTTTTGAAAAAGTATACACATACTCTAAGAATTCTGTTAAAAATATTTATGTAAACAAATATTTATTTGAAAAGCATGAGTGTGTGCATATATAATTGTTTAAATAATTAAGACAACCCATAAAAGGACATGGTTCAGTAGATCAACACTAGAAGTCTTGAATGTGGAAAAGTAGCAAAGTCTTTAAAGCTCATTGTCCAAACTGTAATAGAACAAGAATTTTTCATACAAAAACAACTAGGTGCATCAATATTTTGGCCTCGACATAGTGCATGACTCAAATTCTTTCACATGTAAGATATTAAACTAAACTATATATAAAAGAGATCCATTTTCAAAATACACCTTGTGATATTTCGTTGTAAAATCCTCAAAATACTCTTTATTATGACAAGAGAGACTCACTCGACATTAACTAAATAATGAGAGAATATTATTTAAATTCATAAAATTTAATAGACCAATTCAAATGTTTAATAATAACTCTTGGTCTTCAAGAAATAGAGGCTTCCTGCAAAACCTCAACAACACAAAAATCATTTTGCTGGAACAGGCATAAGAAAAAATTACCCTTACATGGGAATCCTCCAAAATCAACAAGTATGAATGATAAGGTAAAGAGATATGAGATAATAATCACAAAGCAATGAAACTCCCCCTAAATCAAACATATAAACCAATATATGAAAACCATGTTTTCTAATAAACTCATCACTCCCTCTAAAGATATTAAAAACATATCAAACTCCGAGTAAGCAAATATACATCCGAGTTAATCAAACATAAACCACACCGTAATTCAAAAACTCCCCCTATCACAAATTTTTCTCCACCTTTTGGTCACGTAGTAAGACAAAGAAGATCTTGAAGTTCATAACATCAAAAATGAAGAAATGCCAACATCAACAAGTAGAAAGAAGATAATAAAACTATCAAGACCCAAGTAACAAATGACAATATAATAAAGTCCAAATTAGGGGACCGTGCACATGATGGCAAAATGGTGTCGTGCGTACATAATCTATCTTGAATGTATATCAATACAACTTCAGTCAGACATGCAAATGGGGTAAGATTGGAACCGTGCACACGCTTTATGGTAGTTCAGCAGAAAACTCAAAAATCCAAACTCTCAAAACACATCTAGAAATTACTTTACTCAAGCATCAACAACTAAACTGTGAAGCTCATGCAAAGCAACATGATAAAAAACTAATAACCAAATAATAATAAATGGCATAACCAAAAATGGTGACATATACTTGAAAACACAAGATCAAGTCTCAAACACTAGTCAACAAGGAAAATTGTAAGTACATAAGTTTATAAATGTCTGTTATTAATTACTATGTCGTATACCGCTACAACCGTCGAAAAATGTTCAAGATCACATATGCATAAAGATGGATTCGAATATCAGGTTTCTTCAACAATCAAGCCTCCGCAAGATGAATTTAGTAAAGGTTGTGTTTTTATTCCTTAACATTTTACTTAGAATATTGGGATATTTTTCATCAAAAAAATTCTAAGTGTTGGAGCGGAGTTTTTATGTTTTTCGTCAAAATTATTTTTCACAGTTTTAAGGCGCTACATTTTCTTGGAAAAGAAAAAGGGGAAATATTTATTAAATGTCTCGTTCGAGCGACAGCCTATGTCGTTCAAACGACATGCCATCTCGCACAAAACTCGTTCGATCGACGTGTGTCATCGTTCAAAGAAGATGTGATCTTGTTCGAGTGATCATCTGCCTTAAAGTTTTGTATAAATACACGTTAAACGATGCGTATTTCATTAAGAAGTCTTTTCATTTTTCATTCTGCAAATAGTGCAATTCGACAGAATACTTCTAGCTTCTTCATTTAGGGCTTTAAACCCTTGTTTTTCAATTCAAAAAAATCATAATGTTTTGGTGAATTGTTTTGGAACCAAAGAACATACTTTTCTATTGTTCAACCTTTGTGGTGTGCGTCCTTACATCAAAAGACTGAGGTCATTAAGGTTCACTGCATGTGGATCTTTGCTTAAGACTGGACTGCGGTTTAGTGGGTTCACTGCATGGAATCTATTGCAGACTCTAGATTGCGCATCTATATAGGGTTGCTGAGGTAATCTTATTGCGAATTTCATTGTAATTCGTGTAAATTGTGATTTACAAATTATAGTGAAATAAACGGTTTTGCCCTCGGGGGATTTCTCCTAAAATCTGTGAGTTAGCATATTTTTTTTTATGTTGGTTTGACATACGCAGATATTTATTTAAGGTATGAATTAATTTAGTTTAAAATTTGACTCTAATTAAATAAATCTGTGATTTCAATTTGCGAATGTATTTTAAATCGATATCGCACAACGACACTTTTAAAAAATATATCATTTTCACATGCAATATAATGTAAAATCATTTGGGATTTATCAAATCAAATAGGTCAACATATGTTGATCAATTTAAACATATTCAAATCACATTCCAAACAAAACAAAAGTAATATATTAGTCATTTAGGCTTCCATGTGCATCGAGATGGAAAAATAAAATTTGATCATGAGTTTAACTTTAAGAAAATCTCCATCTACTCAAACTCCCTCGACACAGAGATGTAAAAATATTTTGAATGACAAACTAAAATAGCTAATTCTTTTAAATTAATGCTATAACCTTATATTGTATTGAATGTAGTTTAAGATCTTGGGTTGAGACTTTTTCAACATATAGGATTTTTCCATTGATTGTCTTTTCATACAAACTTTAGATGAAACCTACCAAATGATACTCAAATTCAAATCGGGAATTATCAATCTAATCTTAGACCTTATCGACATATAAAATGATCCATATTTAACTCCTTCAAATATAATCACACAAATCTCACAAGTAGACCACAGATCACTTATAAAACTCAGGAAAGATTGATTTTTATCTTAAATTTGCAAATCCTTGTAGAAATTATAATTATTAATATGATTTATTAGTTCGTGCATTGTAGTGATACTACAAGCTTTAAAATCCTCAAAATCAAACAAAAATCAATTTTTATCATGATTATTTTTTAAAAGTTTACTTTGACAAAAAAACATTCAACAATTATTTCAACAACATATCAAATAAGTAATTAAACATAATTACATGCAATCACATAGATTATGAAACATGTTTATAATGAAATTTTATAACACAAAGCATTTTTGTATGTTTCAAAATATCGAGAAAATATGTAGAAAATCAAATACATATGTGTGTGTGTGTGTGTGTGTGTGTGTGTGTGTGTGTTAAAATGCATGTTTCACTCAAAAGAAAACACAATCACTCAATATCAACTACACATAAACGACCTCTAATGTAATGAAACCTAGAAATGTCTAATGGCTTTGTAAATATATTGGTTAATTTTAATCTTTGGGGAAATAGATCATACTAATGTCTTTTGGTCAACTAAATCCCTAAATCCCTTATCATCTGGTAGGGCATAATCTTTCAAATAATCCCTTAGGGGTCCATCCAGCTGGGGGATGATTCAGTTGGGAGAACATAACGTACGTCTTGTAGTTCGTCGCTCTAGTTAATGCTTGGCTGGGCGAGCAAGTCGACCGAAATTATTCTCTTCAAGTCAGAATTGATCGCTGAGCTCAAGGCCGCTAGGGCATCAACATGGCTATTTTGTCCTTTGGGAAACTGTTGGACGCTGACTTATTTGAAATTAGACATTAATTTATATACTATGGCGAGGTAGGCCGCTATTCTCTCATCCCTCACATTGAAGTCTCCACTTATCTGGATGGAGACCATCTGTGAGTCTCCGAATACTTGGAGTTGTCTTGATCTCAGTACATGTGCCTTTTGTAGTCCTGCTATCAATGGTTCATACTCTGCTTCGTTATTGGAGGCTTCAAATCCAAGCTTGATTCCTTGCTCAATGATTTCACCCTCAGCGGTAACTAGCACGATGCCCACCCCTGCTCCTTTGAAGTTGGACGCACCATCAACGAACAGTCGCCAAACACGTTATGTCGAGTGGTCTTACCTTTGATCAACAGGTTGAAGTTTTTTGCAAGGATGTTCTCCTGTAAATTTTGCGATAAAGTCGGCGACGACTTGTCCCTTCATTGTATTCCTTGGCTGAAACTGGATGTCAAATCTTTCGAGCTCGACTGACCACTTTGATAGTCTGTCGGATAGATCTTCTTTTCATAGGAGTGCTTTAAAGGGGTGAGAGGTGAGGAAGATGATAGAGTGAGCTTCGAAGTTATGTTTCAATTTCCTCGAGGCTACCAATAGTGCAAAGACGAGATTTTCCAGTGGTATGTATTATTGTTCGGCGTCCAAGAGAGTCTTGCTCGCGTAATAGACTGGGTACCAGATTCCCAATCTTTCGCATACCAGTGCAGAACTGACAGCGTGGATGGAAACTGCGAGGTATAGGTACATGGAATCATTCTCTTGACACATTACGAGCAAGGGTGGTGTGCTGAGGTAAGCTTTGAGCCCCTCTAATGCCTTCGAGCAATCCTTGTTCCACTCCACATTTTTGCTTTTCTTTAACAATTAGAAGAATGGCTGGCACCTTTCGGATGACTTCGAGATGAACCGATTTAGGTTGGAGAGAATCCCTGTGAGCTTCTGCACGTCTCTTATCATACGGGGGGCTGCACCCTATTGATGGCGTCAATCTGGTCTGGGATGGCTTTAATGCCTCTCTTGCTAACCAAGTACCTGAGAAATTTTCCTATCTAGACACCGAAGAAACACTTACTTGCATTGAGCTTCATTCGGTATTTTCTGAGGATCTTGAAGTTCCTTGATAGGTCTAAGAGGTGTTCTTATTTATTCCTTCTCTTAATGAGCATATCATCGATATAGACCACCATGGTATCTCCCATTTGGTCCTTAAACATTTTGGTGACCAACCGCTGATAGGTTTCTCCTGTATTTTTTAGCCCAAAGGGCATGACCTTGTAAGAATATAACCCGACGGTGGTGATGAATGTTGTCTTGTATTGATGTGGCTCGTGTAGAGGGATTTGGTGGTACCCGGAGTATGCGTCTAGGAAACTCATTCTTTCATGAGCTGATGTGGCATCCACCAAGTGGTCGATCTTTAGAAGAGGAAAACTGTCCTTAGGGCACGCCCTGTTAAGGTCAGTGAATTCAATACAAACTCTCCATTTTCCATTTCTCTTTGGGACCACTACTGGGTTGGATAGACACTTAAAGAATTGAACTTCCCGTATGGATCCTGTATCCAGCAGCTTCTCTATTTCCTTCTCCACAGCCTTGGCCTTCTCGAGTGCAGTTCACCATGCTTTTTACGCGATTGTCTTGAAATCCAGATCGACCTGCAACAGATGACCAACCACACTGGGATCAATCCCAGGAAGCTCATAGGGTTCCCAAGCAAAAACTTCTAAGTTATTCCGCAAAAGTAATGTTAGTTCCTTCTTCTCCCGATTTGTGAGAGAGGCTCCGATCAAGAACATCCTATCCTTCTTATTTCCGCCGGCTACGACTTCCTCCAGGTTCTCAACGACCCTCTTTAAGGGAAGGAACTTAGTCTCCTCCATTCTAGGTCTTTTATATTTTAGCTGATATTTGGAAGTTATCAAACCTTCCTGTTCTTCAACCTTATCCTTGGCTTCTCGACCTTCTTATCTGGCTTGGATGGATGGCTATTATAAAGAACTTTCTCTCCATTGCCTCATCTCCATGGATCTCCATCACTCCTCACTCAGTCATATATTTTAGTTTCTTGTGGTGGGTAGAGGGGACAACCTTCATCGCATGTAGCCACCATCTGCTAAGGATAGCCTGGTAAGGAGAGTCAATGTCGACCACCAGAAACTAAATCATTTTAAAGACACTTCCTGCCCTTACTGGCAGTACAATCTTTCCCAAAGGGATAGTCACTTTACCAGTGAAGCCAACTAGAGGGACAGTGGATTCCTTCAAGTCAGCGACGCTTAACTTTAAATTTATGAATAAGTTGAGATACATCACTTTGGATGAGCTACCCAGGTCTACGAGTAACTTGTCGACGTTGTAGTTAGCTATCCTGAGTGTAATGATCATATCATGATGTGGGGTCCTCACTCCCACTAGGTCTTCATCCGTGAACAAAATGTGCTTCTTGTAGTCGACTTTATCTGCTCGTCGATGCTTCCCTGCCTACGTTTTAGCTGGGCCGATTTGAAAAGATTGCATCACTGCTGTAAGCTTTTTAACTTAGATCCAAGATGAGTTTCCCTGAATCTGCTATAGGTTCTATGCCCCATGAATCACTGCAAACTCATGGCCAACATCATCCTCGAGCATGTTATCGAGCCTCGGGTCTCCATTGGCAGCAACTTTCTCTGCCTTCTTTTCCACAAACTCGTTCAAATGTCCAGTCTTGGCTAACTCCTCAAGGTGGTACCCGAGGGCTTTACAGTGCTCGATCTTGTGCCCACCCTCTTTATGGAAAGCACATCTCAGTGCGTTGTTACGTTTTGAAGGGTATCCTCCCATCTTTTGGGGCCACTTAATGAATAGCTCGTCCTTGATCTTTGCTAGAATCTTATAGAATGGTTCCTTAAAGATAGTGTTCACTACCTGAAATGATTTTGAAGTATCATTTTTGTTCCCACTCTTGGACCCACTTTTACCCCTATTTTTGCTTCCTTTCTTCTGGTTCTCAGCTTTATCGCTGCCCTTGCTAGCGAACTTGGAGTGACCATTCTCCCTTGAACTAAGGCGGGTCACATCCTCAACTTTGGTGTAATTTTTAATATGATCCATTAGGTCATCAATGGTTGTGGCCTCCTTCTTAGTGAGGGATTGGTGCAAGAGGCAAGAGCTGGGTAGGCCAATCTTGAAGGATGCTATAACGATCTGCTCTGAGCAGTCCTCAACTTCGTTGAATAACTCCTAATATCTTTTTGCCTAGTATCTGAGGCTCTCTTGGGGAGTTTTCTTCATTACCAACAAGGCATCCATCCTCTTTGTATGGGAGCTACTACTAATGAAGCGAGCTATGAAGAGCTTATCCAGGGACTAGAAGCTCCTGATGGATCTATGAGGGAGTCTCTTGAACCACTTTTGGGCCACATAGTGCAAACTCGATGGAAAGATACGACACATTAGCACATCCTTATGGTTCTAGAGGGTCATGGCCTGCCTGTACTGACTAATATGGTCGATAAGATCAGTCTTTTCGTCGTAGATATTGAATCTAGGAATTGAAAACTTCTTGGGGGCTTCTTCTTCTATCTCTCTTAAGAAAGGGGATTTCATCTCGATCCTGAGAGCTCACCTGGCTAGTACTCTGGTCGATCTGGGCTCCTATAATGGCGATCTGGTTACGCTTACTTGAGAAAGTCGTCATTTGACTTGTGTTCCTCAAATCTTTGAGTTTCACATCTAGGTCTCCTTCCTCGGCTGAAAGACTTTCTTGCCTGAGGTCTAGGAGTGCGATATTGATGTTGTCTGGTGCTACGATGGAGTTCCTTCTCCATTTTCTCCAATCTTCTTTTGAGACGAGTATTCTCGGCTTCTTGCTTACGAGTTTCCTCCTCTTTCTCTTAAATCCTGGGCTCATAGGAATCGATCAGTCTGGAGACCTGTGTGGACCTGGCTGGTGCTTAGCTTTCCTCCAACGCTTGTCGTTCTGGGCAAGGCCTAGGATTTGAATGTGGAACTTCAGATCTGATCTTACGAGGGGAAGGTTTCTCTTGAATATCCCCTGCTTGAGGGGCATTGCTGCTGTGACCAGACATTCCAAATTCTTTTTGGTGAAGGCTTTCTGAAAGGAAATCAAAATTTTCCCACAGACGGTGCCAATTGTGGTGACAATTAAACTCAACACAAAATAACAAACAAAGGCAATCACCAGATTAAATAAATAACTTAAAAGAACTACAATCACACACAACACAAGATATACGTGGTTCAACAAGAAGGCCTACATCCACAGTGGTGCTCTCGGTATTTTATTTCTCTTTACTCTAGGGAGTGTTTACAAACTGCATGCCCTTTGCCCCGGGCTAGGGGTTTGATATATACATGTTATTTTGGAGAGTGGAGGTGTGGGACTCCTACACGTTAGCCCAAAATCCCTAAAGTATCTCTCAAGAGAGATTTCAGGAACTGACTGCGTTATAACTGAATTAGTCAAGGTGTGAGGCCTCTAGACTTTGGGCCCACTACACCAAAATGGGCAAATTGTCACCTTTCAGCCGGCCAGCCTTGTCAAGGTCATTGACCGTGACAAAAAACACGCATTTTATGTCACGGTCATTGACCTTGACACGACTGTGACAAGTCCGTGGCAAATTTAATTATCACGGTCTTGTCATGGTCATTGACCGTGACAATTCTTATCACGGTCAATGACCTTGACACGACCGTGACAACTTTTCCAGCAAAAACCCTTTTCCCCTTCTTTTTTCCCTCCCACCATTCCCTCCCTCTCTCTCCCTCTCTCGCTCTCTACTTTCAGGTGCAATCTCTCTCTCTCTCTTCCATTTATATATATATTTGTGTGTATATCTATGTGTGTATGTGTATATATATATGTGTGTATGTGTGTGCGTGTGTGGGGGGTGGGGCGGGGTGGGGCAGGGTGGGGGAGGGGGTGGGGGGCAAGGGGTGGGGTGGGGTGGGGTGGGGTGTGTGTGTGTGTGTGGTGGTGTGTTTTGGGGGAGGGGGTGGTGGAGGGGGGCAGGGGGTGGGGTGGGGTGGGGGGTGTGTGTGGTGTGTGGTGGGGGAGGGGGTGGTGGAGGGAACAGGGGGTGGGGTGGGGTGGGGTGTGTGTGTGTGTGGTGGTGTGTGGTGGGGGAGGGGGTGGGGGAGGGGGGAAGGGAGTGGGGTGTGTGTGTGTGTGTGGTGGGGGAGGGATAATTCACGGGCTTTAGCTAAACTAGGGTTTTATAGAGTTTTGCTCCTACTACTTGGGCAATGACTATACTAGGGACCAAAGATAAATAAATAAACTGGATTCAAAGTAAATACTAGGAAATCCCAATTTATAACCGTCTAATTTATATCCTTCATTTATTTAATCACGATTCATTCCACTAAATAATCATGATTGCACTCAAATTTAATTATTTATAAATCACTCGAAAGAATGTGTTCTTATTATTAAAGTTGATTACGGTATATTATGATTCCCCACGTTATGTTTTCGATACCCTCTTGGTTAAATAAATTTTCTACTAACCGATTTTAATGAATATCTGATCAATTCCTTGATTCTAAAACTTAATTCTATAGGATTATAAAATAGTTCATCGGTCGGGTAAACAAAACATATAAGTCTATCAAGGGGTATCACAATCCAAATTATTTCTTGGACGTGAATTCCTCCAAATTATGATCTCATACCTATTCACACAATGATTGACCAACTTGCGAGGATCTATTGTTCTAACATATAATTGAACTTCACCCATCGCAATCGAAGAAATAATTGTGAAAGAAATTTAATATCCATAACCCTAGGGATTAAGAATCTATGAACTTTTTGCAAACGATATGAGATTTCCCATGTTTAATCAAGAACGTCCTTAGACTTGTAGGGGATGGGGTGGGGTGGGGTGTGTGTGTGTGTGTGTGGTGTGTGGTGGGGGAGGGGTGGTGGAGGCGGGCAGGGGGTGGGGTGTGTGTGTGTGTGTGATGTTCAATTTAGTTGGTGCACAAACTAACGGTCAAAGTAATAGTATATAATTCCAACATTTCAAACTACTTGAACATCACAAATGGATACGAACTTAAAATATAAATTGGGATAACCTTATAATCTAATTAGGGTAAAAATATAATGGCATCAACTAACATATATACACAACACTAAAAGTAGACATCAATTTTATAAATAATTGATAATAGTTGGATAATAATTGGATAATAAACATCGGGAGGGGGTGGGGGTCGGTGGGGTTTTGAATATTATTTACATTCAAAATAAATAATTGATAATAGTTGGATAATAATTGGATAATAATTGATATTTTCGTTAAAAATAAATATTTCATTCAAAAATATTGGATAATAATTGATATTTTTATTTAAATTGATAATAATTTTATTCATGAAATTAATTCAATTAGGTAAAACCCATGATAATGAAATTTATGCTACAATTATAATTATCTCATGTCATAATTTTATTGATAAAAAATATATGTAGTTGTCACGGTCGTGGTGGGGGAGGGGGTGGGGGTGGGGTGGGTAGGGGTGGGGTGTGTGTGTGTGTGTGTGTGTGCGTAGGTGCGTAGGTGTGCGTGTGTGTGTGGCGGTGGGTGGGGGTGGGGGTGGGGCACCCATTTAATAACTCTTTAAATATTTGGAAAAAATATAATATTACAAAATTGAAACGAAATGGTATTGACGGAACTTACACATACGTTATAATATAGACGGAACATTTTTTTATCTGTACTATTAATTCAATTAATTCAATTAGGTAAAATGAAATGTGTACTATTAACATTTTTTTTTTATCTGTACTAATAACATTTTTTTTACAGTAAAAATATCTCCTTCAGATGTTAAGGCGAAGATGATGATGCTGTTTATGATGATGTCGTCTGGGTTCGGTGGTAGCGGAGGCGACGAGGGCTCCTCCGCCGTTAGGCTCCCCAAATATGGAAAATTTGGGATTACCGTCGAAAACAAGTCGGAGCTTTTAGCGAGATCCCTCGAGCTGCTAAAGACGGTCATCGTCCCGGGGTTTATGAGTTGGAAGGAGGTGCCGTATGAGCTCAAGTTAGTTGTTTGGGTGGCACTACAGGTAATATTTATATGAATATTTCAATTTATATTTATATTTATATTTATTCGCAACTAACATTGTATTTGTTGGACAGGAACAATTCAACTTGGATCCAAAGCTACGCGATTCCGTCTTGGAGCAGTTGAGGGAGCAACACAAGACGTGGAAGAAAAATATGCGGACACGGTACTTTGGAAAAACACGAGAGTCCATTTTACAATGGCGCGGATCCGTCCCGCTCAAGGAGCCGATCTCATTGGCACAATGGCAAAAGTTCATTGACAATGAGATCGAGGATCGACAATTGGCATCTCGCCAATCGGGGAGGGAAAATCGGGCTAAAAAGACGGACGTGCACTACTCCGGCCGAACCTCTTACGCTGAGGTGGAGCATAGGATGCGGTTAAGATTTAATTTATCTATAACTACAGAAATATATTATTGGATATTATTTTACTTTGCGGGGCCGATACTAATTTTACTTTACTTTATTTTATTTCAGGGGGTAGGGAGTGGGCGAGGGGGTAAGCCACATAGGCTCGATACTTATGTGGCTCTTCGGACGAAGAAGGGGAAGGACAAGGAAGTGTCCCCGAGCGTCGCGGCCACGATTGTAAGTAATCCGACAGTTTAATTATTGTTAATTACATTTTAATTTTTTAGTTAACTTATTTTACTAATCATGTGCTTTTTTTCATTTCAGGCAAAGCTTAAGGAAGTGCATGAGTCGCAGTCTGATGCCGACAAGGCATTTTTGTCCACAGACGCACTCAGCCAAGTGCTTGGCTCTGATCGCAAAAGGAGGACAAGGGGAGTGAGCTCGCGGGTGGCCAAATCTAGGATCATCGGATTGGAAACGAGCGACACCGGGTTGTCTCGAACGGTGGATTCACACGACGCGAAGCTGTCCTGTTTGGAGGCGACGGTCCAAGATATGTACGCATTCATGAAGCGTACGTTGGGTGGAGACCGTAAAGGGAAAGGGAAAGGGAAGGAGAAGGCGATGGAGGAGGAGGTGGGGGAGGACGAGGCGCAGGATGACGAGGATGTGGACCTCACTGCTTCATCACCGACACGTTCGTACTTCGACGATCCACTTCCCTATTTGACGCCCTCCAACAGACCATTGTCGACAATTGGTTGGCCGAGCATGTTCATATTGGACGTATTTGATGGCCAGCGGATAGGGCGGGGGTTGAGGGACCCGAATATCGTCGAGGGTGGAATAGTCCATGGACGTGTGCTTCAAGAGATGGAGTCCATGGTGCTCGTCACGCATGTCATACCCGGTAAGGAGAACTCCCTATTGTGGTTGCGCGAACAATGCGGCACGACGTATATTAGTGGGTGCGTCAATTCGTATATCGCGTGGCCTACTCACCTCCTCAGTTTTATCCAAGACATGTAGTAACATTATTTTTAAGTTTGTCCATTTTAATTATATTTGGATTATATCGTCATGTATATTGTTTTTACTTTGAATATTTGGATTATATCGTCATGAATATATATTTGCATTATCTTTATTTTGTGTTGGATATATGATGTTTGGAACAGGTACAACGTTGCTATAACAGGTACAAATATACTGCTGGGCAGTGGCGGTGGACATACTGCCCAGCAGATTTTTTTTAAATTCTACCCAGAATTGTCACAGTCATTGACCGTGACACGTCCGTGACAACTTTGGTCACGGACGTTGCACGGTCATTAACCGTGACAATTCTGGGCAAGGGGGGTCACGGTTATGTCACGGTTTAGAACCGTGACAAACGTGTCACGGTCATTGACCTTGACACGACCGTGACACAAAACGCGAGTTTTTTGTCAAGGTCAATGACCGTGACACGGCCGTGACAAAAAAAGTTGTCTCGCCTCGAAATTTCACGGTCATTGACCTTGACAAGGTGGATTTGTCAAGGTCAATGACCTTGACAAATGGGCAGATTTGGTGTAGTGGCCGTATTTAATTGGGATACTCATTTGGGCCAAAGTGAGACAAATCGAGGTACACACACACACACACACACACACATATATATATATTCTAACATTTTCTCCCTATTTTCTATGTTCTAGTTCCCAACCTTATGATGGCTATATAAATCCCGTAAACATCATATTAGAGCTTTATTCGTAAAATCCCTAAAAAAACTCATTACTATTCTGTTATTGGTGACTTACTCATGAAAGTAAGTTTTTTTTTTTTTCAAAACCACTTAAGTTTCTTAAGGCAAACATTTATATGGATTACTTAACTGAATATGACCAAGTTTTAAGTATTTGCAAATTATTTGTTTATAAACTAACATGGTCTCACGAATCAATAAGTAGCGAAAATAAAGTTTCATCTTCATGTTAACAAATTTTACATATATAAATCAAATTCTTTAACAAGAATAAAGTTATAATTATAATCATAATTAAAGAGTTTCCCACTATTTAATAAACATATAATTATATTCATAATTAAAAAAAAATTATGTTAGTTCATTTAATCAATTTTACTACTAATAATTAATCATAAAAAATTTGGAAATATATAATCCCACCAACAAAGAGAAGAAAAAGGCTAATGTGACACCATGCCTAGTATTATACCGGTATATCAGATATTTATTTAATTCAACGGGACTCATATTTGGTTTATTTCTTAGCATCACTATCAAAAACCAAGTAATTAACTAATAGCCCATTATGTTTGGTGTCGATTTTTTTAAATCTTATCAACATGCATAAGTGAAACCACTCAATAATATAACATAAAAAATCAAAATCACTGAATCTAAAGAGTATTTATAGCATAACTAGAATAAACCAAATAAATTCTCGGCGTCCAGAATACAAAAATATAAATGCCCAACCGAAATAATGTAATTAATGTCTAATAATAAAACTATCTAATTGCAGGCAAAAAGACTAAAAAGAAATATTGGACTGGAGTCCTATCTAGATAGAAATGTGTGAAACATCTAATCAAGTCCTACAGGCATCCATAGTTGTTGTAGCATCGTCTGACTAGGCTGGAATGGCTATCCCTGGTGAACATGTGGTTGAGCACCTAAAAGGTTTTGATTTTTTTTTGATACGGGTCAATGCCCAAAACATTTGAAAAATAGTTGCAAGTATTTAAATGCAGTAATAATAAAGCAATAAGAAATCTCCATGTTCACCTAGTGTCTCACTCATGTGAGATCATCCTCTCCCATCACATATAGTACGCACCTAATGCGTATATTTTATTCGCCTAGTTTCACTACCCCACTTAACTAGTCTAACCGTACTTAACCTACTTTGATCCTATAAACATCTAGGCCATCCATACCACCCATACGATATTCCATACCATGTACTACGTAGTTAATCAATAAGTTATGACTTAGGACTTCTCAATTATACTTGTCTCACTGCTTAGACAATGTAACCATACACTGATTATATTATGGTATTCACACAATCATTTAAAAACATATCCATATATCACTATTTATATGTATATACATAGCATCCCCGAGATTGACCTCCCGATGCATCCCTAGTATGTTATCAAGAACCGGGAACATCATGTGCCACTCGTGCGTCGCCAAGTAAGAATCTCACCACCGATCCCAAATTTTAAACACATAATGGAGGCAGTCATAAACATATATATGTGGGATGTAACCATACCACATCACATCTAACTAAACTCAAAACCAATACATATCCTCTCATATGGATAGCGCCCATGCAATAGTACTATGACCCAGGAAAATAATCCAACATCGACTGGTCAATGCCAGGGTGGACCGACCACTATGCACAACCTCTGACGATAGCATATTAGGGTAGAAATGTTTATATAAAGTCAATCACACATAGACACACACACACATACACACACATATATATATATATATATATATATATATATATATATATATATATATATATATTGGTCACACTCGATACTTGCGTATGTATAAAGTCGACCAACATGCGTAATATCTCTCATAACACTAGACTACCAAATCGCAAAGTCTAACCCGACTTCTTGATCTTTTCTAAATATTAACTTTCTTCTAGTTTAACTCTCTGGTTATATACTTCTGTCCCATATGCTATGTTAACCATGCACTAGCCTAGTCACCCCAAAATCCTAACTCGATTTCTCGATTCCCACCCATGAATATTCACTCCGTTATTTAGGTATTACCTCACACATAATTCATCCCTGATTAGCGTGCAACACTTCTTAACCCTCAAATTGAATTTTTAGAAACCTAAACTCACCCTTGAGCCCAAGATTCCATGCCTAATCCTCAAATGGTTCGAAAATAAAACACAAGGCAAGGGTGGTAAGCAAGAAAAACCAAACCAGTTTATTGGTTGGACCAAAATGGTTCGCTACCCCTAGTCAACTACTTCGGTTTGCTGGGCTAACAAAATGAACTTTTAATGGGATTTCTCCTTCAATACTTATTGATGGTTGTCCTAATCTTCAACAAGCCCCCATACATGAACCCTAATCCATCCCAAACATAAATCAATAATTTTTGAAGTAAAAACCATCCCGACACAATATCTAGTTCTCCCATTAACGAATTAAATCAAGAATTGATGCTATAAAAAACCCTAGTTTCAAGATTTGATCTCTTCTTCTTAATTCATCCAAGAACTTATCATTTATTATAGATTTACATCAGATTCATCACGAAAACATTCTTAGATTCATCTTCTATCATTTATACAATTTAAAATCCGGATTTCCTGAGTTTTCCTAACCCGAAAAACATGTTATTCTACACCAAGTTGAATGAACAAATAAAAATACACAAGAATATTAAGGAAAGTAAAAACTTACCTTAAAGAATATGGATTCTGAGTTTTCTCTTTTGAAATTTCTCTTTTGGGTGACGATCTTTAACCGAAAGATGATAGCCTTCTTCCCGGGATACTCTTCCCTTCCTCTTTTATCACTTTCTCTTCTTTTTCCCGCTTCCCCCAAACCCTTGCCTCTTTAGGTGGATAGATAGCAACTTTTCTCCATCCACCTTGACTGAAAATTAATGTAAAACTCTGTAATCCCAAAATGTGATCAACCCCCTGAAGTAAAATGACTCGTATTCTCCATTGGGTACTTATTATGGACTATTTCGACCCATTTTGGACCATCAATGAGCTTAAAACTATCATACGATTCATCTAAGATAAACTTCCCATCTCAATTTTTTCATGATTACACCCGCGAGGCCCGAATGAAATACGAACAACCCATCGCTTTTACTCACTTACGATGTAACATAATTTTAATATGTTATCATTTACTTATCACACAAGTAAATATAAATACATATACATATTAATCCTTTTTAT
Organism: Sambucus nigra; assembly: GCA_949130495.1. Classification (NCBI taxonomy): domain Eukaryota; kingdom Viridiplantae; phylum Streptophyta; class Magnoliopsida; order Dipsacales; family Adoxaceae; genus Sambucus; species Sambucus nigra. Next base: position 218,983,299 of record OX422215.1, read on the forward strand.
TCTCTAATTAATATTTATCTAAGCCAATTTATTTTTTGGTTATTTTAAAGTTACGTGCACATGTGTAATTTAAAATACTTTTAAAATATGGGATGTTACATACTTCTCCCTAACAACTGAATTTCATCCCCAAATTCGGACATACATAGTACAAAGAGATCTAAATACTTTTCCAACATGTCATCCTCATGCTTCCAAGTCGACTCGTGGGAATTATGATGCCCTAGCTAAACATGAACTAATGGTACCACATTCAACCGAAGCTTGCACTCGCTATGATCCAGGATGGAAAACGGTATCTCCTCATACGAGATGTCCATGTAAGGATGTATTTTTAATAAGTCCGTCACAATTAATTATGTCGTATACCTCTACAAGTCATCGAAGAATTATGAAGATTGTATCTACAAAATACGGATCCGAATTACCAGTTGCCTTCAACATTCAATCCCAACAATATGAACTTTGGTAAGATATTGTTTTAAAGTTTCATTTACATTTCATATTAAGAGTGTTGGGATATTTTTAAAAGGGTTTTAAATAAACTTTGTTATAAAAATTATTTTTATAAATGTTTATTTTTTAAAGAGATTTTATAATTGTTTGTGAAAATCTTCTACAGCAGTAAACGTACCTCGATTTCGACGCCACGGTGGTTCAAGCGAGATCTTAATATCATTCGAACGACATTGGGATGTCGCGTGTACTCGTTCAAACGCCACGCGATCTCGTTCAAGCGAGATGGGGTTCTCGTTCGAACGACCCTGCTTTTGGCTGACACGTCTGACTTCATCCTGATCCCTTGACCGACTCAATTTTCTTATAAAAGAGATCTGCCAGCCTTTGTATTTCGGGGAGAACAGTTTCACCTTTAAAGTGTTTTATCTTTTTGAAACTTTTGTGTATCTGCCTAGTTTTAATTCAATACCTTTTGGCAGAAAGTTTTTCTCCAACAATTTTAAGGGTTCAAATGTTTTGTTTTTAATTCACAAAATCCCAATTACTTTTATGTGAATTGTTTTGTGGAACCCAAGAACATATTTTGTCTTTGTTCATAATTTGTGGGGAGAGCTCTACAACCGACAGCTGCGTGATATTGTGGAGGGAGTCCTTATCAAGTTCACATCTTGTGGAGGAGCCGTATTCTTCTTCACTACTGCCCTTCTGGAAAGGGAAAGTTCCAGCCGAGACATCGGAACTGACACCTGTGGGTATTTCGTATGTCACCTTATTTCATTGTAATCCATGTAAGCCGTTTTCTTACAAAATTATAGTGAAATAAAAGGTTTTTCCCTTCGGGGATTTTTCCTGAATATTTGTGTCACATGCTTTATTTATTTATGGGTTGTGAAATAATTTAAATAAGTGTGCCAACTTAGAAAGTTGTGAAATAATTTAAATCAATTATCACACAGTCCCGTGTTTACAGTCCGGATGTTAGATAATCTCCTATAATGGTATATGTGGGTAAGCCATGTCAGTCTTTTGATACTTCTTCAACAAAGACACATGAAACACATCCTAGATCCTCTGCAACTACTCTGAAAGGGCGATCCGAATTAACTCAATCTTTATAGAAGTGTCCTTGATCATCTTTGATCCAAGAAGCTTGTTATCCCCCACTTAAAACCAACAAGCGAGTGGACGAAAAGATATTCTATACAATGCTTTAAAACATGTAATGCCTATCATGAAGTAGTATGAGCTATTACAGTCGAACTCTACCAGTGGAAGGTACTGCTCCCAACCTACCCTGAAATCTAGTATGAATATCCTCAGCATAGTCTCAAGCATCTAATTCACTCGCTCAGTTTTCCTATCTGTATGTGGGTGATTAGTCATACTCAAATGCAAATCAGTCCCTATGGCCTCCTGAAAACTCTGCCAAAATTCAAACACAAAGATCTTGTCCCAGTTGAACACAACGTTAATCGACACACCATACAACCTCACTATCTCTGCTATAAACAGCTGGGCGTACTACCCCATCATGTAATCCACCCAACTGGTAAGAACAACGCTACCTTGGTTAAACTATTCCAATAAACCATATGGAATCTTGATCCCTTTATGACATCGGATACTACAAAATAAAACCTATCAATATATACTCCCATTCCCACACTAAGTACTCCCATGGCTGCAAAAATCCTGGCTGGTCACCTATGGTCAACCTTCAACATTTGACAAGTGGGAAACTGAGACAAACTCTATCGTTTCTCACTTCACACCAGTGTCCTCAACATCTGGTACATTTTATCTCCTCCGGGATGTACCAAAGGTCAGACACGTGCACCTCCTCCATATTAGCACGTTACAGGTAATTATTATCTAGGGTAATCAACATCCCATTAAAGCATAATCTATTTTTAGTACTGACTAAGTAAGACTCCGCTCCATTTCCAATAGCTGTTGTATCCCTTTTTGACAAGGGGATTACCTTCTTGTGATTTCTCACCCCTGAAAGTGATCTCGGGTGTGACGACCATCACTACTATAAATGTATAAACTATCTCTTTTCCTATTGAAACTCAGTCCACTTTACAATTTTAAAACTGTTGTTAGCTATCGTACAAACATACGATTTAATGCATTTACCTCCACCTTAGCCTTTCCTAGACGATACTGAACATTGAACTGACCAGGGCTCCCATACACCCTATACCACATGCATACATGCACAAATAGCACATATATAACATGCATTCATCAAAATCAACCCCACACACCCTCCGTGACTGTACAGTAAAGGTATACTCGATTACCCCAATAATTGGGAATTAATTCTTATTAAGATTGACCCATTATTAATTAGTGGTACAAAAATCCTCTAGTGCTTTCCACATAGCATTACCTGGCTCCGCTAGTCTTAAATCATATATTATCTCTCTGCTCAAAGTGTTATCTACACAATGAAATGACTAACATACTAAACACATGCCCTAGAGCCAAAAACACCTCCCAACTTCAAAAAATTATTAAGATTCATGCGTGGGAAGCCTCACAAGAAAAATCCAAAGAAGTAACCCATCTGATACACTATTACTTCGATTTTTCATTTATCGAGATCCGTAGGCCTAAGAGACATTACTGAGACACTCCAAAATCCTGCCCCCCAAAAGTTACTAAATCTGATTCTCAACTCCCACTCTCTAAAGGAGTCATATAGTATGACGTTTACACTATTTCTAACTCTCTAATGCTAAGCCAATCACAACTCGATCTTCTCGACTCAATTGTAACCCATGTATCCCCTGAATCACATTAGTAAATTCCCTAAACACATTGATAAAATCTAATGAGACACCTATAGTATCTGAAGTATCCAACCAAATATAATAAAAATGAGGCCTCAACCCTCACTCAGGACGAGGCATAAAAAAAGCACATCCTTCCCTAGAATAGAGAACATGATAGCCTTAATGAAACAGTCCACCATTTCTCTACACGTAACTCTCCAGGATAATGTCAAATTCATACCTCTCTAAAACGAGTACATCTACTAAAACATACTTCCCAATTTCCACACCCATTCCCTTGTAGAGAGAATAAAAGAGAGCACCTTTACCAAACGGTAAATATACACTAAAAAAAGAATTGCCACAATATCTCCTAAACATGTCTCATGGATGAATCTAGTGCTAACAAACGAACTTGATGCACTCGTGTCACATAAAACTTTCCCCATGTGTCCATGGATAGAAAATATACCCTCAACCACTAAAGGTGTTGGCTGTAGAATTGGTCCATGAACGTGATACATATGCCCAAACTTCCCATGCGGAGGCTATAATGCCAGAACTGTTGGTGGGCTAGAAGCTACTGCAACTGTTGCCCCTATTAGGTACCCTTCTCCTTACCCGTTTCCCTTCTTGGGTATGCATTCCGCATATGGCCCTACTCCCCACATAAGAAACACCTCCCTGTGAACTCTGTCGACCTCTGGCCCTGACAAGTATATCGTTGTCTCTAGCCTTCCTGACCCTGATATTTGTATCCCTACTGGCCTCCGTTCTGGTTCTCCTGGCCACGGCCCTGCTTATAACTAGCATGATCCAAATTAATTCTCTTAGACAAGCCCCCTACTGCGAATCTCAATAAAGTTGCATACCCTGCTGATGTGGTGTCCTATTAGCATTATTACCTTTGGTCTTACCCTAATGGCTAGACTCCCTAAATCTCTTCACTCCCTCTACATGGAAGCGGTTATCTTGACTGTTTAAAGTATGGCATTGATGACATCAGCATAAGTCCTCAATGAAGTTTCCCAATAAATAATGGTGAATCCTCCAAGTGAGTCCATTAGTAAACTTAAAGATTCTCTTATCCTTGGTGTTCAACTCATCTGGAACAAAGTCCACAAAGAGTGTGAACTCTTCATCATACTCAACCACAGTTCAAACCTTATGCAAGAGATCAAGAAATGTCCTCCCCATCTCCATTTCACCATTAACAAAACTTGCGATTAAACGATACCCAAAACTCTCGGATAGTTATAGAATCCCTCTACTATGATGTGGTAATCGACTCCTACAAGTGCAGAGCTATCCCAACTATCTTGAATATAGCCAGTACATGATTTTGATCTCAAAAGAGTCATCACAAAAATAACTGCCTATGCAACAATGGTGGCAACCTCTTTTGCAGTCATCGTTCCCTGAGTGGTCCACTGCTCCGCCTGAGACTCCCCTCATGCGGCCATCTTAGCGGCTGAAAATGGTCTTCCTCTCCTATATTTTGGAATTTCAAACCAACCTGAAATTGTATGAGATTCACATCAACTATATACATAGCATAAGAACGTAAAATTACAGTCCTAAGCGAAGGGTTCTACATCAAAGAAAATGCAACGCTGGAAATGTAGTAAGTCCTCATAGATCCTAAGGATGCCAGACCTTAATGACCTAATACCATATGTGACACCCCACTTAGGTTAATATCGATTGATCAGACCTTTATTAAATACAATGGGAATCATATCTGGTTTCATTCTTAGCATCACTATCGAAGACCATTTAATTCACTGATAAACTATTAAGTTTGGTGTAAATTTTTTAAAATCTTATTAACATGTATAACGGAAACCATTCAATAATATAACATAAACATCCACAGTGGCCGAACATAAAGAGTACTGATAGCATCAATAGAATAAACTGAATAAACTCTCGGTATCTAGAATACAAAAACCCAAATGCCCAATTGAAATAATGTAATTGGTGTCTAATAATAAAATTGTCCAACTGCGAGCAACATGCCCAAAGAGAAATATATAAGTAAATGCCTATCTAGATATAAATGAGTGAAGTGTCTAATGAAGACTTGCAGGCATCCAAAACTACTGTCTGGGATGGAATGGTTATCCCTAGTAATCTTATCGCTCATCACCTAAAATTTTTTTAAAATATTTTTGATATGGGTTAGCGCCCAAAACATTATAAAAAATAGTTGCAAATATTTAAATCCAATAATAATAAAGCAGTAAGAAATCTCCATATTCTCCTAGTTACACTACCCCACTTAACTAGTCTAAGCGTCCTTAACCTATTTTGATCCTCTAAACATCTAGCCCATCCGTACCGCCCATACGATATTCCATACAATGTACTTCATAGTTAATCAATAAGTTATGACTTCGGGATTCTCAATTATATTTGTCTCACTTCATAGGTAATGTAACTATACGTTGGCTATATTTTTATATTCACTCAATCATTTAAACACATTTACATATATCACTCTTTATATATTTATATAAACCATCGTCGAGATGGAGATCCTGAATGAATCCCTAGTATGCTATCAGGCACTAGGTACATCACGTACCACTCTTGGGCTGTCGTGTCTGAATCTCACCACCGATCCCAAATCGCAAACACATAACGGAGGCATTCATAAACATACATCTATGGATGTTAATTATACCACATCACATCCAACTACATATCCTCTAATATGGATAGTAACCATGAAACAATACTATGACCTAGGGAAACAATCCAACACCTACTAGTCAACGTTAGGGTGGACCATCCATTATGCACAACATCCAACAATAACATATTAGAGTAGGTATGTTCATATAAAGTCAATCACACAGGGGCATATATATATAGGTCAAACTCGATACGTTTGTATGTAAAAAGTTGGCTAACATGGATAATATCATTCGTAGTACTAGCCTTCCAAATCCCAAAGTCTAACCCGACTTCTCGATTTTATCTAAGTATTCCCTCACTTATCGTTTAACTCTATGATTATATACTTCTAGACATTATGATATTTTAACCAAACACTAGCCTAGACATCCCAAAATCCTAACTCATTTTCCTGATTTCAACCCGTGAACATTCACTCGCTTATTCACGTATTTCACACGAAATTTATCCCTGGTTAGCCTATAACACTTCCTAATCCTCAAATTGAATTCCCAGAAACCTAAACCCATACTTGGACCAAATATCCCATGCCTAATACTCAAATGGTATAAAAATCAAACACAAGTCAAGGGTGGCAAGCCAGTAGAACATTGATCTGCTGGGCTGCCAGAATGAACATTTGACGGGATTTCACCTTCAGCCCTCATCCATAATGGTTATAATCTTCACCAATCCCCCATAAACAAACCCTAATTCATACCCAAACATAAATAAATAATTTTTTAAGTAAAAAAACCCTGAAACAATATCTAATTAACCTAACAACGAATTAAATCAAGAATTAATGCTATAGTAAACCCTATTTTCAAGATTTGATCTCTTCTTCTTAATTCATCATATAATTTACCTTTTATTATATATTTACATCATATTCATCATAAAAACATTCTTAGGTTCATCTCCCATAATTTATACAATTTAAAACCCGAATTTCCTTAGTTTTCCCAACCCAAAAACCATGTTATTCTACACCGAGTTGTATAAACAAATGAAACCACACAAGAATATTAAAGCAAGTAAATACTTGGCTTAGAGATGATGGATTCTGAGTTTTCACTTCTAAAATTCCTTTTTTGAGTGATAATCTTCAACTCGAAGACGATAGCCTTCCTCCCCGAATCCTCTTTTCCTCCTATTTTCTCACTTTTTCTTCTCTTTTCTCACTTTCTCACAAACCATAGTCTATTTGGGTGGATATATAACAGTCCTCCTCCATCCACATTGATTAAATATTTACCTAAAACTATCTAATCCCTAAATAGGGACAGCCCCCTCAAGTAAAATGACATGTATGCCCTTCTATGACTCTCACTTAGTCTAAAAAGCCCCTAGAACCCAATCCTTTTTTCTCACTTTCGGGACTATTTTAGCCCATTCTGGACCATCGATGTACTCAAAACGATCATCCAACTCATTTAACATAAACTTTCCATATCATTCCCAACACGACTCTACTTGTCTGTCTCGAATGAAATACGGATATCCCATTGCTTTTACTCACTTATGACGTAGCATAATTTTAATATGTTGTCATTTACCTATTACACAAGTAAATATAAATATACAGAAATATTAATCCTTTTTATTTGCTAATTAATATTTATCAAGCAAATTCATCTTTTGGTTATATTAAAATTACGTGCACATATGTATTTAAAATACTATAAAAATACGAGGTGTTACGAGTAATTATTTCATTTTCAGAATAAATATCAAAATAAAAGTCCAATCTTGTTGTTGTTCTTCTTTACATGAATTATATATCTTAAAGTAGTCCTAAATTCCGTTTACAAATGGCTTTAACTATGCTTAGGCTATGAAATTCTTCTTTATGAGCATCTTAGGAAACTTCTAAAGTGTGGATGATTTTAGGGAAAAGAATGAGCTAGAAGAGCCCAAAATGAATTAAATTTACCCAAATTTATCATATTTTAAGAATTTACATGTCTATGAGTTTATTAACTAACATGATCTCACTCTTCATAAGAGGAGAGAATAAATTTCTTTCTTCATTTCTGATATGGGGGATTTCTAAGTGACGACGAGCATTCAACAATTACCAAACCCTAAATAGAAAAGGAAGGATGATTGGTATACAAAAACTGATCTCTAATAACAGATGGTCAGAGGATTTCAATCCCAGGATGGAAGAACGGTATGTTTTAACCAAACATTGATGCTAAAATTAAGGGAGAACATTTTAACGCGCTACGTATATAATGACTCGCATATTGATGATAAAGTAAATATAATACCTATCCAACTTTGTACTCAATAATCCCCCATAATTATAAAGAAAGAATCCCCCTCCCTTTCACCCATGGACATAGGTCAAGCCCGGCCGAACCATGTATATGCATTGCCTATCTCAATCTCTCACCTCATTTTATTTTTTTTGGCATTATAAATTTATTATACTGTGATTTTTACTAACATAGTTGGCGTCGTCTATGAGAATGACTATTTCTAAGGTTGTGAATAAAAATATGGTGACACGAGACATTAAAGGACTCAGAGAACAACAAGCTCTAAATGATCAACTTGCAGAGCTCCTAAGACATCTGCCTCAGCCCCAACAACTACTAGAGAAATAGTTGGATCAAGACCCTCATATAGTGCAAAACCAAGAGAACTAAGTTCCACCACGACCATACCCCTTGCTCTCTTCCACCATGCGTTAGGTGTTAGTCACTCGTGATGTTGGACTATCACTAGCCAATGAGACCTCCAAAAGAATTAGTCGAGAATCACCGCTCAACCCAGGAGTCATGGATATCCTATGTCGTTGAGGTTAAAGATCCATGAGATGGACTTTTTAATGGTACCTCAGATCTGATGAACCACATCAACCACTATAGGGCACACATGATCAGTCCTGACCGAATAAGGTAAAGAGCATTCGCCACAACGATAAAGGGACAGGAAATGATCTTGTTCAATCGTCTACCTCCATAATCTAGCAATTTCTTTAAAGAGCTCCCCGAGCATGTTATTTAGCACTTTATCGAAAGTAGGTACCATCAAAAGACAACTAATCATATGTTTGTCATCCTTCAGACTAGAGGCAAATGTCTTTGGGAATATAACAAGAGATTCAATGATGAAATGACCCACATCGATATTCACGATGACGAGTTTGATGTATTAGTATTCTTGAGGGGACTATCCAATGGCAACATCATTTATTAGTTGTTCATGAATCTTCCCACAAACATGAATGGGTTTATAATAAAAGTGGATAAGCACTTTCATGCTGAGGACACACTCATCAGTAGACAGTCGAACCACCCGTCCAAAGATAATGGGGAAAAGAAGTATAAATATGAACATGAAAGAGAAGGTACAAAGAGGAAGGAGTATGCAGGAAGAAGAATCCCATTATTTCCAAAGTTAGCCGCCCGAGTGCATCAAACTAGAACTGATCAGTTCATTCCTCTTAACGCCACCCTTGGAAAGGTTCTTAACATCATGGAGGACCCGAGGATGTTGAAGTGGCTGATCATGTCGAAAAATAGCCCTATGAAGCCCAGGTCCAACCTATACTTCCTATTCCACAAGGACTATGTAACACCCCATAATTTCAAACCGATAATAATTTAATTTAATTAAAATTTTTGAGAAATAAATATTTTTTGATTTAATTATTTTTAACCATATAAAATGTTGGATTTTATTTATGGAAAGTAAAATTTTAATGGGAATTGATATCGGAGTTAAATTTTAATTATTGCAACTTTTAAGATAAAAAGGGAGGACTTTTGAGTGTTAGGGTACCCGAACCGGTTGTGGGGGTTGGGCGAACCGATTCTCCCAGGTCGACAGTACCAGTTGGACCCTTTTCTTTTAGTTGTTGTGTGGGATTAAAGCTCTTTCTTTGGCTTAAATAAAAAGGGACGGGTTTAGAGTTTTTAAAACACTTTTTAAACTTCTGAAAAGTTAGTAGCCTCATACAAAATTCATCATCTCTTTTCTCCAAAACAAAAACCCATTTTAAACAACCTTTAACCCAAGATTTGGAGGACAAGACCCGATTTTCTCATTATCATCCAAGAACATAATTTTTTTGACTTCTCGAGAGGAACGTGACCATCAATTCAGAAATATCACACAATTTTTTAAGGCATGAATACTTCCATTCTTTCTCTTCAGTATTATGCATTGTAAATATCGGCTAAACATTAATTTACATGTTTTTCTTAAAATAGTTTATCACTCTTAATTAAAGAAAGAAAAATATAATTTGGGATTGTTTTTGTGAAAAATCTCAACATGAATTGAGACTTATAACCCTTGTGTTCTTAGGGTAGAGGTTGAATTTTGGTTAATATGGGTGTAGGTTTGCATGTATAAATCATTGTAATTTTATTTAAATAAAAACGATACTTGTGCAATCACATAAAATTAACGTATGTATGACCAAAGTGAATTATTATTATGCGCTCCGCACATTCGCATGCTGTTGGAATTATATTTGTTAAATGAAATCAATTGTGTTAATTACGATGATGGATTGAACGTATTAAATTAAAGTTGACTGTGACCATTTGAGAAATTTATATAATTGTTAATAAATTAGATTTGTACGACTTATTATTTTACTCATAATTTCCATCACGGGAATGATGGAATTTTTTGTTAGTTTTAATCTCACCTTGATGTAGAAATACTTGCTAGGTATGTAACTAGTGGGTATGCCTTAGTTACGGTCAACACTTTCTAGGTATGGGACTAGTTAGTGTAGATTTTTACGGATGGGATATTTTGGGGTGGGGCTGATTTTGGTGTCATTCCATTGATTTGGCTAGCATAGGTGTGAGGCTACGAGGATATAAATGATAGAAATTCATCCTATAACATAGGCTAGAGCGTGTTTGTGTTTCGGAGACCTCTATGTATGGGACTAGGGGTAGGTTTGAGGATTTATGCTCTATAATAAGGCATGGATATTTTAAAGTGATGAGTATTTGAGAAATTGAGAATTAATGCCTAAGAAATAAACGGGTATTAAAATTGGTAGGCATCGTTAATAAGTGTAGAACTGACAGAATACGGGTTGGCTGTCTATTGCCACTTGTGGATGTGTTGGCATTATTAATAAGTGCAGGGAAGACAAAATACGGGTTGGCTGCCGATTATGACGTGTCGTGCACGAAACCTTGTCAATAAGTGTAGGGCTAACAGAATATAGGCCGAATGACTATAATGAGGGGAATGGGTGTGGTGTAAAACTTTAGACGGGCTGAAATAAGTGCAGGACATATAGTAGGGTCGGTTGGATATGATGGCACCTTTACAATAATAATGTGATAAATTAATTTAAATAAAGATGGCGACTTTAGTGTAATTATTGGATTGTCATAACATAAGCTGGACTTAAACTTTTGGGTTGTAGAATTACGTGATTAGATGATAGCAATTTATTTTACTTGAATGTTGATAATTATCTCGTTTAAATTAAAATACACTATTTGGTGTTTATTATACATAATGCTATTGTCTGGTTTCACGAGCCCTAATTGGGGAGAGTAGCTTATATTCATGCGATAGGCTCTGACCCATTGCGTTGACTAATATTTCAGATATAATGCGAGAGTAGTTGCATAAGAGTATTGGAGATATTTTGGAGGTGCAGCTGGAGTTTATTTTAGATGCTTAGTAGTTAGATTTTTTTTCCTTTCCGTTACACTTATTCTGAGACTTTATTTATTTATTTGTTTGGACAATCGGTTCCACAGATGTTTATGGTTTTCTTTTGATATTCACGGTTGGGTTATTTTATTCGAATTTATATTTATTTGGAGTTGGATTATTTTGGAGATTAACATGGTAATGGATTTATTATTTCATGAACGGTTAATTATTATTGGATGAATTTAGTTACTGTCTTGTGGAATGAATTTTTATATGTCTCAAATTTGTCACATGCTAAGGATTATTACTTATTTAGTGATGCCCGACGTAGTTTGGCAGTGGCGGCTGGCCACCTCGCTTGTCAAATAGTGTGGGGTGTTACAGATGGTATCATAGCATGGTCTTAGGTATCATTTTTTGTGAGTCCATTTTAGCTTTCGTGTTGCTCATCTTTGAATCCTTTTGATGATTTGTACTCTTACTCATTCTGAGTCTGATGTTGTTTTGTTCTTATCTTTTCAGATGGTGAACTCTAGGAAAACTGGAGATAGGAGATAGGGTTCAGTTTCTGGTTTCGCATTTAAGAAGTGGCTGAGGCAGGTATATTTGGATGCCGAAGAATTAGTGGATATTTTGTGTGAGTCCACGACGGCTAGTATTGAGGTATTAAGACAGAGTTAGGTGACTTTAAAGGCACAACAACAGGGTATTCCCGCTTCGACTTGGGATAGAGTGATGGACAGTTTCCATGAGGGTAATTCTCTCACTTTAACAGGGGGATCACACCGAATGGTTTCTCACCAGTGGAGGGAAAAAATGGAGAGACACTTGAGGATGGTGTATTGCGCTGATGTGAAGAAGTAAATATTGTCTACGTTCAAACTAACTGGATATGCATTACAGTGGTGGGAGAGTGTCACCACATCGGAAGATAGGGATCGCTTAAACTATGGATATTTTCTTCTAAAGTTTAATGATAAGTATTTTCCATATGCTATTATGAGCGCGGAAAAGAAAAAGTTCATGGATTTAGAGTAGGGTTCGAAATCAAACCTATGCCTTTGGCCCTGAATTAAAATAAGTCTCACATATGCCTACTGGCCCTTAGCCCCGAGTCCCTTGGCCCTGCTTGCCCTCCAGCAACGGCCAATAGGCATATGTGAGACTTATTTTATTTTGCATATTTATGCTTCATCGAGTTTAGAGGAGGAAATTCATGTGCTAGTGGGGAAGTATGTAACACCCCGTAATTTCAAATCGATAATAATTTAATTTAATTTAATTTGGTATTTGCAGGAATAATTTTTGTTTATTTAATTATTTTTAACAATTTAAAATGATTGATTTTATTTTTGGAAATTAAAATTTTAATCGAAAATCAAATTGTTGTTAAATTTTAATTATTGTAACTTTTAAAATAAAAATGGGGGACTTTGGGGTGTTAGGTTACCCGAACCGGTTCGGGCATAGGGAGAACCGGTTCGCCCAGGTCAGCAGCAGAAGTAGATGAACTCTTTTCTTTTAGTTGTTGTGTGGGATTAAAACTCTTTCTATGGATTAAATAAAAATGGGTGGGTTTAGAATTTTTAAAACACTTTTTAACCTTCTCAAAAGTCAGTATCCTCCCACAAAATTCATCATCTCTTTTCTCCGAAACTTAAACCCATTTTAAATAACCTTTAAACAATGGTTTGGAGGACAAGACCCCATTTTCTGAAGATCATCCATGAACATAATTTTATCGTATTTTCGAGAAGAACGTGACCATCAATTCAGAATTCTTACAAAAGTTTTCTAAGGCACGAATATTTATATTCTCTCTTTTTTGTATTATGCATTTTAAATATCGCCAAAACATTAATTTACATGTTTTTTCTTGAAATAATTTAGCAACCTTAATTAGGGAAAGTGAAATCTAATTTGGGACTGTTTTTGTGAAAAATATGAGTATAGATTAAGACTTGTAATCCTTGCATGCTTAGGGTAGAGGTTGGATTTTGGTTAATATGGGTGTAGGTATCCATGTAGAAATAATAGTAATTTTATTTAAATAAAAACGAGACTTGTGCAATAACATAAAATTTATGTAGGTATGACCAAAGTGAATTATTATTGTGTGCTCCATATATTCGCATGATGTTGGATTATAGAGTGAGATCGATGCACTAGTGTAGTGAAGATACCTAAAGGAACTTTTCCAAAGGGGGATCCTTCAACAGGAAGAGTGAGGTGGCAAAATATGAGAGGAGAGAAGAAGGGAACAATCAAAAGAGATAGAACTAAGGAAGGAAGAAAGAAGGGATGCAATAATTGTTGAAAAAGGAAGGCATATCGATATCAAATCTGGGGGATTTACAGCAGGAGGAGAGTCGACTTCAGGCAGATGGTGCTACCGGACTCAGAAAAGAGAGATATTCGAAGTGCATGTTCATAAACCCACTAAAGACTAGGAAGATATTATTTTCACTCCCCAGGATTCTTGAGATCTCATCATGCCCCACGATGATCCTTTATTGATGATAGAAAAAATCTCCAATTATATAGTAAAGAGAATTATGATAAATGCAGGAAGCTCAGATGACCTCATTTACTATGAGTGATTTAAGAAGATAAAGCTAGTTAAGTAACGATTTTTCTGAAAATTTGCTTATACATATGTTCAAGTCTTTAGCAAATTACATTTCTCCTACCCACCTTAGCATTCGGTTCATACTAAATTATGAAACAACCAGTAGAGGTAGAAGGATGAAACTTCATGGAATTATAGTACACCTTTCCTAGACTCTTAGCCTCCAGAAAACCAACTTGGTTGATCCACAAGTTAACTCATGACCCCCCAATATCTGACCTAATCTATGAAGCATGGCCATTCGAATGTAATATGATTAACTCTAAGACAAGAAGGGTTGTCTCTGATCACTAAGTTAATTTAAAATTAAAAGGTGTATGTAATGGGGTTGAATATAGAGGAAATAAGGTTGGAGTGCTGCTATAGGGTGAAAATTTATATTTCAAAAAATTAGTGACCGAAACATAACTGATTATTCGTTTCACCCTTTACCAGTTGACTTTCGGAGTATAAAAGACACGGTTCATCAATCGTGTATAAATAAATAGTAAAGAGTAACTCGAATCTTAAGACAAGTGTAAATAAACCTTACTAGAAAACAAAGGTTAAACACAATCGTTCGGGATTACATGGTCCATCAACCATTTTTAAACAAATGGTTCAGAGTAACTTGGTATGCCGATAGAGTATAAAATAATTTTAACACATCTGGATTCGTCAATGATTATAAATAACTCGATCATAATCACTCAATTCATCAACCGATTGCAATAAACTAATCTATGCATAACATGGTTTGTCAACCGTGCCAAAGGCTCTTACTAGACATTCATGTAGGTTGACACTGATTGCTTTTTCGACGGAGTCCCAACTAGATGTTGATATTGGAGGAAAGATGCTTATTTAAAATAACAAGCGATCAAAGTACAAACAACATGACTCATTCATCTCATATAGACAAATAATTCAGTATAACTTGGATTTCTAGTAAGTGTTTCAAACCATATACAGTATAAACAGCCAAAGTGGAAACCAAACAAGATTACATACAAAAAGGAGGTGTCAGACAAAAATTACATGTTCACATTTGAAAACCAACGAAAACCAATATTCAAAGGCATAAGACAATATTACATTTGGATAATAATATATAAAGGAAAAAGGGAGGAAAAGTCATGGAGCATGAGGTGGGGTGGGGGAGGATACAGTTGTAAGAATATGACCCATCTCCTCATGCATGGAAATCTGAAAGTATTAACACTCAGAACCAACTAGAGGCCACGGAGTAGTCAACAACTCACAACACTGAATATCACATGCCTCATCCAAGCATGAAGGATATGGCATCAAATCGTCCTCAGTCTTTACATCATCCGAGTTGAAGTCTAAAAGATCCCAGTCAAGGTGAGCATCCTTCATTCGATTGACCAGCTCGTTGTATTCATTGATGAAGGACTAGTATTTGATCACCACCTAATACTCAAAAGTAAGAAAATACCTCAGATACCTAAACCTGATCAAGGAAGATAAGGACCTTTTCTCCTTAACATCCTCCTCATTTTCCTTACTCAGAAGGTCTAGGAGATACCTCAGCTCATCAATTTCACTAGCCATTCGAGTTTTCCGAATGGTCACTTCTTACTTGGTAGACTTTTTGCAGTTTTCTCCTCATCCACCTCGATCGCAACCTTTTTGTTAACCTCTACATTTTCCTTTGGCTCGAGGATATTCCTCGCCTCATCCCTCTTTCTTTTCCATTTCTGGGACATGAAAACACCTAAGTAGCTTAGATGCAAAAAATCATAAAAAATCAATTCAATATGACAAACAAGACAAAATTATATTTTAGGAAACAAAAACAAGAATTTACCTTAGCCCTAGTATAATTATCTCTTTAGCACTACCAATCAGCCCCCACTCAGTCGATCAAGGTCTTTAGAAAGATAGACATTTTGAAAATATAAGTAGCTCTCATCAGGATCTTCATACCTAAGGTAGGGAGTCTTATTTATCTCCCCTCTAGAGGAACCCACTAGCCTTCAAGATCTTCATCCTCTTAATCAATAATTACTCTCCGACGAATGGAGCAAGGGCTATCCCCACCCTCTAATGCCTTTTTTCCTACTTTATCTGCAAGGCTCCTGCTTCCATTGGTTCAACAAACAAAGTTTCTTACTCAATTATATCAAGGGAAGGAAAAACTCACCTACTTTGAGGATTTGAATGGATGGGAGAAGGTCGATTGAGGGGCGAGTTTTGACTCAACTTCTAAAGTACAGCTCGGTATCCCCAACAGTCCATGACATCAGAAGGTGCAAGATAAAAAGAAGATTGAAACTATTAATACAATAACACGTGGCAATCAAACTGATCAACGTGACTAAAATGTACCTGGTGAGGGACGAAAATTTGCACGCTAAAATCGAATGAGCAGAATGCATGCATCCTTGGTATCTGCCCAAAGTCGAAGGACGTCGTGGTTTCATACTTACTCCCCTGATAATGAAACCCATATCCTTTAATCATTTCCTATCAAAAAGTTCCTTGATGGGTGAGCCTTGCTTATCACTTCTTCAAATCTATTCCTCCAATCGAAGGGAATCCCAAAAGTTCATTAAAGATCCATACAAACGAATGAATAAAGATAAATCAATATCATAGAAAGGGAAACGCCATCACCAATTTACTAAAGTCATCAAAGATCACTCAGTCCTATCTTGGTCTAGGTTAGAGGGACTGTGAACAAGTTCCTAATAAGATCATTATGTTCATCATGTTTCCTCCCCTCCCATTTGACATAAAGGAAATGGTGCCTTTAGTCATGATTATATAAGGGAAGGGAGGTGTGGTGACAATTAAGTTCAGCACAAATTATCAAGAAAAGACAATCACCATAGCAAATAAAGAAAGTAAATAATGACAACCACTCAACACAATATTTTACGTGATTCAGCAAGAATGCCTACGTCTATGGTAGTGCTCTCAATATTATTTCTCTATACTCCAAGGAGTGTTTTACAGGAAAAATAATACATGCCCTTTGCCCCAGGCAAAAGGTATGTTATATACATGTTCATTTCTGGGGAGTGAGGGTGTTGGACTCTCCCACGTCAATCCATAACTCCTAGAATATCTCCTCACGAGATTTTAATAATTGACTACGTCGTAACTGAATGAGTTGGGGCGTGAGGCCTCCTGACATTGGACCATAATTTATTGGGCTACTCATCTGGGCCCAAGGTGATAAATCGAGGTACCCACAATTGCCCCTAAAGTTGTTGGGCCATAATTTGGGCTCAATAATTTAAAATGATTTGTCACAATGGCTATTTTGTAAATTGTGAAACACTTTTATAGATCGAAGTGCCTCTTCTGAACTGGTTTAGGCGGCAACCTACCTCGTTGCCTGTGCGCTATGATTAGAAACGTTTAAAAATCCTCCCGAGAAGTCTTTTCTTATTTTCGCTTCAAGTTTCTCCATATTTCTAAACTTCTCCAAGCATCCGTTGCTGCTCTTTCATTCCCAGGTCGTCATCTTCCAATTTCAATCTTCTTCATCGTCTTCGCTTATGACTTTACATCGTCCCAAGCTAAGTTTTTACTTCGTAAGTTCCTCTTGCTCTTTCTCTTTGCTTTTTCTGTTGAAATTTCTTCGCATTTGTAATTAGGGTTTGTATCTTTCAATGGCAAAAATAGGCAATAGATCAATATCCGAATTTGGGATGTTCTATAATATTCCAAATTGGGTAGACATCGAGTGTGACCCCATCCCCCATAATATTAGGGAGGTTGAGGATGCTCACTGGATTCGCATTCTCTTGTTGTCCCAATGGGTCTTACTTTTCCTCCAAGCAATTTATTTTTGCACTTTTTTGGTTATTTCAATGTTGTCCTGCACAGTGTTCGCCCAATGTATGAAAGATTGTTAATGGTGTACATAGAATAAATCAGCTCTATGGCCCTAATTTAGGGCTTTTTGAGATCTTCTTTTGTTATTCTTTCTCGCGAACAAATTCTGGTCTTCTTTACCTCAAGGTCAGGAGTACCGATAGAGTATTGGTAGTAAATCTACCTGATTCCCACAAGGATTACTGGTATGAGGGTTTTATTGCTAGAAATTGGTAGTTTCCTCCTATACTGAGGGGTCGAGGTCTGGCAGGTTTGCGGTCCCCTTCTATGGGGAGGAGTTCATAGATAGGCTTAGTCTTTGCTCTTCTCATCGATCCTCTGTTCATGTACGATTTCTCTGATATTTTTCTTTCTTTCTTTTCAGCGAGGACAAAGAACTCCGAACTTGCTCTTAGCGAGGTTCGAGCTGCTGAGTTAGTCAAAGACTGGAACATCAGGGAGCTCTTGGCTGATGGTGAACACCCTCGATCAGTGAATTTTCTCTTAGAATATAAGAACGTTGGGTCCCACTTTATTACGTGACATGTGGATAGCATCCCGGAGCTAGACATTACTGAAGAGGCTGTTGTCGATCCCACCCAATTGGTCGAGGAAGAAAGAAGCTATGGTGAGGAGAGCGAGGGTGCTAACAAGGGAGGTGCTGAGGGTGATTCCAGTGAGGAGAGCTCTAGTGAAGAATCTTCCAGTTCGAAAGGGGTTTCAGAGGCTCAAGAGTCTTCGAGTGAATCTAGTAGTTACAGCGAGGAAGACATAGCTCCTCCAAGGAAGAATCTGATTTGTGATGATGATGATGATGATGATGTGCTCCTTTCTCACTACTCGAAGAAGAAGAAATCTAGTGATGGAGAGGTTGCAACTGGTTCTCAGGATGCTACTTATGAGAAGGAGAAGAAGAAGAGGGAGGAAGAGCAGTTGAGAGAGAGGGAGAGAAAGGAGGAAGAGAGGAAGGAGGTGGAGGAGAGAAAGAGAACTGATAAGGAGAGGAAGGAGAGGGAAGAGGAGAGAAGGATAGAGGAGGTGAGGATGAAGGCGGGGCAAGATTTGGTGCTTGTATTCTCCTTACCTGAGGGAGACTTTATTTCCCTCTCTCCCTAGTTGGCTCCTACATTACTCGAAAGAGCAATTTTGCCTACTGATCATCAAAAGGCAATGGGGACCAACCAGTTTGCTCTATAGGCGAGTCAAAGGCTAGCCTTGGTAAGTCTGCTTTCTCTTTTCTATGCTTGCAATATTCTGTTTAATGCTTATTTTTCTAATATTGTTCTTTTTTGCATTTTGTGACCGACTTTTTCGTCCTCTACCGTAGTCGCGATGAGCTGGTAAAGAGGAATGTTGATCTTGAGAAGAGGAATGTCGAGCTGGAGGCCAGCTTAAAGGCTGTCGATGTTGTCCAGAAGTCGTCTGATCTTGCTCTATCCAAAGCCAACCGAATAAAGGTGGCGGAGATCAAGGAGCTTGGGGAGTTGAGGCAGTCCTATGACCTGGTCTACTCGAGCAAGTTAACTATTTTGGAGGAGAATAAAGTACTGGCAGAGAAGGTGAATAAGGTGCAATCTGAGGCAACCACCCTAAAGGAAAGATCGTACAATGTCGGATGGGATGTTTCATACGAGGATGACGATGTTTAGATAGGCTACATTATCCGAATGAACTTTAAAAAGGGCTGGAATAAGTCTCTTTTGGCTGCTGGAGTGGATATTGATTCTCCATTATTTGACGAGCATGATCCAGGCCGAAAGCCTATTGTGGATGAGGAACCTGCCCTCGACATTGACGGTGGTGTTCCTACTTCTTAGGCCGTTCATGATGATGATTCTTCTTCCCAAGGTATAGTAGTTGCTCCACCTGATGGAGGTGTCCCTCCTGCTGTGAATAAGGGAAAATAACCGACGACTTCAGAGCAAACTGAGGTTGCCGACTAGATTGTTTTGGGGAAATTCTTTGTATATTTTCTTTGTTTTTACTATCCTTCTGATTGCTGATGTACTTGGAATGTTCCATTTTAATGAAATAAAAACACTTTCCTTTTTACATACTGATTCTTCTGCTCTTTAATTCTTTTTATGGCTTGTAGTTGATTATGTGGATGAGTATATACCTGCTACCTCTCAACTGGGAAGGGTCCTCGGTCCTAATGCAAGCAATCAAGTTATCCAAGCCTTTGTAAGGATTTATAAGTCCCTTAGGTTAAGGAATAAGATCTTTAAAGATGAGTCTGAGCTCGTAGCCAAACTGAAGGATAAACTTCAAGAGATGGAAGAGGTTTGTACTTCTTTTCAAGAAGAAGTGAACCTTCTGAGTGCTAAACTTCTGGATGCCTCCAAGATCAATCAAGTCATAGAAGTTCTTCAATAGGAGAATAAAACTCTGAGGAGGGAGGTGTCGTGACTCAAGGAGAATGCACCAAGCATTGCACCTTAAGTTTTATGAGGTTCCTCTTCATTGGCTGGTCTACGAGCTGGCACAATGCCGAATGCTACCCCTCAAGTTTTGTAAGGTTCCACTTCATCGGTCGGTCCGTGAGCTGGTACAGATGCTGGGGCTCTAGCTAGGGATATGTATGAGCTTTGAGGAGATGTTTGTCGAACATACATGATAGTTACCGGGATCTAAAGATATATCATGCGGCTAAGGCATCTGTTCAAGAAAGTCCCTCGGTGAGTGTGGGCTAACGGTTATGATTAGGGTTGGGCAGATGCTTAAATGAGGTTGGCAGATTTTGAGGAGATATCCTTTATTAGGGGATGGTGGACTGCACTCAGGGAGCTGAAAGTCCCCAGGAACTCAGTCCTCTGGTAGATCCATGAAATCTCTTCTTCGACTGTGATGCCTAACCCTTTTCGAAGGGATGACCAGTGGGTCCCCATAGATGTTATTCCCAGGAAGCTACTGGAGTCGGATGCAAATAAAGTAGAGTTGGAGTTATCTTCCCATCCAGATGATGATCGAAGAGCGCAAGTAGCTGATTACCTTGCTCGGAGACCTAATCCCGAATAGGGTTGACTTAATTCATTCAATGTAACTGTTATTGTAAATGTAGTGAAGTAATGCAATATTTATATTTTGGGTTATTCGTTGACTAAACATGCGTTGTATATTTTCTACTTCATTGATTTTTGTTTGATTATCTTGGGCTCTTCATAGACGACTGGATTTTATGTGGGTAGAGTTGTTTTATTGCATGAGTATCCTCCCAGTCCAATTTGCTTATGAGATACCATTATTCCCTCCTTTACCTTTTAGGTCATGTTGTCACACTTCCTTAGGCCTAAGTGTGGCATTGGCGAGGACACACCTGGTTTTGTATGTTCTATCCAATCAGGTTTTCTAAGCCAAACATCGTTTGGCGACCAATTCAATTTGGCCGAGCTGCCTAAGGGTCCCCTGTAGGGCTTCATGTATTTCTAGGGAAATTCTAAGAGGTTACTCGTGTTTCATAATGAGAACCTGAGGAGGGAGGATCCCTGCTGTTATATATTGAGTCAAGTTCATGTCGCTTGGAAAAGATGTACAAGTTATAAAGTTCATATTACGCAATTAACACTTTATGGAATGCTACTGCCAAACAATATTTCATTAATCAAACACAATAAACATGAGTTGCCAATTCCAGTAATGTGATAAAAGATCAATGAAGAGTAACTAGAAATATAATTTCTTCAGGTTGGCCGCGTTCCAAGATCGTGGTATCTCTCTGCCCTCCAGCGTTTCTAAGTGATAAGCTCCTTGTAGGTCGTCTCTTATCACCTTGAATGGTCCGTCCCAGTTTGGACCCAGCTTTCCATAAGATGGTTTTACTGCGCTCCCATGAACTTTCCTTAGGACGTAGTCCCCAACCTGGAATGTTCTTGTATTGACCTTTTTATTATAGTGCTTTGCTAGCTGTTATTGGTAGCTCGTTAGTTT
Source organism: Sambucus nigra (assembly GCA_949130495.1). Lineage (NCBI taxonomy): Eukaryota > Viridiplantae > Streptophyta > Magnoliopsida > Dipsacales > Adoxaceae > Sambucus > Sambucus nigra. The sequence goes on from OX422215.1 coordinate 219,005,253, forward strand.
CACTAGACCGAATTCTCTGCGTTCGTTAACTAAGTCAAGTTCAGCGAGTAATGCTACATCATTCTGGCCTTGGTCGACCAAGGTGGACCTCATGGTTGGGAGGCCAGCTTCTAAGGGGATGATTGCCTCCATTCCATATGTTAGTGCGAATGGGGTTTCTCCAGTTGCTCGTCATGGGGTGGTGCGGTAAGCCCATAGAATATGTGGCAGCTCACTCACCCATGCCCCTTTGGCTCACTCTAATCATTTCTTCAGTCCATCAATCAATATTTTGTTGGAAGCTTCAGCCTATTTTTTGCTCTGAGTGTATGCCACAGAGCTGAAATGGTGCTTGATCCCATGGTCGTTGCAGAAACCCTGGAATAGGTCACTTTCAAACTGGGTTCCATTGTTAGTGATGATCGTTCTAGGGATCCCAAAATGGGTAATTATGTTTTTCCATATGAATCTCATCATGTCTGCATCCCTGATGTTTTCCAGGGGCTCCACCTCAATATATTTGGTGATGTAGTCTGTCGCGACCAATATATACTTGTGATTATCGGCAGCGGTAGGAAGAGGGCCGATGATGTACATTCCCCATTGGGCGAAGGGCCAGGGGCTGGTAAGTGATTTTAGGTCACTAGAAGGTTGGTGAATGATAGGAGAATGTAGTTGACATTTCTTGCACCTGCGAGCATATATCCCAGATTCTTACTACATGTATGGCCATAGTTACTTTCCCAGCGAAGACAACTAGAGGACAGTGGCTTCTTTCAAGTCGGCAACGCTTAACTTCAATTTCCTGAACAGGTCTAGATACATTACCTCGAATGAGCTTCCCTAGTCGACGAGTAACTTGTCGACGTCATAGTTTGTTATCCAAAGTGTAATGATTAAGGCATCATGATGTGGGGTTCTTACTCCCATTAAGTCTTCCTTCGTGAATACGATGTGTTTGCTGTAGTCGACGTCGTCTTCTCATCGATGCTATCCTGATTGTGTTTTCACTGGATCGATTTGAAAACCTTGCATTACTGCCGTAAGCTTTTTCATTTACATTCGGGATAAATTCCTTTGAATCTACTTTAGATCAAATGCGCCATGAATCACTACGAACTCATGGATAGCATCATCTTCGAGCATGTTGTCGACCCATGCATTTCCATTGGCAGTGACCTTCTCTGCCTTCTTTTCCACAAACTCATTTAAGTGCTCGATCTAGGCCAGATCTTCAAGGTGGGACTTAAGAGCCTTACATTGCTCAGTTTTGTTCCCTCCTTACTTGTGAAAAGAACATCTCAGTGCATTGTTTCTCTTTGAGGGATCTCCTCCCATCTTTATAGGCCACTTAACGAATGGCTCGTACTTGATCGTCGCTAGGATTTTGTAGATTGGTTCTTTAAAGACAGTGTTTACTACCTTAAATGCTTTCGAAGCATCGTTCTTGTTTACATTTTTAGAGCCACCCTTTCCCCCCATTCTTTCTTGCTCTCTTCTAGTTTTCAGCCTTATCATTGCCCTTAGCAGTGATCTTACCTCGACCATTCTCCCCTGCATTGAGGTGGATCACATCCTCAACTTTTGGGTACTTCTCGATGCGAGCCTGGTCATCGATGGTTGTGGCCTCCTTCTTAGTCAGGGATTGGTGCAAGAGGCAAGAGATGGGTTGGCCAATCTTGAAAGAGGCCACTACTACCTGCTCTGAGCAGTCCTTGACCTCGTTGAATAACTCCCAATAACTTTTTGCATAGTCCCGGAGGCTCTCCTGGGGCGTCTTCTTCATTATTAGCAAGGCATCCATCCTCTTTGGATGGGAGCTACTGGTAATAAAGCGAGCCGTGAAGAGCTCTACCAGGGACTCAAAGCTCCTGATGGATCTGTGAGGGAGTCTCTCGAACCACTTCTGGGCCACATCATGTAAACTCGATGGAAAGATCCGGCACATTAGTGCATCCTTGTGGTTCCACAGAGTCATGGCCTGCCTGTACTGCCTAACATGATCAATAGGGTCAGTCTTTCCGTCATAGATCTTGAATCTCAAAATAGCAAACTTCTTGGGGGCTTCTTTTTCTTCTATATCCCTTGAGAAAGGGGATTTCATCTGGGTCCTAAGAGATCACCGGGCTAGCTCTCTGGTCGATCTGGCACCCCGATATGCTGGGTGCTGGTCCATTTCTCTTCGGACCAAATTTCGTATGTCATCATTCCCTCGAGCCAAGCTCCTACAATGGCGATCTGGTTATTTTTGCTCGAGCAAGTCATCATCGATTGTGTGTTCCTCGATCCTTTGGGATCCGTGTCTAGGGATCCTTCCTCGACTGTAAGAATTGCTCGCCTGAAGGCTAGGAGTGCGATATTGAATTCGCGTGGTGCTACAATGGATCTCTTTTTCCATCCTTTCCAATCTCCTTTTTAGGCGAGCATTCTTAAACTCTGGCTTGCGAGCAACCTCTCTTTTCTCCTATAGCCTTGCCTCATCGGCATCGATCAACCTGGAGATTTGTGTGGACCTGGCAGGTCCCTGACTTTCTTCTGATGCTTGCCGCTCTGGGCGAGCCCTCTTATCTGAACCTCGAACTTCAGATCTGATCCTACGAGGGGCATGCTGCTCTTGAATATCCCCTACTTGAGGGGAATTGCTACTGTGACCAGACATTCTAAATTCTTTATTGGTGAGGGCTTTCTAAAAAGATGTAGAACGTTCCCATAAGCGGTGCCAATTGTGGTGAAAATTAAGTTCAGAACAAATTATCAAGAAAATACAATCACAAGAGAAAATAAAGAAAGTAAGGAATGGTAATCACGCAACACAATATTTTACATGGTTCAGTAAGAATGCCTACGTCAATAGTGGTGCTCTCAATATTATTTCTCTATACTCAAAGGAGTGTTTTACAGGAAAAATAATACATGTCCTTTGCCCCAGTCTAAGGGTTTGTTTTATACATGTTCGTTTCTAGGGAGTGAGGGTGCTGGCCTCCCCCACGTCAATCCATAACTCCTAGAATATCTCCTCGCGAGATTTTAGGAATAGATTAGGTCGAACTGAATGAGTTGGGATATGAGGCCTCCAGACTTTGGGTCATAATTTATTGGGCTACTCGTGTGGGACCAATGTGATAAATCAAGGTACCCACAGGAGGTAAAAGAATAATAGCCTTTATGCATGTAGGCAAAGGTGTACCATCCTCCTTGGGAACCTACGAATTTGTACAAAGTCAACAGGTCGCTGACTCATAGTCGATGACTGACTCTAAATAGATCATAAAAGCGAACCATGGAGTCGACTAGGATCCTCCATGCTTTTGAGATTAGTTGGGATGGGTCAAGGTTTATGAAGGAAAGGACTTCGTAAATTGGTTTCGGGAGAGGAATACTGAGTCCAATATGAAAGGAATGCTTATAGAAGTAAATTATCCCTCATGGGAGATTAGGGCCCAATCGATTTCATCGACTACATGAACAGATAAGGCCCTAGAAAGGGCAAGTCGCTCAACCTAATTTCCAGTCATATCTTTAATCATGTAGCTGATGACTTATTTCTGACCTAAAGGGTTACCTCTGGATGGGACTGCCAGAGAAAGACCAAGTGGTCCAACCTTCAGGCTCTACGAGGGAGTGGATTGCAAGCTCTAGTATGAAGATTAGACCTAGGAGGGTATGACGAGGAGATCCCTCAGGTAGAATCCCTTAACTAAATATGTTTAGGCCCAAACACCTCTACAATTTCAATCATATTTACTTGGGATATTTGACGCTCAAGCCTGGCTTACAAAGCCGGGTGGAGAGATTAATTGAATGTCTAACATTCAAGGATTATTCTTTAAAAATTGTGAAAAAACTTTACAAATCTTAGTAAAATGATGAGTGAAACCAAGACTAAGATAATCTAAAATTTGAATGAAAAGAAATAATATAAAAGCAAAAGTGTATTAGTAGAGAGCAAGAGTTGGGATGGAGAAATTTATTAAGAAGAATAGAGGAAAATGGGTAGTAAATAGCTTTGCTGAATATTATAAGTGAGGGAAATCGAGTTGCAAAGAAAAATTCCTTTTAATAGGAAACTAAATAAACCATTCAAATTCAACAACTGGATACCCACGGATCGACGACCCATAAGTGCCAAGAACAGGACACGCGCAGCCAAAGCATGTACGATGGGTAAAAACACCCACTCGTGCGCCGAGACCATGCACGTCACCTGTTGGTAATAATTGATGGATTTCAATGAGATGGCTCTACGTCTTAAAAATAGTTCATACTGACTCAGATGTTGATGAAATCATGACCAGATCAAGGAAAATCATGAGTAAATCCAGCAGTCACAATTATCATGAAATGCCACAAGTCAAGTATCTAGGAAAATCTAAAAACGTGTCACGTATAGATTTAAATATATTAAATGTCCATGCTAAAAATAAGGGAGAACATTATAACAAGATGTGTATGTAATGCCTCACCTAATGATGATAAAGGCAAGTTAATAACTCTGCAACTCAGTACTCAATAATCCCCCAAAATTATAAAAGAAAGACTCCCCCTCCCTTTCACCCATGGAAATAGGTCAAGCTCATTCAAACAACGTATATACATTGTCTCTCACTTTCTATGTCACGCCTCATTCTATTTTATTTGGCATTATAAATTGTTTGTGTTATGAATTTGCACAAAAAATTTAACTACTTTTACATATAAAATTATATAAATCAAAGTCCTTATCTTAATTCATTAACAAGAATATTAGTTCAAAATTATAATTCAGGTTCAAAATATATGAATAGAAATTTATTAACTAACATAGGTACTCATTTTCACACGGTTAAAATTGTAAATTATTCCACTAAGAATTTATTTAGAACAGTTCAAGAAACTAAAGTTATCGGGATATATTATTGAAATTTAGAATTATTCAACTTAACTTCACCATCATCATTACATAAACTTTATAAGTTTTTCATTATTTATAATTGGAAGAATTACTGTCACAATTCAAAACGAAAATCGCAATTTATCATTATTAATCAAAATTGCAAAATATTTTAGGCGATATATAATCCTACCAACACCAAAGGGGAAGATAATAGTTAATTATTTCTTTATGGGAATAAAATATTATTTTGAAATTTGAGCCTTCTCTTTATTCTCTAGAATAATTATCCTCCTTCAGGTATTACAAATTTCATTCTTGAAATATCTTCAATTCAGATTATGGAGGTTTTATTTGTGAGAGTCATGGGAGATTTCTAAAGTTATTTACGGATAAAGGGATAAATCAGTTGTGTCCAAAAATTAAAATATATTGGTGAGGGATCTAATTGGTTCCCTTGACAGTAACATCTAAAATATCTCGCTTTAATAGTGACTAGAGGCCCACTATAGTAATAGCAACATAATAGAAACAATTTTGGCTTATTGGTATTTAACTCCAATTATTATGTCTTGTAGTGTATTTTGGGTGTAATAAAACTCATCACCCGCATTTTTCATTAACTTCTTTTCGAAGATCCATCTAATACTTCCATTCACCTATAGGCTATTACCCTAATCCCATAACCATTTCATATAATCCTGAAACCATGTAAGCCCTAAATTCAATCCAATGTCTCATAATTTATTTTAACCCAAAATAATTATAAATTAAGGCAATTGATTTAAATTATAACAACTATAAAGTATAAATTTAGAGTGCGAGCAGTCGAAGGTATCTACTTAATTATGATTAATTTATCAACTATGTGATCAAAATTAATCAATGAAATAAAACCATTCGAAGGTCTATGTGACAAAATTAGTTTATCAATATTAGAATTGTAATAAAATTTTATCTTCAGTTTAGGACAAGTGATTCTAATATGCGAAAGATAAATCAAATTACACAACATCGGATGTACGAGGAAAAATTCACGAGTGGAAAACAACCTCAGAACGAAATGAACGACAAACGTACTATCGCAAAATTTTACAAATAGAACACAATAACTTATAATCCAACAATGCTCTGGACTACTATCAACTCTATCCTACCATATTCTCCGAGGAGAGATCCAACACTTGGATAACACTACACAACCACCACCGACTTTGTATTCGTCTAATGTCTTTAAGTCTCACAGCACTAAAATCTTCTCTAAAGTAGAAGAACATATTTTTTTTACTCAACAGAACCACCAAGTAACCACCGACTATAAGTAGGATGTGTCAAGATATCCTATGATTCAAATTATATAATAAAATGTTTGTTTTTGCTTTAAAAACTAAAAAGTGTGTTTTTCAGGCTTTAAGAAAGACCATATTCAAGAAAAAATAAGATTTGAAAAATGATTTGTCAAATCGTTCTTATATAAAATCATACTTTCAAAGATTCAAGAAAGAATTAAAAATATTGAAAATCACAGAAGAGAAGAACAAGAAATATGTTGAATATTTTTTTTCTTCTTTAAAATGTCTCTCTTAAACATCTTCAAGGGAGAATAAGGCTTGGAAGATTATGTATAGTACTTGTGTAATAGTACTTGTTTATGATGATAAGTGAGTAAACATTCAAGTCAATCACACCCATTAGATATAAACAATCTTTATTAGTTTCAAACAAAGATTGTATCTAGGAAAACATTCTAATGAAATATTAATCAAAAAATCTCAAAAAGTGAAGAATGAATGTATAGCTTGCAGAAACTTTCGATGTAGTGAGACCATTTGTCATTGATATGAAACGGATCACGTATGTAACAAGATATTTTTGAACTATGGTTACTAGGGGTCATGACCAATGTGATGGAACCTTCGTTGATGCTTACACCATTTCGCCGAAGGAAACCATCAACAATAAAGGTAGCGAATTATGCTAGATTTTTACACTGACTTAGTTTCCATATGTTAGTGAGCAACAAACCAAACCTTCACTAACGTGAAGTGCTATTTCACTGCAGTGGACGTCCAACGAGCAAGGTTGTGAGTGGGAATATAAAATGCCTTGTTTTTCTAATTTTACGAAACCCATAATTTCAAATTGTTCAACCAAGTACAATCAAAATTATAAATTTAAAAATGTATAAAAACATGAGTTTTTGTATATGAAAAATATAGCATCCTTGGATTTGGCAATATCAAGTCAAAATAACCACAAGGTTAAACAAGAAATATTTTCCAATTATGAAAATTTGTTTAACGAAGGGTGAATCTAAGTTCGCTAGACATACATGTAACACCCCGTATTTTTATGATTTAAATAATTATATGATTAATTATTATTGTGGGAATAAGTATGTAATTAATTATTGTTGTTGGATTAATTAAATTAAAATGCGAGAAATTAATTTGTTATTAATCCGAAATAAAATAATTATTAACGAGCATGCCAAGGGTCAATACTTATTATTGAGAATTATAGAATATTACTGTGTGATATGTAATATGGAATTATAACATTTGATAAATTTTCGAAAGTGAGAAATATGGCAGTTTGGTAATTTAAGTCTGAAATGCATGTGAGTCATGTCGGGACTAATTGAATGGAATAAAAAGATAATTTATTTTTATTAACTCGTATGGTCATTTCAACTGCGTCGTTGAGTCCGGGAGGATCGAGATAGTCAAAATAATTGACCCGGGTGTTTAATTTGGGTATCGGGGCAATTTTAGGCCTAACCGGCGTCCTGAGAGGGCATTATGGAAAATTGTAATTTTTGGTTTAATTAATCAACAAAAATTGGGAGTTATTTTATCATCCAAGAAAAGTCTTTTAAGGTTGTGAAACAGAGAAAGGAAAGAATGGCCATAGAGGGAAGGCCAAATTATCACCACCTTGCACAACCACCACCAACAACACATAGACAGAGAAGAGAGGAACGCGCATATACCAACATCACCAATGGATTAGATCGTCATATTTGAGGCAAGTGTTTATTACTTGCTTTCTTTTAGAAATAATCATGTTCATGTTAGTACAGGTGAAATTAATCATGATTTATATATGAATTGGGTGAAAATTGGAGATTTAAATTATGATTAAGGATTGGTTTAATTTGTAGTTTAAATTCCTTCATGTATGTAGAGGATTAATCATGGAATTGGATTATACATTGATGAATGCATCTGGGTTGATTAGGTTCTTTAAATGAAAATTTGGAAACTAGGGTTCATATGAATTAATTTGGAGATTTTAAATAATTATGATGTTTAATGACGAATTAATGATCCTAGGATGTTAGGAAAGATTTATAATCTGTTAGGTGTTGATGGGTATTGATGATGAGGCGTTGGGTGTTGAATCTTAGAGGTTTTTAGGTCAAAAAATGGTAGAAAATGCTGGAATTTGGTGAAGAAGACGAAACAGTGGGTCTCGCGCAAAGTGGTTCAAACGAGATGGGGATCTCGTGTGAAGTCGTTCAAACGACACGTGGAAGTCATTCAAGCGATATGTCATTCTGGTTCGAACGACATGACATTCTGGTTCGAGCGACAGGGTAAATTTTTGGAAATTTTCTTAGGGCCCAATTTTAGTTTTTGGTTTATTGGAGTGAGAGCAACTGCCCGATAGTAAAATTAAACAAGTCAGAATTTTGGGAAGGTATGTGAGAATTATTTCTTTAACTATTTCGGTATAGAGAGAGAGTATACCTTTAAGATTACGAGAGAGATAGTAATCTAAATATTTATACAATATGTAGTGGTGAGATTAAAATACGTATGAGAAGTATATATGTAGGTTGGGAAAATACCTATAAATTTTAATAGGATGTGGGTATGCCTATTATGTGATATTATTGCTACGAGCACTAATGGGTGATAACCCGAGGGTGCAAGAATCTTATAGTTAAGCGCACTAATGAGTGATAACTCGGGGGTGCAGACACTCTATGGTTGAGATTACTAATGGGTGATAACCCGGGGGTACAAGGACGATTATTATTAGGCGCACTAATGGGTGATAACCCGGGGTGCTGGATTATTTATTGATAGGTTCATTAATGGGTGCTAACCCGGGGATGCAGGATTCTCTTGTTAGGCACACTATAGGCTGATAACCCAGGGGTGATGGATTATTATTGACAGGGCATTAATGGGTGCTAACCCGGGGATGCAGGATTTTCTCGATAGGTGCACTAATGGGTCTTTGCCCGAGGGTGCAAAATTAGTATATATATATATGTATAGGGGTGAGGTGACTATATATATATATATATATATATATATATGAACTTGTAAATATTTCTACTGTGTGAAATTAGTAGACATGGTAATAATAATAGTCATTACATTGCGCCAAGTGGTCTTAACGTAAGGGTGCAGGATTAGTGTATATATATAGTGATTATGAGACTATATATATATATATGAGTATACTAGGAGAATTTTCTACTTCGTGAAACTAGTAGATAAAGTGGAGATGAGAAATAAAATAATCTTAGTGGATAAAAGATTAACCATTCAAACGGTGAATAATGAAACTTAGTATGTGAGATAAACTATTTGAATAGCATATTGTATGGGCGATAAGGTACTACTACTAGTGAGCATAGTTAGTATTAGAATGGTTTCTGACTGGTTAGACTTGGGTGGTATAACTAGGGGGAGATTAGATGTACGTTAGGCGTGCACAATGGATGAGAGGTGAGAAACTCATGTGAGAGTTCGATAACTAACATTCATATAAGACTTGTTTTAAGAACTAGTTTTACATACTTTCTAAATCATTTTTAAACCTCGGGCTCTGACCCGTTTCTTGTATCTCTTCTCTCTTTTTCTATATATATATTATATCAGGTCCTCAGCCAGAGGGGTACCAGAATTAGAGGTTAGAGTGTCAGACATGCTGCAGCTGTTGTGGAAGTTGCAGGTCCTTGAAGTAGACACATCTATCTTTTCTATTCAGTTTCATCTAGACTTCTTATCTAGGGCATGTGTCACCAACTTCTAGTTCTTCATCAGAGATATTATTTGCAGTTTATTTTATGGTTTAGAGTTTTGAACTGGGAGGTTTTACCCAGTCTTATTTATTTCAGTACTTGATTCATGTTCAGTATTTATTATATTCCCATGTGTGGTGAATGGTTTATATTTTAAGATTGAATGAAAATGGATTTACTTTGTTTTATAAAAATTGGAAATGTTTTGACTCCAAGCTTAATTTTATATTAGTTGATTAATATGTTAAAAAGTTTTCGACAATGATGCTAAGAAGGAACTAACCGAACATTCTATTTTAAATTGGTACAGGATTGATAACCCTTTATTTAATTGGGCAGGGTGTTTCAGGTGGTATCAGAGCATCAGGTTCTGGTGTCCTTAGGATTTGTGTCTCTTATTACGTTTCAGCACATCGTTCTTTAATTTAGAGCATTATTATAGGATTGTTGTGTTCCCTTACGTATGCGGCTTACTCTCTCCTACTACGAATTATAATGGATGTGACTTATTATACAAAATTATGTGTGATTCGAACACCAAACCTTTTAGGACGACCAACGAGGGCAATAAGAAGAACTGCAACAGAAGAAGCCCAGCAAAAGACATTGAGTAATCGGGAAAGAGTGATCGTGACAAAAATCACCATCAGGGTTACTTAAGCAAATGATAATACAAATCATCACTCAGGAACATTGGGTTCATAGGGCACAGTCTTAGATATTGGTGGAATGATTTCAAGACCACCTAGCATAGTCGATAAGGGGAAATCAGAGGGACTCTTTTGAAAACCCATCGGTGAAAATGCGGAGAAGAAAAAGAGAGTGTAACTGACCAACGGAGGTAGAAAATCCGAAGGCAATTGTGTAGAGTGGGGTGTGACGACACTTAAAATTAAATTTGAAGTTAAAAGTTATAGCTCTTAGGAGCATCATGTAATGATTAGAGTCAATCACCACATATGAACAAGTGTGTTTGAAATTTGGGTAGAAATTTGGGTACGATTTGACCATGAGGTCTTCCATTCGACGTGGTAACAAAATGTGAGTGAAATTTTGATGTTTAGCACAATGGGTAAGATAGAAACTGATAATGTGAGAAAGGTTGAATTGCATATTGAACTTCGTACCTGACAGAGGGGTATAAATTATCCAAAGGGTCTATAGTTGATAAAGGACCCGTGAGTTGAATACAAGGATATATGAGAAACCCATCTAGGATCACTAATGTTGATGTCGTCAAGGTTATACGGTGACTAGTTATTGCGTTCTTTTCAGAAGAAGTGAGCCAGAAAGGTTAGAGAATCTGGCCTAAAAGAAAAACTGAACTTAACGGTGTTAGTGGAACCCCACATGAGAGTATAGCCAATAAGGAATTTGTTTAGATTATTTTAAGTTGATTAACTTCCTATAAAGTGACGATGAAGTCAATCAGGGTCATGGAGGCCAACCATAGTTCCGAAAGGCTAGCGTAGCCAGCAAGGTAAGACTACTCGGTCCGAGAGAAGGACATTTCCAAAATGGTCAGTGGGACCAGTGATGGGGAAATGGTTCATGAAGTTTCCCTATGTGAAGGAAGTAGAACTACAAGTATTAAAGGTGTCCATAATTGAGAAGTGAGATCGAAAATATTTGAAATGGTAAATCATGTCAGTGAGGCATAACAACTGGAGGAGTGATACTTCCAACAAAGGAATTTGGGATCAAGAGAATTAGGCAAGAGAAATTTATAACCCGAGAGTGATGGGTTCAGGCTGGACGACTAGAGTCCTCGTTAATAGTATGATATAGTATATCAGGGTCGATAGGGCCCGGGATGTAAACGGGAGTTCAGTAAAGCCATAATTGAGGCCTAGAGAGCTTGGGCCAATGTTTCAATAATTGGCGTGAAACCCACATGATGGAATAAATTGTCCATGATGAAAGGGGATAACTATAGGACGAAATCCTAAGATGTATAACAATTACAGATGTTCAAGGGTCGTGATGGCAGCCACGTGCTGAGACCCTGTAATTTGGCGAGACTGGTGAGGTTTTGCTTCTTCCTTATGAGTAAATGATTAATTCTAGTGACACGGGTGTGTCACAACTGATATGTAAATTGGAGACCCTAAGATTCGTGTGCAAGACAAGTTGAGTGGGGAACTTTAGTTTTAACAGTCTTGTTATAAATGTATTTCTCATTGTTAGCAGGGCATTTTGATGCTGCCCGTGAGTGAATCGAGTGGGCCTTAAGAATATGTTTTATTGTTATAATTTACTACTGCATTGAGTCAGCTTTAGTAGAGTTTATTATAGTAATGTGTAATGATTAATTACCGTATGGTTAAATGATTGTAAAAATGTAGCGTTATGACTATCGTGCCGGATACTCCGGGAAGAGAAATCTTTATTTTGTGCGGCACCACATGAAATAGGGTTGGGCCCAGATATATGAATATATGAAAATTTTCATGGTATTATATACCTCAGCGAGTATGTTGTCTAGTTATATGTGATTCCAATGCGTAGGAACTTATTTTACTGAGGAGACTCAGGTTTCATTGTACTTTATTGCGCCAAGTACTTGGGTTAGTAAGAGCGCCATGCTTCATGTTATATTTTTAGGTACATGAGAGTGGACGAGTAGACTTTTATGTCACAATATGTAGATTGTGGAAAATTACATAGTAGGTACTGAAGGCCTTACGGACCTCGACAACTGACTAGGTTAGATAGTAGTGTATCGAGGGCGTTCCTTATTTGGATTTCGCTTTGCGAGACATCCCATGCATGAAACTACAGAACATCGGGAGTTGGAGAGAAGTTTGGTCGATATTGCATAAGTTTTGTATGTTGGTTATTGTACCTATAAAGGAATATAATTGAGAGTTGATAATTCTTTTATAACTTAAGGCCAATAGAGTTGCCTAGCCTTAGTATCATTCGGAATAGAGCAATGATACCATTAAAGGATTGACTAAGTTTTGACTAGTGGGGTGGTTGAGTGCACCCCTACCACATCAGCATACCGAGTGTGCAAGAATTGAAGTAAGAAAATTACATGTCATTTGTACAATAATGCACGAGGCATAGGGTGTATGGGCATCCTAGGTGATTGAATAAAGAAATGGATTATGATTATCATATGAATTCGATAACATGTAGTCGGGTAAGCCGAAGAGTACTCCGTAAGATTTGGCAGAGGTTTACATTTCAAGATAAACTGAAATTTATTCAAGAAATATAATACGTATCAGGTTACAAATAGCAGTGGTGACGGGTTTAATGTAGAGTAATTTTCAAAGTTAGGCATGCAGTGGGTCACCTGACTGTTAGAAAAAGGGCGGACAATTCGAAACTAATAGGGGGCTCCTTCCACTAGATAATGGAAGAGTATCCCCAAGGGTCATCTCATGTAGCTGAGATGGTGAGATTATAGGTACTAAAATACGATTGAGTACGACCTAATACCCACAGAGGGATGGGCAGGACAAGCGGTCTAATCGGATGCGGGAGATAAAATTTTATGTGGACCCTGAGATCTTAAGAGGAGGACGAAAGAAGTACCTTCCACTAGTGGAGTTTGTGTCCAAATAACCCCTATAAGTTCACGTTCGGGCAGAGTGCCAGTAGAATTATGGAACGGTAAACTTTGTTGTTGTCCTACTTGAGAGTTAAAGGTGGCAGACCAATTATTATTACAAATGTCGGGGAAGAATCGATATCATCGTATATATTTTGTGTGAAATATATATTGCACAAAAAATTTACTTGTATAACGACACGAGGCGAAGTCGTATGTATCTTAAAGGAGGATAAATCGACTAAGGTGCAAATAGTAGAAGGCTAGATAGTGAATATCTAAAATAAAGTTTAAGTAGTGAAACTTAAACAGAAAGTCTTGGGCAAGAGCCTTTATGACAGGATAACCTGGAGTTTAAAAATAAACACATATGAAGTGTTCATTATTAAGGTTACTCGATAACGTACTTTATGGGTAGGACGGAGTAGCTTACTTGTGAGCGCAAGGATACGATGCGTAATACTTTTACGGCGTTGTCTGTACCTGGTATACTTTTTCGAATTTCGGGACGAAATTCCATTATAAGGGGTGACCCCGTATTTTTGATGATTTAAATAATTATGTGATTAATTATTATTGTGGGAATAAGTATGTAATTAATTATTGTTGTTGGATTAATTAAATTAACATGCAAGAAATTAATTTGTTATTAATCCGGATTAAAATAATTATTAACTAGCGTGCCAAGGGTTAATACTTATTGTTGAGAATTATAGAATATTACTGTGTGATATGTAATATGGAATTATAACATTTGATAAATTGTCGAAAGTGAGAAATATGGTAGTTTGGTAATTTAAGTCTGACACGCGTGTGAGTTGTGTCGGGACTAATTGAATGGAATAAAAAGAGAATTTATTTTTATTAACTCGTATGGTCATTTCGAGTGCGTCGTTGAGTCCGGGAGGGTTGATATAGTGGGTCCCGGGGCAATTTTAGGCCTAATCGGCGTCCTGAGAGGGCATTATGGTAAATTGTAATTTTGGGTTTAATTAGTGGATGAAAATTGGGAGTTATTTTATCAGCCAAGAAAAGTCTTTTAGGGTTGTGAAACACATAAAGGAAAGAACGTCCATAGAGGGTGTGAGAGAGAACCAATTTTCAAGAGGGAAGGCCAAATTATCACCACCTTGCACAACCACCAACAACAATGCATAAATCGAGAAGAGAGGAACGCGTATATACCAACATCACCAACGGATCAGACCGTCATATTAGAGGAAAGTGTTTATTACTTGCATTCTTTTAGAAATAATCATACCCATGTTAGTGTAGGTGAAATTAATCATGATTTACATATGAATTGGGTGAAAATTGGAGATTTAAATTATGATTAAGGATTTTTTTAATTAGTAGTTTAAAGTCCTTCATGTATGTAGAGGATTAATCACAGAATTGGATTATATATTGATGAACGAATCTGAGTTGATTAGGTTCTTTAAATGAAAATATGGAAACTAGGGTTCATATAAATTAATTTGTAGATTTTAAATAATTACGATATTTAATGACGAATTAATGATCTTAGGATGTCACGAATGATTAAAAATCTGTTAGGTGTTGATGGGAATTGATGATGAGGCATTGGGTGTTGAATATTAGATGTTTTTAGGTCTAAAAATGGTAGAAAATGCTAAAATTTGGTGAAGAAAACGAAATAGTGGGTCTCGCGCGAAGTCGCGCGAAGTGGTTCAAACGAGATGGGGATCTCGCGCAAAGTCGTTCAAACGACACGTGGAAGTCGTACAAGCGACATATCATTCTGGTTCGAACGACATGACATTCTGGTTCGAGCGACAGGGTGGATTTCTGGGAATTTTCTTAGAATCCAGTTTGAGTTTGCTGGTTTATTGGAGTGAGAGAAACTGCCCGATAGTAAACTTAAACAAGACAGAATTTTGGGAAGGTATGTGAGAATTAATACTTTTAATTATTTCGGTATGGACAGAGTATACCTTGAAGATCATGAGAGAGATAGTAATATAAATATTTATACTACACGTAGTGTTGAGATTAAAATACGTATGAGAAGTATATATGTAGATTGGGGAAATACCTATAAATTTTAATAGGATGTGTGTACGCCTATTATGTGATATTATTGCTAAGAGAACTAATGGGTGATAACCCGAGGGTGCAAGAATCTTATAGTTGAGCGCACTAATGAGTGATAACTAGTTGGTGCAAAAACTCTATGGTTAAGTATACTAATGGGTGATAACCCGGGGGTACAAGGATGATTATTGTTAGGTGCACTAATGGGTGATAACTCGGGTGTGCTGGATTAGTTATTGATAGATGCATTAATGGGTTCTAACCCGGGGATGTAGGATTCTCTTGTTAGGCGCACTAATGGGTGATAACCTGGGGATGCTGGATTATTATTGATAGGGAATTAATGAATGCTAACCCAGGGATGCAGGATTTTCTTGATAGGTGCACTAATGGGTCTTAGCCCGGGGGTGCAGAAATAGTATATATATATGTATAGGGATGAGGTGACTATATATTTATGAACTTGTGAATATTTCTACTGTGTGAAATTAGTAGACTTGGTAATAATAATAGTCATTACATTGCGTCAAGTGGTTTTAACCTAAGGGTGCAGGATTAGTGTATATATATAGGGATGCTGAGACTATATATATATATATATATATATGAGTATACTAGGAGAATTTTTTACTCTGTGAAACTAGTAGATAAAGTGGAGATGAGAATTAAAATAATCTTAGTGGATAAAAGATTAACCATTCGAACGGTGAATAATGAAACTTAGTATGTGAGATAAACTATTTGAATAGTGTATTATATGGGCGATACGGGAATACTACTAGTGAGCATAGTTAGTATTAGTATGGTTTCTGACTAGTTAGACTGGGTGTTATAACTAGGGGGAGATTAGATGTACGTTAGGCGTGTATAATAGATGAGAGGTGAGAAACTCATGTCAGATTTCGATAACTAACATGCGTATAAGACTTGTTTTAAGAACTAGTTGTAAATACTTGCTAAATCAATTTTAAACCTCGGGCTCTAACCCGTTTCTTGTATCTCTTCTATCTTTTGATATATATATTATATCAGGTGCTCAGCCACAGGTGTACCAGAATTAGAGGTTGGAGTGTCAGACGTGCTGCAGTTGTTGTGGAAGTTGCAGGTCCTTGCAGTAGACGCATCTATCTTTTGTATTCAGTTTCATCTAGACTTCTTATCTAGGGCATGTGTCGCCCACTTCTAGTCCTTCGTCAGAGATATTGTATGCTGTTTATTTTATGGTTTAGAGTTTTGAACTGGGAGGTTTTACTCGTCTTATTTATTTAAGTACTTGATTCATGTTCAGTATTTATTATATTCGTATATGTGGTGAATGGTTTATATTTTAAGATTGAATGAAAATGCATTTACTTGGTTTTATAAAAAATGGAAATGTTTTGACACCTAGCTTAATTTTTTATTTGGTTATTAATATGTTAAAAAGTTTTCGATTATGATGCTAAGAATGAACCAACCGAACATTCTTGTTTTAAATTGGTACATGACTGATCACCCTTTATTTAATTGGGCATGGTGTCTCAATACACCTTTATCGAAAGTGATTAACTCAAGGAAAATGACATGCATGATCTGGTATGATTTAGATGATGTTTTCTGAAGACCTTTTAGAATAGGATAAAAATGTATTTTTTAGCACAAAATAAGACAATTCATAATGTTGTGGGGCACATGAGTATACAATACTTAAATAGGCCATTACATATATGGCTTAGGCAATTGCGATAGAATGGATATGTTAATCTTCCTTGGTTACATTTCTAGTGTTTAATTTTTTTCTTTGTTATTTGATACTTCATTATATCCATGTTACAATTTAATTACGTTTTAGATGAACATGTAAAGTTGTGTATACTGGATGCAAACCTAGAGGGGGTGAATATGTTTCAAAGTAATTTTGCCCAATTTTAAATTTTAAGCATCACTCCCAACCTAAATTTAAGTCATTTTCAATTTTAACAGCTAGATATTGATCAATTAAGATGACAACAAGCACAAACAAATAATCAGACCATAAAACAAATGCACAACACCGATTTATGTGTAAAAAAACCCAACCAATGGGTAAAAAATCTCGATGTGTCCTAGTTTCTTATTAGATGTAAAAAAATTTATTTACAAAAATCAAGAAGGAAGCTCTCTCTCGTGAACTCACAAGAAATTACCTACTAATGCGGAGACTCTCCCCTATTCCAATAAGAAATCTGAGCAAAGCCCCATTGACCATATATCAAAAGTAGCATTCTTCATCCTCCGAACACACCATGCTTAACCTCTTCACTAGCTTAAAGACGTACTTTGATATCTTGGAGTATAGATTATATGAATGGAAGAAAATGAGATGTAAACCATGGCTATTGTGGATTTAAAACTCTCAAATCATCTCACAATTATATATCTAGGTTTATATCTAAAAATCTCTCAATTTAATTGGAATACTTCATTTTGACAAGGAGAAGAAAAAAAATGCTATCAACTTAAAAACGTCCTCAAATAGCTCTAATTTGAAATGAGAAAATAATTTATTACTTTTGAGGGAAACAAGGTCTATTTATAAGTACTTTTAAAACTCAGCGTCGTCGTACGAATGGTTTTAGGCATGGAAAAAACTGACCCAAAAATACACATGGTTTTGCACTTAGAGGTAAACTAATGTCGTAAGCATGGTTTTAGGCAAGGAATTCCCAAAGCCTAAAAACTAGGATCTGTGTGCACGGGGATGATTTCAGACCGTGCGAATGAATTGAGACAACAAAAATGTTTTAGTAAAAATGCCTTTTAAATACAAAATGAATACCCTATCCCCTTTTTGAAAAATATACACACACTTTAAGGAAAATAAAAAAGATTTTAAAAACATTTTACACATTTAAACGATCATGAATGTTTGCACAAATAAATAATAAAAAAATTACAAAAGGATACGTTTTAATTTATCAACAACGGAAGTCTTGAATGTGGTGAAGTAAAAAGATCTTCAAATCTCATTGTCCAAAGGTACTTGAATAAGACTTTCTCAGACATAAACTACAAACTGCGTTAACATTTTGGACTTGATATAATTCATGACTCAAATATTTTGACACGAAAATAAGTTAAACAAACTCTATATAAAATGATTACATTTTCAGTCTCCCCCTTTGGCTATTCCGTGGCAAAATCCCTAAACCCCGAAACTCTTTATTAGAACAAGAAAGACTTATTCCAGATTGCCATATAATAAAAGAAGCTTGCTTCAGTATACATAAAATCCAATAGATAAACTCAAATCTTCAATGAAAAAACTTGGTTTTGAAGAAAATGATGATTCCTACAAACATCTCAACAACACAAAAACATTACGCATGAAACATGCATAACAAGAAAATCCCCCTACTCGGTAATCCTCCAAAATCAACAAATATGAATGATGAGGCCTAAATATATGATATAACATCATAAAGTAATAAACTTCCCCCTAAATAAAGTATATAAAGCAATTAAACATTAAACGAAAAAGCTCCCCTATAACATAAGTTCATATCTTCCCTTAAAGATAACATAAATCAAATAACTCAAACATCTTCCCACTACACATAAATATCCTCCTTAAATAACTTAAACATCTCCCCATTACACATAAATCTCATCTTTACTCGGAATTTATCTCACACATTATGTCACGAAAATATACAAATAATCTCATGAAGAATAAACAACCAAAAAAGGTACACACATGGTAATATTAGCAGGTGAGAAAAAAGAAAATCAGAAGTACCAAAAAGAAAATAGAAAAGTACCAAAATACGGGAACCGTGCGAATGAAATTAGGCAGGGATTCTTTACAAATTAATATAGGACAGTTGTGTGAACAAGGTAACTTTGGACCCATGCACACACTTTTCGGCAGCACACTTAGAAAACCATCAAACCTTTTAACTCTTCAACTCCGAAAATATTTTCAAAAATGATTTTTCACAAGTACCACCATCCAATCTATGAACTCCATGCAACGCAACATGCTCAAAACTAAAGATCATATAATGATCAATATCACAACCAAAATTACTTGAATATACATGAAATAAAAAAGTAAATCTTAAAACAAATCAAGCATGAAAATCATACATTTTCACATGAAGTAGAATGTAGAATGTAACAAGACACCTTAAATTAGACCTTAGTCCCTTGAATAACAAAAATTTCCAAGAAAAACCCTCAACTTTCACTAACTTACCAAAATTCTCTTGAAAGAAGAATTGGGATACTTTACAAATTCCTATGCCAATATGATCCCAACTTTCACTCAAAGTTTAACCTAAGGACAAATATTTTATAAAAATTTCATAAACAGATCCATTAAGTTTGTATAATAACATAAAATCCCCTAAACTTTGATAAAATAATCTAAAAATCTTAAAACATACATGAAAACTATTCAAGTACCTGAACTTAAACACAAACTTTTTTACCCTACACCCCTGGTGACATGCACCTGTTAGATAGCCAATATAGGTCATACCATGTGGGTAAGCTATGGTACCTTTTTTACCTCCAATAAAACAATAATGAAAACTTATGTAAATTAGACCAATCTCCACCTCCAAAATGACCAATCAAGTCTCCTTTTCGAACTTATAAATACCCCCTCTTACCTCAGTAGAAATCCATCCCAGTTGAGCGCAAATTCAAAGTAAAAATTTGAGAGTTTTTACATTTATGTAATTTATGCATAAATGCTTGTTTCTTGAATGTGTTTATGTTTATGCATATATGTAGAGTAGAAATATGTGTTTTCATATAAAAGTTAACATGCACCGAAATGGCTCAAAAACTAGAAAACTCCATTAAAGCTTGGGCTTCAATGGTGGATTCGTCTTCCTTCACTTTGAACCAGTTTCAAAGTGAAGTAAGTTGAAATTAGGTTCTCGGGAACCTAGGTTTAATGTTTGATTGAACAAAAATGGCTTTTGATTCCTCAAATAAAGGGTTGAAGTTTCTAGCCCTGAATATTTTAGAAAACCAATTCGAAGGTTTTACTGCACTAAAATCCCCCAAACTAAGTTCACTCTTCCACATTTTTTATAAAGAACACAACCTTTATGATGCTGGAATGCAAATTACACCTTTCAATTAAGTTTCGTTTAATCAAAATCTGACCATTTTTACAAAAATCCAATAGCCTGATTTAGCCCACCAAAGTTCTAAATAATATGGTTAGATTCCTCTTTAAAAATTAGGCAACTTTCAGTCATTAATCAACTTAAAATGAATTCTAAAATGTTTCGAAATTAAATTCAAAATTTTGTAACTCTAAAGTAAAAATGTCGAAAGGTTGAAGGTAAGTGACTTACACGTGCACATGTGAAAGTCAAAACAGGTGCACGATTAATTTAACTGAGCGCATGAGGGTGCGTCTCCAATAAAAAAATTATGATTTTTTTCCAACAATATTTTTTTCTTTTATTCTAAACAGATTGGTATATTACATCACCATGATTGGATTCCAAGAAATTATTTTCTCAACAAAACTTGTTTTGGGTTTAAAAATTAAGTTTATGTTTACACATAACCCCTTGTTAACTTTTTCAAGTATTTTAAAACCTCCCCAAACTTTTTCTATAATTACTTGAGCACAAATATAGCTACTTTGTCTTCTCTCACTAATTCCAAATCTTAAAATAATGAGGGAAAACATGTATTTAAAAGTTTTAAGATTTATACTTAATTCCCTTTTAGTTAAATTTACACTGAAATTTCTTTTGAAATAACATCCTATTAATTCACATCAGTATTGTTTTGAACCTATATGACCTATTTACATTCATTATGGTTTTATGATACCTAATAAACCTAGTAAATTAGTCACATAAAACACCGAAATTCATAAAACTCAAAGTAGGTGATTTTAATTTCAATATTAGACAATTTGAGCTTATGTCTTTTAAATATTGATTGTTTTATCACTTTGTGATAATTTGAACTCGTATTTTAAATAAAAACTCCTTTGAGCATTTCATATTTTTGTCATATATTGATTCTCTCGATATTCTCGTTTTTCCCGATACCGATCAATAATTACACTTGAATCACTAAACCTCTTTGCCCATAATTGTGGTATAACACAGTGACCTATTATGAATATTTTTATATAACCCTGCAATATATCGCCTTTATCAGTGAAACTCCAAGTAGCATACCTTACGATTCAGGGATTAGACCCCGGTATACCATGGTAAATCTAATTGACCTGTAGCACTCAGATGTTGAGTTCCTAGTTTTGTTTGTTTGCTACTTACGTATGAGTGCCACTCTAGCTAAGTGTGTCGAGATATATTTTAGTATTCCCCATTTATTGGGATTGCTTATTAAAGTGTATTTCATACATTGAGCGACATTATAACGGCATGTATATGCTATTGAAGCCCTATAACTGATAATATATGGGTTATCGTGTTATATTTTAAACAATTATCATGGTAACTTGATACTTAGTTTATTTGATTGCCTTCACCATATTACTCATTTAACTATCATTAGACTTCAGTATACCCTTGATAGTTCTATGATATGTCATTTTGTTTGAACATGTATAATATCAAATTTCCTTTTGTTTTTTCTAACACCATATCATCTTCCATATCTTGTATAGAAATAAAAAAATTATCTACTTGGCATGTATGCTTAATTGTTTTTTTTCATACGGACGGCGGAACCGAGGAAGAAAAATTACTTCCCGTGCACTTGAATTTTTATTCTATCCTACCCCTTAAAATATTCTCAGTTACGTACGTGTGGGCAGTGACAGACAAGGATGGTGGTCCCTGTTGGAATATCAACACCTCAACTTATCAGCTCTTATGAATACCGAGTGTTTCTATGAAGTTTTATATTATGTATATCATGAACTAATAATATTGTTTCTTATTTTATTTCTAGACTCTGATATGTAATAAGATGTGAGGCTTCTATATGATAAAGTCTTTTAATTTTTGCTGCACAAAATTATTCTTGTATTTAATTTTATTCGTACTCACCATTAAAACATAAATTTTGCTGATGTGATAGCATGGTATCAGAGCCTAACGGGGTTTTATGCCTATACGGGACCAAATATGAGGATCTTTCACCCACGACTTATATTATTATTATTAAATATTTTTCTTATCATATTTTTTACTCATATTGTTTTACAGTAATGAATATCAACGTTGACATTTACCTCGATATTCATGACTAAATGCACGAGTGCTTTGAACGAACTATCAAAGCGGTTGGATATGCCAAGATTTGCCAACATATCAGAAGCATAGATCGTCACTGGGAGATTTCCACTATAGATATCAAACACAGTTTGGACATTGGTCATCTAATAGGAGAGGCTTAAGCCACAAGACAAGCCAAAAGGTTTTTTGAAGATCTTGAATTTCAGCAACAAGCAATCCATTTTTCATGGGATGTTATACCACCCAATGAAGTTCCTATTAATTCTCTCGATTTACAGATAGACTATGAACCTCTTCCCCCCGTTACTACTATTTTCCCCCCTAATGATACTACTACTTCACCGGACTCCTCAGATGATGATTACGATCCTCCCGAATATGATGCCGACCCTGAATATGATCAAGTAGTTCCCCGAATAGCTTAAAACTATCACTGAAATCTAGTTATAATTAAATAAACTCTACATTTTTTATTGTGCGAGTATTATTCCCGAGTTACCATTGTAGTCTGAACTAATAGTTGTTTTGTTCTCTTTGTTGTAAAATATATCTAACGGCTATGCACTTTTCTTTTTATTCCTTCTCTCTACGTTAACTATGTAATTGAAACTCTAATGTGATTTAAGATCACAAGTTATTTGTAGTATATTTACTTGTAATTTATCCATTAAAATATTGTTTAGATAGGATGGTTACTACTTGAGCAATTACCAATGTAACTCAAGAAGAACATTGTAACACCCCACGCGAGCCCGGAGAGACACGCGGCATGCAACTACGATAAAACTAAACTAATTCCACAATAACAATGTGTATAGAGCATCTAAAAAATCCCACAATATAAAAGAAACAACTAATATCAATTCTTCGAATTCAATACAACAAAATCTCTCGAAATAATATAAATAACCAATGCTCTATACGACACAATAAAATAATACAAATCTTCCAAAAATATTCTTCCCAAAATAATCCATGCTAAAATCTGTAACAACCCTCGCTTTTATGAACCTATTTTAGATTTATTTACTATGTGAAGTAATTATATATCAAATGTTGGAATGTGGAGTAAGTATTAATTTAATGAGGTAAAAGTTAATATTTACTGAAATGTTGCATATTTACCGTATGTGTAAGTAAATATCACCATGTAGTGTTTTATTGTGTCATAAGATTTAAATGATGTTTATGGTCTAAAATGGAATCGGAACTTGAAATGAGTTATAAAATTTCCAAATAATAATTTGGAGGGCGTAGTTAGTCCCGAAATGTGCAAGATAGTCGAAATAAGTGTCATATTGTATTTTTATGTTTCGGGCACTTTTGACTGGTTATAGCTTAAATGCGTATTGTGAGTCATTTTAAGGTGGTATTAACAATTTAAGTTGGGAATTTTATACTAATGCCACGATTTAGTCTAGCTAAGGCTTTTATTTCTCTTAAGTGCATTTGTTAACCTAGAGAGAAAGAGAACTTTGGAGAAAAAGAGGAGAAAGGAAGAAATTAAAGATTGGAGTGTTGATCTTGCAATCACTTTCCAAAAATCTAAGATTCCTACACCAAGGCAAGTTTTCTACTTGCTAATATGTTATTTGAGATGAATGATTGGTATTGATAGTTGTGGATTAGTTATGGTTTAACAAAGTTAGGGTTTTTATGGACTTATGGGTTTTGAATCCTTGGAGGTTGATTGGGATGTCTATTGGTGTAAATTATAGTTGTTAGATGCATTGATGATTAGTTGGTTGCAATAAATGATCTTGGTTTGGGTAGAATTGAGTTGGAGGAATTTAGGAGTCCAAGACTCCATAGCCAAACTTGGCAAATTCGCAGGGCCGAATCGATTAAGCCATGTCCGAATCGATTTCACCCAAGGGGCAGTTTACAGGTCTGATTGGACCGAATCGATTCGGCCTGTCCGAATTGATTCGTCAATTATGCAGAAACCTAGATTTCCTGACCGAATCGATTCGCTTATCTGACCGAATTAATTCGGCCAGGCCGAATCGATTCAAAAATCCTGCACTTTTGGGAAATTTTTCTTAGTATAATTCCAACCCTTTCCTTTAGGTTTAGGACCTAGGAACCTTCTTGCATGAATTAAACTTAGAGTCCTAGAGTTTCAGTTGATTAGTATCACTACCCTTTATTAGGAATGGGTTAAACGGGGCTTATTCCTGAGGTGTACAAATTGAGGTTAGGGCATTCCTTTTCTTTAGTTAATTATTAGGAGTTTAGAAGTTGTAAGCCCATATTTGGAGACTTTAGGGGCTCAGTGGAATTACATAAAACCTTGGCACTTGTAGCATTATTGTGACCACTTGGAGAATAATTCGGGACTTAAAATATTATGAATATTAATGAGAATATTCAATGATTATGATTTCGAATAAAATGAAACATAGATATGAATAATGGAAATGAAAATGAGATTTAAATAGTAAATGCTAATTTACTTAAACACACATCTCTAAATGATATCATAGGGGAAGTTCGCGCATGAGGTGATGTCCCCTGACTAATGAACGCAGGGAGACTATAGTCCTCGGCCATATGAGGGATTATTATATGTTTTGTGCTGCGCTAGTGAGGTAATTCCAGGTGTGGTTATGACTCACTCACAGGCATATGGCCCCTTCCCAACGCTGCGTTAGGTGCCCAGGCTGCCTTGTTTGATAGGCCCTGGAAGATGATAGTCATTTAGGGGCGCGCACAGTGGGGAAACTCGGAGGGGCGGTCTTAGAATCGTTATATGTATAAGAATATAACCATTCTGAATCAAGTGGGACTTGAAAATATGAAAAATGCCATAAGAGCATATGATGATAATTATATTCCTGATAAGGAATGAAAAATGAAATGAAATGATGAGTAATGATGGAGATTTTTAATTAATGAGGTTTAATTATATTCTCTTGCTTAATTGAATAAAAGTTATAATCATCTACATTGTCTTCTTATGCTTGAAATTATGTTGATAGATTCTTATCTTCATCATTCATGATTAACTGTTCATACCTATCATGATTTTTATTCATCTGGTGATCATATAAAATTGGGCCCAGACCCGTTCATTTTTCTTGTTGTGCATGAATTTGTATCCGCTCAGGTGCTCCGCCGCATGGGCGCCCGTTTTGATTATTCCTATTCTGGTGCTTTTGGGGATCCGTAAGATTTTTGCAGATATTACAGGATATGTTATTAGACGCCTTCATCTTTGTATTCTAGTTATGATCGAGTCTTTCACTCGAGCGTGTGGCCCAACTTTTGTAACTGTTTAATGGATGTATTATGTAAACTAATAAACTGTTGAAATATGTTGTATGTACCTGTTGACCGACAACATATTCGGTCCTTTATGGTATAATTGTTGTTGGTGTAATATAAGCTCTTTGGGATTCCACTTTCTTTTCAGATTGGGTTGTTTAATTTATTTCCTTAACTTATTGTAAAACAATTTTTTTGGCAACCCACTTTCTGAAATATTGGGTGATTATCCCGTATACTTATTATATTGTTGTGATGCTAAGAATGATTCCATCCATGATTCCTATTATATTGGAGTATCGGGCTGGCCACCCCATATTTTGGTGAGCGGGTTGTCACAGATGGTATCAGAGCATCAGGTTATAGAGTCCTTAGGATCTATGCGGACTTGTCACGTTCTACTGTAGTGTTCTTTGATATAGAGCCTAATGTTAGGACTGCTTTGTTACTTATATTAGCGATCTTCTGTAAGATAGATTGTTTTGAATATTATTCTAACTCTATTTGTTTCTTCATCTCAGATGCCGCCTAGGAGAGGTCGCCCAGCGAGACGTAATAGAGTTGTAGAAGAGGACGTTGGTCCTCCACTGCCGCCGCAATAGGGGACAATTAATGCTGCTGATGTAGCAAATATCGTGGCCTAAGCGGTTAATGCGGCTATGACTGCAATGGCTCGGCAAATGCCACAAGCTCAGCAATAACGAGTGCAGGATGCACAAGCTCCTACGGGACCTTCTCCGTGGGAGAGAGTTAGAGAGTCCTTTTTAAAGGACCATCCCCCGGATTTTGATGGAGGTTCTAATGTGATTAGAGATAATGAGTGGAAGAAGGATATGCAATGCCATCTATGAATGATGGAGTGTAGCGAGGAGTAGAAACAAGTCCTTGGTACTTTTAAACTTGTTGGGGCCGCATTGCATTGTTGGGAGTCGATGACTACACCAGAACAGAGAGATACCATGACGATCACTGATTTCTGGGTATTGTTTAACCATAAGTACTTCCCTCCCGCAGTTCAAAGGGAGATGAGAAGGAGGTTTCAGGATGTGGTGCAAGGTGAGAGATCCGTGGCGAAATATGAAGAGGAGTTCACCCGGTTAGCAAGTTTTGTACCGGATGAGGTGACTCCGGAAGAGAGAAAGGTTTCGAAGTTCATGGGAGGTTTGAACTGGAGGATCCGACAACAATTGCTGGGTAATCCAGTCTTGTAAACTTTTGGTGAAGTAATGAATGCGACATTGCTCCATTTCCAAGAACATCGGTTGTATCTGTAGAGTGGCAAGAAAGCTATAGTAGTGGGACAAGGAGGAAAGCCTGGAGGTAGTGGGACTGGAGGAGGAGCCTTTCCCTCATCCTAATCTTCGGGTAATAAGCAACGTGAAAGGGATCCCCAACAAGGGGATTTATCAAAAAGGCAACGTTTTGGTGGGTTTAATTTGGGTGGCAATAACAATAGGCACGGATAGGATGCCCCGCAACAACAAATATGTCGAGGTGGTCATGGGGGTAGGGGCCATTCGGGCCAAGGTGTTAACCAGTTTAGAAATAACCGGGGCCAAAATCCAGAGAATATGGCAGGACGATGCTTCCAATGTGGAGAGGCGGGTCATTACAAGAGGTAGTGTCCTTAGTTGGTTGGGGGGCAGCTTCCTAGGGTTCCTCAGCAGACACAGGTTTAGCTACCACCACAGGTACCTAATATAGTTTCCCCTCTGCAGTAGGGTCAGCTATAGTATGGGAGATTTTATCATATCCAGGATGCTATGCTTCCTCTGGCTCCGTCGGCACCGCCATCTATTGAGGGTAAGTTCCTTATTCAGGGGCACATGGGTCGCTTTTTGTTTGATATGGGTGCGACACATTCATTCATTTCTAGAATTTTTGCTCAGACTATAGACTTGATGAAATTTGCAGAGAGTACCTTCCCTAGTGTTGAGTCCTCTATGGGTGATGGTTCGCTCATTTTCTTTGTTTGTAAACAAATCGGGATTACTCTTGGTAATTTGTGCTTTGAGGCCGATTTGCTCATCCTAAACATGGTCGGGTATGATGTGATTTTGGGTATGGATTGGCTAGTGAAGTACCATGCGATAGTTAATTGCTATGGGAAGAGTATAGTTTTTGCCGTTTCAGGGCAAGAAATGTTCTTAGTGGTTACGCCTCGTCTAGAAAGAGGTACTAGTACTTACGTGTATTGTATCGCAGAAGAGACTTCTCGGGATGTAGTTGTTCCCTTAGAATCTATTCTGGTTGTTAGAGATTTCCAAGATGTCTTTCAGGAAATACCGGGTTTGCCTCCGAGTCGGGAGATCGAATTTGTAATTGATTTAGCACCGGGAACGAGACCGACTGAGAGAGCTCCGTACCTCATGGCTCCCATCGAGATGAGGGAGTTAAGGGATCAGATTCAGGACTTCCTAGAGAAAGGGTTTATTAGGTGAAGTATGTCACCATGGGGTGCTCCGGTGTTGTTTGTGAAGAAAAGGGATGGTTCTCTCCGGTTATGTGTTTATTATAGAGAGTTGAATAAAGTCACTATCTGGAACAAATACCCGTTGCCTCGTATCAATGACTTGTTTGATCAACTTAGGGGAGCGTCATACTTCTCTAAAATTTATTTAAGGACGGTGTATCATCAGTTGAGGATACGGGAGAAGGATGTGTCTAAGACTGCTTTCCTGATGAGGTATGGGTCATATGAAATTTTGGTTATGACTTTTGGATTAACCAACGCTCCCATCGTGTTTATGGACCTCATGAATAGGGTATGTCGGGACTTCCTGGACCAATTTGTTATCGTGTTTATCGATGACATTCTAGTTTATTCTCGAACATAATCTGACCATGACACTCATTTGTGGTTGGTCCTGAAGAGATTGAGGGATCATCAATTGTATGCCATGTTTAAGAAGTGTGGTTTTTGGTTGCAGGAAGTGCAGTTTCTGGGTCACATTTTGACTTCTCAGGGTATTTCAGTGGACCGAAGCAAAGTGGTTGCGATGAAGAAGTGGGGTCAGCCCACGACACTTACCGAGATTCGTACTTTTTTAGGATTGGCGGGTTATTACTGTCGATTTATCAAGGGTTTCTCAAAAATTGCTAGCCCCTTGATAAATTTTACCCGGAAAGGGGTGAGTTTTGTTTGGGATAATTCTTATCAGTTTTCTTTTGATGAGCTCAAGGATAGGTTGACTTCTGCTCCAGTCCTTGCATTGCCAAAGTCGGGGTTGCAATATTTAGTCTTCACAGATGCATCTGTACAAGGATTGGGAGGTGTACTTCAACAAGAGCGACGGGCTATTGCTTATGCTTCCCACAGGCTCAAGCACCATGAAAAGAATTACCCGGTGCATGACTTGGAACTTGCAGCAATTGTTTTTGCCTTAAAGATTTGGAGGCATTATCTCCTAGGGGAGAAATTCAGTCTTTTCACGGACCATAAATCGTTGTAATATTTATTTTCACAGAAAGATTTAAATATGCGACAACGCCGATGGTTGGAGTTTGTGAAAGACTATCAATTTGACATCCACTATCATCCGGCCAAGGCGAATGTAGTAGCGAATGCTTTGAGTAGAAGGCCCGAGGGGGAGTTAGCGAGGGTATGGAAAGCTAAATGGAAAGAGCTCAGTCAGGAGGATGCAGTTGCTAGTGTGTTCATGTCAGTGATGACCGTTACGCCTACAATTATGGAAAGGGTTGTAGAAGCCCAAGGAAGAGATAAAGATTGTCAGGCCCATATACGCCGATTGTTGTCTGAGGGAGCGAAATCCTACTCGATTAGTTCAGAGGGTGGATTACGCTTCCATGAAAGACTCATTGTCCAAGATGATGGGGATTTGAGAAAGGTTGTGATGGCAGAATCTCACGGGTCTAGATTTACGGTACATCCTGGTGGGGACAAGATGTATCAAGATATGTGTCGTCAGTATTGGTGGCCAGGCATGAAGCAAGATATTTCTGAGTTTGTATCCCAATGCACTACTTGTCAATTGGTCAAGATAGATCATCAGCAACCGACAGGTTTGTTGCAACCGTTGGAGATTCTGATGTGGAAGTAGGAGAGTATATTGATGGACTTTATTACGGGATTGCCAAGGTCATAGATTGGTTGTGATTCTATTTGGGTGATTGTCGACCGCTTGACTAAGTCGGCACACTTCCTACCCATGCGTACCGATTATGATACTGCTCGTTATGCCCGATTATTCATCGCGGAGGTTGTCAGACTCCATGGGGTGCCCTTAAATATAGTTTTTGACCGAGATAAGATCTTTGTTTCCCACTTTTGGCGAAGTTTCCAAGAGGCTATGGGAACCGAATTGAAGTTAAGCACTTCTTATCATCTTCAAACAGATGGGCAGACTGAAAGAGTCAACCAAATGCTGGAGGATATGCTCCGTATGTGTATGTTTAATTTCAATGGTGGTTGGCAACAATATCTCCCTTTGGTCGAGTTTGCTTAAAATAACTCGTACCAATTTACTATTGGAATGGCGCCCTATGAACCACTTTATGGCTGGCCTTGTAGATCGCCCCCGTGTTGGTTGGAAGTGGTAGATAATAAATTCTTTGGACCTGAAATGATCCAGTATACTTCTTCCAAGATTGAACTCATTCGAAATCACATTCGGATAGATCAAGACAGCCAAAAGAGTTATGCCGATGCAAATAGAAGGCACATGGAATTGGATATTGGGGAACAAGTCTTGGTGCGAGTGTCACCAATGAAAGCTATAAAGCGTTTCGGGAAGAATGGAAAGCTTGCGTCGTGTTTTATTGGACCTTTTCCCATTATTACTAAGGTGGGTCCAGTGGCGTGTCAACTTGCCTTACCGGAACCATTACAACAAATCCATGATGTGTTCCATGTTTCCTCTTTGAAGAAGTATAAGATATGTGAAGGTGCCCTTTGGCATATTCCTTTCGAGGATATCGACTTTCAACCCGACATATCATAAGAAGAACAATCGATTATTATTTTAGAGAATGGGGAGCATAGGTTAAGGTCTCGAGTGGTTCCCTTGGTGTGAGTCCAATGGATTCATCACAACTCCAAGGAATCAACATGGGAACGTGAAGATGATATGCGAGAAAAGTATCTGCATCTCTTTATACAAGTTACGCTTGAATTTTGGGGGAAAAATTCCCTCATAAGGGGGGGAGTATGTAACAACCCTCGCTTTTGAGAACCTATTTTATATTTATTTACTATGTGAAGCAATTATATATAAAATGTTGGAATGTGGAGTAAGTATTAATTTAATGAGATAAAAGTTAATATTTACTGAAATGTTGCATATTTACCGTATGTGTAAGTAAATATCACCATGTTGTGTTTTATTGTGTCATAAGATTTAAATGACGTTTATGGTCTAAAATGGAATCAGAACTTGAAATGAGTTATAGAATTTCCAAATGATAATGTGGAGGGCATAGTTAGTCCCGAAATGTGCGTGATAGTCGAAATAAGTGTCATATTGTATTTTTATGTTTCGGGCACTTTTGACTGGTTATAGCTTAAATGCGTATTGTGAGTCATTTTAAGGTGGAATTAACCATTTAAGTTGGGAATTTTATACTAATGCCATGATTTATTCTTGCTAAGGATTTTATTTCTCTTAAGTGCATTTGTTTACCTAGAGAGAAAGAGAGAGGAAGAGAACTTTGGAGAAAAAGAGGAGAAATGAAGAAATTGAAGACTGGAGTGTTGATCTTGCATGCACCTTCCAAAAATCTGAGATTCCTACACCAAGGCAAGTTTTCTACTTGCTAATATGTGATTTGAGATGAATAATTGGTATTGATAGTTGTTGATTAGTTATGGTTTAACAAAGTTAGGTTTTTTATGGATTTATGGGTTTTGAATCCTTCGAGGTTGATTGGGATGTTTATTGGTATAAATTATAGTTGTTAGATCCATTGATGATTAGTTGGTTGCAATAAATGAGCTTGGTTTGGGTAGAATTGAGTTGGAGGAATTTAAGAGTCAAAGACTCCATAGCCAAACTTGGCAAATTCGCAGGGCCGAATCGATTCAGCCATGTCCAAATCGATTCACCCAAGGGGCAGTTTACAGGTCTGATTGGACCGAATCGATTCGGCCTGTCCGAATCGATTCGGCAATTATGCAGAAATCCAGATTTCCTAATCGAATCGATTCGGATGGTCCGAATCGATTCACTTTTTTGACCGAATCGATTCGGCCAGGCTGAATATATTCGAAAATCCTGCACTTTTGGGAAATTTTCCTTTGTATAATTCCTAACCTTTTCCTTTAGGTTTAGGACCTAGGAACCTTCTTGCATGAAGTAAACTTAGAGTCCTAATGTTTTGGTTGAGTTGAGTCACTACCCTACATTAGGAATGGGTAAAACGAGGCTTATTCTTGAGGTGCACAAATTGAGGTTAGGGCATTCCTTTTCTTTTGTTAATTATTAGGAATTTAGAAGTTGTAAGCCCATATTTGGATACTTTAGGGGCTCAGTGGAGGTATATAAAACCTTGGGACATATAGCATTGTTGTGACCACTTGGAGAATAATTCGGGACTTAAAATATTATGAATATTAATGAGAATATTCAATGATTATGATTTCGGATAAAATGAAACATACATATGAATAATGGAAATGAAAATGAGATTTAAATGGTAAATGCTAATTTACTTAAACACACCTCTCTAAATGCTATCATAAGGGAAGTTCGCGCATGAGGTGATGTCCCCTGACTAATGAACGCAGGGAGACTATAGTCCTCGGCCGTATGAGGGATTTTTATATATTTTATACTGCGCTAGTGAGGTAATTTCGGGTGTGGATATGACTCACCCGCAGGCATATGGCCCCTTCCCGACGCTGCGTTAGGTTCCCAGGCTGCCTTGTTTGATAGGCCCTGGAAGATGATAGTCATTTAGGGGCGCGCACAGTGGGGAAACTTGGAGGGGCGGTCTTAGAATCGTTATATGTATAAGAATATAACCATTCTGAATCAAGTGAGACTTGAAAATATGAAAAATTCCATAAGAGCATATGATGGTAATTATATTCCTGATAAGGAATGAAAAATGAAATGAAATGATGAGTAATGATGGAAACTTTTAATTAATGAGGTTTAATTCTATTCTCTTTCTTAATTGAATAAAAGTTATAATCATCTACAATGTCTTCTTATGCTTGAAATTATGTTGATATATTCTTATCTTCATCATTCATCATTAACTGTTCATACCTATCATGCTTTTTATTCATCTGGTGATCATATAAAATCGGGACCTGACCCGTTCATTTTTCTTGTTGTGCATGAATTTGTATCTGCTCAGGTGCTCCACCGCAAGGCCGACCGTTTTGATTGTTCCTATTCCGGTGCTTTTGGGGAGCTGTAAGATTTTTACGGATATTACGGGATATGTTGTTTGATGCCTTTATCTTTGTTTTCTAGTTATGATCGGGTCTTTGACTCAGGCGTATGGCCCAACTTTTTTAACTGTTTAATGGATGTATTATGTAAACTATTAAACTGTTGAAGTATGTTGTATGTACCTGTTGACCGACAGCATATTCGGTCCTTTATTGTATAATTGTTGTTGGTGTAATATAAGCTCTTTGGTATTACACTTTCTTTTCAGATTGGGTTGTTTAGTTTATTTCCTTAACTTATTGTAAAATAAAATTTTTGGCAACCCACTTTCTGAAATATTGGGTGATTATCCCGTATACTTATTATATTGTTGTGATGCTAAGAATGATTCCATTAATGATTCCTGTTATATTGAGTATCGGGCTGGCCATCCCATATTTTGTTGAGCAGGTTGTCACAAAATCATCCCAATTGGTCCGTAGTCCTCAAATCCTCGCTAACCAGCCAACCAGAAGAAAATATGGGGAAGTACACAGTACGACAGGAAAGATGCTCAACAAATATATTAGCGGTGAATAACATGTAACAACACGAGTACGAATATTCAAATTAATCTCATAAGTATTTATCAATAAATTTCTCAACAACACATCAATGGGTCCCCAGGAATCACCCCATCCGCATATGTTTTATCAATCCATAGCCCGAGAAGTAGGAATTTTGCGGGTGCCCAACATCCGTGCCATATTAAAATCTCATGAAAACATTTTCAGCAACAATATAATGATGCCACGTGAATCAAAATAATTCAACAATTATTTCTCCAGATTTCAAAGAATTTATCAACTCAAATATTAGTTCAATTAAACATGAAATCAACGGAATAACTCTCCAGAGACTTAAAGAGCATATTGTGTGAAATACCATATCTCAAAATCATCACATGAATCATCACATAAATTCAGCCTCAAAATTTGATCGAGCCATCACACTCCTCTCGCGAAAATAATCAAATCACGTTCCAACCCCAACAAGAGATAACCCCAAATGGGCCTATTTTAAAAACCTCGAAAAATCATATCTAAACGTTATTCTAATAGTTGATCCGACTTCAGATTTAGATTCTAAATGAAAAATTAA
Source organism: Sambucus nigra (assembly GCA_949130495.1). Classification (NCBI taxonomy): domain Eukaryota; kingdom Viridiplantae; phylum Streptophyta; class Magnoliopsida; order Dipsacales; family Adoxaceae; genus Sambucus; species Sambucus nigra. The sequence goes on from OX422215.1 coordinate 219,039,730, forward strand.
TTCAGGTATGTGTTTTGCGTTTTTCTCAAATCTCATTCGAATGCACTAAAAAAGAAGATCTAAACATTCCAAATTGGCTCTTCTCATTCCACTCGTTTTTGCCTCTTTGGATTTCATTTTTGGCCTCTCTTTTTCATCTCCCTTTCCTTATAATCACCCATAATATTCCTTATATAACCCCTCTCTCAAACCCTATCTTGGAGACTAAGCGAATGCATATTACTATATTTCCCTTTTAATTCAAAATTATCAACTTTACATATTTAACCCATTACAAAATGCCCAAAAATAATTTAAATTAAAATTGGAAACTTTTTAACACCAGCTTAATTGAGTATTAGGTGATAGGAAAATGTTTTCAATAGTCATGCTAAGAATGAACCAACTGTATATTCTGATTTAATTGGGTATGAGACTGATCACCCGGTATTTAATTAGGCGGGGTGTTACAAAAATTATAATACACAAATGCCTAATCCAATTACCACTAATGAAGGAATCTTACATTGTCTCCAAGAGTTAACTATACTAACCCAACGACAACAAATTATACCTCCATCCCCTGTGAATAATGAATTTTTAGAAGAGACTCAGAGAATGAATGCTCTTAAGGAATTTCTAAGACAAAAGCCTCCAGCATTTCTTGGAAAGCCCAGTGCAGTTGAAGCAGAGAAATGGATCCATTAAACTCTTAAGGTACTTGATGGAGTCGGAATTATCCATGAACTTAGAGTAAAGTTAGCTTCATATCTATTCGAAGGAGAAGCAGATTTCTGGTGGTAGTCCATCTTAGGTTCCAAAAATGTGAATGAACTAACGTGGGGACAATTTAAAGATATTTTCTTCAAAAAGTATTTTTCAGAGACCGTAAAAGATCAACTGACCATAGACTTCTTAAACCTACAACAATAATAAATGACGATGGCCTAGCACAAGGCCAAGTTTATCGAATTATCTCAATATGCCTAGGAATATATTGACACTAACCCCAAAAAGTGCAAGCATTTTGAACGAGATTTATGTCAAACCATAAAATCCTTCGTCACACCTTTACATGTTCGAGAATTTAATCAAATAGTCAAAATAGCCTCTCCTATAGAGAAAAATCCCACAATTACTAACCCAACTTGAATTTCTAACCCTTCCTGAAATCCATATGTTATTAGGAACCAATAAGATCAATGATATTACCCTTACAACAAAACCAAGGATGGCTGAGCATTTTTGCTAAATTCAACACAATAATAAACCTTTTGTACGTTGTCATGAGTGCAATCAAGTAGGACACTTGAGACCTCATTACCCAATTCTACAAATTCCCCATCCTTCAACCTCTCTTAACTTTGTTAAACCTCCTTTCAAAAATCCCACCAATAACTTTAACCTTATGCCACAACAAAATCCTCATAAAAAGAAGCAGAGATCATTTAATATGAGCAAAAGTCGGAATTCCTCCCTTATCCCAGCCAAAAATCCAAATTACCACGGTGTGGTCGAAGGTAATCTCCTTTTTGTATAATATTTCAACACGTGTATTATTTGATTATAGATCCACACATTCTTTCATTAGTCACTCATGTCTGACTTGGTTGCAACTATCTTGTAGTCTGTTAGTTTATCCTTTCACTATAGGAATTCCAATAGGAGAAATGGTAATTACGAATAGGGTTTATAAATGTCATTCCTTACATTTGGGAGCCAAGACCTTAACTATAGACTCAATTGTCCTTAATTTGACATAATTCAATTTAATAATCGGAATGGATATTTTATCCCCCAACTTTGCCCACATTAGTTGTCATACGAAGATGGTAACATTCAAAGCACTCCATAAAACTTCGTTTGGTTTTCAAAAAAGAAATCCCCTCCAAACTTTACTTTCTGGGTAAGTGAAAAGAAGACCTCTTACCTTTCCAATATCTTGACCCAATAGGAATATATATTTCTTGATAATTTACCAGGATTACCCTAACCTGAGATTGAGTTTTTCATGAACCTGTTTCCAAATAGTTCCCTTATTTCAAGACCCCCATACCATATGGCTCTTTGGAAATTAAGAGAACTTTGAACACAACTGGACAACTTACTCTGTAAAGGATTTATACGCCACATCACATCCCCTTGGGAAGCTTCGGTTTTATTCGTACTAAAGAAAGATGGATCTTTTTGGCTATGTATTGATTATCGCAAATAGAACCAATTTACTACCAACAATATATACCCATTGCCTAGGATAGGTGATTTGTTTGACCAATTGCAAGGGTTAGAGATATTTTCCAAAAATTATTTAAGATCTAGTTATCACCAACAATGTGTGAAGGAAGAAGATATATCCAAATTTGATTTTCTAACCCGCTATGGCCATTTTGAATTTTTGGTCATATCTTTTTGTTTAACCAATGCCCCTGTTTCTTTCATTTATTTAATGCATAGAATATTTTTACCTTTCCTATATCAGTTTATGATCATATTTATAGAAAATATATTAATTTACTCCAACACCCGAGAAAAACATGTGGAACATTTGTGTATAGTACATGAAACTCTTTCATAAACATTAATTGTACACAAAGAAAAGTAAATGTGAATTTCTCATGAAAGAAGTGAGGTATCTTAGACATAGGTATTCAAGTAAATATGAAGTTTCTTGGACGTAGGTATATGTATTTTAAATAATGATTGATATATTACTTTCTGATAATTTTGAAGTCCTGTTACAATTACGAACTCCTTTGAGTAGTTCAGATTTATATCGTATATTGATTCTCTCGATATTCCTGTTATTTCCGAAACTGATAAACCATTACGCCTGAACCACTAAACCTTTTTACCTTTAATTATGGTATAACCTTGTAACCTATTATGAATATTTTCATATAACCCTGCAATTTATCGTCCTTAATAGTGAAACACCAAGTAACATACCTTCCGATTCAGGTATTAGACCCGGTATTCTATGGTAATTCTAATTATCCTGTAGGACTCAAATGTGAGTGCCTAGTTTTGTTTGTTTGCTACATACGTATGAGTGCCACTCTAACTAAGTGTGTTGAGCTATATTTTACTATTTCCAAAATATTGGGATTGTTTGTTCAAGTATATTATATGCCTTGAGAGATATTGTAATTGTATGTTTACACTATAGAAGCCCTATAATATTTAATTTATGGGTTATCGTGATATAATTTGAACCATTAGCATAGTAACTTGATACTCAGTTTGTCCGGTTATTTTTACTATATTATTCATTTACATACAAGTAGACTTCAATATACCCCTGATTGTTCTATGATATTTCATATTGTTTCGACATGTAAAATATTTATATTTCATTCCATTATTTTCTAACACCATATCATCTTCCATATCTTGTATAGAAATAAAAAAATTAGCTACTTGGCATGTTTGCTTAATTATTTTTTTCCAGATGGATGACGAACTGAAAGAAAAATTATTGCCCATGCACTTGAACTTTTATTCTATTCTACCCCCAAAAATATTCTCAATAACGTATGTGCGGGCAGTAACAGATAAGGATAGTAGTCCCTGTTGGAATATATACACACCGTAACTTATCAGCTCTTATGAATCTCGAGTGTTTCCACAAAGTTGTATATTATGTATGGCATGAATGAATAATATTTTACTTTATTTTATTTCCAGACTCCAATATGTAATAGGATGCTAGGCATCCCCATAATAAAAGTCTTTTAATTTATGCTACATTAAAATTATTGTATATTCAATTTTATTATTTTCACCATTAAAACAAAAAATTCACGGATCTGATATAGAATCACTTAAGAATTGTCAAATCAAAATTTTCTGTATATGTTGAGTAACTAAATATATTCAATTCACATTATAAACATAACAAAAGTAAGAGATGGATCATTTATGTTCACATGTGCATAGAAATGGAAAAACATAAAAAATCAACAAAAAAAACTATTTCTTATAGCTAAAATACAATTCAATCAGGAGTTTAACTTTAAGAACAACTACATATGCCAAAACTACCTTAGCACAATGCTGCATGAATTTTTTGAATGCCAAACTAAAAGAGCTCATTCTTTTGAATTGAAAATATAATCAAATGTTCTTTTGAATGTTGGTTAAGATTTTGGCTCATGACGTTTTTCAACATATAGGCTTTTGTCATCGATTAGATTTTCACACATATTAGATGACACCAAACCAAGAGATACTCGAATTCAAGTCGATAAATGTCACTGTAATGGTAGCACTTATGAAGACATAGAAAATTATCCATACTCAACTCCATTAAATATTAACACTCAAAACCTCACAAGTACACCATAGAGTACTTATTGAAACTAATGCAAGATCGATTTTTTCCTTAGATTTACAAATCCTTACAGAAATAAAAATTATCATTATTATTTGTGAATTCGTGCGATGTAGTGAAACACAAACATTAAAATCATCAAAATCAAACCTATGTTATTATTTTTCATGATTATTTTTTAAAGCTTTAATTTGATAAACATATTCCACAATATCTTCAATAACAAATATAATAACCAATTAAACTTTATTTAATGCAATCGTATGAATTTTGCAACATGTTTAGCACGAGATATACCAAAAAATATGCAAAATATAAAAAAATCTTTATATTTTTCCAAATATCGACGAAAATATGTACAAAACCAATCAAAACCAAATGTGTATGTATATCTAAAACAAAATGCACCTTTCACTCCAATGATATACAATCACTTGATTTCAACTAAGCCCAAGCAACATACAAGGTAATGAATCCTACAAATGTCCAAAGGATTTGTGAAGATGTCGACTAATTATTTCTTTATTGGGACATAGTTCATGTTAATGACATTTTGCTCCAATAAATTCCTAATGACGTGATGTCTTAATTTTATATCCTTCGTGCTATACTGTTTCACCGGTTTCTTTGAAATGGAAGTTGCACTCATGTTATTGCATGATCTAACCCATAGCCATTCACCATTTTCTTCATCCAAAAAATTTACCCACGAGGATGAATTCAGCTTCGTTCGTGGGCAAAGATATTTAATTTCGTTTCTTAGAAATCTAAGACACTATAAATATGCCAAATAAGAAGCATCCAACCAACGTGCTCTTCTGGTCATAGGCATGACCCTCCCAATCGAAATTTAAATATGCATAACGTGAGTCATTGGAATCATGTGAATACAACAACCCAATCTTTTTAGTACCACTAACATATCTGATCAGTCTTTTAACCTCTTATAGGTGTGATTACTTAGTTTTCACTTGATACCTAGTCCGCACTCCCATACTATAAGAAATATTGGGACGACTCATGGTTAGGTAGAGGAAAATACTTATCATGCTTCTAGAAATCTTGTATTCCATATCTTTCCCACTCTCATCTTTGGTCAATCTAGAAACAAATTATATTAGTGTGTTAGCCTGTTTTTACAACTATTTGACCAACTCCTTCTCATACTTAGCTTGGGAAATGAAAATCCCATTGGGAAATTGTTTCACTTGTAAGCCAAGAAAAATGTCACCTCACACATCATGATCATTTCAAACTCTTTCTTCATCTCCTCCAAAAAACTATGAGAAAATTTCCCAATTATTGAAATTAACAAAATGTGACAACCCGAATATAATTACGATAAATTATGTTTAAATCATGATTAGACTATGTGATATGGATAATATGTTAGTAGTATATATAATGTTAAGTCATTATATTTAGTCTAATCCTAGCTTCATAAATCATGAAAAATGAATTAGTTACGAATGTGAGATTTTGAAGTTTTCGGTAGGAATGCTCATGTTTTAAGGCTAGTTTGAACTTTATAAAATAATAATTGACTTGGGGTGAAAGCTAGATATTTGTAGAAAGGTGAGTTAGGGTTGTGACACACCAAACGGTGTGTGAAACGGAGGTCCGAGTAAGAAGTTATACTGAAATTACTAACGAAGGGTAAATCTGTCCATTCATTTAAGTGGAAATTTGTCCTTTATGCCCAATAAGTGTCTTAAATTGATTGGTTGGAGGTGGAGGTTGGCTTTGGCCGACTTCAAACCCTTAGAACTATCTCCTTATTCATCCAAATTCATCCATGAGAGATTTTAAGCTTAAATAAAGAGAATTATAAAGTTTGGAAGAAAAAGCGAGGAGAAAATTGGAGAAAAATCCGTAGAAATTACGTAAAAGCCCCTAAGGTATTTCCATCCATAAATCTTGTTTATTTCTTTGAATTTATTATTGAAATGATTGAAATAATCATTTGTTTACTGAAATTCCATGTCTTTATATGTACTTATGGATATATGCAAGTTTAAGTAAACTTGAATGTGTAAACCCTTGAGATTGTTTTGTTTAGGAACCTTGTTTATTCAAACTTCCATATATTTCTCTATACTTACTGGAATTGATTGATTCCAATTGGAGATTTACCTGGAATCATATTTGTATTAAATATCCTAAAATCATGTTAAAATACCAATAAATGTGTCTTTGGTGAGAGTTTGAAGTTCGGGTATGAAATTTGTCCTAAGGGTGAAAGTATGCCCGCCATATGTTCGATGTTTTGCTTGACATAGCAAACAAACCTTAAAAATTATGAAACTTTAATTATGTATTGTTCAATATGTTTACTGATGTTGGGTAAAATATCATAGAAATTTATGATGTAAAAAAATTATGAAAATTCTTGGAAATTGAATGAACGATAAAAGAGCCTATAGGGCAGATTTGCTATGTGGAAAAGAAATAGGCATATCTTGCTCTAGGAAACTCAGAATTATGTTCCGCCTTTTGTTTTGGGAACATGATATGATAAGGATTGGATTACCAAGAATAATTAAAGAAGATTTGGGCTGTAATTTGAATATGTTAGATATCAGAACCTGAGTCTAGATGGGACTTCATTTATAATGAATGATTTGAATTGAATAATATGATGCTTATGAATTAAGTTATGATTGAAGTTATTCTTTGGACTATTAATACTCTTATGATGATACTAATATTGTAAGAATGGTAGGAAGGGAAGAAGAGATGATTGAACAAGTACCGGATAAAGGCAAGGGAAAAGCCAGTTAAACTGTCAAGGTGAGTGTACTTATGATTTGTTTCATATATAAATATGAATATAGCTCTAAGAGCGGATTTGTTTGAATACTTTGGTATTCAGAATTTGTTTGGATATTAAAATATCCAGGATTTGTTTGGGTCTCATGATCCAGGATTGGTTTGAATACTTCGGTATTCAGGATTTGTTTGGATATTCAAATATCCAGGATTTGTTATTGCCAATGGGTAGAATTATTTGGATCTTATGATCCAGGATTTGTTATTGCCAATGGGCAGAATTATTTGGATCTTATGATCCATGATTTGTTATTGCCAATGGGCAGGATTGTTCAGATTTTATATTCACATATTCGATATAGAATTGTTATTCTATTGCAGGGAAGGAGTACCTCACTAAGCTTAATGCTTATGGTTTATATTTTAACAATTTCAAGTTTGTACGCGGATAATATATGACCGGTAACTTTGAGAGTTGCACCGTTAGAAGAGCTGGGGTTTAAGTATGGAGATTTTATCATTGTCACACTGAAGATTTTGATATGCTCACACATTGTATATATTGATTTAGTATGGATTGAGTTGATCATAGTTAATCGTAGTATTGTATAATCTCTAATTATGACTATGATGTTGACTTCGTTATGGCACAAGAACAATATTATGTTCATTATGAAAAAAAAAATATTGATAAAGGAATTAAATGGTCAATGGGCTCGAGATTATGATCCAATTATTCTAATAACAAATGATTAGTATGGATATTGGGTTTGGGGTGTGACAATTAGTGGTATCAGAGCGTGGTTATTAATTCTGGACGTGTGTGATGATTAGATGGAAGTATTTAGTTGATTTTATTTTTATGAATTATTCATATACTAACCAATAGTTTAGTATCATAAACTGTTTATATTGGATCTTAGAACTTTGTTGTATTATAGATAATTCCAGATGGAACCTGGGAAAGGACAACCTAGAGAAGAGGGAGTCACTTCTCGTACAGAGAATACTGAAGTAGAGCAAAGTGTTGCTGGAAGGGCTAGAGAGCAAGAGCATCCTACAAAGATGCAAATAATGGCACATGCAATGATGAGGATGGCAGAGCAACAAGAAAGAAATATGGCGCAAATGGCTGAACAACAGGCTAGATATCTAGAATCAAAGACTGTGGCCAGGATTGAGAAAGAGGCAAGGAAGGAAATAAAAGATTCCATGCATGAGAAGTTTTTGAAGTTGAATCCTCCAGAATATTCAGGGTCAGCTGAACCTACAGAAGCTGAGATGTGGGTCAGGGATCTAGAAACTATCTTTGCAGTTATGAAGGTTCCAGATAAAAAGAAAGTGAATCTAGTTGTGTTTAAGCTCAAAGGAGAGGCGAAATATTGGTGGGAAACCAGCAACCATTTGGTGCCCAGGATGGAAGGTACTGATGTTATTACTTGGGCTGAATTTATTAAAGCTTTGTATGTTAAGTATTTCCCTAAGGTCTATAGGAGGGAGAAGCTGAGGGAGTTTATAAATTTAACCCAAGGGAACATGTCTGTGAGGGAGTATGATGCTAAATTTACTGCTTTGACTAGATTTGCTACTAAGTATGTGCATGAGGAAGAAGATAAATGTAGTAAGTTTCAAGATGGACTGATTTGGCCTATTCAAAATAGAGTGGCCACTTATGATTTAGAAGATTATGCTTCTCTGGTAAACAAAGCCACGATAGCAGAAAGGCAAATGAACCAAGGGGCGGCGAGTAGAGAGAGTTTTAAGAAGAGTAGATTCGACGCATCTCACTCTAAGGGAGGTGAGAGTGGAAGTGTTAAGATGGAACCTTATAAATTTTAGAGAGGTGGTAGAGATAGTGGTAGAGGTTTGGTGATATTTGGCAGAGATATTAGGGGTGGAGAATCTTCTAGTCTGGTTAGGAGGTCAGGAAAGGGTGATGCACCGACAAGAGTTGTTACATGTTTCTTTTGTAAAGAGGAAGGGCATTATAAATCAGAGTGTCCTAAACTTAAAGGAGTGTAATACTACCATTGTCATCAAGTGGGGCATGTTAAGAAGAATTGTCCGCAGTTGGCAGAGACCCTAGCAGCACCTAGTGAAGCAGCAAGCAGAGTGTTACCTCCAGGTAGTGGAGCGAAAAGTGTTGGTAGAGGACAAGCTAGTGGTTCCAGTCCAGGTGGACGAGTCTTTACGATGAAAGAAGCTCAGATTACTCCAGATGTGGTGATAGGTACACTTTCTGTTACTGATAGAAGTGCTTATGTTTTGATTGATCCTGGTTCCACACACTCTTTTGTGTCCTATGCTTTTGCTGTATACCTGAATAGACCATGTACTCGTTTAGATGTGGGGTTGGGTATTTATATGCCTATGGGGGATATGGTTGTAGATGAATATGCTTTCGTGATTTTGTTTTGACTGTGGGGTCTAGAGATACAGTTATAGATCTACTTCCATTGGATATTTCTGATTTTGATATAATTATGGGAATGGATTGGTTATCTAAATATCATGCATCTATGGATTGTTTCTATAAGGAAGTTGTTTTTAATATGCCTGGTGAGCCTAAATTTAAATTTGTGGGGGAAAGGAAAATTGTTCCCAGTTGCATCATTTTTGTTATTCAGATGAGGAAATTATTGAGTAAGGGTTGTGAGGGTTTTATTGCATATGTTCTTGACACTAGGAAGGGGGCTTTACAATTAGTCGATGTTCCTATTGTATGGGATTTTCTTGAAGTGTTTCCTAGTGAGTTGCCAGGGTTACCTCCAGAAAGAGAAGTTGAATTTAGTATCGAATTAGCACTGGGGACAACCTCTATTTATATGGCACCGTATAGAATGGCACCTGCTGAGTTAAAAGAACTCAAGATTCAGTTGCAAGATTTACATGATAGGGGGTTCATACAGCCTAGTGTATCTCCATGGGGTGCGCCAGTTTTATTTGTGAAGAAGAAAGATGGTGCCATGCGTTTGTGTATTGATTATAGGCAACTGAATAAAGCTATAATTAAGAACAAATACCCTTTACCTCGTATAGATAATTTGTTTGATCAGTTACAGGGTGCTAAAGTGTTTTCAAAAATAGACTTACGATCGGGTTATCATCAGTTGAGGGTCAAGGAGAGTGATATTTCTAAAACTTATTTTCGTACTCGGTATGGTCATTTTGAATTTCTGGTGATGCCTTTTGGGGTGACAAATGCTCCAGCTGTATTTATGGATCTTATGAATCGGGTACTTCATCCTTTTGTTGATTCATTTGTGATAGTTTTTATTGATGATATTCTGATTTATTCATGTGATATGGTTGAACATGAAAAGCATCTCACAACTATTTTGAATCTGTTGAAAGATAAGAAGTTGTATGCCAAGTTTAGCAAGTGTGAATTTTGGCTATCACAAGTTGTGTTTTTAGGCCATGTTGTTTCGGGAGATGGTATATGTGTTGATCCTAAAAAGGTAGAGGCTATTGTAAAATGGGAGAGGCCCAATAACGTGACTGAGGTGAGGAGTTTTCTGGGTTTAGCTGGGTATTATAGGAGGTTTATAAAGCGATTTTCGTCAATTGCCTTGCCGATGACTAAACTAACCCGGAAAGATGTAAAGTTTGAATGGAATTCTGATTGTGAAAATAGTTTTGATGAATTGAAAAAGAGGTTGGTAACTGCCCCTGTTCTTACTATTCCACATGGTGGAGATGGTTTTGTTATTTATACTGATGCTTCACACCAGGGGTTAGGTTGTGTTTTTATGCAGCATGGTAGAGTTATTGCTTATGCTTCTAGGCAGTTGCGTACACATGAATGTAATTATCCTACACATGATTTGGAACTTGCTGCTATTGTGTTTGCTTTGAAATTGTGGCGTCATTATCTATATGGTGAGGTATGTGAAATTTTTACTGACCATCAAAGCCTTAAGTATTTATTTACTCAGAAGGAGTTGAATTTGAGGCAGAGGCGGTGGATGGAGTTAATTAAAGATTATGATTGTACAATTCACTACCACCCAGGGAAGGCAAATGTAGTTGCAGATTCTCTGAGTAGAAAGGCTTCAGGTAGGTTATCTTGTATTCGGTGTGCTAGAGTTGCCCACATCACGGAGTTGAGATTGATGGGAGTAGAATTGAAGCTAGCAGATGGGGATAGGTTCTTTGCTCATGTAAGCGTAAGGCCTTTGTTAGCTACCCGTATTCGTGATTTGCAAAGTCAAGATCCATTTCTTGAGAAGAAACGACAAGGTGTCCGAGATGGTAAGTCTGAAGATTTTTGTATTGTGAATGATGGAACTTTATTGTATAAGCAACGATTATGCGTGCCTAATGTGTGTGGATTGAAAGAGGAAATTTTAGATGAGGCTCATAATTCCATTTATACTATGCATCCTGGTAGTACTAAAATGTATAGGGATTTAAAGGAGCATTATTGGTGGAATAATATGAAAAAGAAAATAACTGATTTTGTTGCCAGGTGCCTTATATGTCAGCAAGTGAAAGTGGAGCATCAGAAACCTACTGGTCTGCTTCAGCCATTGCCGATACCGGAATGGAAATGGGATCATGTAACGATGGATTTTGTGGTTGGTCTTCCTCGATCTCATAAGGGGTTAGATTAGATTTGGGTAGTGGTGGATAGATTGACGAAGTCCGCTCACTTTCTAGCAGTCAAGACTACGTATACAACTGATTGGTATGCTAGATTGTATGTTAATGAAATTATTCGATTGCATGGAGCACCGGTATCTATTGTTTCAGATAGGGACCCTACTTTTGCATCCAGATTTTGGGATAGCTTGCAGTATGCTATGGGTACTAACTTGAAGTTTAGTACGGCTTTTCATCCCCAGACAGATGGGAAGTCTAAAAGGACAATACAGATTTTGGAAGATATGCTTAGAGCTTGTGTGCTTGAAAGGTAATTGGGATGAATATTTGCCTTTGATAGAATTTGCATATAACAATAGTTTTCAGTCTACTATTGGTATGGATCCATATGAAGCCTTGTACGGTAGACGATGTCGTACACCGATATGTTGGGGTGAAGTTGGTGAAAGGAAGATAGAGGGTCCAGAATTAATTGAAGTCACCACTGAAAAAGTGAAGATTATTCAAGATAGAATGAGAATAGCTCAAAGCAGACATAAAAGTTATGCGGATAAACGACGAAAAGATTTGGAATTCCAGAAAGGGGATTATGTGTTTCTTCGGATATCGCTATGGAAAGGAGTTATGAGGTTTGGAAAGAAAGGGAAATTAAGTCCACGCTACATTGGACCTTATGAAATCCTTGAAAAAGTCAGGATGGTTGTCTACAAGTTAGCATTACCACCCGAGTTAGCTCGGTTACATGATGTTTTCCATGTTTCTATGTTAAGAAAGTATGTAGCGGATCCTTCACATGTGTTGGTGGAACAGCCTATTGAGTTAAAGGAAGACTTGAGTTATGTGGAAGAACCACTTGCTATCATGGATAGGAAGGAACAAATATTGAGATCAAAAGTGATCCCACTTGTGAAAGTTGTGTGACGAAGGCATTCCATGGAAGAGGCTACATGGGAGAGCGAGGATACCACAAAGATTAATTATCCGAATTTGTTTGATTCAGATAACCAAGGTATGTCAATTGAGGGGACGAAATTTCCTAACAGGTGGAGAATTGTGACAACCCGAATATAATTACGATAAATTATGTTTAAATCATGATTAGACTAAGTGATATGGATAATATGTTATTAGTATATATTATGTTAAGTCATTATATTTAGTCTAATCCTAGATTCATAAAGCATGAAAAATGAATTAGTTACGAATGTGAGATTTTGAAGTTTTCGGTAGGAATGCTCATGTTTTAAGGCTAGTTTGAACTTTATAAATTATAATTGACTTGGGGTGAAAGCTAGATATTTGTAGACAGGTGAGTTAGCGTTGTGACACAACAAACGGTGTGTGAAACGGAGGTCCAAGTAAGAAGTTATACCGAAATTACTAACGAAGGGTAAATCTGTCCATTCATTTAAGTGGAAATTTGTCCTTTATGCGCAATAGGTGTCTTAAATTGATTGGTTGGAGGTGGAGGTTGGATTTGGCCGCCTTCAAACCCTTAGAACTATCTCCTTATTCATCCAAATTCAGCCATGAGAGATTTTAAGCTTAAAGAAAGAGAATTAGGAAGTTAGGAAGAAAAAGTGAGGAGAAAATTGAAGAAAAATCCGTAGAAATTACGTAAAAGCCCCTAAGGTATTTCCATCCATAAATCTTGTTTATTTCTTTGTATTACTTATTTAAATGATTGAAATAATCATTTGTTTACTAAAATTACATGTCTTGATATGTATTTATGGATATATGCAAGTTTAAGTAAACTTGAATGTGTAAACCCTTGAGATTGTTTTGTTTAGGAACCTTGTTTATTCAAACTTCCATATATTTCTCTATACTTACTGGAATTGATTGATTCCAATTGGAGATTTACCTGGACTCATATGTGTATTAAATATCCTAAAATAATGTTAAAATACCAATAAATGTGTCTTTGGTGAGAGTTTGAAGTTCGGGTATGAAATCTGTCCTAAGGGTGAAAGTATGCCTGCCATGTGTTCGATGTTTTGCTTGACATAGCAAATGAACCTTAAAAATTATGAAACTTTAATTCTGTATTGTTAAATATGTTTACTGATGTTGGGTAAAATATCATAGAAATTTATGATGTAGAAAAATTATGAAAATTCTTGTAAATTGAATGAACGATAAAAGAGCCTATAGGGCAGATTTGCTATTTGGAAAAGAAATATGCATATCTTGCTCTAGGAAACTCAGAATTATGTTCCGTCTTTTGTGTTGGGAACATGGTATGATAAGATTGGATTACCAAGAAGAATTAAGGAAGATTTGGGCTGTAATTTGAATTTGTTAGATATCAGAACCTGAGTCTAGATGGGACTTCATTTATAATGAATGATTTGAATTGAATAATATGATGCTTATGAATTGAGTTATGATTGAAGTTATTCTTTGGACTATTAATACTCTTATGATGATACTAATATTTTAAGAATGATAGGAAGGGAAGAAGAGCTGATTGAACAAGTACCGGATAAAGGCAAGGGAAAAGCCAGTTAAACTGTCAAGGTGAGTATACTTATGATTTGTTTCATATATAAATATGAATATAGCTCTAAGAGCGGATTTTTTTGAATACTTCGGTATTCAGGATTTGTTTGGATATTAAAATATCCAGGATTTGTTTGGATATTAAAATATTCAGGATTTGTTTGGGTCTCATGATCCAGGATTGGTTTGAATACTTCGGTATTCAGGATTTGTTTGGATATTCAAATATCCAGGATTTATTATTGCCAATGGGCAGAATTATTTGGATCTTATGATCCAGGATTTGTTATTGCCAACGGGCAGAATTATTTGGATCTTATGAACCATGATTTGTTATTGCCAATGGGCATGATTGTTCAGATTTTATATTCACATATTCGATATAGAATTGTTATTCTATTGCAGGGAAGGAGTACCTCACTAAGCTTAATGCTTATGGTTTATATTATAACAATTTCAGGTTTGTACGCTGCCAGCTAGGATAATATATGATCGGTAACTTTGAGAGTTGCACCGTTAAAAGAGCTGGGGTTTAAGTATGGAGATTTTATCGTTGTCACACTGAAGATTTTGATATACTCACACATTGTATATATTGATTTAGTATAGATTGAGTTGATCATAGTTAATCGTAGTATTGTATAATCTCTAATTATGACTATGATGTTGACTTCGTTATGGCACAAGAACAATATTATGTTCATTATGCAAAAAACAAATATTGATAAAGGAATTAAATTTTCAATGGGCTCGAGATTATGATCCAATTATTCTAATAACAAATGATTAGTATGGATATTGGGTTTGTGGTGTGACACAAAAGGTCATCCTCATAAATATAAGGTAGAAGGATATGATCCCTAGCTTTTTGTACAAAACGTGTCCTATCGACTCCTCATATCCTAAAACCACTATTAAAGAGATAAGCGACCAACATCTCATACCAAGCTTTAGGAGCTTGTTTGAGACCATATAAGGCTTTATGAAGACTTAACACATGATCGGGAAACTTAGAATATTGAACCATCTGAGGTTGTTCAACATACACTTCTTCTTTCAAAACTCCATTTAAAAAAGAACTTTTGACGTTCATTTTAATAAATATTGAATTTCATGAAACATGCAGTGGATAACAAAAGTCTAACACTCTTTAACCTTGCAACGGGGAAAATGATTAATCAAAATCTACACCTTCAATTTGAGAATATCCTTGAGCTACAAGTATTGCTTAATTTCTCATAATTGCACCATGTCCATCCAACTTATTTTTGTACACCCATTTAGTACTTATGATGTTTTGAATATTTGGAATAGTACTAATTCCTAAACTTTTAATCTTTAAAATATATTTAATTCTTCATACATTGCTCCAATCTAATGTTCATCTGTTAAAGCTTCTTTCACATTTTTAGGTTTAATTCGACATGTCAAGAATTGAAATTTGAGTTCATTAAGAAGTTGATTTCTTCTTCTTAGACCATTCTCATGATTTCCTAATTCTAGATGGCGTATGCTCCCTTTGAACCCAAGTAGGAATTCCTTTCTATCATTCTCTCTCACATTGGTTCATATTTCGGGAAGACATTTCATCAACATTTCTCCTAGAATAACAAAATTTTCCTAAATTAACATTCCTACTCTCAACGGTCTTAGGATCTAAATCCTCTCCCTTAATTTCATCATCCAAAGTTATGACACATGAGACATCATCATCAAAAACCACTTTTATGTATTCATTACTTTCCTGATCTATAAGTTATAAACATGATATGTTTGGCTATTTTGTTAATAAATAATAAATATCCCTTCCTCACTTCTTGAATCAAACTTGGTTAAATACTCCCTATATTATAGAATGTATCACTTACTACTAAACACATTAAAGTACTTAATAGTAGGATTATTTCCTTTCCAAAACTCATATGGACTCTTGTTTGTGAAGGGTCTATGAAAACCCTTATTGGATGTTTGATAATCCATTTGTATAGCTACAACCCAAAATAATTTAGGTCAGATTTTACCTTTTAGCATGCCCCGTGACATTTCTTGCAATGTTCAGTTCTTTCTTTCAGCAAATCTATTTTATTACAGAGTTTCAAAGGACTAAATTAAACATACACAAAATACAAGAGTCCAACCATCACCATATATAAATGAATAAGGTATTGTCGAATAAACCATCGGCAACAAGATCCAAAACCAAATACTCCATAATAACAACAAAACTAAATGACTAAAAACCATCAACGGACAACATGTCCATATATGGAATATGAAATGAGATCCTACACTAGATCTGAATGGAAGAATCGTCTAATAAAATCCTATTAGCATCCACAATGCTACAGCTCCGAGTCCCTAGAATGAAGTCACGCATGATGTCCCTGTGGCTTGATAACTAAAAGGTTTTGAAAATATTTTATATAAGTGTTCGTACACAAAAATTTTTGGAAATATTTAGAAAGCCTTTATTACATTAAAATTCGGTTATTGATTACACATGTTCACGTACACTCTCTCTTGCGTTCTCTTCACCTCTCATCTATAGTGCACGCCTAACGTTCTATAATTATCCCACCTAGCTATACTACGCAAGCTCACTAGATTAAAGTATTTGAATGAACTTATCTACATATCTAAGTTCCCATACCGCCCATACAGTACATTAATTTATAAACATTTCTTATGTGTTAATTATCAACATAAGTAATATTCCTCACATGTATCTTTTAAGTCACCACATTAAGTTTCTCTCACTAAATTATCATTTCGATGTCCATAATCGTAACTAACATTCACATATGTTATTAGCTACATCATATAATAAAGTTTCTCGACTTAATTTATTCTCACTAGATATACACTATCTAACTGTCTACTCTCATACATAAGTAGGTAAGTCGCACGGTATATATTTCCCACACAATATATATACAAATAAATATATACTTCACTACAATATCCTCGTATCACACATCAAGGTTTCATTGGTTCGGAAGTTCCTTCGACCACAGTTTATCATGTCATTCACATTGGTCCGGATAGCCCTAGACCCCACTGTAAATGTTAATATATATATATATATATATATATATATATATATATATAGAGAGAGAGAGAGAGACAGGTTCACCTACATCATGCTCTATACATCACTCATGCATCACGCCTAATTCTAGGCCCTAATTTTTTTTTTCAAATTTTATATTTTTCCCTTGAAATTAACCTTCCAATCAACCCATATGCAAAAAATTAGGTCAAAATACATTTTGTAGATATTTTTAAAAAATTCACAAAAAACTGCTAAAAGTACCTTATTTATAAGGGTCTGTCTGCGCCAACAGTTTTTTGTAAATTTTTTAAAAATAGCTACAAAATGCATTTTGATCTAATTTTTTGCATATGGGTTGATTGGAAGGTTAATTTCAGGGGAAAAATATAAAATTTAAAAAAATAAGTTGTCTAGGGCCTAGAATTAGGTGTGATGTATAGAGCATGATGTAGGTGAACATCCCTCTCTCTCTCTCTCTCTCTCTCTATATATATATATATATATATATATATATATATATTGGCCCGGATGTTCCATCAACCCCAATATTATTATGTTCGATAATGGTTTGGATACCCCTCGACCCCAAATCGAACTCTCATGTATTGGTCCGGATGTTCCCTCGACCCCAATACATCTAATATACTTTAGATATTCACACCGCCTAAGCATTATTACGATAGGTATTCACACAACCTAGGTATTCACGGTTATACGTAGTATATTTCCCTCGTATACTACCCGTACTATATTTCTTTGCGGATTATCTCACTTATAGTTATTCATGAGTATTCCCACAACTCTAAGGGTCCTAGTTACCCCTTTATAAATTTCAATACCGGTATACTTCATCAATTCAATTCCCAAACACCTTGTAATTCATTATCATTATCTCAGATAATTTGCGGCACAAAAATCTACCCAATTTCATTCTCGTCTTAATCCTCTCGATAAGACCAAACCATACCCCCATCATGAGCCTACTCTAATATTTTAATCTCTCAA
Organism: Sambucus nigra; assembly: GCA_949130495.1. NCBI lineage: Eukaryota > Viridiplantae > Streptophyta > Magnoliopsida > Dipsacales > Adoxaceae > Sambucus > Sambucus nigra. The sequence goes on from OX422215.1 coordinate 219,057,975, forward strand.
TATTACTTTACCAAAGTCCTCAAAAATCTCACAACAAAAATTTAGGGATTTAAGGCAAAAAATGGGGATTTTTAATTTTTGGGTAATCGAATTGATTCGACCTAGGCCGAATCGATTTACCATACCTGAATCATTCACCCTTGTCCGAATCGATTCAAAATGTTTTAGATTTGGCTACTTCGTCTTGTTAATACGTTTTGCACCATTAATATACCTATAAACCTCATGAAACTTTACTAAACTTTCAAATAATCATTGCTCACCATTTCTACATGCATTAGGATCAATTCCAACATGACTTTTACATAAAATCATCACAATAATTAATCAAGAACGAATTAAATCATAAAATCCTCAAAACCCAAGGTTTCCATTTTCTTCTTCCATTTTTAACATAAAATCCAGGTTTAATTCGTATTGATAATTACTCATCTACTCATTATTAATCCCTTACATATATTAATCTCACTGCATGAAATCCTTACCCATAACATGCATCAAATATAACTTTTTCTTCCATGAATTTCTATTATATCATTAATTCATGAAACCTTCCTAACATGGATATTATAACTTCAAAATAATTGCAATAAACAACTTGCCTCTAGGTTTGTAAGGTCTGAAATTGCGGTGTTGTTGATTGATTGATGGTTCTCTCTTCAAATCTTCATTCCTTAGATGCTTAGGATGCAAGATTAAGGTTCAATCCTTCAAGAACAACTCCTAAGACTTGAAAATTGGTTTCGCTCTTCTTTGTAACAACTTGCTTTGGGCTTAACTATTTCTAACCCTAGACTCAAGTCTTAAATATCAGATATAACACTTAGAATTTAGTTGGGACCTTAACGTTTATTTGCCAAATGACCAAAACTCCCTAAATAGGTGCCGGCTTGGTCTAAAATTGACCCGAAACCCAAATAATACTCCGGGGTACACTTTTTCGATTATTTCGACCCATTTGGGTTCATCCGTGACCTCTAAATTATCATCCAGTTCACTAAAAATATATTTCCTTTCTCAACCTCAAATTTTCCTACACGTGACTTCCGGTTGAGATAAAATAAAATACTCACATATCATTCGTTATGCCGGATCACATTAATTATCACTTATTTACTATTCACATATAGTGAATATTATAACATAATATGAATTAGTATCATCTCTCGATTAATATTTAATAATCACATTTATCATTTAATCACATCAAATTACATCACTCACGTAATTTAAATAAAACTTATTTTCTCAATTAAATTCTGAATTAATTAAATTATAAATACGCAGAAATACGTGGTATTACATTTTGGCAGTTTTTTTTACAGTTTTTTTTCTATTTTGTGTATATATCCTTCATTTTGATGAGAGGAAAAAAAGCAATCTATTCACTTCTCTCTCTTCTAAATATACAAATATTCTTCATATTCACTATTATTATATTTCTAATTTTCTCGACAACTTAGGCACAAAGGACTTGGTATTTTGTCAACTGGTATACATGCGTATCAAAGAATATATTGGTTTCGATTTTGGATTTTATCTTGGAGTGGTAGATATCTGTCAATACTGGCACGAAGGGAGGCGTCTAAGACTTTAGTTCAGCGAATATGTGACTCTAAAAAATTAGGCCAATCCTTTCTAACTTTTATTATATTTTATTTTATTGTGTTAATTTAATTCTTCAATATTATAAATATTTTTTTGATAAATATTTAATTTGGATTTTTTAAAATCTGGTTTGACACTAAAAATATAAAAAATTATATTAAAAATTATTTGTAACATTCTAAAGTCTTAGAATCAATTAAAAAAAATTCTCTGACTTTTAAATATAAGAGACTTACAAAAGGATTTGACAAAAAACTCAAATCACTTTTAATATATTTGCCTAGTGACTTTACTTAAACATTTTCATTATTTAAGATATAAAAACTTATTTAAAGATAACTTTATAGTTTTGTAAGTTTTGTTTATTAAAAAGGGACGATTTTAATAATATATATATATATATATATATATATATATATATATATATATATATATATATATATATATATATATATATATATATATATATATATATATATATAATCTACGTCAAGATTCTATTAAGTTTATTTATTAAAAGAAGAATAAAAAGAGGAGGTAAAATCTTTTGTCCAAAACTTCATTATAGAATTAGTATTCCTTATTACACTAGACTTGTTCTTTTCTTTGAAATTTTCATAAGTGAAGTAACTATTTTCTTTAGAAGTTATAATAATTGTTGTTGGCATAATATATTGAAATAAATATATTTTGTTTGTGAAAAAAAATCAGATTGCCTAGAGTTTGTTGTTCTCTTTGCCTAAGGGTGACAACATAAATAAAACTAAAGAATATACATATATAATGAATATTAAAGTTGAAGATAATTGTGTTAAACCAAAAAAATTTAACGGTGATAATTTTCGTAGGAGGAAAAAACAAATAAAATATTGGTTGACTGTTTTGGGTCTTGTGTCGGTACTAGAAGAACCGAAAAATATTTTATAAAAGTCAAATCCAATGAAGAGTCAACTTCCACAAATAAAATGATGACTAAAGAAAAAATTGAATATATTTGCCACAATCGAATTTTAAGTGCACTTAGTGATCATTTATATGATGTTTATTATTCTACATCTAGTGCAAAAGAATTGTGGAAATCTTTAGAAGACGAATATGCTATAATGGATGTCGGTGTTGAACGTTTTGATGTCACAAATTTTAATATATTACAAATGGTGAATAATAAATCCTTAAGTGACCAAATTCATGAATTTCAAGAATTATTGAGAGAAGTGGAACAAAATGGCTCCAAATTGGTAGAAGATTTAAAAGGGTCATATACTATCAGTAAATTACCTACGAGTTGGGATGACTTTACTAGATCACTTAGACACAAACAAGGAACTTTGATTTTAACACAAGTGATCAGCTCTATGAGAATTGAAGAGAAACATCAGATGAAAAATAAGGAAATTGAAAATAGTAATAGTAATAGGGTGAACCCATTTGAATAATAAAAAAATAATCACCATCAAAATAAATTTCGTCCTAAAGGTAAATTTTGTAGGTGCAACAAAAAAAAAAAAACCAACGAACCTATAACGGTAATGAAAACAACAATAAACCCCATAATCCCAAAAGCAAAGGAAATCAACCATGCTATGTTTGTGGGAGGAACAATGATAAAGCAAAAGATTGTTATTTCAAGAAAACCAAGGCATACAAGCCCAAGACTTATGGAGATCAAAGTGGTCCATCTAACAAAGGTCCAAGAGGTAAAAAGGACCAAGTTAATGTGCTAGTGGATCAAGACAACTCAAATGAAGCATCATTTAGGTGTAATGCCTCAATAATCAACTATACTTATTTAAATAGAGATTGGTGGTTAGATTCTAGTGCTAATGTACATGTATGCTTTGATCGTGATTATTTTAAACATTATCATAACTCAAGTGGAGGAAATGTAACTCTTGGAAATGACTCAGTCGCACGTATTTTGGGCATTGGAGATATAGATTTAAAGATGACATCGGGGAAGATTTTGACTCTTAAAGATGTGCGACATGTTCCTTAAGATAGAAGAAATTTAATTAGTGGTTCTTATTTATTACAATAAGGATATAAAGTTGTAATGGAGTCTAACATAGTTGTTCATACTAGAAATAATTTTGGGGAAAGGATATATTAATGAAGGTTTGTTTAAGTTAAATGTTGTTATGGATAAAATTGCAAGTTCTGGAGTTTTTAATATTGAATCCCATGGTGTTTGGCATGTTCGATTGGGACATGTGAATTATAAAAAAATTATGAAATTGATGGATCTTGATTTAGTTTACAAAACCAAAGTTGATGTAAATCATAAATGTGATATATTTATACGGGTTCCGCCCCTTAAACAGTTGAGTTTTATATAACATTTATTTATCAAAAATAAATAAATGTGAAATATACATACAAGATAAGTATTATAGGAAAGATTTCAAGTCTATAAAAAGAGAAACAAATTTTGGAATTAATACATAGTGATGTTTGTGATTTTAATAGACCTCTTACATGTGTGGGAAATAAATACTTCATGACATTTATAGATAAATTTTCATGATACACTTATATTGATCTAATAAAGACTAAAGATGATGTATTTGAAAATTTTAAATATATAAAAAATGAAGTGAAGAATCAATTAGAAAAGAAGATAAAAATTGTTAGATCCGACCGTAGCGGTGAATATTCACTTATTGCTCTTAATACCTTTTGCGAAGGTTATGGAATTATACATGAAGTCACTGCACCTTATTCTCCATAATCTAATTGTGTTGCCGAAAGAAAACATAGAACTTTAATGAATATGGTAAATGCAATGTTAACTGCAGCAGGTGTATCCAAAAACTTGTGGGGGGAAGAAATACACACTGCGTGTTTCGTAATTAATAGAATAACCATTGGAGATAATGATAGAACACCATATGAAATGTGGAAAGGTACAATAACGGATCTTAAAATCCTAAAAGTGTGTTGCTGTCTTGCTAAAGTTGCTATACCCGATCCTAAATGTAAGAAAATGGGTCCAAAAACTATAGACATGATATTTTTAGGATATGCACATAATAGTAATGCAAATAGGTTCTTAGTAATTAAATCTTATGTTCATGAAATTTGAAATAACACTATAATAGAATCTAGGGAAGCATCATAATTTGAAGACATATTTTCTTATAAATCAAAAATACAAAATCATATAATCATTAGACCATCTACTTCTTCAAATGAAATACTACCTTCAAATGATATACCATCTACTAATGGAATGATTGAATATATATAACAACCATTAGAAACTATAAGGAGTAAAAGAATTAGATTCAAAAAGAACTTTGGAGAAGGATTTTCTACATTCTTAATAGAAGTTGATTCGACCACATTTAAAGATGTCTTGTCTTTTATTAATGTGCCTTTTTGGAAAGAATCAATAAATGATGAAATTCAATCAACTATGCAAAATAATAATTGGGTATTAATTGATTTACCTCCGGGAAATGAAGCTATAGGATGCAAGTGGGTAGTTAAGAGAAAATTGAAACCCGATGGTAGCATAGAAAAATATAAGGCTAGGTTAGTAGCTAAGGGGTTTATCCAAAAGAAATGTATAAATTATTTTGATACATACTTTCCCATATCTAATATTACTACCATTATAATTTTAATAACTCTAGCGTCCATACATAACTTAGTTATTCACCCAGTGAATGTTAAGACCGCATTTTTAAATAGAGATTTAAATGAAGAAATCTATATGGAGCAACCAGGGTTTTTTTTAGTAAAAGGATAAGAAAACAAAGTATGCCAATTGGTTAAGTCTTTATATGGTCTTAAATAAGCACCAAAGCAGTGGCATGAAAAAATTGACAAAGTTGTTTCGGATTATGGGTGTGAAATAGATGGGCATGATAGATGTTTATATTTTAAGGAGGATAATAGAGATCATGTCATATTATGATTATATGTTGATGATATTTTAATCTTTGGAACTAATTTAAAGATTGTCAATGATGTTAAATATTATTTATCAAGGAACTTTGATATGAAGGATTTGGGTGAAGCTTACGTGATATTAGGAATGAAAATTAAGAGAACGACAAATGGGATTTCCTTAAGTCAATCAAACACAATAGAAAATATGTTGAATAAATTTATTTTTTTATGATAGTGGGTCGGTCTTTACACCTTACGATCCTAATTATAATTTGGTGAAAAATAATGGTGAGGCAATCTCACAAGTGACATATTCTCATATGATAGGTTCCATGTTATAATTGGAAAATAAAACTAGACATGATACATCATATGCTATTGGACGGTTAAGTTGATACACAAATAATCCAAGTAAAGATCATTGGAATGGTTTAGAAATGGTATTTAAATATCTAAAAGGAACTATAAACTATTATCCTTTTCTATGATGGATTTCCTAATGTTGTTGAAGGATGTAGTGATGCCAATAGGATATTGAATTCTTTAGATCTGAAATCTACAAGTGGTTATATATTTACGTTAGCTGGTGCTGCAATCTCTTAGGATTCTAAAAAGAAAACTATAATATCTAGAAGCACCATGGAATCTGAACTTATAACACTTGATAAAATGTGTATGGATGCAGAGTGGTTTAAAAATTTATTATTGGATATACCTTTGTTACATAAGACTTTTCCGACATTTTCTATACATTGTGATTGTAAGGCAATGCTTGATTTTGTGAGGCAATCTCATACAAATAAAAAGATGAATTGACACATTCAAATAAGAGACAAATTAGTGAGAAGCATGCTTAATATAAATATCATATATTTGGAATATATAAAATCATAGAAGAATATTACAGACCAATTGACTAAAGGTCTTTCTAGTAGCGTAGTCCTAGAATTGTCGAGGGGGATGGTAATAAGCCCTTAAGGGAGTAAGGCGTTAACCCATATTCTATGATTGGAGATCCGATGAAGGAAGTTCAATGGGTAAAAGAAATCCATATTACGTGACTCAATGATAACACATTTTATATTAAGGAGCTTCTCATGTAGAATCTTTCCTACCCATCCCTATGGCATAGTGTTATATTTAGTGTGAATGTTAAGACTGGGCTACACCCTTAATGATATTGAGGTAGTAAAACTCCCACAGGGTGGGGGTCACATACACCCTTGGAGACTCACCTAAGTGAGAGGCACCGTGAGGCTCCGACCGTGAGAACATGGGCTACTCTCTAAAACCTCCCTTGAGAATCAAGATTATGCGCATGGCTGTTAATAGTGAAAACCCGCAATCAAAGTCTCATGTCTATCATATGTGTGTGGTATTGTAACATATGCCTCAAAGACACCTAGTTCCAAGCCTAGTCCACTACGGTGCTCTCAAATGGATGATAATATCACTAAGTGTAGTTCCAAGTTGGAAGTCTACTACACCTATTGCATACAATTATATTTCCCCGTTATGTATGTTTTCGTGTTATATACATTTACGTTTATCTTTTGTGAAGTTAAAAACTTGTGCGGGATTGTCAATTATTTTTTTTTAAGTTTTAAACTTGGCATTTTTTTATGTCCGCTGGTTTTGACAGTTTATTTTCGACAGTTTTTTATTCTATTTTGTCTATATATACTTCACTTTGATGAGAAAAAAACTATTTACTTATCTCTCTTATAAAGATACAAATATTCTTCATATTCACTGTCATTACATTTGTGATTTTCTGGGCAACTTAGACACACAAGACTTGGTATTTTGTCCATTGGTATACGTGCATATCAAAGACTATATTGGTTTCGATTTTGGGTTTTATCTTGGAATGGTAGATATTTGTTAATACCGGAACGGAGGGACTTTAGGTCAGCGAATACTTGACTCTCAAAAAGCAGGCTAGTCCTTTCTAACTTTTATTACATTATGTTTTATTGTGTTATTTTTATTATGAAAATATTATAAATATTTTTTTGATAAAAAATTAATTTGGATTTTTTTACTCTATGACACTAAATATAAATAAAAAAATTATATTACAAATTATTTTTAGCTCTCTCTCTCTCTCTCTCTATATATATATATATATATATATATACTTCTTCCATCCTTCTCTTACTTATGTTTTTTTGTGTTACTGATCCACATGCCATTTGAATTCTTCACTAGCTATGGCTTCTTCTTTTTTCCTCTTCCTTTTTTTTCATGCATTAATTGCATTTCAAGGTTGGAAACCTGAATTTTTGAAATATGTTATGTAGACCATTCGATACTATTTTTTAAGTGTAATAACCAGCACTTTTATGGAAAATTAAATTTAATAATTAAGTGCAAATTGGGAATTTAAGAAATTATCGTGAATTGTAATTTTAGGAGTTTTCAAGGATTAAATGATTTTCGATGGGTGCTATATTTACTTTTGGCATTAAGTAAATAAGTCGGAGTATTTTAATTGTATGTCAGAGTTGGGTAAAGCGACAAATGATAATGTTTTAATGGGAAAACCCGCATTGAGATGTAGTGGGTTAAAATAGTGAGTTGCGATCAGGTTCCTCGGATGGAGATTCTGATTGCGCAATGAGTCTCAGAATGGCCGATATAGTCAGAATTGAGTATCCGGGTGTCAAAATTGAGTTTCGGGAATTTTTGGATTAAAAGGAACTCGTAATTGAGTAAATGAGTCATTTTTGGGGTTTAAAGGGATAAACACTTAATTCTCTCCTATTTAAGGCAAGAGAGAGTGGTAGAAAGGAAATAAAAGAGAGAAAAGAAAGAGGAGAGGAAAAGAAGAGACAAAAGGGAGGTTCGAGCCAAACTCCGTGGGATTCGACTCGAAGTCGTCGGATTTTATCCAAGAGGCAAGTGTTTACTTGTTTTATTTAATTTTGAGCATAAATCTCATATAATAATTTGTAATAACAAACCCTAAATATTTTTGGGTTGGGTTTTTCGTGGATCAAACGAGTTTTTCTCGAAAGTTTAACGGGTAAACCCCAAAAAATATCAAATTGGAGAAACTTAGGAATTACTTGAATTTAGTTGTTTATTCTTGGTTCTAGGATGATTAGAACCTATTTACTTTGTGTATATATAGTTAGGTGTAGTTATATATTGGTGGGAGTAGAGATAAAAAGCTTGGAGGTGTATAAATGGAGGTTTGGGATTTTTGGAGATGATGATGAATAGTTAGGCAGGGACCTTTCCGAATCGATTCGGCCCTGATGCTAATCGATTAGGCTCTTGGTCAAGAAATGAAATTTGTAGATATTTTCGATACGGTCGCGTGGGTGCTGACCGCGTATTTTTCTGGTTTTTTTTGGATTTACAAGGATTTTTCTACGAAAAGCTATCCGAGATCGAAGTCGTTAGTCAGAAATTAAGGTTAGAATTTATTGGAGATAAATATTAGGGGTTCTCGAATAGAGTATTAGGACCTCTAAATGACTTGAGGAGATATGAAAAATTTGGGTTTGTAGGAATAAATCCAACTTATGATTTAAATGGAGATTGGATTGAGTTTTGGGTATTTGGAGATTGAAAAAAAAAATTGCCCAAACAGTGCCCCTCGAACAGACCGAATCGATTCGGATTTTGACCGAATCGATTCGCCATTAAGGACCTTCTTATAGAACACTTTCTAAATAGATTTGGATTGGGGCCCTAATCTATTCGCCCACCCGAATCGATTCATAATTTGGGAAAATCGATTCGCTTTGGTCAGATTCGTCAATTTTCTTCCCTTAAGAGTATGGGGAGTTAAATTAAAATTTAGGGTTCTATATGGGGGATCCTAGTTATGACATCGGGACTCCTAAATGATGGTTTTGAGGGTAAGTAAACCTTTAGATTAAAGATAAGACCTTGGATTGGTGTAGGTCATAATCCGGGGAACGGACCTAGTAAACATCGAGACGAACAACATTGGAGAGAAAGAGAGAGTTCTGCTACCATCGAGCATAGGTATTTATGTATTTGAATGTATGTGAGCTGAATACATCTGAGTAAATCCTAGGAGGCTATTTCTAGGGATTTATATTTTTGGGATTAGATGTGTGTAAACACGTAAATGCGAATAACATACAAGTTAATTATTAAGTGAGGGAATACCTTTGGGTTTAGTATCGTGAGTGTGCGATTACTTAAATGCTATTATTAGTATGAATTGGTACATTCGGGTAGACCTGTCAAAATACACGATAACCCGTTAACACGACACGACCTGACACGAAATTATAAGTTAATGGGTTTACCCTTATTGGGTTTGGGTCATTAACGGGTTGACACGGTAGACCCGTTAACACTAACGGTTCGGGTTTGGAAATTTACATGTACCCGTTTTAACCCGTTTCTACCCGTTAACACCCGTTAACACTAACGGGTACTATAGGGTCACCCAATCCGTACCGAATAACAATAACCATTAAACCCATTATTTCTAAATCTTTAAAGACTAACGGGTGCTATAGGGTCACCCAATCTATTCCCAATAAAAATTACAATTAAAACCCATTATTTTTAAAGTATTGAAGACTAACGGGTATTATAGGGTCACCCAACCCGTTACCCATTTCGACCCAAAATGATTTGTTAATATTAACGGGTGTTAACGGTTTGGGTCGTGTACCCGTTAATATTAACGGGTCGTGTTTGGGTATTGTTATTAGACCCGTTAGGCTTAATGGGTCGTGTATGGGTTAGGGTGTTTTGACCCGTAACCCGTAACCCGTACACGACCCAAACCGACCCGTTGACAGGTCTACATTCGGGTTTATATCCAAGTTCTTAAATAGTGATTAAGGTGTGAGTAATATTTAAGAGAGAGAATACTTAAATATTATTATGTGATAGGCAATTATGGCCATATATATATACATATATATATATATATATATATATATATATATATATATATATATATATATATATATATATATATATATATATATATATATATATATGTATATATATATTCGAGGAGCAATATATAGCATATGTATATACTATGTGACTAAAGCACATATATTATATGATACAAATACATATGTATCTGTGTGTGATTGGTATATGTGTATTTAGAGGCTGGTTTCCAAGGGCTTTCCTTTGGTATAGGGTTGGAACAGCCAAAGAATATATTTTCTCTAGTGCGATCCAGGGAGGTTGCGTGATGTGGGTGAATCCCCTGGCTCGAGGAGCAGGGGGAGTATAGTCCCTAGGTCATTATCGACTCGCGTTCGAGTGAGATGTGTGTAACTCCACTTGCAGGGGGAACATGACCACCTCCACCATTGTGTATTTGTTTACCATGTCCATTGATGGAGTCTGGCTTGGTACCGTGGTATTGTGAGTAAACCCGGATTTTGGATCGGCACTATGAGACCGCATCCTCGAGCTATAGCTCGTTGGGATGGTTATTGTACTTATGTGATAGTACATTACCTGTGTATGAGAACAAGGTATTATATTTCTATGAGAGTAAAGATATAAAATGAATATTAAATGATAAAGAAATGAATTCTCATTCCGGGAGATATATCTGGAAGTGTAACATGATACGTATATAAAAGTAAGTATGAAAGTTATAGATGAGCATGCTAATGAGTATAACTCTCTGTGTGTGTGTGTGTGTGTGTGTGTGTGTGTGTATATATATATATATATATATATATATATATTTCATGTACTAAGGGCGTAATGGATCTCGACTATTGACACTGCCGAGTAGTAGTGTATCGGGGGGGTTCCTTGTTTGGATTTCGCTTCGCGAGACACCCCATGCATGAACTTAGCGCAGTGTTGAGAATGGAGAGAATTTTAGCCCTTAGTACTCGGGTTGTTGAGGTTTATAGCAGACGGGTGAAGTAGATTAGTTAGGCGGGGTAGCTTAACTAGGATGTTTTAGACGAGTGCGTTAGGCGTGCACTATTAAAAGAGGGGTGAGGGGTATCTCATGGGAGTGCGATACCAATTTAAATATGAGACAAACTTATTTGTTTAAAATAAAGCATTTATGCACTTGCAAAATATTTTTTACAACTCGGGCTTTGACCTGTTTTCCTATTTTTCCTTTTCTTGCTATATATATTATATATAAATAGGTGTCCAGACACAGGGACACTTGGATGATGATCCTTTCGAGTCAGACGTCAGCAGCAGCAACTGTGGATGCATGCAGATTTTATTTAGATACTTCTATTCTTGCAATCTAAATAGGAAGCATTGTAGTTACTCTCGGGCCGAAAGCCCAATTGTATTTATTTATTATTTTACCGCCTTTTAGCGTGGCATTCGATTTAGTTGTATTATATTTGAACCGAGTGTTTGGTTATTTCACCTCTTTCCAGTTTCATTTACATAAACTATGTGAATGTTTATATTGTTTAGTTGTTTAAAAAGAGTAGTTAAGTAAAATTTTGACGCTAGCCTAATAGGTTATTAGTAATTAAATTAGTTTTTTGGCAGTGATACTGAGAATGATCCATATGCGACTCATGTTTTAATTTGATATAGGAGTGATCGCCCAGTATTTTATTAGGCGGGATGTCACATTTAGATTGGGTAAGAATACCCACCCCACCCAAGACTAAAAAACACGTTCCAACTTTTGTTGTTTTCAATTGGGTTACATCTAAGAAACTTCGATAGACTTTCAATGTGGGTATGTTAGTCTGATGTAAAGTGTTATTGGGTTCATATAGATTCTAGGGGGACATATTTCAAGAAGTGTCACACTAATCTTGATATGACGTTGGATGGTCAATCTATTCAACATATTAATTATTGATATGTCTTCCATTTGTGACAACCCGCTCAAAATAATAACGAGTGGCCAGCCCTATACTACATTAAATCAGGTATCTCAAATGGCACAGTCTCAACATCAACTGACAATACTAAATAATATAAGGCTAACTACCCGAAATCATTAAAAGAGGGTGCCAAAATTTTTAAACTTTTATTTAACACCAATTTCAAACCAGCGATACAATAAACAAACTGCAATACTACATCTAACTATGATGAGTGATACATGAAAACTCCAACGATATAAAAGAGTACAATACAATGTACAACAAAATCTCAACAATGAAATACCTGAATAAGCTGTCGGGTCACAGACAATACAATAATCTGAGGAAAGAAATATAAAATTGTTTATCTACAACACTTGAGTATAAACTCGAGATACAAACTGAACCCTAATCTAGATACATCAAAGATAGGAATCGTCTAAACAAGATGCTGCAACAGTCCACTACTGCCACAGCTCCGCGAATACACTGGATGGATATCCATCAATGGCGTCCTTGCGGGGAACACCTAAAGTAATACAATATATATACATGGAGGGAGAAAATATAAACGGGTCAGAGCCCGAGTTGAAAACACTTTATAGAAAGTGCATTAAAGTGCATAATAATTATAAATGCATTATGAAATGATTTAATGGAATCGTCCTCTCCATAATAAGTCAACTCACCTCTCAACTAGAGCGCACAGTAAACGTATGCGCGTGGTCTCTAAATGAATGCGCAAATATAAATTAGGCAATGAAATCTAACTAGATCCCAATATGAAGATTGGATTAAGATTATCTAACTTATCTCGCAATCTACCCTTATCTAAGTTCCATCTACAACAGAACTTTATATTCTTAATGTCATCATTCTCTTTATATCTTTTCATTTTGAACATATAAAGTTTACATAAGCATCCTCATAACAACAACATCACAATACATCAACATTCTCTTACTAGAATTTCATATATTCTAGTTATGCCCTCATTTGGCATGTAATCATATATATATGAGTTATTAGCATCAAGTGCTAAGGACAAAACTTCCCCCGATTCTCAACACTGCACTACGTTTCGTGCGTGGGACATCTCGTCGAAGCGAAATCCAAACAAGGAACCCCCCATTACACTTCTTCTGACAGTATTGATCTTCGAGGTTCATTATGACCTCAATGCATGATGCATGTAACCCAAGTTCTTATTACTCAAATTTTAATTAATTAATATTCCTAATTCTCAACAATACACAGCGTTTCATGCGTGGGACGTCTGGTCGAAGCGAAATCCAAACAAGGAACCCCCCCATTACACTACCCCTGACACTGTCGATCGTCGGGCTAGGTGATATATATATAAATATGAGCATTAAGGATTAACTTCTCCCCAATTTCCAACGTTACACTGCGGTTCGTGTGTGGGACGTCTCGCCGAAGCGAAATCCAAACAAGGAACCCCCCCCCCCCCCCCCGATACACAAATCCTGGCAATGTTGGTCGTTGAGGTCCATTAAGCCCTTGATACCCAAGTACAAGCACAACAACAATATCATAACCATCCAACCAAGCTATATAACTCGAGGACGCATGCTCACATTCTATCATCTTCCAGCAGCCCATACACGTAGAAAACTGGGGCCACCTGGTGGGGTTTAACGACACCCACCTCATGATCAACTCACGCATACAACGTCCCAGGAAGCGATCATAGCTCCTAACTGGCAAGTGAGAACGTCACATACCCCCGACCTCTCACCCCCAAAAGAATGCATATATATATTGCATAATAATCACAATGGACAACTATGACCTGGGGAATATCCACACCCTTCTCTTTGAGCCCGGTTGCTCACCATCATCGCACGCAACTTCCTAATGATAGCAAGGAGGGGGTATGCTTCACTATATATATATATATATATATATATATATATATATATATGTATATATATACACCATCACATAAGGCATACATACATCATCACATCATATAAAGATACACCATCATATACGGTATACCTGTCACATTGTTTTCATATTTATTTTATGCCCTTAGGCGCAATTTGATTAATCATCATTGTCTAATATATTTCCCTCTTGATATACTAATCGTCAATTCTCACACATCTTCCCTACATAGTATACACTATATTATTTCTCACTTGAAGCTCACCCATCGCTTCTAGTTCTGAATTATTTCTCAATTCTATTCATGTTAAGTATATTCTTTTATCCTAATGCACTTCAATTAGCATTTCTCATTGTGTGAGACATCTCCCAAATCAATCATCAATAACGATATTTCTATATCCATATGCACATCCTTTAGCATTTATAATTCTCCATCTATAATAGGGTTCAATTTATTTTATGAACCTTTAAAGATATCCCAGTTGGGATTTGATCCTAAAATCTAATGTCTCTAAACTTATTCTCATTGTTTTATATGAATTTAATTATTATCTCCAAATAGAACCTCCATTCAAGGTGGGCTTCCCCACTTAGTATATACCAAAATCTCTAATCAGTATTCCTCAATTTAAGTCTATATGACTCCCATGATTCCTTATAAGGGGAAACTTTCTAAAAGTCTCGCAAAACATACTCCCAATAATTCCTATAGAGGTCCCCCAATCGATAACCTCGAACAAAACGGGACAAAATTCTCCATTGGAAAACATCCCTCAAAAAGCCCTGTTTCCGAATCGATTCGGGCCAATTCTGAATCGATTCGACCCAGCGAATCGATTCGACCCAGCGAATCGATTCGGCCTCCAAGGCAAATCGATTCGGCCTCCAAGGCAAATCGATTCGGGTCATCAGACCTGGGACTCTGTCTCAAACCGAATCGATTCGGTTGGGGTCCGAATTGATTCGGTCACTCAGACCTGGGCACCTGTATATTTTCGAATCGATTCGGCTAAGGGGCCGAATCGATTCGGCCTACCTAGAGGCTCGAAAATGGCTACTTTTTATTAAGCCAAAAATCCAAAAATTCATATTTATCATTTTCTATCCATTTCTCTTCAACCCAATCACATATATAACATTAATATTAATCCTAAAATACATTTAAACTAATTTCTTTCAACAAATCCAAGATCTACATAACAAATCTAAGATTATGCCCAAAAGTTAGGTTTTGATAAACTAAACCTAAAATCCATAAATCTGATCCACAAATCATGAAATAAATGTACACAACAATTATTTAGCAAGTTTAATCACTTGCCTCGAGTTCGTAGGGTCTGATCCGTCCTCGAAATCGCGTCGATGCCGGGAAAACTCCACTTTCTCTCTCTTTTCTCCTTCTTTCTCTTCTTCTGTCTTCTTCTCTCTTTCTTTCTTTCTATTTCTTTTTCTCTCTTTGGAGAAATAAATCTCCCGTAGGCTTAATAAGCGTATTTTCCCAAGATACACATCTTTAAATGATAACACACACTTTAAATGACTTGGTAACTTTAATTCGAGCCAAACGTACTGAAAATTATTTCGGAACCTAAATAGACCCCAAGTACAGTCATTTTGACTTTCTCGACCCTTTCGGACACAACTACACCCTCAGAATCGCCATTCGAAACACTTTCTAACGACTCCAAATTTTTACCTCGATTGCCAATTTAATTAATCTCCAAGAAAATAATATTTATTTCTCCCAAAATAAATAAATCCTCGTCTACGAGACCTCGAGTTGTTACAAACTTCCCCACTTACAAAAATTTTGTCCCCGAAATTTAGCTAAGCCTATTACTCCAAAGCTCAACTAGATCCTACCACACTCCTCCTCACCAAAACTAAACCCAAACCTCTAACAACCCACGACGAGTTATTTTAACTTGTTTTAAGTTATATAAAAACTAATTCATTAACCACTAGAGCGCCCATACACCCTTTATTCGAGCCTTTTTGCTCGTACCAATTATAATGAGTCTTCATTTGCCTCTAATGTTCCACAATTCCATAAATATATAAATTATACTAGCATTTTAATAGTGTAAAAGTTTTGAATGGTCCAAAGAAATAACTCCTCTCAATTCCTGACATTCGTAACTTTCGTGCGGGGGACGTCTCGCAAAAGTGAAATCCAAACAAGGAACCCTCCCAATACACTACTATGTAGCGACGTCGGGGATTGAGAGTTTGTTAAATCCGGACTAGAATTTGAAAATATTTTGGTGAAAAAATAATTTTGAAATGGCCCAATGGCCGATAAAAGTTTTATTTTCAAAACAGTTTATGTCATAAGATATTTTATATAAAGTGCCTTATGTCACACACAAGGTCTTATCAATCATTATACATATAACAACATATAGCTCACAAAAATTAGCATAATTATGAGCTAAAATTTTCCTACGTCCCATCAATTCACAAATTCTGAACTCTTTTCAGAAATAACATCTTACATCCTACTAACATATAGCCATTTATAAGGCTCATCCATATCTAGAATACAATAATTATATAAGTCCAACTTGACTATATAAAAAAAAGTGGCTTTATCATTACTACTTAACACACAACAACAATTCCTACATTCACCACAAGGTTTATAGCTCTCTTTGAGCGCATAACAAAATTATCTATTCTTTCACAAGACAATAACATAAGAGCCTAACTTGCTCAAAATTCCCCTTAGGGTCAAAACATACAAGTAGGGCTATAGCATTACCCATTCACAAATATCTCTCATGCGATATTCCCCAAACTTCATATAGTAGTTATCCCATTCATAAAGGAAAATAACTTATATCATCCATCTCTAGTCCGGTTGCCCTTCCTCATCAATGGGCTCCCAAACAAAGTCCCCCGGTCTAAAATGACCTCGAATCTATTGTAGGGGTTTCACTTTAAAAAATTCATCAAAAAATGGTCCTTTACCTCTATTAGGACAATCTTTCTTTTTATGACCTATTTATTTACAAAAGAAACATCTACTCGTACGTCCTCTCGACCCACCTTGAGGAACAAGACGTCGTGGTGACTCTCTATAGTCTGACTTATACCCACTGGCATTACTGGCATTCTCATCGCCAAACTTACTTGATGAACTCGAATCTCCAAAGTTCTTACCCTCTTGCGAACGAAGACGATATTCTTTACACTTTAGTAGTGCCGTGTTCACCACCTCAACGAAAGTCACTAACTTAGGAATCTCTAACAAATGTTGCTGGATTCTACAATCTAAACCTCGATCAAACTTCGATATACGTTTCTCTTCCATATGTACCTCATCAGGTACTAATTTCGCCCGTCTGGAAAAATCTTCCTCATATTCTGCCACCGTTCTATTACCTTGAAAAAATTTCATATTCCGAGTCGGGGAAGGAAAATACCTTCGATCAAAAAGTTCCCAAAATTATATTATAGGTAAAGTATCTCTCTGTTTAGATGTGGTGACAGACTCCCACCAATGAAGAGCTGCACCCGATAACTTAAAGGTGGCTAAAAATTGTTTTTGCACCTCACTACACTCAACCATACGAAGGTGCCTCTGCATACTATTCTTCCATCGACTTCCAGCCATTGCATCAACTCCCCCTGCAAACTCGAGAGGATGCCCCTCACTAAAATCTTCCTTCACTCTCTCCCACAAAGACAATCCTAAATGGGAATGGGCTGTTTTAATGGAAGATTTCTGCGCCATCATGGAAATGACAACAGTTATTTCTTGTGCCACAATATTAGCAACTTCATCTGTAGTCATGTTCGTTTGAGGCATTTGGGGTTGCACATTTTCAGCCCCTTTATTTGCCCTGACTGAATGACCTCCCTTCAGTGGCATCTGAAACAAGGGAAATTGTATCAGAACGTCTTTCAAATATTTTCAAATAACAGAAGAAATATGGACGTAAGAATGCAACTGTCCTAACAATAAGGCTCTACATCAAGAACACTTACGGAAGATCATAGTCACCCTCACAGATCCTAAAGACACTAGAACCTGATGCTCTGATACCATCTGTGACAATCCGCTCAAAATAATAACGGGTGGCCAGCCCTATACTACATTAAATCAGGTATCTCAGATGGCACAGTCTCAACATCAACTGACAATACTAAATAATATAAGGCTAACTACCCGAAATCATTAAAACAGGGTGAGAAAATTTTTAAACTTTTATTTAACACCAATTTAAAACCAACCATACAACAAATAAACTGCAATACTACATCTAACTATGATGAGTGATACATGCAAACTCCAATGATATAAAAGAGTACAATAAAATCTCAATAATGAAATACCCGAATAAGCTGTCGGGTCGCAGACAATACAATAATCTGAGGAAATAAATATAAAAGTGTTAATCTACAACACTTGAGTATAAACTCGAGATACAAACTGAACACTAATCTAGATACATCAAAGATAGGAATCATCTAAACAAGATGCCGCAACAGTCCGCTACTGCCACAGCTCCGCGAATACACTAGACGAATATCCATAAATAGCGTCCTTGGGGGGGAACACCTAAAGTAATACAATATCTATACATGGAGGGAGAAAATATAAACGGGTCAGAGTCCGAGTTGAAAACATTTTATAGCAAGTGCATTAAAGTGCATAATAATTATAAATGCATTATGACATGATTTAATGGAATCGTCCTCTCCATAATAATTCAACTCACCTCTCAACTAGAGCGCGCAGTAAACGTATGCACGTGGTCTCTAAATGAATGCCCAAATATAAATTAGGCAATAAAATCCAACTAGATCCCAAAATGAAGATTCGATTAAGATTATCGAACTTATCTCGCAATCTACCCTTATCTAAGTTCCATCTACAACATAACTTTATATTCTTAATGTTATCATTCTCTTTATATTTGTTCATTTTGAACATATAAAGTTTACATAAGCATCCTCATAACAACAACATCACAATACATCAACATTCTCTTACTAGAATTTCATATATTCTAGTTATGCCCTCATTTGGCATGTAATCATATATATGTGAGTTATTAGCATCAAGTGCTAAGGACAAAACTTCCCCCGGTTCTCAACACTGCACTGCGTTTTGTGCGTGGGACATCTCGCCGAAGCGAAATCCAAACAAGGAAGCCCCCCATTACACTCCTTCTGACAGTATTGATCTTCGAGGTTCATTATGCCCTCAATGCATGATGCATGTAACCCAAGTTCTTATTACTCAAATTTTAATTAATTAATATTCCTAATTCTCAACAGTACACAGCGTTTCATGCGTGGGATGTCTGGTCGAAGCGAAATCCGAACAAGGACCCCCCCGTTACACTACTCCTAGCACTGTCGATCGTCGGGCTAGGTGATATATATATAAATATGAGCATTAAGGATTAACTTCTCCCCAATTTCCAATGTTACACTGCGGGTCGTGCGTGGGATGTCTCCCCGAAGTGAAATCTAAACAAGGAACCCCTTCGATACACTAATTCTGGAAATGTTGGTCGTTGATGTCCATTAAGCCCTTGATACCCAAGTACAAGCATAACAACAAAATCATAACCATCCAACCGAGCTATATAACTCGAGGACGCATGCTCACATTCTATCATCTTCCAGCAGCCCATACACGTAGCAAACTGGGGCCATCTGGTGGGGATCAACGACACCCACCTCATGATCAACTCACGCACACAACATCCCGGGAAGTGGTCAAAGCTCCTAACCGGCAAGTGAGAACGTCACATACCCCCGAATTCTCACTCCAAAAATAATGCATATATATATCGCATAATAATCACAATGGACGACTATGACCTGGAGAATATCCACACCCTGCTCTTTGAGCGAGAATGCTCACCCTCATCGCACGCAACTTCCCAATGATAGCAAGGATAGGGTATGCTTCACTATATATATATATATATATATATATATATATATATATATATATATATATATATATATATATATATATATATACCATCACATAAGGCATACATATATAATCACATCATATAAAGATACACCATCATATAAGGTATACCTGTCACATTATTTTCATATTTATTATACGTCATTTGGCGCAATTTGATTAATCGTCATTGTCTAATATATTTCCCTCTTGATATACTAATCATCAATTCTCACACATCTTCCCCACATAGTATACACTATATTATTTCTCACTTGAAGCTCACCTGTCGCTTCTAGTTCTGAATTATTTCTCAATTCTATTTATGTTAAGGATATTATTTTCTCCTAATGCACTTCAATTAACATTTCTCATTGTGTGAGACATCTCCCAAATCAATCATCAATAAGGATATTTCTATATCCATATGCACATCATTTAGAATTTATAATTCTCCATCTATAATAGGGTTCAATTTATTTTATGAACCTTTAAAGATATCCCAGTTGGGATTTGATCCTAAAATCCAATGTCTCTAAACGTATTCTCATTATTTTATATGAATTGAATTATTATCTCCAAATTGAACCTCCAATCAAGGTGGGCTTCCCCACTTAGTATATACCAAAATCTTTAATCGGTATTCCTCAATTTAAGTCTATATGACTCCCATGATTCCTTATAAGGGTAAACTTTCTAAAAGTCTCCCAAAACATACTCCCAATAATTACTATAGAGGTCCCCAAATCGATAACCTCGAACAAAACGGGACAAAATTCTCCATAGAACAACATCCCTAAAAAACCCATGTTTCTGAATCGATTCGGGCCAATTCCGAATCGATTCGGCATAGCGAATAGATTCGGCCTCCAAGGAGAATCGATTTGGGTCATCAGACCTGGGACTCTGTCTTAGGCCGAATCGATTCGGCTGGGGTCCGAATCGATTCGGTCACTCAGACCTGGGCACCTGTATATTTCCGAATCGATTCGGCTAGGGGGCTGAATCGATTCGGCCTACCTGGAGGCTCGAAAATGGCTACTTTTTAGTAAGCCAGAAATCCCAAAATTCATATTTATCATTTTCTCTACATTTATCTTCAACCCAATCACATATATAACATTAATATTCATCCTAGAATACATTTAAACTAATTTCTTTCATCAAATCCAAGATCTACATAACAAATCTAAGATTATGCCCAAAAGTTAGGTTTTGATAAAATAAACCTAAAACCCATAAATCTGATCCACATATCATGAAATAAATGTACACAACAATTATTTAGCAAGTTTAATCACTTGCCTCGAGTTCGTAGGGTCTGATCCGTCCTCGAAATCGCGTCGATGCCGGAAAAAATCCACTTTCTCTCTCTTTTCTCCTTCTTTCTCTTCTTCTGTCTTCTTCTCTCTTTCTTTCTTTCTATTTCTATTTCTCTCTTTGGAGAAATAAATCTCCCGTAGGCTTAATAAGCGTATTTTCCCAAGATACACATCTTTAAATGATAATACACACTTTAAATGACATGGTAACTTTAATTCGAGTCAAACGTACTTAAAATTATTTCGGAACCTAAATAGACCCCAAGTACAGTTATTTTGACTTTCTCGACCCTTCCGGACACAACTACACCCTCAGAATCGCCATTCGAAACACTTTCTAACATCTCCAAATTTTGACCTCGATTGCCAATTTAATTATTCTCCAATAAAATAATATTTATTTCTCCCAAAATAAATAAATCCTCATCTCCAAGACCTCGGGTTGGTACACCATGTTCCTATTGTATTAGTTTTGAACTAAATACAAAATTAATTGCATAAGATATAATTGTTTAATTTAGCTAAATAAGTGCCTACCTAACCTTGGGAGGATATTTGTATGGATTTTATTGAGGGTTTTCCTACCTTTAATGGGAAAAAATCTATTTTTGTGGTTATTGATAGGTTGAGTAAGAATTCCCATTTCATGCCTCTTTCACACCCCTACACCGCCTAGACTGTGGCCCGAACCTTCTTTGATTTTATAACCAACTACTCCCCTTTTGAAGCCCTGTATGACTACACTCCACACCACTTAGCTATCCCCCAATTTCCTAAGAACTGAAATCTATATTTCTTATGTCTACTATATTGATAATACAAAAGTAAACAATAATGAATAAAATTATAATTGCCGAAATAAAAATGAATTACAGAAAATGTAATCACTTACTTGAATTTGTAGGACAATAATATAACTAGAAAATAATCGGAGCCTTGTGTAACACAGTGTCCTTAAGACAATTTATTCCCTCCAATGTGCTTTGAGGTTGATGAATACTCTCTCCCAAGATGTAACGGATTTTTAAAATTAATTATGTAGCACAACAATAATTAATTTCGACGTACACAATTTATGTGTTTTCATTCAACCAAATAGTATGATAAATGATTATCAAATGAATGAAGGAGGGTAGAAATATGTTTCTGGAATAGACAACATTTTGGGTTGGAAGAAAGTAGGAGAGGGAATTTTTCATTAGGTTAAAAATGGAGGGAAGAATTTGTATTTATAGTAAAGTAAGTGATTGTTCAAAAATAAATATCAAAACAGTTAAACGAATTTAATTGTTGACTGTTGGCAATAACTGCCAACAGTTTATTAATTAATTATTTAATAATTAAAGCCCAGCAAGTTAATTTAAAACGGACCAAAAATTTTAAGAGATTATGAGCCCGAGTCGAGCCGATCGAACGAACGGACGACGCGCACGTGTGGGCTTTTGGGCCAAGCCCAACGCATGCATAGTATAGGCTATCTCCCCTTCAAAGAGTTAGGATACCCCAAGGTATTTAAGCCTTATTCCTTTTGGGGTGTTATTAACTCACCAAATTTCCACTACTCTTCCAATGTGGGACAAGATTTAAAACATACCCAATTCATTAACTTTCATTACTTTGTGAGTCACTTTGGGGACATATTTATCATTCATAACTTAATGAAATTGGACATGTGAATATACTACGTTAATCTCCTTGTGGAGGAGAATGCGTTCGTATATGGTCCCATAATTATCGTTGTCTGGGCCCCACCTAAATTTGAGTTTAAAGTTTCTCAAAAATTCTATCCAAAAATCTGGATAGCTTTTAATTTCAATCTTTAGTCCAATTTTCTAATAATCCCCCACATGAATGATATATCACTATAAATAAAAACAGAGCAGATGCTAATGCAGCTGCAGACACAGGTTGAGTAAAACTGAAGACTTATTGCAACGAGAGAAGTAGCTTAGTGGCGTTGAACTTTTCTTAGTGATATATTATCAGATTTACTTGGTTAATTAGTAGACTTCACGCCCTTGAACCGTCAATCGTTTTTATAAACCTAGACAATAGTATTCACATAATAATTCTTCAACACAGTTGGTTCTCACGTTTGTGCTCATTTTGGCCATGAGCAACACTTGGTTCCGTGGGTATTTTAGAGAATATGCCTTTCATTATTCTCATAGAAGGGGCCCCTTTCTTACTCACATAGGTGACTTCCATAAAGGGTATCCTGCAATAACCGACTTAGACATACTAAGATATGGATGTCATTAAAAGCAGAACTTGTCCTAATTTCCTGGCAAATGTGCACTATCTCATCTTTAGAATGGATAGGATTAAATATCCTCCAGTGCTTACTGAATACAATGTAGTTCGGTTTGCCCATTGAACCTAGATCTTGGGATCTTCAGTTAGCTAGGTTGGGTTACCACTATATTGATTCTTATTTATTTATAGCCTTTAGACCCATTCCTCTCGATGATCTTTCAACTTGCTCTCGGTTTAAACCTTTCTTTAGTGGATCCGTTATATTATCTTTTGACTTTACATAGTCAATTGAGATAATTTTGTTTAAGATAAGTTGTCTAACAGTATGGTGTCGACGACGAATATGTCATGACTTTTCGTTATACATGTGATTATGTGCCCTTCTAATCGTCGATTGACTATCGCAATGTATACATATTGCGAGCACAGGTTTAGACCAAATATGAAACATCCTTTACGAAATTTCGAAGCCATTCATCTTCTTCTCCATCTTTGTCTAGTGCAATGAATTTGGATTCCATTGTCCATATAGCAATGCACGTTTGTTTTGAGGACTTTCAAGATACAGCTGCACCTCCAAGGGTAAACACATACCCACTCGTAGACTTAGAGTCTTTTGTATCAGATATCCAATTTGCATCGCAATGTCCTTCAAGAATAACTGGATATTTTGAGTAGTGCAGTCCATAATTTTGAGTATATTTCAAATAACCCAAAACTCTCAATATTGCTTTACAGTGATCTCTCCCTATATTACTCGTAAATCGACTTAGCTTACTTATTGATTATGCTATGTCTGATCGTGAATAGTTCATGATATACATTAAACTGCCGATAATACGAGAATATTCTAATTGAGATATGCTTTCACCATTAGTTATTGCAAGACGTAAATTTACATCTACAGGTGTCTTGGTAGGACTAAATCAGACTTCTTAAATTTTTCAAGTACTTTCTCTATGTAATGATATTAAGATAATATAAGTTCATCCGATGCTTTAGAAATTTTAGTTACTAATATAACATCGGCGATTCCCAAATCTTTCATGTCAAATCGACTACTCAACATTTTTTTTGTAGTTTTGACAATTTTCAAGTTACTACCCATGATAAGCATATCATCAACATAGAGGCATACAATGACATATCCATTTTGAATGTATTTAAAGTAAACACATTTATCGCATTCATTAATTTTGAAACCATTTGATAACATTGCATTATCAAATTTTTCATGCCATTGCTTAGGTGCTTGTTTTAATCCATAAAGTGATTTAACAAGCTTATATATTTTTCCTTCTTATCTGGGAGCTTTGAACCCTTCAGGTTTCTCCATATAAATTTCCTCGTCTACTTCACCATTTAAGAATGTTGTTTTTACATCCATTTGATGTATTTCAAGTCCATTAATAGCAGCTATTTCTATTAACATCCGAATGGACGTTATTCTTGTTACCGTTGAATATGTGTTGAAGTAATCCAACCCTTCCTTTTTCCTATAGCCTTTAGCTACAAGTCTAGCTTTATATTTATCAATTGATCCATCAGCCTTCAACTTTTTTTTAAAGATCCATTTATAACCTAATGATTTTGAACCTGGTGGAAGATCCACTAGTTCCCATGTATAATTTTGTAATATGGATTCAATTTCACTATTAATGGCTACTTTCCAATTAGAAGCATCGGGTAAGGATATGTCTTCTTTGTACGATTGAGGTTCATTTTCTAACAAATATGTTAGAAAATCCAGACCGAAAGAAGTCGAGGATCTTGATCTTTTACTACATCTTGGTTCATCCTCTATTAGTTCAATAGGTTGATGAGTACCACTTGTAGTAGATTAATTTGTCCTTTTAAAAGGACCAGATTCTCGAGTCATGTTATACGGGAATTCATTTTCAAAAAATGAAGCGTCCCTCGATTCAATAACCTTATTTACATGAATATCTGAAATCTCAGATTTACAAACAAGAAATCGATATGCACTACTATTAGTAGAATAACCGATGAACACACAATCCATGGTTTTTGGCCCTATTCTTACCTTTTTAGGTTTAGGAACCATCACTTTGGCTAAGCACCCCCACACTCGTAAAAATTTATATGAAGGTCTTCGACCTTTCCATAATTCATAAGGTGTCTTGTGAGTCTTCTTGTGAGGTACTTTATTGAGAATGTAATTAGAAAAAAGTCAGCCCCCCCCCCCCCCCCACAAGTTCTTGGGATCTCCTGAACATAATAACATTGAGTTCATCATCTCGTTCAAAGTACAATTTTTGCGTGCAACAACACCATTCAAATGAGGAGAATAAGGAGCGGTGGTTTGATGAATAATTCTATTTTCAGAACAAAATTCCTCAAATGGATATTCATATTCACGTCCTTTATCACTCCTAATAGCCTTTATATTTTCTCTTAATTCATTCTCAACTTCATTCCTATATTTCTTAAATGCACTAATAGCTTCATCTTTACTGTGTAGCAAATATACCTAGCAATATTTTGTGCAATCATCAATAAAAGTAATAAAATAGTTTTTCCCACCTCTAGTTTGAACCAATTTTAAATCAAAAAATATCAATGTGAATTAAACATAAAGGTTATGTTATTCTTTCAACTGTATGGAAAGGTAATCTGGATAATTTAGATTCCACATAAATTTCACATTTATGATATTTATTAATATTAAATTTTGTAAAAAAATCTAAGTTAATTAATCTATGCAATGTATCAAAATTAACATGTCCTAATCTAGCATGCCAAATATTAGATGACTCAATCAATTAAGAAGAACTAGTAAAGTCATTCATTGAAACAGATGTTTTTGGGGTTACAGTAAGAATATTGATTTTAAATAAACCCTCATTTAGGTAGCCCTTTCCTACATACATGTCATTATTTGACAACATAAAGAGATTAGACACAAACACAAGCTTGAACCCATTTTTAGTTAGGAGAGATCCAGAAATCAGATTCTTTCGGATATTAGGCACGTCAAGAGCATTATTGAGAGTAAGTTCCTTTCCAGAAGTCATTTTTAGAGTAATATTTCCTTGTCCCACCACCTTAGAAGTGGAAGAATTCCCCATAAAGAGGTTCTCCTCATTTTCCAAAGGCTTATAGGTGGAGAACATCCATTTTTTTTGACAAATATGTCGTGTGGCTCGTGTGTCCACCCACCATTCCTTGGTATTTCGAACCAAGTTACATTCAGAGACCACAACAGAAAGATTCATATCCACCAAGTCATTGGCGATGTTTTGACCCTCAGTTACATTTGCTTGAAGATTATTCCAATTTTGCTTCTTAGGCTTATGACACTCGCTTAAGCGATGTCTAGGTTTACCACAGTTGTAGCATTTGCCTTTGAACTTCTTCTTGTTTTGTTTGTAAGTGCCTTCCCCATCATGCTTTCGCTTATTCTTCTTAGGACCTTCAACAACATGGACTTTTGTTTCCATTTGATTCTTCCCACTTTTCTTTTGAGACTCACGGTTATCTTCTCCCATTCTCAACCAGACCACAAACTCCTCCACATTCATCTCGTTTTTCTTGTGCTTGAGACAACTTTTTAATAAAGTCCAAGATGGTGGAAATTTTTCAACAATTGTAGCAACTTGGAAGGTTTCACTAAGGGACATTCCTTCATCATGAATGTCGTGGAGGATCACTTGGAGTTCTTGCACCTGCGAGATCACTGGTTTAGAGACAACCATTTTGAAGTCCAGAAAACGCTCGACGATAAATTTCTTCATCCGATCATCTTCAGTTTTGTACTTATTTTGCAAAGAATTCCATAATTCTATGGATGTCTTCATCGTGTAGTAGACATGATGCAATTATTTGTCCAAGTAGGCCAGAATATAATTTCGGCACAGGTAGTCAGAGTGCTTCCAAGCATCAACAACAACAACCTTTTTCGAGTCATCTCATGTGACACCCCTACTAATTAAATACCGGGTAGATACTCATTTATTCAAATTAATACAAAATGTCAAGTTGGTTCAGTTCATAGCATCACTGTCAAAAACATTTATTTAAACAATTACTAGCCACCTAATATTTAAAAAGTGAGTTGTCAAATTTTATTAAATTAAATTGACATACAACCAATTAAAATTATTAGCTAAATCATACCACCATCACATCACAGTCACATCAAAATAATAATGGAATAATATATGAGTCTCGAGTAACACTCCTCTGAATAATACCAAATACTAAATAAAACCAAATACAACGTCTAAATAATAAATGAATTAACTCCAAAACTGCAATGAAACTGAGTATGATAAAACAGTCTCTTAAAAAAATGGGGCTACATGCCCTAACAACTAAATAAGTCTGAAAGGGAGTCAATATAGAATATGGAGGCGTCTATCATCAAGATCCTGTAACTTCCACAGCAGGTACATCACTTCACTGAAATGGAACTCCTAAGATTGGCGTCCCTGTGGCTGGGCACCTAAAAGGTTTTTCAAGAAAAATAAATTTGAAAGCAAACGGGTCAGAGCCCGATGTGAAAACAGTTTAAAATATAGCAAGTGTTTAATTGCATTAAACAATGAATATTAAGTAAATGTTAGTTTCGTTCTCTCACATGAGTTTCTCACCTCTCAACTAATGTGCACGCTTAACGTATATCCATAACTCATCCTAGTTATGCCACTAACTAACTAGTCGATACTACAACTCATCCTCACTTGATAATGCAGGGGTTTGTTCAAGATATTCCAATGTAACTTATGTGAATCTACCTTTTCATCTCTCAGATTAATTTAAATTAAATCATATAGGAAATTCTCAATTCCAACTTTACTCAAAGTGTCGCAAATTTTCACACACATTAACAAGGAGTCTGTTATCGCCACCAATATATAAGTTTCAACATAATTATATAATCGGGTCACCCCTAGGCTAAGCTGCGGTGCACACATACTCTGCTATCGAATCCCGGTGCATCACGTACATAAGGACAACATATTCCGAATCTCTCAGGAACCGTTTTAATATGCAAAATCACACATACTGGAGGGGAACATAGTTCACATACCCATGGGTCACGCACATACCTACGCTCCTACGGTCAGCTGACTTATCAACTCATAAATAAGTCAATCACAACCCTATGTCCTTAAGGTACCCCTCTAAATCCCCCCGTAGGCACACAAAGATTAGATGGACCTGTTTCAAAAAATGACCTCCCGTGATAGCAAGTATGGTAGGTATGTCATACACATATAAATCCATTTACTAAGCATTCACACAACTTAGATACTTTATAATATTATTAAAGGTATGTTCTCAATACCTATACCATTAATCCAATTAGTACATTTTTATTCCGGACAGTTATATAATATAGTCCACCGAAACCTCTCACGTTGTAGTTTCAAGTACTTAAAATCTAACTCATAGAGGTTACTAAGTCTCCTATTATTCCCACACTGTAATCCAATACTCTTAAGGTCCATATTTCTGCCACTAACCTTATATTACCAACTATACAGATCTAACTCATTTTACCGCAGTCTTTCATAATACCTGACTCGTCGAAACTTATTAGGTCTAACATAACTCCCAAATTTATTTCTAATAATAACCCGGGTCTCATATACATGCGTACTGGTCTTCTTTAAATCTAAAAGTGTTCACAAGGTCACCACCAATAATTTTCTAGGATTGAAGTTGCTAAATTTCAATAAGGGGAAAATATCCCAATTTCTGGGAAGGTCGATCGATCGATGGTGGTCGATCGATCGACCTGTGAATGTCGATCGATCGATCGCACCAGATGAGGCTACGGACTGCTTCATTTTTCAGTCCCAAATTTGTCCCAAATCTCCATTACAAGGTATGAACTTCTAAAGTAAGGATATAGGATCATTATACTACCTAAATAATATTTTTTCAACGTTCCAAACCATTAAATCATCAACAATTA
This sequence comes from Sambucus nigra, assembly GCA_949130495.1. Classification (NCBI taxonomy): domain Eukaryota; kingdom Viridiplantae; phylum Streptophyta; class Magnoliopsida; order Dipsacales; family Adoxaceae; genus Sambucus; species Sambucus nigra. Next base: position 219,087,678 of record OX422215.1, read on the forward strand.
ATCTTATATGGATCAAATCTTCATAAAAACCTAGTTTTCTATTTTCTTCAAGAACCATGATATTTCTCTTCTTTAATCCATTTTTCATTCATCAAGGGTCAGGTTTTGGTTACTAAATTTTGTCCATAACTAATCTACATGCAATTCCTATCCAATATTTAGAGTTCTACACCAAATTTCATGAGTTTTCATCATCTTTCAAGGTTAATAACAATTTCTACGGTAATCATGGAAGAAATATTCGTTGAAGCTATTGGAATCAACTCACTTGCCTTAAGTTTAATGATCAGAATCGTTGATGGTGTCTAAGGTCTGGTTCTTTCCTTCTTTCCGATCACAATTCCGTCTAAAGTGGTGGTGGTGGTAGGTGGTGGCTAGGGTTTAGAAACCTCCTGCAACTTCTCCTCTAACTCACGTATACCACTATTCCCTTTTTAGTTGATAATGGACCTAATGGCATTTCCAATAACAATTAAATGAACCCTCAAATTCGTGGGTCTTATTTCCTTAAGTTTTAAAATGACGAAAATACCCTCCCGGGTTGCCGGTTTGGACTAAAAGTGCCCCGGGACCCAAACTAAACATCCGGCTAGTGTTTTCTTACTATCTCGACCTCTTTGGACACGTTGGCGCATCAAAATGACCATACGATTGATAGAATTATAATTTACTTTTTTTATCTAATTAAATTAGTTCCTAACACGACGTACACGCGCGTCCCAACTTAATTTCCCAGATTGTCGTACTTTTGATTTACGACAATTTTAATAATTTCCATAATCACATATTACCATATATACTCAATAATACTCAATATTATCATCATAATCAAATACCAACTCACATCTCGCTAGTATTTAAATCCGGATTAATTTCTAATTAATTCTCATTTAATTTAATTAATCCCATTAAATAAAATCAGTAAAATTACGGGGTATTACATACTTCCCCCCTAATAACAGAATTTTGTCCCAAAATTCAGAAAGTAAAGTATACCTGGCAAGAATAACTCTGGATAACTCTCTCTCATCTCATCATCGCACTCCCAAGTGGACTCCTCGGCATTATGATTCCGCCACTAAACATGTACTAACGGTACTATCTTCGACCTCAGTTTCCTCTCACTGTGGTCCAGAATAAAGATCGTCCCCTACTCATAGGAACTATCAGGCTGTAGATCGATGTCATCTAAAGCAATGTGGGTATGGGCCAAATCATCCCTAAGATATCTCATTAGCGAGGACATAAAAAACACGTCATGAATCCTATGCAGGTGTTTCGGTAACCCAAGTATGTACGCAACTGACCTAATTCTCTCGATGATAGGAAATGGCCCCACGTATCTAGGTGCTAATTTCCCCTTCTTCCCGAAATGCATAATCCCCTTCATCGGAGACACTCTGAGTAGCACCTGGTCCCCCACCTGGAATTATCTGAAGGATCTCTTGGCATCAGTATAACTCTTTTATCGGTCCTGAGCTACCCGAATACGGATCCGTATCATCTTTATCCTTATCGAAGTATCCTGAATCACCTCCGACCCAAGGAGTTTTTTATCCCCCAACTCTAGCCAACATGTTGGGGAATGACATGGTCTACCGTATAATGCCTCGAATGGAGCCATGCCAATAGTGAACTGGTTGGAGTTATTATAGGCAAACTCCACCAGTGGAAGGTATGGCTCCCAACCACCTCCAAAGTCTTGGATGCACATCCGCAACATCTCTTCCAACATCTGATTCGTTCGCTCGGTCTTCCCATCTGTCTACGGGTGATATGATGTACTCAGGCGCAGCTCTGTACCCATGGCTTCCTAGAAACTCCCCTAAAATCGTGAAACAAATATTTTGTCTCAATCGGACACGATATTGAGAGGCACCCCGTGGAGTCTCACTATCTCCGCTATGAAAATCTGGGCATAATGTCCCGTAGTGTAGTCTGTCCGGGCTGGCAAAAAATGAGAAACTTTGGTCAACCGATCCACGATTACCCATATAGAGTCGTAACCCTTCTGTGATGTGGGTAACCCCATGATGAAGTCCATGTAAATGCTCTCCCATTTCCCCATAGGAACCTCCAATGGCTGTAGAAGTCCTGTCGGTCTTTGATGGTCCACTTTTACCAGCTGACAAGTGGAACATTTAGAAATGAACTCGGTAATATCTATCTTCATCCCTCTCCACTAGTACTGTCACCTCATATCCTGGTACATCTTATCCCCACCAGGATGTATCGGGAACCGTGCGACTGTGTCATTACCTCGTGTGGCAAGACTTCCCCCTCAGGAACGACCAGTCTCCCATTGAAGCGTAAGCCCCCGTATGAACTAACGGTATAGGACACAACTCCCTGTGCTAGTAATCTGACTATCTTCTCTTGACAGAACGAGTCTTTTCCCTGGGCCTGTATCACTCTCATAAAAATTTGGGGCATGACGGTCATCACAGACATGAATGATCGGGCCACTGCGTCCTGGTGTCCCAACTCCTTCCACTCTGCTTTCCACACCTCGCCTATCGTCCTACGACTCAACGCGTCTGCTACCACGTTAGCCTTTTCTGGGTGGTATTGGATATTGAATTGATAATCCTTCACGAACTCAATCCACCTACATTGACGCATATTTAATTCCTTCTGCATAAAGAGGTACTGTAGGGACTTGTGGTCCATGAATAAACACAATTTCTCCCCCAAGAGATAATGTCTCCAAATCCGAAGAGCAAATATGACTGCTTCTAACTCCAGGTCGTGGGTGGGGTAATTCTTCTCGTGAGGCTTAAGCTTACGGGAAGCATACGCTATAGCCTAACTCTCCTGTTGCAGTACACCCCCAAGTCCTAATAAGGATGCATCAGTGTAGACTAGATACTCAACTCTCAATCTAGTCAATGCTAACACTGGTGCTGAGGTCACCTTGTCCTTCAACTCGTCGAATGGCAACTCACAGGCATCGCTCCAGATAAATACCACACTCTTCCGAGTCAGATGTGTCAAAGGACCCGCTATCTTAGAGAAACCCCGAATAAACCTCTTATAGTATCCTCTGAGGCCCAAGAAACTACGTATCTCAGTTGGTGTCGTGGGCTATCCCCACTCCCTCACCGCTGATACCTTCACCAGATCAACATATATCCCCCTATCTGAAATGATATGCCCCCAAAATCGAACCTCCTTCAGCCAAAACCCTCATTTCTCGTATTTTTCATATAACTCGTTCTGACGCAGCGTATGAAAAACCTGCCTCAAGTGCTCGGCATGCTCCTCCTCTATCTGGGAGTAAACCAGAATGTCATCAATGAAGATGATGATGAACTGGTCTAGGAACTCTCCAAACATCCTATTCATCGGGTCCATAAACACGATTGGGGCATCGGTTAGGCCAAAAGGCATAACCTGGAACTCGTAGGAACCATATCTCGTCAAGAAGATAGTCTTTAAGATGCCCTGTTCCCTGTTACGCAACTGATGGTATCCCAATCTCAAGTCAATATTTGAGAAGAAGGCCGCTCCTCTCAACTGTTCGAATAGGTCATCGATTTGGGGCAACGGATACTTGTTCCGTATCGTGACTTTATTCAACTCTCGATAATCAACACACAACCTCAAAGATCCATCCCTCTTCTTCACGAACAACACAGGGTCACCCCATGATGAAGTACTCCTATGGATAAACCCCTGACGCAAAAACTCCTCTATCTGATCCCGTAGTTCCCTCATCTCCGCTGGAGCTATACGGTAAGGTGCGCGGGCAATTGGCCGAGTGACCGGCATCAAATCGATAATAAAATCTCTCTCTACTAGGAGGTAGTCCCAAAATATCCTGGAATACATCAGCGAACTCTCTAACAACTGGAATCGAATCGAGTGGTATTACCACTTCCTTAGAGGTCTCATCCTCTATAAAGTACAAGTGAGTGGACTATCCTCGCTCAGGACGAGGCATCTCCACTAGGAACATCTCCTGCCCGGGTATTGCAAAAATAATACTCCTAATTAAATAATCAATCATGGCTCAATACGTAACTAGTTAATCCATACCGATAATTTCATCGTACGTGGTCAAACCTAACACTAACATATCAACAGGTAAAGTAAACCTCCCGATCTTTACACCCACACCTCTACATATAAGGGAAATCACATAACCCCTACTCAATGGTGAATCTATGCAAGTAACAGTGCTCTCCGCGGTATCTAACAACCCCATAGTGCATGCAAATCTCATGGAAATAAAATAATGTGTGGCTCCCGTGTGAAACAAAATACGCCCCATAGTCCCCTGAATAGAAAACATACCCTCCATAGTGGGTGGATCTTGTGGGACCGCGACCGACTGGAGCTGATAAACTTGCCCATACTGAAGTTTCCCCTGCTAGACTGGGACTACTAGGATGGGTGGTAAAGATGTCATCTGTGGTGGTGCTGGGAGGGCGGAGGGAAACATAGGTCTCTAGGGCTCGTGTCGAGCACCCTACTGCTGCTGCTTGGGAACCCTGCCCTTTTCAGGACACTCCTGGCATTTGTGGCCAATCTTGCTATAAATAAAACATTTGACCGTAAAGTTTCCCCCTCTCTGACCCTGCTACCCACAGCCCTGATGGCCATTACCATTCCTACCCTGACCATGTTGGCACTGTTAAAACTGATGTTGTTGGCCATGCTGACCATGTTGGCCGTGCTGACCCTGTTGGCCATGACGAAAACCTCCCTGACTATTTTTGAAACCTTCAGATCTAAATCTCTTAGAATCCCCCTCATGGGAACTCTGATCACCCTGCCTGTGATGATCCTGAGCTGATTGTGCCCTGCTATCACCATTCCCCCTGTCCTGCCCTGATGGCTAGACTCTCATGCTCGCTTACCCTCTGACAAGTGGAAGCGATGGTTCAGGCAATGAAGTAATGCTGCGTTAACCACACCATAATAAGTGGCCAACGAGAGATTTCCTAGCAAGTTTTGACGAATCCTCCATGTCAATCGATCCATGAACTTCTGGATCTTCTTCTCTTCAGTCGGAATCTCATCGGGGATAATGTTCCGAAGATTTGTGAACTCGGCCTCATACTCAGCCATTGTCTTTCCCTCCTGCTTGAGATTCATCAACTTCCTCCTCATCTCGGTATGAACTGCTGAGGGAAAATACTTGCGGTCAAACCACACCCAGAACTCCTGAATGGTAAGAATATCTCTCTCCTCCGCGGTGGTAATAGACTCCCACCATTGCAACGCTGCTCCTACAGGCTTAAAAGTAGCCAATATCTGCCTCTGTACATCAGTACACTCGTACATCCTCAAGTGTCTTTGGATGTCCTTGTTCCACTGATTGGACACAACGACGTCGGAGCTACCCACAAACTCCGGAGGGTGCACCTTCTGAAAGGCATCTCCAACCCGTTCACAAGCATACGAGAATGCATGAGCCTGGACTGGGGCAACCACGGGTGCTTGAGGGGGCGCCTGCTGCACAATTGCTAAAGAGACATTTATCACTTGGGCTATAATGGCGACAACTTCTGTAGCGTTCATAGAACCCTGAACTGGTCTAGGCTGTTGCTCGGGCTGGGCACCCATGGGAACTCTCTGTTCACGTCATGGAGGTATCTGAAATGAGAGAGAAGTCTTACAAGCCATAGTTAATATCCTAAAATAGCTGAAGAGCATAAGATAAACAAAATATTACAAGAATCCTATAATATAGGGCTCTATATCAAAGGACGCTACGCGGAAACATAACAAGCCATACAAATCCTAAGGACAATAGAACCTGATGCTCTGATACCACCTGTGACACCCCTACTAATTAAATATCGGGTAGCTACTCCTTTATTCAAATTAATACAAAATGTCAAGTTGGTTCAGTTCATGGCATCACTGTCGAAAACATTTATTTAAACAATTACTAGCCACCTAAAATTTAAAAAGTGAGCTGTCAAATTTTATTAAATTAAATTAACATACAACCAATTAAAATTATTAGCTAAATGATACCACCATCACATCACAATCACATCAAAATAATAATGGAATAATAAATGAGTCTAGAGTAACACTGTTCTGAATAATCCTAAATATTAAATAAAACCAAATACAACGTCTGAATAATAAATGAATTAACTCCAAAACTGCAATGAAACTAAGTATGATAAAACTGTCTCTAAAAGAAATGAGGTGACATGCCCTAACAACTGAATAAGTCTGAAAAGGAATCAATATAGAATGTGTAGGCATCTATCATCAAGATCATGTAACTTCCACAGCAGCTACAGCACGTCACTGAAATGGAACTCCTAAGCTTGGCGTCCCTGTGGCTGGGCACCTAAAAGGGTTTTCAAGAAAAATAGATTTGAAAGAAAACGGATCAGAGCCCGATGTGAAAACAGTTTAAAATATAGCAAGTTTTTAATTGCATTAAACAATTAATATTAAGTACATGTTAGTTCCGTGCTCTCACATGAGTTTCTCACCTCTCAACTAATGTGCATGCTTAACGTATATCCATAACCCATCCTAGTTATGCCACTAACTAACTAACTAGTCTATACTCCAACTCCTCCTCGCCTGATAATATAGGGGTTTTTTCAAGATATTCGAATCTAACTTATGTGAATCTACCTTTTCATGTCTTAGATTAATTTATATTAAATCATATAGGAAATTCTAAATTCTAACTTTACTCGAAGTGTCGCAAATATTCACACACATTAACAAGGAGTCTGTTATCATCACCAATATATAAATATCAACATAATTATATAATCGGGTCACCCATAGGCTAAGCTGCGGTGCACACATACTCTGCTATCGAATCCCAATACATCACGTACATAAGGACTACGTATTTCGAATATCTGAGTAACCATTTTAATAAGTAAAATCACACATATTGGTGGCGAACATAGTTCACATACCCATGGGTCACGCACATACCTACGCTCCCATGATCAGCTGACTTATCAACTCACAAATAAGACATTCACAACCCTATGTCCTTAAGGTACCACTCTAAATCCCCCCGTACGCACACAAAGATTAGATGGCCCTGTTTCGAAATCCGACCTCCCGTGATAGCAAATATGGTAGGTATGCCATACATATATAAATCCATTTACTAAGAATTCACACAACTTAGATACTTTATAATATTACTGAAGGTATGTTCTCAATCCCTATACCATTAATCCAATTAGTATATTTTTATTCCAGACAGTTATATAATATTGTCCACCGACACCTCTCACGTTGTAGTTTCAAGTACTTAAAATCTAACTCATAAAGGTTAATAAGTCTCCTATTATTCCCACACTTTAATCCAATACTCTTAAGGTCCATATTTCTGCCACTAACCTTACATTACCAACTATATAGATCTAACTCATTTAACCGCAGGCTTTAATAGTACCTCACTCGTCGAACCTTACTAGGTCTTACATAACAACCAAATTTAATTCTAATAAGAACCCGAGTCTCATATACACGCATACCGGTCTTCCTTAAATCTAAAAGTGTTCACAAGGTCTCCACCAATAATTTTCTAGGGTCGAAGTTGCTAAAATTCAATAAGGGGTAAATATCATAATTTCTGGGAAGGTCGATCGATTGACCTTGAATGTCGATCGATCGATGGTGGTCGATCGATCGATCGACCTATGAATGTCGATCGATTGATTGCACCAGATGAGGCTACGGACTGCTTCGTTTTTCAGTCCTAAATTTGTCCCAAAACTCCATCACAAGGTATGAACTTCTAAACTAAGCATATAGGATCATTATACTACCTAAATACAATATTTTCAACGTTCCAAACCATTAAATCATCAAAAATTAACCTTATATGGATCAAATCTTCATAAAAACCTAGTTTTCTATTTTCTTCAAGAACCATGATATTTCTCTTCTTTAATCCGTTTTTAATTCATCAAGGGTCAGTTTTTGGTTACCGAATTACGTACAGAACTAATCTACATGCAATTCCTATCCAATATTTAGAGTTCTACACCAAATTTCATGAGTTTTCATCATCTTTAAATGTTAATAACAATTTCTACACTAATCATGGAAGAAATATTCGCTGAAACTAATGGAATCAAATCACTTGCCTTAAGTTTGATGTTCAGAATCATTGATGGTGTCCAAGGGCTAGCTCTTTCCTTCTTTTCGGTCACAATTCTGTCTAAAGTGGTGATGGTAGGTGGTGGCTAGGGTTTGGAAACCTCCTGCAACTTCTCCTCTAACTCACGTAGCCCACTATTCCCTTTTTGGCTAATAATGGCCCTAATGGCATTTCCAATAACAATTAAATAAACCCTCAAATTCGTGCATCTTATTTCCTTAAATTTTAAAATGACCAAAGTACCCTCTCGGGTTGCCGGTTTGGCCTAAAAGTGACTCGGGACCCAAACTAAACCCCCGGCTAGTGTTTTTTACTATCTCGATCCCTCCGGCCACGTTGGTGAACTCAAAATGACCATATGGTCGATAGAATTATAATTTACTATTTTTTCTCTAATTAAATTAATTCCTGACGCGAATGACACGCGCGTCCCAACTTAATTTCCCACATTGTCGTATTTATGACTCGCGATAATTTTAATAATTTCCATAATCACATATTACCATATATACTCATTAATACTCAATATTATCATCATAATCAAATACCAACTCACGTCTCACTTGTATTTAAATCCGGATTAATTTCCAATTAATTCTCATTTAATTTAATTAATCCCATTAAATTAAATGAGTAAAATTATGGGGTATTACATCTCCCTCTTGAATAGTTGGCAGGTAGTGAGATAGAAATACATTTATCCTTGCCAACGTTTGAAGTCATCTCCATTGAACTTTTCTGATTTCTCCCCGTTTGGCATAGATACGGCTGCAGTCACATTTGTGTTAGTGACAGTCACATTTGCCGGAATAGTGTTCGTACTATGCGATTCCACTTCTGTTACAAAAACAGAATTTTTAATAATGATAATATTCATATATAAATGAATTAATCAAAACATAATACAAAATTCTGTACACCAATTTCCTCCAAATATAATTAACAACATATGAATTCTAAAAGAATTCTACATAATATTCAGAATTAAACTAAAATATAAACAGAAGTTTATACTAGTCTAAGATAAAAAAAATTGTGTCACACCGTTTTTAATATTAAAAAAAATTCCGTACAAAACAGAATTATAATTTTAAGATTAAAAGTTTTATATAAATAGATTTAACAAAAAATTACAAATAAAATTTTTATTTTCTAAAACAGAATATATAAACAGTGTAGAAATTAATTTCTGTAACAATAACTGTTTTATTAAATTTTTGTAATAAAATAATATTTTAATTCAAATTTTTCTCTCAAAACAGATTTATTATATACAAATAAAATTTTGTAATTAAAAAATTTCTGTACACTATACAAACAGTAGAACATCAAAGATAAATTGTCTTCAGATTGTTATGTCTACTATATTCATAATACAAAATTATAGAATATTGAATAAAATTATAATTACACAAATAAAAATGAATTACAGAAAATGTAATAACTTAATTGAATTTGCAAAAAATAATATAACTAGAAAATAATTTGAGCCCTGTGTAACACAGTCTCCTTAAGACAATTTATTCCCTCCAATGTGCTCTGAAGTTAATGAATATTGTCTCCCAAGACATAACGGATTTTTTAAATTAATTATGTAGCACGACAATAATTAATTTCGACAAACACAATTTCTATGTTTTCACTCAACCAAACAGTATGATAAATGATTATCAAATGAATGCAGGAGGGCAGAAATATATTTTTAGAATAGACATCATTTTGGGACGGAGGAAAGTAGGAGAGAAAATTTTGCTCTAATATGTACACAATAATCAGTGCCTATGTGAATACTGGTGTATAAAGTGTGATCTAAAAGTGATATGCAAATTATGTATGTTCCTAAAATAACTTCAAAGGTGAATCAATCATATATAGTGTAACAATATACACAAAAATAATTATGACTTCAAATATATATACAATATAAGCATAAAGACAAATATACACAAAGTGTTTTTAGAAATAGATTTAGGTTAATTAAAGTTTAATCTAATATCTTATTAAGTAAAGTCCAAATAGTTTAAATAGTTTAATATACTCAATAAAGTCCAATCAGTTCTAGTTCTCAGTCCTTGATCCGTTGTCTAAGATAATACGATCCAAGGTCACAAAAATTATCAAGATCATGTTCGGTTAATGGGACAGCCCAAGTGTTTATTTAACAAATAGGTCATCAATGATTTTTAAAGGTTTAGATGTGTAAACCTTGAATAGAACGTAACTTTGTTACCACTAAAATTTCTTGAATAATTTCAAAACAAAATATTTTAAAACAAGAGGAATCTAGAACAATAGAACCATCAAGAATAAATACAAAAATCGGATCTAAATAATTAGATCAAATAAGATAACACAAATCAAGAAAATCAGGAACAAAACTACAAGATTTGTGGTTTTGTGTGTGTATTGTTTTATAAAATATAATCAGTAAAAACACAACACAAAATAGATCTACAAAATATGGATATATAAAAATATGTAGACAAAAGTACTCACAATGAATTTTTATTCTTGAGAAAATTCAGATGGAGAGATGAGGTATTGGTGCTCTTAAATCTTCGCTAAAAATGAACACGGGGAGACTTGGAAAGATGTTGAGATGAATCAACTTTATTTATGAAATACACACACAAAAGATAAATCTTTGAAAAATTAGGTGTGAAACTCACTCTTTTTCTCTCAAATATTCAGCAGAGTTTTGGCTCAAAAATAATTTTCTTGGGCTGAAAATATGAGACCCAAACGGTTGAATTTATAGAGTTCTGAGTTGTGTGATGATTGGAGAAAATAAGACACACATGGATTGTTAAGAGTGGACATCCATCCGTTAATAAAAATAGATTGCACGATCTATAAAGAAACACCAATGAGTCATTTAGAAATCGAACACGTGTTAAGACGATTGTAACCAACTCTCATCAAACTCTCAAAGGCTACATATTAACAAAACGACAGCGTATTAAACTTATTGGATGCCAGATGTAAACAAATCTCAGTGTAGCAAACACGCGTAAATATTACCGTTGTAATGAAAACGATGTCGTTTTATCATAACGAATTAACATGTATACGTCTTGGACAAAACAGTGGGCGGTCAAAACAAGGGGTAAAAATCAAGAATAATGCTTTGAGTCCCAAATAACTCCCCCAAATCTCCCCCAAATCCTATGTGGACGCCACGTCATTCTTCCATTTACCTGTCATCTATTGCCATGTGATGGGGGTCCCGCCAGGGCACAAAGCACAAGTCATTTTAGGGGAGATTTGGGACTCATAGCACTACTCAAAAATCAAAGGTATGAGACATCATTTTGAAAGTCGTCAAACCATTTAATGACTGTACCTGCTATATTCCATTCGGGCAACAATTATGACCTAAGAGCCTATATCCCCTATGACCGGTCAGCGCAACTTTGAAAGAAATAAAGGACATAATGTTTAATAAAACAAATCACACGCATGCATACAATCATATCAACATATTTTAACATACTAGAACACATACAAACTATTTTTAACTTCAAAATTAAATTGTGAAAAGTTATTTTTTTATGAAAATATTTAATCTTACTAATAAGTTACGAATTAATTTTTTAAACTAGTTAAAAACATTCTTTTTAATTCTACACACATTGATCAATTCATGATAAAATGATATGCAGTGTAGTGTTTAGGTGTCCTATGTGATAATATATAATCCTACGAGCCATAATTTTAGGGTGTGAGAACCAACCTTTTTCTGAAATGACAGACCGGGTCGAGAGCTAAGTTGATGTAGGCTTGAGTAGAGAGCATCGAGAACCTTGTGTAGGCATCTAGACGTGACATAATTACCCAAAATCTTGTCAAAACTTAAGTCCAACTAGATAAAGGTTTATATAGCTACAACACAGAAAATAAACCCTAGGAGTGCTCTATATAGAAACCTTCCCCATCTACCCAAGCATTCTTTTATGACGAATGAAGTTGGCGACCAACCTGAGTTGGTTTTGTTGCCTAAGGATCCCCTGTAGGGATTTTGTTTTTTCTGGGGCAACTCATGAGGTCTATTATGTTGGAGACAAAGACTTGAGGGTCGTATTTATTGAATCATTTCACTAACTTGTCATAATTACTACCAACCTTGCTCGGAATGTGAGATTCGTTTATTGAAACAAGTTGAACAACTCGTTGTAATCCCTAGGAGTTATGCCATGCATGAGGGTGTTGTCATTTGGAAAAAGGTGTATATTAGCGAGATGAGATCAAGAAATATTAAGTAGTCAATGCATAATGTCAAAGTGTGAGGGCCAACTGGCTTGTGTTCATTGAATAATAACTAGCAATCAACATAAGTTTGGAAATGAAAATTTTCTTAAACTAAATGTGTTAACAAAAAGTAAAGAAGATTAAAAGTATAATTTCTTGAGATTGACTGCGTTCCAGGATCTTGGTATCTCCCTTACCTCTATCATTTCTAAGTGATATGCTCCTTGAAGGTTGTCCCTAATTACTCTAAAAGGTCCTTCCCAATTTGGTCCCAGTTTTCCATCTTATGGTTTTACAGCACTGCCGAGGACTTTCGTTAAGATATAATCCCCTACCAGAAAACTCCTCGGATTAACTTTCTTGTTGTACTGCCTAGCCAAGTGTTGTTGGTAGGAAGCCAACTAGATCATGGCCAACTCTCTTAGCTCATCTACTAAGTCAAGTTCAGTGCATAAAGCATCAATATTAAGGCCTTGGTTGTGATTCTCATAGTAGGGAGACTTTCTTCCAGTGGGATGATAGCTTCCATTCGGTAAGCAAGCACGAAGGGTGTTTCCCAAGTTGGTCTCCTAGGGGTGGTACGATAAGCTCATGGAACATTAGCGAGGTCGTCCACCCAGGCACCCTTATCTCTTTCCAACCTCTTTTTTAGTCCATCGAGCATGGTTTTATTGGAAGCCTCTTCCTCAACGTTACTTTGGGGATACGCAACTCAACTAAATTGGATCTTAATACAATGATCATCACATAAATACCAAAAGAAACTACTTCCAAATTGCGTGCCGTTATTGGTGATGATAGTCCTTGGTAGCCCAAAGCATATTATAATGTTTCTCCAGATGAATCTGATCATATCTAAATCATGAATGTTTGACAGTGGTTCTGGCTCTACCCACTTAGTGAAGTAATTTATGCTAACCAGCAGATACTTACAATTTTTAAATGCGGTAGGTAATGGTCCTATGATATCTAGCCCCCATTCTGCAAATATCCATGGGCTTATCAGGGATTTCAGGTCGCTAGTAGGCTAGCGGACCATAGGATAGTGCTTATGATATTTTTCACACTTGATAACATAAATGCCTACGTCCTTATACATATGAGGCTACCAGTAACCCTCCTTAATTGCTCAGAAGGCCAATGATCTCCCACCTACGTGATTTCCACAAATGCCCTCATGACATTCGCTAAGTACTTGCTCGATGTCATATGGGTGAATTCCCTGGAGATAAGGTCCTGTAAATGACTTCTTGTAGAGCCTCCCCCTGGGGTGAGGTAAAAATGGGCAGCCTTGACCCTTTCCTGATGGGATAATCTCTTGTCATTGGGAAGTATGTCGCTCTAGAGATAAGTGATAATGGGATCCATCCAACTAGGAGCCTTCTCTATGAGGAGGACTTACTAAGCTACGACTGTCTGGTCAATTCTAGGCTATGCCAAAAACTCTATCTTAATGGTTCTCCTTAGGTCAGAGTCAACTTCTAAGCTTAGGACTGCTATAGCATCAGTGTGTTTGTTGTGCCCCTGAGAGAACTATTGAATGTCCACCTTCTTAAATCCTACCATAATTCCTCTTACCATGGCGAGGTAGGCTTCCATTATATGATTTTTACGTTGAAGTCCTCTCTTACTTTCTTGGAGACCAATTTGGAATCACCGAACATGTGAAGGTGCCTTGCCCCCACCAGTCCGGCCTTGCGCAAACTAGCGATCAGTGCTTCATATTCACCTTCGTTATTGGAGGCCTCAAATCCCAGTCTGATTCTTTCTCGATGATAGCATCTTCTAGGGTAATAAGGATGATTTATACTATTTCCCATTTGAATTGGAAACTCTATCATCGTATAAGGTCTAGTCTTTAAACTTTTCTTCCTCATCTGTCGACTGCTCCATTCCCTGTTAGTTGATTGGCTAGTCCCCTATGAATTCAGTGATGAAGTCTACTAGGACTTATCCCTTAATCATTGTTCTTGGTTGAAAGTTGGTATAAAATCCTTAAAGATCTAACAACCACTTTGAGAGTCGTCTGGAGATGTCGACTTTCCTAAGAACAACTTTGGGGGTTATGAAGTGATTACTATTATTGTGTGGGCTTCAAAGTAATGCTTCATCTTGCTTGAGGTGATCACTAGTGCATAGGCAAGCTTTTCCAATGGAAGGTAGCGCTGCTCTGCATCTAGAAGTGTCTAGCTAGCATAATAAACTGAGTGTTGTCCTCCCAATTTCTCACATACTGGAGCCGAGCTCACAGCGTCGTCCTATAATTCAAGGTAAATATACAATGGATCTTAATCCTTTACAATCACTAGTAGGGGTGGTTTGATAAGGTAGGATTTTATCTCCTCTAAATCTCTCGAATAGTCTTAGTTCCATATGAGGCCTTTGTCCTTCTTTAGGAGCTAAAACAATGGTCGGTAGCATTCCTAAGACTTGGAGATTAGGTGATTGATCACCGCAAGCATACTAACGAGCTCTTGAACATCTCCTAACATCTGAGGAGGCTGGAACTGGTAATAGCATCGATCTGATTTGGATTTGGCCTCAATCCCTCCGTTTTTGACTAGATAGACCAAAAGCTTTTCTGACTGAACACCGGATGAACATTTACTTTCATTAACTTTCATTTGGTATTTGCTGAGGATTTAAAAGGTTCTGGATAAGTTCGTGAGGTGGTCTCCCTTGTTATTTCTCTTGACTAGCATATCGTCGTTATAGACCTCCATCGTGTCTCCCATATATTTATTGAACATCATGGTGACCAGCCTATGATAAGTTTCCCTCACATACCTTAATCCAAATGGCATGAACTTGTAGTAATATAACCGAATGGGGGGTATAAAGGACGTTTTGTCCTGGTCGGGTCTGAACAACGAAATCTGATGGTAGCCAGAGTAGGCGTCAATAAAACTCAATTATTTTATGTGTCGCCATAGCTTCAACCAACTGGTCTATTTTAAGAACTGAGACACTATCTTTGGGAAATGCTCTGTTAAGATTTGTGAAATCAATACAGACCCTCCAACTGTCGTTGCTATTGCATAACACTACTGGGTCGGACAGCCATTTGGGGAAATGAACTTCCCAAATGGATCCTGCATCCGGTAGCTTCTTTACTTCATTATCAACCTCTTTATCCTTCTCGAGGGCTGTTCGGTGAGCCTTTTGAGTGATAGGATTGAAGGTAGAATCGATGTGCAGGTGATGGATGGCTACGTTGGGATCAATCCCTAGCAAATTATACGGTTCCCAAGAGAAAATATTTATATTGCTTCTAATAAAGTCAATCAATTATTTCTTTTCCTGCTCGGTAAGTGTGGCTCCAATAAGAAATTTCATCTATGGCAAGTTATCATTGCCCCCAACCTCTTCTAGTCTTTCAATGACCATGTCAGCGGGGTATACCCTAGTCTCCTTTACCCCTGCTTAGTTGTACTGTAATTACTATTTAGAGGGTGTAGCCCACTCCCGGGCTTCCTCTTGAGCATCCTTTACTTCTTTATTCTTTTTCTTTTTGGGACGAATCGCCATGATGAAGCACTTTCTAGTGGTGGCCTGGTCACTATGAATTTTTACCATGCCTCGGTCAATGATACACTTCAACTTTTGGTAGTAGGTGAGTGGTAGGTCCCTCATGGCATGCAGTCAGCCTACGTTTAAGATGGCGTGATATGGGGTCTCTATGTCCATTATTAAGAACCCAATTATTTTTTAGATGTTGCCTACTCTGACTGGAAGGACTATCTTTCCCAGTGGCATTGTGATCTTCCATGCAAAGCCGGGAAATGGAACTGTGGCCTCTTTGGGGTCCGCGATGTTCAGCTTCACCTTATAGAATAACTCTAATTACATCACTTCTAACGAACTCCCCTGATCCACAAACAGCTTGTCAAAATCCTATTTGGCAATTCTAAGGGTAGTCGCTAGTGCATTGTGATGTGGGGTTCTCACTCTAAATAAATCTTCCTCAGTTAAAACAATATGCTTAGTGTAATCGACGTCCTCTGGTCTCCGGCGCTTACCAGTCTGGGTTTTGGTAGGGTAAATCTCAAATGCCTCCATAACGGTAGTAACCTTCTTTAGCTCCATCGGAACGGTATTCCCTTAGATTTGCTTAAGGTTTGATGTCCCATGGACTAACGCGAACTCATGTCCTATTTCATCATTACGTACGTTGTCTTGACTTCTGGTCGTCATTGGCTGCGACCTTATCTTCTTTTTTCTCTATGTACTCATTGATGTGCCTAGCTTAGGCCAGATCCTCCAAGTGTGACTTCAGAGCCTAGCAATTTTCAGGTGCATCTTAGCGCGTTGTTGCTTTTCATTGGTCGCCAACCATCTTGGTCCACTTGATGAACGATTGGTCTTTGATTTTTCTCAAGTTCTTTTAAATAGTTTCCTTGAAGATTGTGTTAACAGCCTGGAATGCCTTAGAAGGATCAGCCTTTCTCCCATTGTTGGATCTGTTCTTTCCCCCGTTATTATTCCTCTTCTTGGGAGTATCACTATTTTTTTCTCTTTTGGTTTCCTTTGATAAACCATTATCCCATGCATTAGAGTGAACCACATCTTCCACCTTGGCATATTTCTCAATACGAACCATAAGTTCATCAATAGTGCTGGCTTCCTTCTTAGTCGGGGACTAGTGCAGCAAAAAGGTGGTCAATAGACCAATTTTAGAGGATGCAATTACAACCTTCTCTAAGAAATCCTCGACATCATTGAAGACTTCCCAATACCTTTTGGCATAATCATAAAGGCTCTCTTGCGACTTTTTCTTCATCGTGAGTAGTGCATCCATCCTCTTAGGATAAGAGTTATTAGTTATGAAGCGGGCAGTAAAGGCCTCTGCTAGAGCCTTGAAGTTTCTGATCGATCTGTGAGGCAACTTCTCAAACCACTTTTATACTACGTCATGTAGGCTAGAAGGGAAAATTAGGCACATTAGTGCATCGTTATAGCTCCATAAGGTCATCGCTTGTCTGTATTACCGAACGTGGTCTATGGGATCTGCCTTTTTGTCATAAATTTTGAATCTGGGAATGATAAATTTCTTTGGGGGCTCCTCCACTTCGATTTCCCTGAGAAAGGGTATTTCATTTGGGTTTTGAGATCTCTCCTAGCTATCTCCCTGATGGATATGGCTCCATGATGGGCTGGATGTTGGTCCATCTATCTATAGACCAGAATCCTAGTGTCCTTATTATGTCGATCGTTGCTCATATGGCATCTATTTGGCTAGACACACTTTGATCAACCATTCTCTGATCTGCCACATTCAGTTATATCCTGGTCACGACTAAAGCTCCTCCCTCGACTATGAGAATTACTCACATGAGGACTAGGATTCCAGTCACGACGTTTACTTGTTTCCTTGTAAATATCTCTCTCCATTCTTTCAATTCACATCGACAGGCGAGCATTCTTTTCAACCTAAAGGCGTATAGCCTCCTCTTATTCTCGAAGCTCAACTTCATAAGCATCAACCCACCTGGAGATCAGCGTAGACCTGGGTGGCCCTTGGCTTTCTTCGAAAGATTGTCATTCTTGGCAAAACCTAGGATTTGTATGTTGGCAAATCTTTGACCTAACCCTAGGTGGAACTGGGTCTTCTTGCACATCGTCAACCTGAGGAATGTTACTGCTATAGTGAGACATCATGGGCTTTCTGTTTGTGAAGGTTTTCGCAGAAATAGAAATCGATTCCTACTGATAGCCCCAATTGTGAGTATAAGAATTATCACAATAGAATTCCACGAAACAATCACAAAGAACATAATGCAAAAATCACAAAAACACAATAATAATGTACGCGATTCGGCAACTTGTCTACATCCATGGGGTGTTTATTTTTTATTATAGTGTCTCTCAATACTCAATATTACTTCCGTTTGCCCAGGGTCAGGGCTTATAATTTATAGAAGTGAGAAATAAGTGATTGAATTCTATAGGTGACTCAACCATATTGATAGATAGCACGTAAGTGCTCCCAAATATCTCCCCAAGATTGTTGGTAATCGATTAATGCCTATCCCCATGCATTTAGGCATATATTAAATGCACGGATAAAGTAATAATTATCCTAAAGTTGGGTTGGGCAATCCGTCTTGTGTGATGGGATAGTCGGCTAACCGATTGGGCTTTTAATATGCCCCCACATTTTCTTTTTGTAATTTTTTGGAGAATTTATATGTGAAAATTATACTAATTGGATTAAAATTTCCAATAAAATACTATTTCTTGTGTGAGAATTACCCTATAGTCAAACTATTGGAAAATCGAGAAATAGAGTGCCCAAGAATTTTAGGTGCAGTTTGTCGAATTTGAGCAAGGCAATGCTCAAAGTATCTCTTGATGATTTGGATATTAAAAGGTAACTATGTCCATTTATTTATTTGGGATATCTCAGCCATATTTATTATCTTAAATTTTTATTTGGAAAAACAAATTTAATGATATTGATATGTTCTTAACAGCTAAAGCAATGTGTCACTTAATATATTTTGACCATGTATGTGATTTCTTTTTTGTAATAAATCTGCATTTGTTAGTACATTGATAAAAAAAATTTAAGAACAAGTTACCTGATATAACTTTGATCGAAAGGTGCTAGAAAAGTGTGTCCCACAAATTTTTGTAATCTGCCACCTAAAGAAAATTGACCACTTATAAAAAAAAAGTGCAATTAATGAATTTGTTTTGGTCTGATACCTTCAAAATCATGACCGAAATGATTATTTTGTATTGAATTAAACACCATATGCTACTAAAAATCTTTGGATAAATTATACAGACACATTCAACACTTTTTATATATGTCACATCATTTACTTCCTCTCTAGTACTATAATGCCAAATATGAAATTTGACTATGTATTGAAAACTACTACTTAGCAAGCACACAAGAGACCTAAAAAGGGAGTAACAACGCAAGTTATTGATATATATATATATCATAGTATAAAATGCAAGTCATCCCCAACGATTTTTTTATATATAATTTTTTTTAATATTATGTGTTAGTCTCGTCTGAGGCTATATTTCATTCTACTATTATCCAAGTCTATTTTTCCTTGATGTTGTAATATATAACTTTCATATTAAATACAGAATATATTTTTCATGGGACAAACTAATTATGAGTTTTAATGCATTATTAGTCCTCATTGTTTATATATAAATCTATTTTTACTTCGACATTTTAAGATATAGTATGTCTCATTAATCCACTTATCACATTATTATTTTGGTATCTTGTTCTTTGACATTTAAAAGTAAAAAATTTGCTACATAAGAACATTAATTCTCATATAATGTATGTATCGTTATTTATTGCCATACAATGTGTGTGTTATTAATACACTTTATACATTATCTAATATGTATATTTTCTATCTTATGGCATAAAGAAGTTGAAATATCGAATCTCATTAAATGTGAGATGTTGTGTAACACCCCGTAATTTTGGAAGATTTAATATTTAATTATTTTTGGGAAATATAAAAATATTTAAATTGGAGAAACTTAAATTCAGGAGTTGGAGAATTTATTTGAGTGATCTGAATTAATTATAATTAGCGACTTTAGGTTTAATTATTCGAATTAATGTGTGTCACATTTTGGGGTTGAAATTTGGAAATTTCGAAAAGTATCTCGGATGGCAATTCCGAGTGTGTGGTTGCGTCCGGATGGATCGATATAGTCAGAAAAGAGTACCCGGAGGTGGTAATTGGGTCTCGGGATATTTTTGGGCATAGCCGAGCCCACTGGGGGTAATTTGGGCCTTTTTAATTAGGCCTACATGGCCAAAAACGGGATTGAATGTTTTTAACCTAATTGAGGGATTTGGGAACGGTAGTCAACACACGTCTAAACCTAGAGTTTGAGAGGAGAATTAGGGGAAAGCTAACCAAGAGCCAATTTGGGGATTTTGGAGCCAAATTAAGGGACTACACCGACGGATCAGACACTACGAACAATTCCAGGCAAGTGGTTAACTGTTGTGATTTCTAAATTGATGATAATCAATTCATATTATAGTGATATGTAAACCAAAATTCGTTTTGGGGATAAATGGGTACAAAAATGGGGTTTTTGTCCATGGAACTATTGAATGAGATTCAAAGTAAAAATTGTTGTGTTGTATATCTCTGAGTATATATATCTGATTTGATTGAAAATACGGAATATAAATTGGTGGGATTTTGATTTAAAATTTGGTTTGTAGAACAAAGTTGATGAACTTTAATGGAAAACCCATTTCGGGAAATTATGAAAGTAAGTGGAGAAAATGTGCATCTTAAGATCCATATAATGTGTAGGATGTAGATTAAACATATTTATATGGTGAGGTCTTTTGGTTAGAGGTTTGATTTGAGGTTAAAAACCTTGGATTTTCGTCAACGGTGGAAAACAGTGGACTGGAGAAGACGAAGTCTGGATCGATCGATCGACCCAGGGAGATCGATCGATCGATGGTTCAGGAATCTGGGCAGTTCGGCCAATTTTGATTATAAAGTGAAATTTATTTAAGATTTAATTCCTTCTTGTTATTTAGTGATAAATTCATGTGAGGCATATATTCCTTAACAATTATATGGTGATATAATTGGGTGTAGGAGGGTGGAAATTGTATGTCATGAGATGAATGGATTTGGGAAAATAATTCATAAGTACTGATATCGGGTCGAGAAGTATTATTCGGGTATGGTAGTTGGGTGACGTTACCTTATTAAAGGAATTGAGGTAAAATATTTAATTATGGACCAAGTGGGCGTGTCCCGGTATGTTGGTAATTATAGGTAAATATAATTGGGAAATTTTGGAGATGAATGTGCGACACATTGTGGGCGAAATGTGAGAATGTAATTATGAGAGGTAAAATGGACCAAGTGAGCGAGTCCGGAGATAATGGTTGGGTGACACCAAGTTATTAAATTAATAAGTGTGATAATTAATTTAATTAAATTCGGATTATAGACTCGGGTAGGATTAAATTCATAAGTGTGATAATTAATTTAATTAGAATCGGATTGTAGACTCGGGTAGGATTAAATTAATGGGTGTGATAATTAATTTAATTAGAGTCGGATTGTAGACTCGGGTAGGATTAAATTAATAGATGTGATAATTAATTTAATTAGAATCGGATTGTAGACTCGGGGAGGTATTAAATTAAAATGTGTGTTAATTTATTTAATTAGAGTCAGACGATAGACTCAGGGAGGTATTAAATTAATAAGTGTGTTAATTAATTTAATTAGAGTCGAATTATAGACTCGGTGAGGTATTAAATTAAAATGTTTGTTACTTAATTTAATTAGAGTCGGACGATAGACTCGGGGAGGTATTAAATTAATAAGCGTGTTAATTAATTTAATTAGGGTCGGACGATAGAATCGGGGAGGTATTAAATTAAAATGTGTGTTAATTAATTTAATTAGAGTCGGACGATAGACTCGGGGAGGTGTTAAATTAATAAGTGTGTTAATTAATTTAATTAGGGTCGGACGATAGACTCGGGGGGGTATTAAATTAATATGTGTGTTAGTTATTTTAATTAGAGTCGGGTGATAGACTCGGGAAGGTATTAAATTAATAAGTGTGTTAATTAATGTAATTGGAGTCGGACCATAGACTCGGGGAAAGTATTATATAAATTGAGGTGTGAGTTAAATATATTAGAGTAGGATCATAGACTCGGGAAGACAATGAATTATTAAGTGAGAAAATTAATTATGTTGAGTCGGGCCACAGACTCGAGAAATTACAGACAGTGTACGGGATTTTTAGTACACGATAAAGCCGGGGTTTATAATATATGTATACGGTGTAGTGATAGTATATATATATATATATATACGTGTATATATTGTGTGTGATATTAAATTAGAGGCAGTGTACAAGATTTTGAGTACACGGTAAAGTCGGGGTTTATATTATATATATACGGTGTAGTGATAGTATATATATACGTGTATATATTGTGTGTGATACTAAATATCAGTGATTAGATATTTATTCAATTTATATACTCTAATGCTGTCAAGGGAGGTAGCGCGATGTGGGTGAATCCCCTAGCTTGAGGAGTAGCGCGAGTATATCCCCAAGTCATAGTGTCCGGTATATATGGGTGAGGGATTTATCTCACTTTCAGGGAAAGAATATGACCGCCTCCATGTCGTTTATGTTTTGGGCCAAGTTAGTGAGCGATTCCATCTTGGGTAACTAGGTTATATGAGCACACCTAGTGAGATATCATTTTAGAGGGAATCATCCGGCGAGGGTATACTCGAAGGGATGGATATATGTATGTTATATGTGTGGATGTTGTAGTAAAGGTAAGTATATAATGGTAGTAAATATTATATACGGGTAATAAAACAATGTGTGGTGTATTTACTTTATATAACTTATGACACGGTTGTATGATACTATTTAAGAGGAATTAATTAAGTTAATTGTGAGATAACTTATAATTCAAGAATCATTATACTCGGGTTAGAGTAGTATGGAAAGGGAAGGTTATACCAGGACTAGTTTGATGGGGTATTACAACTAGGTGGGGTTAAGTTAACCGGTAGGTGTGCACAATAGTGGAGGGGTGAGAATGTCCACAAGGGAGTGAGACACTAACTTAAATATGAAGCACATTCATGCATTTTAAATTACTGCAGTTAATTCACTAACTAAATGTTTTCAAAATGTTTTGGGTTCTAACCCTTGCTATAAAACTATTTTCAAAACCTTTTAGGTATCTAGCCACAGGGACGCCAGGATTGATATTCTATTCCAGGGACACGAAGTTGCGGCATATGTGGATGCTAGCAGGAGTTTGGATTAGACGCATCATTCATTTATTCCTAGAGTAGGAATCTTGTAGCAGTTTCAGTTTTATTTAGGGCATGTCCCCCAGAGTTTCAGTTCAGTTTTCAGATTTGTTTTATTTCGGTGTTGAATATTTGTATTGGATTATTTCACTTTGGTGGTCGATGGTTTATTCGGCAAGTTGTATAATTAATTATTAAGTTGAGTTTTATTTAGTTGTGTGAATGGTTTATATTTATTTTCGCAAGTAGTATTTTGTTTAATTAAAAAGTTAAAATTTGGCACTAGCTTTTGGAATACTAGGTGGTTAGTATGTTTTAAAAAGTTTTCGAGGGTGATGCTAAGGATGAACCAACTGGGATTCTTGTTTTAATTTGGTATAGGACTGATCACCCGGTATTTTATTAGGCGGGGTGTCACAGATGGTATCAGAGCATCAGGTTCTAGTGTCCTTAGGATTTGTTCGGCTTTTCATGTTTCGGCTTAGTAATCTTTGATATAGAGCCCTATCATAGGATTGTTATATTCTTATAGGTATGCGCATTTACGTCCTTCTTCCACATTTCTTATTTGAGTGTGAACTCATACGACTCGATTCTTATTCCAGATGCCACCCAAGAGAGAGAGATCAGCTAGGGAAGCAAGGGGAGATGAGACTAGAGAGGCTCGTGAGGAGCAAGAGTTACCGCAGCAACTGCCAGGGATGATTTCGGTAACGCAAGTAACTGAATTGGTGGCACAGACAGTTCAAACGACGGTAATCGCAATGGAGGTGTAGTTTCCACGAGATTGGCCATAAGTATTAATGGCACCAGATATTCAGGTTGCCTGGGGCCATCGGGGTGGCAGCAAGTACAAGAATTTTTTTTAAGTGTGGACACCCACCAGAGTTGCGAGGGGGTTTAGATGTAGTGCTAGTGTGTCAAGGAAGAGAGATATCCAGCGTTACCTACGCATGGGAGATTGCAATGAGGTGCGGAAGCAAATGCTAGCCACGTTTAGTTTAGTGGGAGCAGCGCTACAGTGGTAGGAGTCGATCACCACAGTTGAGAAAAGGGACACACTAGCTATTGCAGAGTTTTGGGTGTGGTTCAACCGCAAGTATTTTCCTCCAGCGGTTGAGACCGAAATGAGGAGAAAATTTTATGAGGTGACTCAAGGGGACCGTTAAGTGGCCGATTACGAGGAAGAATTCACTCGTTGGCAAAATTGTGTACCGGATGAAGTAAGTGGGGAAAAGAGAAAGAAAGTAAAGGTTTGTGGATGGGTTGTCTGGAGAATCAGACAACATTTAATTGGTAAATACGCATTAGTAGCTTATATTGATGTCGTTAACGCAACACTCCGGCACTGTCAGGAATATCTCTTCCACGCGAAAGGAAGCGAGAGGGGAGTGGGAACTAACCAGTCGGATAAGGGTGGGGGGAACAATACCAGTGGGGTATCCCAGCAGCAAACTGGGGGAGATCAAGGACAGGATTTTCGGCATGGAATCATGCCAAAGGATTTAGAACTGGAGGCTATCGGCAGGATGGCCAGGAATTTCAATAAGGTCGGCATGAAAGGGACCAGTGGCAGGGTGAATGTATTAGAAGGTGTTTCGTTTGTGGGGAAAGCAATACACATGAAGAGAATTTCTCTTAAGCGAGGCAGGGGTCAACTACAGGACGAGGTCCTGGATGTACAACCACTAAAGCAAGTCATGGGTGCATTCGGGCAAGGAGAAGCTGCTCCGAAACCCGAGAATCATTCGCAGCTGGAGTATAGAGGTAATTATTTTCACCCTAGGGGCATGGGGTATATTTTTGAGTGACAAGGAGGATATCACAATATAAGACTTATTTTTCACTAGAGTTTGCCGGTGAGTTGAATTTAGTGAGTGCGTTGGCTGTAGCAGCCATAGTATGTGGATAAACTTTTCGTAGGGTAGCGGAGTTTCCTTGGTGTTCTTCATAGGAGAGTGGAGGTGTACACTGAGTGAAGGTTTAAATTATGCGAGGAGTTACTACTTTCGAGAACTATGGGAGTAGGGTTGATAATAATTCCTAAAAAAAATCGGCTGGATAGCGATGGAATTTAACTATGGTGGATAGTGGTGTAAAATTTTGGTGTTCGCGACACCAGGGTATGGTTGATACTAGGTATCACCGGAGAGGGACTATAACCTATATATATGTGGATATATGAGTTGTATTGCGTGGTGAGATAGCACATAGTGAGATTTTGTGTTCTCACATTTTATCCCGATAAGTGGGGATGTTTACTGAAGTGAATCAGGGTGGTTAGATTCATTTTCGAGCAAGAGAGATAGCTCGGGGTTTATTTTGCGCAAGGACTAGTGATAGAAAGGGCACGGCATTTTATGTTGTCCTTGGTAACATGAAAGTAAGCGTATATACTTTTGTGTTGAGAGACAAGTATTTAGGGGAAGATGGTTAGACGTTAGTACATGGGTTTAGTACCCGGGCAGTATATATATGTGATATGACTATGGGTTCGAAGCTATATTACGGGTTACAACTAGCATAGTCGGGTAACTTTCGTGCGGTAAAGCGCGGGGATAGGGTGTATGGCCACCCAGGTTAATTAAAGAAAATTCGGTGCGGTTAAGCACGGGTATAGGGTGTATGGGCCCCCTGGTTATTTTAAATGCATACTTGTGTAACGTATGGTAAGAAGCGGATGGGATAGATATAGCAAGATTGGAGGAACATAACTAGAGAGTAATATACGAAGCTTGGGACATTACGATCATCTTAATTTCGAGGACGAAATTCCTTTATAAGGGGGGGAGAAGGGGGGGTAAGTAACACCCCGTAATTTTGGAAGATTTAATGTTTAATTATTTTTTGGAGTTATAAAAATATTTAAATTAGAGAAACTTAAATTCAGGAGTTGGAGAATTTATTTGAGTGGGCCGAATTAATTATAACTGGCGACTTTAGGTTTAATTATTTGAATTAATGTGTGTCACATTTTGGGGTCGAAATTTGGAAATTTTGAAAAGTATCTAGGATGGAAATTCCGAGTGCACGGTTGCGACCGGATGGATCGAGATCGTCAGAAAAGAGTAACCGGGGTGGTAATTAAATCTCGGGGTATTTTTGGTCATAGTCGGGCCCACAGGGGTGAGTTGGACCTTTTTAATTAGGCCCACATGGCCAAAAACGGGATTGAATATTTTTAACCTAATTGAGGGATTTGGTAACGGGAGTCAACACACCTCTAAACCTAGGGTTTGAGAGGATAATTGGGGGAAAGCTAACCAAGAGCCAATTTGGGGATTTTGGAGCCAAATTGAGGGACTACACCGACGGATCAGACACTACGAACAATTCCAGGCAAGTGGTTAACTGTTGTGATTTCTAAATTGATGATAATCAATTCATATCATAGTGATGTGTAAACCAAAGTTCGTTTTGGGGATAAATGGGTACAAAAATGCATTTTTTGTTCATGGAACTATTGAATGAGATTCAAAGTAAAAATTGTTGTGTTGTATATCTCTGAGTATAGATATCTGATTTGATTGAAAATCCGGAATATAAAGTGGTGGGATTTGGATTTGAAATTTGGTTTGTAGAACAAAGTTGATGAACTTTAATGGAAAACCCATTGTGGGAAATTATGAAAGTAAGTGGAGAAATTGTGTATCTTAAGATCCATATAATGTGTAGGATGTAGATTAAACATATTTATATGGTGAGGTCTTTTGATTAGAGGTTTGATTTAAGGTTAAAAACCTTGGATTTTCGTCAATGGTGTAAAATAGTGGCCTGGAGAAGACGAAGTCTGGATCGATCGATCGATCGACCCAGGGGGTTCGATCAATCGATGGTTTAAGAATCTAGGCAGTTCGGCCAATTTTGATTATAAAGAGAAATTTATTTAAGATTGAATTCCTTATTGTTATTTAGTGATAAATTCATGTGAGACATATATTCCTTAACAATTATAGGGTGATATAATTGGGTGTAGGAGGGTGGAAATTGTATGTCATGAGATGAACGGATTTGGGGAAATAATTTATAAGTATTGATATCGGGCCGAGAAGTATTATTCGGGTATGGTAGTTGGGTGACGTTACCTTATTAAAGGAATTGAGGTAAAATATTTAATTATGGACCAAGTGGGCGAGTCCGGGTATGTTGGTAATTATAGGTAAATATAATTGGGATATTATGGGGATGAAAGTGCGACACATTGTGGGCGAAAATGTGGGAATGAAATTATGAGAGGTAAAATGGACCAAGTGAGCGAGTCCGGGGATAATGGTTGGGTGACACCAAGTTATTAAATTAATAAGTGTGATAATTAATTTAATTAGAGTCGGATTGTAGACTCGGGTAGGATTAAATTAATGGGTGTGATAATTCATTTAATTAGAGTCGGATTGTAGACTCGGGTAGGATTAAATTAATTGGTGTGATAATTAATTTAATTAGAGTCGGATTGTAGACTCGGGGAGGTATTAAATTAAAGTGTGTGTTAATTAATTTAATTAGAGTTGGACGATAGACTCGGGGAGGTATTAAGTTAATAAGTGTGTTAATTAATTTAATTAGAGTCGGATTGTAGACTCGGAGAGGTATTAAATTAAAATGTGTGTTAATTAATTTAATTAGAGTCGGACGATAGACTCGAGAAGGCATTAAATTAATAAGTGTGTTAATTAATTTAATTAGGGTCGGACGATAGACTCGGGGAGGTATTAAATTAAAATGTGTGTTAATTAATTTAATTAGAGTCAAACGATAGACTCGGGGAGGTGTTAAATTAATAAGTGTGTTAATTAATTTAATTAGGGTCGGACGATAGACTCGGGGGGGTATTAAATTAATATGCGTGTTAGTTAATTTAATTAGAGTCGGGTGATAGACTCTGGAATGTATTAAATTAATAAGTGTGTTAATTAATTTAATTGGAGTCGGACCATAGACTCGGGGAAAGTATTATATAAATTGAGTTGTGAGTTAAATATATTAGAGTCAGACCATAGACTCGGGAAGACAATAAATTATTAAGTGAGAAAATTAATTACGTTGAGTCGGGCCACAGACTCAGGAAATTACAGACAGTGTACAGGATTTTTAGTACACGGTAAAGCCGGGGTTTACAATATATATATACGGTGTAGTGATAGTATATATATATATATATATACGTGTATATATTATGTGTGATATTAAATTAGAGGCACTGTACGGGATTTTGAGTACTCGGTATAGCCGGGATTTATATTATATATATACGGTGTAGTGATAGTATATATATACGTGTATATATTGTGTGTAATTTTTTTTTAGTAAGAAGGACGGAACCCCCACAAATATTATTAGAAAAATAAAAATGGAGAAAGAGCCTCTCCAGTGGCACTTACAAGCTCTGATACCTTATAGAAGTGAATGAATGTTGATCGATGAGCCCATTAGATCAACATTTGGAATTTAAACTTGGGAATTTTTAATAATTCCCATTTACAAATTAAAGCATCAAAATAAATTTGGGGGTTTATATTACCCCCATTACATAACCATGCTATGCCTAATTGAAGGAACACCCCATTTATCCATTTTGAGCAAACCTTCATTGATGTTTGGGAGACTTTCAAAATTGGTGAAGACCATCAATTTTTTTGAAGTAGTTGCACAATTTGCTAGACCATCAGCTACACAATTTGATTCCATCCAAATATGAGATAGAGAATGATTACCAAGCACAAGAATGGCCTGAATCTTTTCAATTTCTTTCTTATATTTCCATGGAAGCTTCCAAACTTTGTTTACCATATTTACCACTGCTTTTGAGTTACTTTCAACATGGATATTGGACAAACCTTTATCAAAACAGAATTTTTATGCCTGTGTATAAAGCTTCAATTTCAGAAGTGAGGCTGTCTTTGTATCCAGTATAGAAGAAAAAACCAGATATGAAGTTTCCTCTGCAATCTCTCACAACTCCTCCAATGCCACTATCACCTGTAGAACCTTTTGAAGCCCCATCGATATTTAATTTTAAGCAATCATTTGGAGGTTTAATCCATTTGACCACTTGAAGATTAAATTGGGGTTATTGAATCTCCAACTTGAAGAGATTGATGATGTAAGAATCATTTTTATGACATTGTCATTTGAAAGATGATAGCTTACTAGCAGATTGAACAAGAGAAATTACATTCTCGATAATTTTACTAGAGGACATCGGAATATTCTCAAAATGACTTTTGTTTCTAGCTTTCCAAATTTCCCAAAAAATGAATAGAGGTATATTCATGAACAAAAACTTGAGGTAATCTTTTTTGGGGCATTTCATCCACCAAACAAGGATCATAAATTTGCACGTGTTAAAATTCAAGTTTATATTCAGAATATTACCAAAAACGTTCCAAACATCAGTGGCAATTTTGCTCTGCAAAAAAGTATGAGTAATTGATTCTTTATATGAGAAACAACACTTACACCTGGAGGCCAGCAAAATACCTGCTCTATGAATTTCCAGATCGAGAGGGACTGCTTTGTTTAAAAGTTTCCAAACAAAAACAGAGATTTTAATTGGACATTTGTCATTCCAGATCATTTTCCAACTAGTAGAAGTCGGAAGACAGGTTCTAACTATCACGTAGGAAGATTTATATGAGAACATACATTGAGGATTAGGAGCCCAGATGAAGTTATCACTATCAACAATGATGTTTTGATCAGCTTTTTCTTTGATAAATCTCACTCTTTTGATCGTGTTTGATCCAGTTCTTCCAGTAAAGAGTTTAGATTTATATTTTTTATGCATGAAAGAAGCCCATAAACCTTTCTTGGATTTCAACATCTAATATAATTTTGCACTGCCTACCTTAACCATATAATCTAGATTTTTGACATTCAGGCCTCACTCATCAATAGGAAAGCAAATGGTATCCCAATTAATCCATTGGTAATTAGAAGAATCAGTTTTAGCACCTGACCAAAATAATTTTGCTAATAATTTTTCAATTCAAATCAGGACTATTTTTGGGGGATTAATAGATGCTAGAGAATAAATTGGGATGGTGGATAGAACATGTCTTATGAGAACCAATCTGCCTCCTTGGGAGAGAAACTTAGATCTCCATCCCTGAATTTTCCATCTAATTTTATCAATCAATTCAGCAAAATAGGAGCATTTTCTCCTACCCTTAAAAAGAGGACAACCCAAATATTTGATTGGGAGAGGCTTAAGCTTAAGACCAAAACTTCTGCCATTGTCTTTTTATTACTAGGGATAATTTCCTCATCCACAGAGAAACTACTTTTGCCTTTGTTAATTAATTGACCTGAGAATTCTTCATATTCATTCAAAAATTTCATAAGTCGCTGTCCACTCCTTTTTTCTCCATTCAAGAAGATAATTATATCATCAGCAAAACTTAGATGAGATATAAGAGTGTTACCTGAGGGATGACTGAAGGGATTTATGGAATTTGAAAGCATCAGGTGATCAAGACCTCTACTCAGAATTTCAGCTGCAATGACGAAAAGAGTGGGGGAGATTGGATATCCTTGCTTTAGACCCCTTGTGGATTTGAAAAACTCCCCTGCTTGACCATTAGTAAGAACAGAGAACCAATTGTTTGAGAGAAGCCTCCAAACCATGTCTATAATTACTTTATTGAATCCAAATTTCTTCATAACTTGGAGAAGGTAGTGCCAAGAAACTCTATCATACGCTTTCTCCATATCTAGCTTCAAAATAACATTTGAGCCATGAGTTTTCTTCCCAAGATCACTTGCCATTTCTTGTGCCAATAGGATGTTTTCTAAGATCCCACTACCCTTGATAAATCCACTCTGATTGGGAGATATTATTGAAGGGAGAATGTTACCAAATCTAGAGTTTAGAAGTTTGGTAATGATTTTGAAATTGACATTACAAAGGCTGATTGGTCTGAATTGGGAACATAGAGAGGGGTTTTTTATCTTAGGAATAACAATTAAAGTATAGCTAGACCAGCTTTGAGGGATTTCAGCCCCTATTAAAAAGCTGAGAATACCTTGTATAAGGTCATTTTTTATTATTTCCCAGAACTTAGTATAAAAAAAGCTCCCATATACATCAGCACCTGGCACACTGTCCTCATTGAGGTCTTTTGCAGCTTGTAAAATTTCATCTTCAGTTGGAAAGGCAGTAAGAATGGTATTTTGATCCTCTGAGAGAACATGGGGGATATAGTTTAATAATTGTGGATGATTACCAGTAGGTTCTGCAGTAAGTTACTCTAAAAAATGTTGAATCAATGTCTCTTTGATTTCTGTCTAATCATAATGCCAGTTTGAGCTATCATCCTTGATCTTGTGAATGCTTAATTGATTCCTCTTAGCTTTAACAGTGGAATGAAAAAATTTAGAATTGGAGTCACCATCTTTAAACCATTTCAGATTTGACTTCTGTCTCCAATAAGTCTCCTCATCTTTCATAGCATTGTTAAGTCTGGCTTTAGTATGCTGCAAAATGGTTCTATTAATATCACTGGGGTTCTGCTCAAACAAGAATTCTTTTCTTATAAGCTCATCCTCAACGCCAATAACATTTTGAAACACATTTTTAAAAGTGTTTTTGTTCCAATATTTAAGACATTTCTTCAATCTCTAGAGTTTTAAAGCAAATTTTTTCATTGGAGGAGCTTCTATAGGCTCATCCCATGAATATTTGATGATGTCTTGAATATCCTTATGATTACACCACATTTACTAAAATTTAAAAGTCTTAGGGCACTGGTCCATAGAGGTTTTAATGGAAATAAGGAGATGGGAGTGATCTGAGAAATTTTTGTGAAGATGTTGTATATAAGTTGATGGAAAAATACTGTTCCAAGTGTTGTTAGCAAGACCTCTGTCAAGTCTTGATAGAATAAGGCCATCTTCAATTCTGGAATTACACCAAGTAAACTTAGAACCTATGAATCCAGGGTCAATTAGCCCATTGGAGGAAATTACATCCTTAAAATCTTAGATAGCATGAAATTCGATATCATTACCCCTAATTTTTTCTTCCTGATCAGTCACAACATTGAAATATCCTATTATAAGGTGTGGAAAATCTTCAAATTGGTTGCAGGTTTGATCTATCAGGTTCCAAAGAGGATGTCTCTCTAGTCTAGTGCATTTAGCATAGACTAAGGAGATAATTAAAGGGTCTTTAAATAGCTGATGTTCCAGTTTCAAACACAGCAATTGATCATCATCTTTAATAAGGCTAACATTCAAATAAAACTTCTCAAAAAACCAAATCTTTCCAGAGAAATTTGAAATACTTCCCTCAAAACCCCATTTATGTTGATAAGTTGAAATAGTATCCTTGTTAACCTTTGGTTCCAGTAAAGAAAGTGTAGGTAGCTTGTGAATTCTAATGAGCTTTTTAATTCTTCTATTGGATGTGGAGTTGGCTACCCCCTGACATTCCAGCATATGAGATTTAACATTGATGAGTAGTGGATTTGAAGCTAGAGTTTCACTTGGCACCTGATTTGGTTATTCTTCTGAAAAGGGGATCAAAAGATTTGGTGGATTTGATAGTGGTTAAAGGTATGTTTTGATCCGAGTTTGAATGATTAGGTTCAAAAGGTTTGAGGTTGTTTTGGTTTTGGTTTGAATTGGTTTTGAGGTTGGTTATAATTCCTTTGTAGGTTTCTGAATCAGAGGAGTATAGTTTCTCAACTGCAATGTGCTTCTCAGAGTCCCAAAAAGTAGATTCAATTAGGGAAATATTACAATCATCAACATTAATCTCATCTACATGAACACTGGTATTCATATTATCTGTATGTGTGGTAGCTAAGCTGTTCTTATTTGGGAATACTTCGATGATAGTGACTTTATCAGTTTCTGCAAAGGATCTGTTTTGGTCAGGTATCATTTCTCCGAGTAATTGATTGAAATCTTGTCTCTGAGGTTCAATGTTGGTAATTGTGGTTGCAGACTCCTTATGGACAACTATGCTAAGGGGATTTTCAGTGTTAGTCTTCACTGGGGAATCTTCATCTTCAACATGAATTGCTGAAAAAATATTTGAAGTAGCGATGATGTTTTCCTTTCTAGCAGTAGGTTTTGTCTTGTTGATTTTGATCTGCCATTCATTTTGTGGTTGGGGTTTAGGCATATGATTTTCTGGTTTTGGTAAATTTATAGGATTACAAGATGTATTAGGTTTTGAATGGTTCATGAAAAGGCAGTCCTGAGTGGTATGACCTTTCTTCATACAAAAGGAACAATAGTGGGGGGGATTTTTATAAACCATTTCTTGCCAAAAACCATTATTCCCGTTGCCAATCCAAACTATAGCTGGATTTTATTCAATCAAGTTTAATTCAACACAAACTCTTGCAAGACTTGCCCTATTTATTGAGACAGTAGAGTCATCCATTTTAAGAGGAGTACCTATTAGTTGTACAATTGAGTATAAGGAAGATTTTGAGAATAGATTAATAGGTAGGTTTGGAAAGTTTACCCATACAGGAGTTATAGTACTCCCTTGATCAACTTTGAATGTTGGTGTCCATTTAAAAGTGTGCATGGAGAATTTACCGATGTACCATTGCTCTCGAAGCCATAATCGAACAAAATCCTCTTCAAAGTTGAGTCTGATCAAGATGTTCTTTGAGTCTAGAAGCCCCACGGTGAAAGATGTCTTAAAAGAGAAAGTAAGAAGTGTTTTTCGAATGATATCTAATGAAGGACGACCATGGGAAAATTTTCCAATAATGGAGTGTTTGAATGGTTGGGCAAGAAGCTTGATATCATCTTTTGAAAAGTTCACCGATGGTTCTCCTTTAAAAAGAGATGGTTGTTTGAGGGAGATGTCTTGAGTTGTATTGGCTGCTACTACATTAGCGAAGGATTTTGACCAGGGTGTTGTTTGAGATTGACGATCAGGAGGTTTAGGATTCATGTCTGGAGATGATGAAGAGGTTTGGGCTGCCATGTAACCCTAGAGTTTGGAGGTCTCCCTAGATTCGCTCAGGGAGAGGAGAGAGAGAGAGTTTTTACGTATAAGTATCGCTCGACATGTGTGTGATATTAAATATCAGTGATTAGATATTTATTCAATTTATATACTCTAATGCTATCAAGAGAGGTTGCGTGATATGGGTGAATCCCTTAGCTTGAGGAGTAGGGCGAGTATATCCCCAGGTCATAGCGTCCGGTATATATGGGTGGGGGATTTATCTCACTTTCAGGGAAGGAATATGACCGCCTCCATGTCGTTTATGTTTTGGGCCAGGTTGGTGAGCGATTCCAACTTGGGTAACTGGGTTATGTGAGCACATCTAGTGAGATAGCATTTTAGAGGGAATCATCCGGCGACGGTATACTCGAAGGGATGGATATACGTATGTTATATATGTGGATGTTATAGTAAAGGTACGTATATAATGGTAGTAAATAT
The DNA here is from genome assembly GCA_949130495.1 of Sambucus nigra. Lineage (NCBI taxonomy): Eukaryota > Viridiplantae > Streptophyta > Magnoliopsida > Dipsacales > Adoxaceae > Sambucus > Sambucus nigra. The sequence goes on from OX422215.1 coordinate 219,122,275, forward strand.
TATATACGGGTAATAAAACAATGTGTGGTGTATTTACTTTATATAACTTGTGACACGGTTGTATGATACTGTTTAAGAGGAATTAATTAAGTCAATTGTGAGATAACTTATAATTCAAGAATCATTATACTCGGGTTAGAGTTGTATGGCAAGGGAAGGTTATACCGGGACTAGTTGGACGGGGTAGTACAACTAGGTGGGGTTAAGGTAACCGATAGGTGTGCACAATAGTGGAGGGGTGAGAATGTCCACAAGGTAGTGCGACACTAACTTAAATATGAAGCGCATTCATGCATTTTAAATTACTGCAGTTAATTCACTTGCTAAATATTTTCAAAATGTTTTGGGTTCTAACCCTTGTTATAAAACTATTTTCAAAACCTTTTAGGTGTCCATCCATAGGGAGGCAAAGATTGATATTCTATTCTAGGGACATGGAGCTGCGGCATATGTGGATGCTAGCAGGAGTTTAGATTAGACGCATCATTCATTTATTCCTAGAGTAGGAATCTTGTATCAGTTTCAGTTTTATTTAGGGCATGTCGCCAAGAATTTCAGTTCAGTTTTCATATTTGTTTTATTCCGGTGTTGAATATTTGTATTGGATTATTTCACTTTGGTGGCCGATGGTTTATTCGGCAAGTTGTGTAATTAATTTTTCAGTTGAGTTTTATTCAGTTGTGTGAATGGTTTATATTTATTTCCGCATGTACTATTTTGTTTAATTAAAAAGTTAAAATTTGGCACCAGCTTTTGGAATACTAGGTGATTAGTATGTTTTAAAAAAAATTCAACAGTGATGCTAAGGATGAACCAACTGGGATTCCTATTTTAATTTGGTATAGGACTGATCACCCGGTATTTTATTAGGCGGGGTGTCACATGTTGCTTATAACTGATGATTGTGGGAGTAAAATGAAGAAAGCTGCAAAAAATATAAAGAACAATGTCCAAAAATCGATGATGATGAACAATGAGAGATTGGTCAAGGAAAACAAAGAGTTGAGATTGAGAGGTTGGAACAAAAGTTTTAAATAGACACACAAAATTCACCAAGGAGTTTCAAATTTGTGCAATAGGTTAATAATAAGCAAGAGGAAACAAAGGACGACAAAACAAGAAATGATATAAAAGAGAAACAATTAGTTTTCTTAGGAGAAGAAAGAAATTCCTTGTTACAAAGTCATAAAAAATTGAGTGCAAGAAGTAAGAAGCCATTTCTAACTCCAAAGGAGAAAAAGATAACATATCTTCATGGTTGTTTCGGATGAAATTGAAAAGGCGTAACCCCATAAAGAAAATAGATTTTATTTACTATGATCCAAAAATGAGATGATGTAATGTGAAGGACAAGAAAATAGCATGAAGCCAAGTAGAAAATGGGATGAATTTCCATCTTATAAACTAATACCACTAGATGCAAGTAGGAAAATATGCCATTTTTGTAGAAGACAAGACATCGATGAAAAGGAAGCCAAGGAAATTATACACTAAAGTAATGATAAGTGAAATATATATTTGTCTAAGAAGTGAAGATCAAATCTTCTTTTTGAATTTTTTTTGTAAAGGTAACTCCAACGTATAAAAGACTGACAACTTCTCATATTACTTTTCCAAATTGATAAATTATTTTCATGCAAACTGATAAAGTTTAATATTGTCGTAATAGCGTATGGGAGGACAAGATAAAAAATAACCTTCATATCTGGATCACTTATAGTAGATTTGATGCTTCCAGACATATTCATAGATACATAGGTAACAACTATTTTTAAAATATATAAGAAAATAATTAAATAATTAAGTTGATACTTGTATTAAAATATGTTGTGATTTTTTTGCACTTTACAGATTATTAATTGACTTGCATATGACTTGGTAAGAAAGAGTGTTCAACAATTACAAATGCAATCATATCCAGTTCCATTTAATGGGTAAATTTTGTAGAATAAATATTTTTTACACTACTACAAACATATTTATAATATAAAGATATATAAATATTTTTAAATTATAGACTTATGTGTGAGACAATATGCAAGCCCATAACATAAAATATGTGGATGAAGTGATTCAAAATATCACAAAAGATGTGGGGATGTAGTTATTTCCTATGAACACAGTAAGGAGACCTCCAAAGGTGAGAGGTTACCATGAACACTTCTAGTACTAGGATTGAAATTATGAGAATAGACACATTACAATTCAATGACCCAAATAAGACAGAATAACATGTTTACCAAAGATGCAAAAGAAATGGTAAATTACATTTATTCATTACGAAGGCTATATTTTCAATGAAATCTATCTTAAACAAATTCAATGAACAAATATGCAGAAAAAATATCTCACACCAATAGTGAATGTCCAATTGTAAGAGCTTGGGATAGAGTTACTCTATGATGAGATGGAAAAGAAGATAGTCAAATTCTCAGATCAAGGAGATACATTAGTAAAATCAATATTATATTAAAATCACAGTTGATATGTCGTAGCAAAAATATCATGTAAAAATATGTATGCTAATTTAATTTTTGTAACTATTTCAAACATGAAATTTCTTTCACTCGTTATATTATGTTATACATACATTTGATTATACACTAGAATCTATGATGTATAATAATTAGTTCATTAAAATACATGTGTGTTATTTTTTTTAGTTTTAGGGTTGAATGGGGGAAAGGGATTTGTGAGCATAACTGTTTAATCTCTATAAAGAATAGTATAAATAGATGCACTATTGTTGGGACATAAATTATAACCCATGTTTTAAATTATCCAAACATAGTTCTTTTAAATATTTTACAATATAATGCAGTGGATAAAATAATCTGATTTGAAAATAGCAGATGAACCGATTTCAATTACCTCATGGATTAGTAATGAATCTCTACTAGGGAAGGGTCTGAGTGGACATTAATAAGAAACCATAGGATTTGATTGAATTATAAATTATTTACTATTTTAGTGGTTTTCTTCCTGTGTGATTCCTTTTTGTGTTAAATATATATTTTGAAAAAAAAATTGTTTCGTATTAATTCTTCTAAATGCTATCATGTGAGAGAACGTAAGTTAAGTTTCAGATAAGGAAAAATTTTTTGCTTTAAAAAAATATAAATCAATGAAACATCCCATAAGAATTCAATTAAAAGTAATTAGTTTATGTGTTTATTGATAGCAATTATTTTCCCAAAGTTTGTAATGTTTTTGCCAATATGGGCCTACTTCAAACAGGTCACTCTCGTTTTGCTTGTAAGCATTTTCTTTCCAAGATTGAAACCATTTTTATTTCCTCTCTAAATATTTTATAGTCATGTATCGTCACAGTTGTGTCATATTTAATTCATTTATCCATAACTTTTATCTATTTTCGATCATATATGGATGGTTTGTGCTTTTATTAACTACTTAACCTCTTATTGACTTAAAATAAGTAAAATTATACTCCATTCAGCTACTTTGTTGTTGAGTTCATGTACTTTGTTATGATTAGTGTCAAAATTTTCTAATACCTGGAAAGCACCATGATGAATTTATGTCTTAAGATGTACACTAGTAGATTTTTGGATAAAAATCCCCCCCCCTGCATATCTATTTTGACTTTTATACATCATTTATGAAAGTTCCCTCAAGAGTACTACAAAATGATATTAGTTTTATTCAATATCACTATAATATAACAGACTAATAAAAAATTAATATTGGTAAAATGGGTTGCCACTTATAACTAAGCACTGTCAATTAGATCCATATGCTATCTCATAATAATGGTACTACAGACCTATCGGATTTTAACACGTAAAACCCCACAACTTGTAAGACTTGATGATTCAAAACTATATTACATTATGTTTTTATTCTAATTTTTATGTGTTTTACCCACTTTAATTCTTAATCTTTTGTATTTGTAATATATGGTGGGTGGATTATGTTTTATACATTTGTGACTTTATTTTCTACACCTCATTCAGGAAAGTTCCCTCAAGAGTACTAGAACATGATATTAATTTTGTTCAATATCACTGTAATATAACATATTAATAAACAACTAATACTGGTTAAATGGTCTTTGACTTATAACTAAGAAACTTCAATTATATCCATTTTTTGTCTCAGAATAATGGTACTACAGGCCTATATGAGTTTAACACATAAAACCCAACAACTTGGAAGACTTTATCCTTCAAAACTACATTTCATTATCTTTTTATTCTAATTTTAATGTGTTATAACCACTTTCATTCCTAATCTTTTGTATTTATAATATATATAGTGTGGATTGTGCTTTATATATGTGTGACTTTATGGAAAATATATATAGGAGACACATCAAGTCATAGAGTGGCCCAAAACTTCTTATGCAAGAGAGGATATTGAGAATAGAATTTTATATATTATCAGATTCCAAATTATTGTGGTCAATAGTGACGAATGGAGAAGAAAATGTTTAGGTGGAGAAGGAAAAAGGAAAGAGAACAATACAATAGATCATAGAAGAAGATTTGAAATACATTATTGAGAACTTAAATGAATTTACATATCAACAAGAAAAATGAAGTTTGGAAATTTTTGTAAAGATTTGAGATTTAAATATTACATCTCACACTACTGACTTTAGCTTAGGACAATTTACAATTTGATTTGACCATGCTAGAGTTTGACGTAAGTGCTCTATATATAGTTTAATATTGCAAGAGCTTGCGAAATTATTTTATAGTATTATGCCGTACATGATAGTTTCTCTATAGTTATATTTGTTGTGTTTTAAATGCTTGTAATTGAATACTTTCATGAGCATATTGTGGTGTTATATCAATTGTTAATAAAATGTTGATTATTTTGCATCAACTTGATTAATATTCATTTAATATATTTTGGAAATGAGTTTATTCTTATAAAATGTTACCTTAGGTGTAAATATATTCTAAACCCCTACTTAAGGTATATAAGACCTAGGGGTACGATGACAATTACCCCCACCCCTAAACCCAAAACCCTATCCCCAAGCATGATGTGATCCTCTGACATACTCGTAAGATAACCTGATTTATTGCGTGTAAATATATTCTGAAACCCTATTTAAGTTAGACGAACCCTAGAGGTCAAAGTTCAATTTTCTCATACCATCTCTAGGGCTAGGGTTTATGAAGAGTGTGTGCTCGCGTTCAAATGATCAAGTTATATATAAAACCCTTTTAACACAAACAAACCCTAAACATGCAGCAGTATGTGATTGAATAAATTGATAATCTACGCAGGAACATTCAAACACATGCAATTAAGGAAAAATCCCCCTCAGGGGCAAAACCATTTATTTTCACTATAATTTGTAAGAAAACGGCTTACAATCGGATTACAATGAAAATACAAGTTGACTAAGAATTACCCTCGGGTATCGGATTCTGTAGTCGCGGCTGGAATTATCCCTTTCCAGTAGGGTTGCAATGAAAAGAAGAACGGTCTCCTCCACAAGGGTTGAACAAACCAAAGTTGTGTTCTTGGGTTGCAAAAGGATTCACAAATATTTGGCAAGGATGTGTGAATCAAAAAATGAGTCTTGGGACTCAAAAATATGAAGACTAGATGTATTTGGACTCTCAAATTCGTCTCCTAAAGTCTTGCAAAACAACTCTCCCGAAGTTGGTATTTATAGGGAAAACCAAGAAGAGACCCATGATTTTAAACTGCTGAAATTTTATCCAGTGTACAGGTACCCCGAACCGGTTCGGGTACCCCTGCGAACCGGTTCGCCCCTCCGAACCGGTTTGGGTCTGGGTTCGGGAAAGAGTGCTGGAAAAGGTGCTTCAACACTTAGAAAAATTTCCAGACTTTTCAATGAACATATCTCCATTTTCAACGGGCCATAACTTGTTCACCGTAGCTCGGATTGAGGTGCCGTTTCTTCCAGTATCTTTATTGCGGCAAGCTCTTCAACTTTCCAGTTGACCGGTCCTCTGGACGATGGCTGTAAAATTACCAATTTTCCCTTGAACATCCCTATCATGCCTTGTTTCACTGATTTGACTTCTCTTGCGTTCCACTTGCATTACGAGCCTAGAATCAAGGAACGTGAAGTCGTTGATGCAGATGAGGGAAACATTAGTGGAGATAATGTATGCTTGATTCCCGGAATTCGGATAGAGGCCGTCATGTGAGATCGTGAGGTGACGTTCCAAATGTAGCGGCGTACGACATAAATAAATGAAATATTTCGGACATGAGAAAAATGTCCTTACAGTTTAGAGTTTAGTGTTTAGGGGCAGGGGTGTAGGGTTTGCCCTAGCCCAGAGCATGATGTGATACTCTCATATACTCGTAAAATAACCTGATTTTTTGTGTGTAGATATGTTCTAAAACCCCATATAATTCAAGTGAACCCTAAGGGGAACGGTGGTGTTAAAGTTCTATATCATCATACCAATTCTGGGGTTAGTGATTCGTGTTAAATATTGCATTTATTCCCCTTTTTACTATACAATATTGTAATGCCATGCTCATTAATCTCACAGTTTATACTCATTTACTATATAACCTTAAATATTCATAGTTAATTTCTTGTGTAAGGTTTATTTTATTACTTATAGGGTTTACGAGACTATTGGTAAAGACGGGAACACTACAAGAAGAATGCCTATTTAAGACGCTTTTATAAATTAATTTACACCACTCGTAAGTCAGGGATTGCAAACCATTTTATTTATTTGATTTTACTTCATCTTTGTAATTAGCCGACCTAAAGGCTAAAACAAAAGTCCCGCTCAATCAATTCAGTTCCAAAAACCATTTAAAACCCTCTCTTCACAACACCCACACTCCTCCATATCCGAATTTCCCCATGATTTCTAACTCCATCTTCATCACTACATTAGTTGGAGGAATGTGGGTATCACGAAGGGTTTGAGTAATGGTGAAATTTGGGGAAGATGAGGAGAAAACCCTAAGTTTCACCGAACGTATAGGCTTCTATGAAAATGAAGAATTGAAGGAGCTGGAGATCCAAACTTCACTTTGGACTTGTTATTGTAAGACTCTCTCTCACACACACACATACACACTAGTAATATTTTCTTTACACATCACAAATTACACGACTCTCTGTTTAAAGCTCATAACTTAAATCCCACATAACACAAATCCTGTATAACATGATCGCAACTCTATAATATTTGTCACAAGTCCCGCAAGCCCCCACAAGTCGCCATAAGTTGACAAAAATTCCAATATTGTCACCGCGAGTAACTGACTTTTTGTCGCAAGACTTGGGGCAACCAGATGAGGTATGTTATTTTACATTAAACCATAACTGTGTTTCCTTTAATTTGCATTTAAACCTTATTTAAAATTATTTTTTTTCATATGTAATTTCATCATCTAATGAAGTGATCTTTTAATGACTTAATAGATTACTATATCCACACCTAATCAAGTTCTGTTTAGTTTACTATTGAGAATTATTGAAGGTGCTATGTGAATTGAGATAAATAGATTTTTTAATGAATGTTCCCTCGATTTCCATTATATGTGTACTAGTTATCGATGCACACGCATCATGTGTTCAAAGATTATAGAATTTAAAACAAATGAATTCAAATCATATGTGAGTTAATGTAACAAAAGGACAAAACCAATAGAAATTTAAGTTCTGGTTTGTTTGGGAAGAGACTGCATACTATTCTTACTAGAACCCATAGTGTAATGCAGTTATTTAAGTATGCAATAAGAGTCAATAAACTGTTTAATCATAATTTAAATACATAAAATATATGTTTGTACTTTATAAGGGAAAAGGTCTTGTTTTGGCTAGTTTAAGACCATCCCTTATATATATAGGGAGTGCCTAAGCATATTCACTGAAAATGAGGATGGGTGCTGAATTTGTAATGATAATGTTTATGTTATAAGATTCATTTAGGATGTATTTATAAATTAAAATTCCTTGTCTCAAATTTAAAAAGATTAATAAAGAAGAACCCTCGTACTTTGGAAAATTAAGGCAATTGCAATTATCTACATACCCCCTTCTTTTTTTGAGAAAAAACATCATGTGGCATTTATTGAAAGGCTGAGTTCTTAGTGCACTATAATTTAATACATACATACATATATATATATATATATATATATATATATATATATATATATATAAGAAGATCTAATGGCTTCAAACCTTTCTTTTAATATTTTGCGTATCATAATATTTTTAGATGTATAATTGTCTATTGGTTGGTTTGATTAGGTTTTGTGGAAAAATCATAATCTGAACCATAGCAGACGGGTTATATAATTTTGGAACCATAACAAAACTTGGGCGGAATCCATCTAGACTAAACCTAATTGATTCCCATTTACGGTTTCACCTATTTCTGCACTCGTATTTAATTTAAGATAATTTTTCTATAATGAAAGATGAGACCACCATGTTTTTTCGATGTGGTTAACAAACATAAGGACTAAGTAGTAGTACAATCAAGTTGTGAGAAAATGATTATTTTCTAATTGTAAATAAGAAAATTATTTCTTATTACAAACAAGTTATAAGACCTGATAAAAGTGTGATGCACACTCACATTTTCAACTATCTAAAAATAAAACAAAACTGAGTTGTTAATACACAAAGAATATGAATATAATTTTAGACGTCCTAAACACCTTTTTTTCTTATAGTGAGTGTTAGATGCAGTTACCAAAATGAAGGTATTTGAACATTTTGAACCATTGCATTTGTACCATTAGCCTTTCTTCGCCATAGCAGCAAATGTGTGTTTTCTTTCATTTTTATCCTTGGGTTGCAATGTAGCCACATTATCTTGTTCTTGTCAAGGAAAATCAACCTGAATTGAAAGTCACGGTTATGTCTCATAGGAATGAATATATGGTCGTATTTTCCAAAAATTTTTATGTAGACATCTTACAAAAATCCCTTTATCCATTGTTTATTTTTTACACTCACCATTTCTTACACCCCATAATAGTTTAAAATTGATTGATTATGGGATTTAGGGCACCATGAAAAAATTACTGAGTTTTAAGTTTAAACATACCTGCACAAAATTTGGCAGATATATGTTTCTACAACTACCTATGGTGCTAAACTGATTTGACAGTATTGCATTTTAAGATTCGATCATCTGTAGTGTCCAAGTTAAGATGAAACCATTTTGTTAGTAAGAAATTCATAATAATTTTCAACACGTTAACACAATCGTAACGTGATTATTTTAATTTTTTCATCCCGCTACATCATTCAGTGTCCCCTACATAATGTTATCTATAAGTGAAAAAATGACACGTTTCACTTTGAGTTAGGTTGGTTTATATAATTAGAAATTTACAGTTGTCTTTTTCTTTTAAATTCCTGGATTCTTTTTAAGAGGATTGAGTGAATCTTATACGATACTCACTCTATCTCATTTACATTTGCTTAAACTATTGTACACATACAAAATGACTATACGAACTTTAAAATTTTGAGCAGCTGAAATATTAAGATTTCATTAAATACTCCCCATTCCAAATTGGTGATGTGTTGGCCTATAGTTTTCAAAATAGTATCTTGCTAAAGCAGGTTTAAAATGTCACACATGGATACTAATTCTACTTCCAACTACCATGTTAGTGTCTTGTTTTAAAATAGTAAGCAACAAAAGTTAATTTTTGTATGTTCTTACATTACAGCATGAAGTTTAAATAATGAAAGCGTAGTTTATAACCCAACTGGTGATATTTTGCAGTATGTCTTTATTTTTTATTTTTTTCTTGTCCATTTTTTGGATAAGCTTCACATTAATAGGGTTTTGAATCCTTTTTGCAAATTTCGTGGATTGTGGTCTTCCCTTTAAATCACCTTCTGGAATTGTGACCTCTTCTTCACTTTGTTCGATGAAGTCATTAACCTTTGCTTCAATTTTTTTCTTGTTATTATGATTGGGGGTGAGACGTATATTCCATGTTAAAAGTATATTTCTCTATTTAATTTCCATAATTTCCCATTATATAGTGTGGCTTTCTTGGAGAAAACGATTTAAACCTCCAACTAATTTTATTTCATTGAACTAATTGTATTCACTACACAATCCCTCCATAAGTTGAATGTGTAAACATTTGATTAGGATTTGGAGTGATGTTGCCTCTGCCTTTTTTGGGTGATGGGATTATTTATGGTTATATTGAGACATATTAAACCATATCTTCCAAATGTTGGACACTCGTGGTAGTTATTCTTATGAGTCGACCTTTTTGTCACCTCCACTACGAAGTCGTCATCAACCAGCAATATAATATGTGTTTGTTTTCCCAATCTACGTGTCATGTTTAACGGCGTTTAATGCTTCAGTTGGTATTCAAAATAAGTATTAGGTTAAGTAAGAAAATTACATAGGAATATTAGTGTGACACCCCGCCAAATAAAATAACGGGCGATCAATACTGTACCAAGTTAAAACAGGAGTCTCATATGGTTCATTCTTAGCATAACTGTCGAAAACTAATTTAATTACTAATAACCTATTAGACTGGAATCAAAATTTTATTTAACTAATCTTTTTAATCAAACCAACAAAGTAAAACCATCACACAGTTTATATATATGAAACTAAAATAAAATACTCGGCTTAACCTAATACAACCAAATCGAATGCCGCACTAAAGGCAGGTAAAAGCATAAATGAATACAATTATGATTTCGGCCTGAGTGTTACTACAATGCTTCCTATCTAGATCACAAGAATAGAAGCGTCTAAAAATAAACCTGCATGCATCCACGGCTGCTGCAGCAACGTCTGACTCGAAAGGATCATCATCCAGGCATCCCTGTGTCTGGACACGTTTATATATATATATATATATATATATATATATATATATATATATATAGCAAGAGAGGAGAAAATAGAGAAACGGGTCAGAGCTCGAGTTTTGAAAATATTTTGCACGTGGATAAATTCTATATTTTTAAAATATGATTTATCTCATATTTAAATTGGTATTGCAATCCCTTGAGATACCCCTCACCCCTCTTCTAATAATGCACACCTATCGCATACCTTTTAGACAACCTAGTTAAGCTACCCCGCCTAACTAATCCATTTCACCCAATCACTGAAAATCTATAAAAACCCGAGTACTAAGGGCTAAACTTCTCCCCATTCCCAACATTGCGCTACGTTTGTGTGTGGGGTGTCTCGTGAAGCGAAATACGAACAAGAACCCCCCTAGAGATACACTACTAACTAGAAATATTGATCATCGAGATCCATTAGGCCCTCAGCACATAACGCCAATATAAAACTCATATACAAATATATATTTCTTACTATAACCTCTGATTCATACTCATATAAATTCTGATATATATATATATATATATATATATATATATATATATATATATATATATATATATATATATATATATATATCAACTTCATATACAAGCAATATACTATGCTCAACGAATATAATTATACTAATTACAATCACAAGCATAATAACCATCCCACCGAGCTAAAACTCGAGGATGCAGTCTCATAGTGCCTATTTAAATCCAGGTTTACTCACTATACCACGGTACCAAGCCATATTTACTCATGGTCATGGTAAAAATAAACAACAGTGGACGCGATCACGTTCCCTCTACAATTGGTGTACAGACGGATTTCACTCGAATGCAGGACGATATGACCTGGGGACATACTCTCCCCGCTCCTCAAGCCAGAGGATTCACCCACATTGCACAAACTACCTAAATCGCACTAGAGAAAATATATAATCTGGCTATTCCAACCCTACACCAAAGGAAAGCCCGTGGAACCAGCCTCTAAGATACAAATATACCAATCACACACAAATATATATGTATTTGTATCATATTATATATACTGTCATCACATCGTATATATAATCTACATCACTTATCAAATATATATATATGACTATATTTGCCAAACTCTCATATAGCAATAGTCAATAAACCCGAATGTTCCCCTTCATAATAATTAAATAATTATACGAGTTACTCATCTTAATTCCATAGGTATTGCATCCTAGGATTTTCTCTATTTCAATTGGCCCATATTTATTCTAACCGCATAAATATATCTATACATGCTTACCGAATGATTCTCTCGAATGGCTCTCGTCCCAAACAAACATTAAATCCATACCCTGGACTGTACACTAAATTAATCTAAGGTTACCCCTTTCATCCCGAGGTTTACTCACCCTTAATACAATCATATATCTAGAATCTCCTATAATAATCTCCAAAACCATAGTTTAAATTTCCCTAAACTTAAAGGAGAAAACCTCAAAAAGCGACGAGAAGTGAATCGATCCGGCCTTCTCGAATCGATTCACTGGCCACCGAATCGATTCGTCCTGCCCAAATTGATTCGAAAAGGTCCAACTTTCTAACTGTCTCATATCGATTCGATTCGTCCTGTCCGAATCGATTCGTCAGGCTCAAATCCGAAAATCTGCTAAGGGTTTATAACTTCTACAAAATCAAAACCTCCATTAATACACCTCCAAGATTTGTATCTTCTCTCCCATCATCATCCAACCTCAAACAACCATATATACACACATAAAAAGGGTTCTAATCATCCTAGAAACCATTCCCAACAACTAATTTCAATTAATTCCAAAATTTCTTAAATTGAATATTATCCGGGGTTTACTCGTTAATCTTTCGAAAAACACGTTTTAATTCACGAAAAACCCAACCCAAAAGTCTTTATAGTTTTATACTCCAACTACAATACGAGATTTTTATGCTTAAAGGACTAAATCAAGTAAACACTTGCCTCGTGGATAAAATTCGAAAACCTTGAGTCGAATCCAGCGGAGTTTGGCCAGAATCTCCTTTTTCTTTCCTCCTTTTCTTCTATTCTTCTTTTCTCTCTTTTATTTCCTTTCTCCCACTCTCTCGTTCTTTATAGAGAGAGAAATAAGGGTTTATCCCTTATAAACCCAAAAATGACTCGTTTACTCAATTGCGAATCCATATAGTCTTAAAATCCCCAAGACCTAAAGACTACCCCCGGATACTCTACTCTGACTACCTCGGCCATTTCGAACCCAACCGCGCACTCGAAATCTCCATCCGAGTCACTTAACTACAATTCTCTAATTAAACCCAACATATCTCAATACGGGTTTTCCAATTAAAATATTTCCCTTTGTCGCTCTAGCCAACTGCGACATGTAATTAAAATAATCTGACTTATTTACTTAATCTCAAAAGTAAATGTAACATGCATCGAAAATCATCTAACACTCATAAACTCCAAAAAATATTATCCACAGAAATTCCTCAAATCTCCAAATTACACCCATTTATGTAATTTAAATATCCATAAAAGTGTGGGGTATTACATTCTCACCCCCTTACAACATAATTTCGTCCTCGAAATTCGGATATGACCGATACTACCGACCTAGGAATGCTAATCACGCTACATCCTAGAACACAAAAGTTGTATGATACTAACCCAATGGCATCATACCATAGACTCATTCTCGGTACCCACCTATCTCAAAGCTTATACTCTAATGCACTAGCTTAACTATAAGATCAATTGCATTTCTATATGCTACAACATCACCTCGATCGTAAGGTTGACTCTCACCTCACATCGCACCTAGTGCTTCTATAATCGTATATAAAGAAAATGAGCCTATATTCATAGCTCTAACGTATCGATACCATCTGAGAATCAAAACCCTAAGCGTCCACTCATCTACAACAAGACATCGAAATTCTCTCAAAAGGAAACTATACTAGAGCTTGACTATTCCCGTCAGTCTTCTAGCTTATTTTAGGTATGCTTACTCTTATTGCACAAATATAATTGGATCATTGTGTACCTCCTACGACGTTCCATCCAACCCATTCCAAATCCAATTAAAACTTCCTTGCATCATAACCTTCAGCTTTTATATACTACGTCCTTTATATTTCAGGCGGTATACAAAATCAACTTACCATGGTGCCCACACAACCTTTAATCCATGCCTATCTACACAACTATTGTAAACGTCTGACACGTAACACTCTCTCTAAAAATGGGCCACATTTCCTTGGCCCGATACAAACACCTAGTTATTCCTAACCCGAATAACTCGAAATTCAATTCTTCCTATACCTGGAAATCAAATCCTTCTTAAAGTTAACGTACCAAACTTCTCGTGGTTAACTCACTACAGTGTTCCTACATCAACGCCACTTGCCCTATCGACCTTATTCCATGGTATGTTTTCCTACGCACGTAAAATAAGTAATATCCTAACTATATTCCTAATGCCCAAGACCTCTCTCGAATTTCGACATTTTCTCGATTTCATGCGTGGGATGTATCGTAGAGAGAAATCCAAACAAGGAACCCTACCGTTACACTATTTCTTCACATCATCGGTCATCGAGATATAACGACCTAAGTCACACCAACGGGATGTTCTAAATCCTACCTCACTAACCTATTAACGTATTTCTAGCATTATGTCCTCCCATCATCACAAAATGGAAAGTCTAACTAATCGGCGCGCTTATTTTCTACAAAAGTGTTACGAATATCATAATCAAAACATATTTCCTTTGAATTTTCCTTCTATGTAAGGCCTGGCTATACGCCTCAAATCAATTTCCTTCACCTTGCCTTACCCACATACTTGCGGTGAAAGAAACATTTTCAGTGCTTTTCCACAGCTCATATACTTTTTATTAGCCCCTAATCATCACATGACTCTCAGTTAATTTCACCAAAACCAACATCCCATCATACAGTGACATCTCTCCACTCCGAATGGCGTTAAGGTTCAGACATGGATTGTCTCACAAGCGAAATCCAAAAAAGGAACCCCTCCAATACACTACTACTTAACTTTGTCGGTCATGGAGGTATGTCAGCATAAAACATGTAAAATACTAAATCCTGCATACCTTAGATAATATATAAAGTCTCCATCCACAAAATCATGGAAATGAAACGTCTACTCACCGAAGTTCCATCTAATCATAAAATAAAGGCGAGCTCAACCCGTATCCAGGTGAGATATCGCAAAAATAACCAGTTCCACCCTAGAACAGCAAATACGATAGTCTTGTAATCATTAGTCTTCTATCGCTCTGATCATCCACAAATACATTACACTTACAATAGTACCATACTCGTATAACACATACAAGATGATAAGTACAAATCAGATAAAAATTTAAAATACCAACACCCGCTTTTACAGCGAATGAAGGAAAATAGAACCCCGCTATTGCAAAAAACATATAGACATACCTTCTATAATATGACTGATACTACCAGTAAACTCGAATCATGCACACGAATCTAGGGTTAAGAAAATTCTGTGAGGCCATCTAGCCACACGAAATATACCTCCTTTATTCGAGGCAAAACTCATAACAACACTCTTGCCAATTACCTTGGCTACTCCAATTGGTTTTTGGATACAATACACTTGCCTTAACCAAACCAAAAACCACTTTAATAAATGCTCTATCTAAGCACTCTACTCTTGTCCTTTAACTCCTATCGGGCAAGGACTAACCGTGTGTTTCTAAACTCCACCTTGCAAAATTCCCTACTTCTGGCCACCGTGACCAATTTAAGGTTATCAGTATCTCAGACTCTATAGCCTCGATACTGACAATCTCCTTCATAGTTTCCTTAATTATTTCATCAAAAGGAAACTCCGCTACTGGCTTCAACAATGCTATTTCAATGGATTTACCTGGGTGGAAGTCCACCAATGGGGTTCCCCAAACACAAATTCTCCATAAGTGTTAGCAACACTTTTCTAGTGAGCCTATCATTCCTGTGAAGGATTCTCTTTCATTGTACCTATGACAACCCACCTACTAAAATAAGAGGTGCCTATACCGATACTCTAATAATCACAAGAATCGTAGATGATCCATTCTTAGCATCACTGTCGTTAAAATAGTAATACGAGATAACCACCAATTATTTTTTAAACCAGACTGTCAAATTAAATCTTGTAAGTTAAAAGAAAACCACTTAGACAATCTAATTTTCAAAGAAGGTGGATACCAAAAAAAATCAATGGGTAATAATATACCAAAATGCATAAAGTAATAACCGGATAAGCTGTCGGTTAACAGACTAATACAAACAGGTTACACCGAGTATTATAATTTAATATCACATTATAATAAATGAGTGCAAAGAATGGGAACACGCCCAAATAAATAAACTAAACATAGCTAGAGTACAAAGATAGAATCATATATGACAAATGTCCTACAACATCCGCAAAATGCTATAGCTCCAGGACAACAGGAAAGGAGAGGTCAATACGGGCATCCTTGCGAAGGAGCACCTGAACGAACAAAGAATTCATTAAAAAAAAGAGATAAAGACGGGTCAGGCCCCGGTTCGATATGATCACCATGTGAATAAAATGTATGACAGGTATGAATATCTAATCATAAACGTGAACTTAACTTTCTCTCGCAATTAAACATAAAGGTCCTCACCTCTCATTCTAAAAGCACAACCTAGCGCAAAATCAATGATAATGCTCAATGATCTTATAATCACGGGAGAACTCATCTACATTACGCAAGGAGACATCATTTCAATTATTCATAATTTAATGCACAGTTCCTTATCTCTTTAGGAAATACATATATGGAAATTCATTTAAAAAAATGTTTTAACAAATTCCATTTCATCTCATAACTTTCCATTTCCATTCTTCCACCCACGAATTGTATTTAAAAAAAATTTATTATCATAAAATGATTTAACATCAATAATGTCCCACATTATAATGAATAGTTATATTTTATATCATATAACGATTATATGACCGCCCGCCCGGGTTTCCCCACTGTGCGCGCCCCTAAATGGCTGTCATCTTTCAGGGCCAATCAAACAAGACAACATGGGCACCCTACGACGTGAGACGTCAGGAAGCGGCCATATACCTCTGACAGTGAGTCAAAACCACACCAAGAATTACCTCACTTCACAAAATAAACATATAATATAATAACCGGTCATATGGCCGAGGACTATATTCACCCTGCATTCACTAGCCAGGGGACTTCACCTCATGCGCGTACTTCCCCTATGATAGCGATTTAGAGAGGTGTGTTTACGTAAATTATCATTTACGAAAATCATTTTTCCAATTTGAAAACATTCACTCGGTATATTCTCAAAATCAATTTATACTTAACCATTAAGTACCAAATTTTAGAATGGGCATTTCTTATTCTTAAAGTGATATTTTATTTATGACCTAGGACCCGAAGTGTCATTATCCTCACACTAGTCTCTAAGAGTCCCAAGGAAATACCATAAATCATCAAAGTAATTTCGCATAATAATTGTCTCCCAAAAGTCCCAAACATGACCACTCTAATTTTCCATTACTCCTAGGTTATCTTCCTATATCAAACAAAACATTAACCTCTAGAAACCAACCCTTAATATATGCCCAATTATCCCCATACTAACCTAGGATATTTATCTACTCAATATAAACCTCTAAAACTCTTTATTACTTCCCAAGCGAAGGTTCCTAAGCCTTGAACCTAAAAGAAAACGACTAAAAATAAAACTAGAAAAATCACAAAAAAACAGGGCATCCGAATCGATTCGCCTAGGGCTGAATCGATTTGCCCCAAAAGCGAATCGATTCGGTGACGAAAACCAACCTACTATCTCAATCGAATCGGTTTGGCCCTAACCCAAATCGATTTGATTTTCCCAGACCTGTATCCTCCCATGTAACCGAATCGATTCGCTTGGGAGCCGAATCGATTCGGCCTAGCAGAAATACCCAATTTGGGCTACGGGTTTAAGAACCCTAAATTTCCCAAAACCACCAAATCTTCAATTCCACCAACATCAACAACAAATAATTCTACTAAATAATTTCTACACAATAACTAACTAATATTCCCAACTCAAATCAAATTAAACTACAAGATTAAGGGTTTAAACACCAAAATCCTCAAAAACCCATTTATGGTTAAAACTCCAAAAACATAACTATACATGCAATTTATCACATTAAATTATATACTAGCAAGTTAGAAACTTGCCTCAAGTTTGTAGTCTCAGATTTTCTTCCCGTAGCAACAATTTCCATCTCCAAATCTCCATTTCTCTCTCTTTTCTCTCTTTTCTCCCAAGTTCTCTCTCTCTCTCTCTCTCTCTCTCTCTCTCTCTCGGCTTATAACATAAGAATGAGAAATAAAAGGGTTGGAAGACTTATACGGGCCTTAAACATAAATTCCCCTCATTTAAATGTTGATACCCCATTAAAATGACTAGTCACTACATAATTGAGTCATAACCTGACAACAGTGCCCGGAACTCAAAAATACAACTTGGCATCCGGAGTATCGTGAAATATTCTTAGGGTCTAACGTCATTTTAATTCATTAATTATGCTCAAATTTAAATATAAGTCATAACCATCGCTTAAAGCACAACGACGCAATAAAACACAATATCATGCTATTTACCTTCTCATAACAGTAAATAGGCAAAACATGGTAAATATTATCTCTTAAATCACTTAAAATAATATTTACCCAAACTTTCTCTATTTTATAAAATTATCCCATCAGGCAAAATAATATAAAATAGTCACGCAGAAGTCTGGGTTAAATCCATCAAACGTGAGCAAAATATTACTTCAAAATCAAAGGAACTAACGGTCAATTCCATCCGTAAGATCCCCTTATGAGAAAAATATCCTTCTCCCTCAAACATGATGACTACTGTTCCCACCATTTTAATATTGCTCCCACGAGTGAAAAATTTTCCTCAATTTTTCCACCTCTGGGTATTTCCATACCCTACTCTAAGCCCAAGCTTATGAGCCTTACACTTCCACTGAGTAGCACTACCCTTCTTCCGCATGAATCAACATTAATGTATGGTCCTTATCAAATACCCTTTTAAACTTTTTCCCAATTTAACTTCACCAGGTAATTCAAGTTTAGCACCACTCTCTACTATAGTGGTACTTGGATAATTATAACCACTACACTTTAGTAGTCGTTGTAGCAATCCTTGACAAATGCCACAAAGGGGAGTGACCTCGACTGCGGTCCTCAATCCCTACTTCAACTTATAGTTCCAACTAAGCCCCGCCTCTTGCCGCCCTCATCGCGACCTTCCTTGATCGCCCTATCTCGATCAGCACACGAATCTTGAACGAGCGCGCAAAAGATTTACTATAGTCTTATATAATAGAGGGAGATCAAAATCTCATAAGAGGAATCAACAATCCTAATCATAAGGCTCTCTATCAAATCGATAGCAATGTTGAAATCGTAGCACATCCGCATAGATTCCTAAGGACACTGGAACTTGGTGCTCTGATACCATCTGTGACACCCCGCCTAGTGAAATACCGGGCGATCAATCCTGTACCAAATTAAAACATGAGTCTCATATGATTCATTCTTAGCATCATTGTCGAAAACCAATTTAATTACTAATGATGTATTAGGCTGGCGTCAAATTTTTATTTAACTAATCTTTTTAATCAAACCAACAAAATAAAACCATCACACAGTTTATATATATGAAACTGAAAGGAAATAAAATAACCGAACACTCCGCTTAACATAATACAACCAAATCGAATGCCGCACTAAAGGGAGGTAAAAGTATAAATGAGTACAATTGGTCTTTCGGATCAACTGTTACTACAATGCTTCCTATCTAGATCACAATAATAGAAGCCTCTAAAAATAAACTTGCATGCATCCACAGCTGCTGCAGCAACGTCTGACTCGAAAGGATCATCATCCAGGCGTCCCTATGTCTGGACACCTATATATATATATAGCAAGAGAGGAGAAAATAGAGAAACGGGTCAGAACCCGAGTTTTGAAAATATTTTGCAAGTGCATAAATGCTATATTTTTAAAATATGATTTATCTCATATTTAAATTGGTATCGCACTCCCACGAGATACCCCCCACCCCTCTTATAATAGTGCATACCTATCGCATACCTTTTTGACAACCTAGTTAAGCTACCCCGCCTAACTAATCTGTTTCACCCAATTACTAAAAATTCGTAAAAACCTGAGTACTAAGGGCCAAACTTCTCCCCATTCCCAACATTGCGCTACGTTCGTGCGTGGGGAGTCTCGCAAAGAGAAATTGAATCAAGGACCCCCTCCCCCGATACACTACTACCTGGCAATGTTGATTATCGAGATCCATTAGGCCCTCAGCACATAACGCCTATATAAAACTCATATATGAATATATAGTTCTCACTATAACCTCTGATTCATACTCATATAAATCGGGATATATATATCTACCGGAAAGGGAATAATATATATATATATATATATATATATATATCAACTTCATATACAAGTAATATACTATCCTCAACGAATATAATTATACTTATTACAATCACGAGCATAATAACCGTCCCACCGAGCTATAACTCGAAGATGCAGTCTCATAGTGCTTATCCAAATCCTCACTATACGATGGTACCAAGCCAAACTTACTCATGGTCATGGTAAAAATACACAATGGTGGAGGAGGTCATGTTCCCTCTACAAGTGGTGTACACACGCATCTCACTCAAACGCGGGACGATATGACCTGGGGATATACTATCCCTGCTGCTCAAGCCACGGGATTCTCCAACATCGCGCAACCTCCCCAGATCGCACTAGAGAAAATATATAATCTGGCTATTCCGACCCTACGCCAAAGGAAAGCCTGTGGAACTAGCCTCTCAGATACAAATATACCCATCACACACAAATATACTGTCATCACATCGTATATATAATCTACATCACTTCTCAAATAAATAAATAAATAAATAAATATATATATATATATATATATATATGGCTATAATTACCAAACTCTCATATAGCAATAGCCAATAACCCTGAATGTTCCCCTTCATAATAATTAAATAAGTATATGAACTAATCATCTTAATTCCATAGCTATCGCATCCTAGGATTTTCTCCATTTCAATTGGCCCATATTTATTCTAACCGCATAAATAGATTTATACATGCTTGTCGAATGATTCTCTCAAATGTCTCTCGTCCCAAACATTCATTATCCATACCTCGGATCATACACTAAATTAATCTGAGGTTTCCTCTTTCATCCCGAGGTTTATCACCCACAATACCATCATCTAGGATTCCTAATATCATATCTATAATCTCTTATAATAATCTCCAAAACCATAGTTTAAATTTCCCAAAACTTAAAGGAGAAAACCTCAAAAATCTGCCAGAACCGAATCGATTCGGCCTGCCCGAATTGATTCGCTAGCCACCCAATAGATTCAGCCTATCCAAATCGATTTGAAAGGGTTCAACTTTCTAACTGTCTCATACCAAATCTATTCGGCTTGTCCGAATCGATTCGGTTGGAATCGATTCGGTTGGATCGAATCGAAAAATCTACTAAGGGTTTATAACTTCTCCAAAACCCAAACCTCCATTAATACACATCCAAGCTTTTTATCTTCTCTCCTATCATCATCCAACCTCAAACAACCATATATACACAAATAAAAAGGGTTCTAATCATCCTAGAACCCATACCCAACAACTAATTTCAATTAATTCCTAAATTTCTTAAATCGAATATTATCCGGGGTTTACTCGTTAATCTTTTGAAACACCCATTTTGATTCTGGAAAAACCCAACCCAAAAATATTTATAGTTTCATACGCAAACTACAATATGATATTTTTATGCTTAAAGGAAAAAATAAAGTAATCACTTGCCTCATGGATAAAATCCGATGACCTCGAGTCGAATCCCGCAGAGTTTGGCCAAAATCTCATTTTTCTTTCTTCCTTTCTTCTTTTCCTCTCTTCTCTTCTTCTTTTTCTCTCTTTTCTTTCCTTTCTCCCACTCTCTCATGCTTAATATAGAGAGAAATAAGGGTTTATCCCTTATAAACCCAAAAATGACTCGTTCTCAATTGTGAGTCCCTATTAGTCTACAAATCCCTGGGACCTAAACACTACCCCCGAATACTCTATTCTGACTATCTCGACCATGCTGAACCCAACCATGCACTCAAAATCACCATACGAGTGACTTAACTACAATTCTCTAATTAAACCCAACACATCTCAATATGGGTTTTCCAATTAAAATATTTTCCTTTGTCGCTTTACCCAAGTGCGATATGTAGTTAAAATAATTCGACTTATTTACTTAGTCTCAAAAGTAAATGTAACACGCATCAGAAATAATCTTACACTCATAAACTCCAAAAATTATTATTCATAGAAATTCCTCAGATCTCCAAATTACACCCTTTTATGTATTTTAAATATCCATAAAATTGTGGGGTATTACAATTAGTTGTTTGAATGTATTTTACCAATTGAAGTTCATTAATAAAATTTAATCATACTTACAACTTATGGAGACTCAAGTTTATGAATCTTCTATTTAGACTCTAAAGGTCCTTACAAGGTTTTGTTTTTCCCATATTGGATTTATTACATGAAAAAACTCAAAACCACAACTAAACAGGCATTGTCACAATGATAACTGAGTGGGTAACTATACATTAACATTGTTAATAATTGCATACTCAAACAAGATATCCATGCCAAAAGTACTAAATAGAAAAACCAGTTGGTAGTTACATTATTTAATACTTGTTGTATATATGTGTAGTAACCAGTTTAGCTAGATGGATGGTATGGTGAAAAAACTATGATATTGAATGTATAAGTATGTTGTTATATTGAGTT
Source organism: Sambucus nigra (assembly GCA_949130495.1). Lineage (NCBI taxonomy): Eukaryota > Viridiplantae > Streptophyta > Magnoliopsida > Dipsacales > Adoxaceae > Sambucus > Sambucus nigra. The sequence goes on from OX422215.1 coordinate 219,145,058, forward strand.
AAAAAATAAATCAATTGGAGTTATCTTACAAATTTAATAAAGTTTTGGGAAAAACATGATTATAGGAACATGTATCTTAATTTTCTTTATATCTTGGTTGGTGTATGTAACATTTGATATATATTAGAAGGCATATAAGATGTTAGGCAAGTTAGTGAATAATGAAGAACTCGTATGTGAAGTTTATCTAGTGTGTTCTTCATTATTTTCCTCTATACAAGGTCAACTTTTAATTAAACATGGAACATATTCAAACTAGAAACTACCAATACGATTAAACCTTTTTTCCCAAAAAACCTACCACGCCACTGATGGAGATAAAACATTTGTAGATAAACTAGTCATACACAAATTATGCTAATGCTCATTGTAGATAAACATAGTACACTATCCTAACAATTTTCATTTCTTCAGTGCGTTTGAGGCTTATGAATGAATAATAACATTTCGTATGTTGTTCCATGTTTTTCCTGTAACAAAGTCTCCACATTGTATATATCTCATTTAAATAGAGAAGAAGCACATTCCCTATATGAGGAAAATATATGTTTGTGCAGGATAAGAGTAAGAGCCCAAACCTTTCATATTTATACACCGAATTATCTCATTTTATTGCTAGTTTTCGCTAATATTGACTTCATGTTACTATTAATTGTCATTAGTTTAATAAATAAATAATATTATCGATCCTATCACATTATTAAATATGGTAATACATCATGACAATACCCATTCCACGCTACCTGGGAGAAACGAGATCCTTCACTCTCGGATCTAAAAATCATAGTAGAGAAAAATTTGAATGCAGCAGCAGTGGATTGTTTCACTAAGATTCCTATTTATTTAATTGATCTTCAAAGAACAGTTTTTATAGATGCTACTACAATTGATAGTTGGCACCCTCTTCGTTTAATTCATAAAACAACTACAATTGCTCTTGCATATGGAATTTATAAGACAGATTTCTCTGAGAATGACCAGCTGACAATTGCATTTATTGGCGTTGATCGTGCAAACCTAGAAGTTTGCATTGTTGGATTAAATAAAGGGAAATTTAATATATTATCCCATGTATTTGATCGATTCCTAGGTGGAAGAGATTTTTATGAGGCTCTCTTCCATCACTTTGTAGAAAAATTTAAAGTGGAGCATAAAATTGATGTTTCTAAGAATGCAAGGTCTAGCCTCAGACTTCGTGCTTCTTGTTAAAATATGAAGAAGGCCCTCAATGCAAATTCGAAGTCACCTTTAAATATGGAGTTCTTAATGGAAGATAATGATTTTAAGGGTTTCATCAAGATAGACGAGTTTGAAAAAATTAGCATTCTAGTATTGGAACGTGTGAAGAAGCCCTTAGAGAGGGATCTTTCAGAAGCTGGGCTTACTATCAAGAATATTTATGAAGTTGAGAGGTTATTGGGTCTATATATCGGGTTCCTATAATATTCAAGATTTTGATGAAGTTCTTCGAAAAGGAACCTAGGAGCATAATGAATGCAAGTGAGTGTGTTGCTAAAGGGTGTGCTCTAGAATTTTCCATTCTTATATCCACATTAAATAAGCGAGAATTCCATGTTAATAAGAGTTTTCCATTTCCCATTTCTTTGTCATGGAAAGACCATGCTTCAGATGCTCAGAATGGAGATATAGAAAATCAATAAAGCATTATTATTTTCCCCAAAGGAAATTCCATACCTAGTGTGAAGGATCTGACATTCTACAGGATGAGAACATTCATAATAGATGTAAAATATACTAACGTGAGTGAATTGTAGGCGCCATCAAAGATCAGCACACACGATTGGTCCTTTTAAATCCCAAAAGGGTGAAGATTCAAAATTAAAGGTAAATTTCGCATGTGTCTGCATGACATTGTGTCATTTGAGTCAGTAACACTATTGGAAGAAGAGGGAGTTGAAGTTCGAGTTGTGAAAGAGTCAACAAAGAACTCTAGTAAGATGGATACATACTAATATCCTAAAGCAACCCCTTCTAATGAAACTGATGTGAATATCCACGATGCCAAGGTGAAAGTTATGTTCTTGGGATTGAGAATGGTGTTCCTGAATCAGGAGACGAGCTTTCCCAAATTGAAACAGATGCGAAGGTTTAATCTCCAAAGAAGAAGGTAATGAAAATAAACATAATTGTGTCTGAGTTGGTTTATGGAGGAATGGTACATGCATATATGCATAAAGTAGTGGATAGGGAGTTTGAAATGGCCTTCCAGGATCTAGTTGTGGAAGAAACTAAAGACAAGAATAATGTTTATGGAATCCTACGTTTATGACATGAGAAAAATTTGCATGACAAATATTCGTGTATATTTTGGCACCATTTCCTTTGAAGATATTCAATTAGCTAATTAGAACTATAGAATAAATGGTAACATAATTTTTAATATCAAAAAACTTTAATTATGAATGGCTTGTCAAGTGTTTCCTTTCTTGGGTGGTTTTTGTTTGATGACATGGCTTCAATGTCTCTTAAGATTACATGGCTTCAATGTGTTAAAAAATAGTAGACTTATATGTGTGTGTGTGTATATATATATATATATATATATATATATTATTTGCAAAGTATTCACTGATTATATTCTCTCTTAATGTCACACCCTTTTACTTTCATACCCTGTCGTGACTTCCCATTTCTTTATAAAAAAATATATCTTGCTTGCAATATTTCTTCACTGTAGAGCATATATGTATATTCTGGATGTATACTTATAGCATACAAATATTTATGGTCCATGCACTCAAGGTTGTCAAAATACTTATAACATACATAGGATAATGCGTGGTCTAATTATCTCGAGTAATTTTAGGCCCACGGGATTTCAACGTAGTTTGCATAGTAAGAACTTTGACACATTCTGTGACACTAATTTTTTTTGTTTTGATCGGTTGGTGTCAAGTTTCGCATGTTATACCGACTAATGGTTGGTGTAAAATTCATTATGATTTCAACCTCCATTGGAAGGAGATGATTACGACTTGTGGTTGGTTCATAAATTATTTTTTTCTCTTTCGTGCAAGGAATGATATGGCAAGCACCAATTTCATGACTCGATATCATTAGGCGACATCTCAGACCTACTGTGGAAAGCAAAAATTTTAAACAATGTGAGTACTAAAACACACTTACCTATCTCATATACTACTTCACTTATGTATGCCAATATAATGCGTGCGTCAATATCTTTGGAAAATTGCAGATGATCGATTGTTACACGTCTATATTGGTTGATCAATTCTAGAATGATGCTAATGTAAAAAATATATACATGTTAACATATGGTTGCGTATGAATTATTACACACAATAATGACTCGTTCTTCGTAAGTTATCTCCAATAGCACATGAATTACACAAAGTAATGACTCATTCTTACCAAGTAATATCCGAGAACTTAAAGAATCATAGATTCGCCACCAAAAAACATAGGATGATTGTGGTTATTCCACCCTTAGTTTTTTAGAGTTGTGGTTATTCTTGTCATTTTTTTTAGTTAATTTTTACGTTTTAACAGGTTGGTTTTCATGAATAAATAAAGGATACTCCATTGAATTTTTTAAGAACTATTAAGTATTTTTAAAAGTGAATAATATGAAAACATACAAATATGATAAGGTTTTTAAAGATTATCATCTATAGGAACTATTAAAAAGATTACTTCTTTATTTAAGGTAACTAACACTAAATAAATTTTATTGCAGGTGAAAACCCTTTGGGGACGAGGCAAGTCATTGAAGTCATTTTGTTGGAGGTCGTATGCTCCAAATGTTGAAATATTTGGAGAAAAAAAATTATAACACCCTTATCGAACGAGATTGCCTCAAATGCATATAAAAATGCATCACTTCATTCAAAGGTAATTGAAAAGAAAAAGTAAATTCTAATCATGCTTATTGTAGTTCCACTTATTTCAAATCAAACTTTGCTTTATGGATGATGAACCAACTTTTTCTTTTTGAAATACTCTTTTTCAAAATTTTATGTGCACTAATTTTAACTTGACCAAAATTTATCTTGATTAATCCTAAGCATGCATCTAGTGATTAAAGCAAGTCAAGTAAGGAAAATAATGTTCATAAAGCCGAATGTGCAAGGAAACCACAACGGGAAAAAACCTCAGACGGCCCAAGCCAGACAGTCACTATGAATGTGGATTTGCAAGGAACAGATAAAAGTCTTACTCAATGACTCGATCCCCACAAGACTCGGAACTCTTCAGATCTTCAACAACTCCTCTCACAGTGCCCATGCAGAAATTCCTTCTTCCACGATGCTTGTCCACAACGCATGCCTCAATGTATGTCTCGGTGTCCATCTATATGGCTTGTAACATCTACGATGTTGAACACTAATTTTCTGCTTCTCCTCCGCAAAACCCAACAAAGTTCTATGCAGAACAAACTCTTCTTCGTGTAAAAAAAGATCATAATAGCATATAATAATGATAACTCTGATATTAGAAACTCTAAAGATGTTTTATACTTACAAAACCTTAGAAAACTTTGTGCAGAAAACGTAATGTTACGAAAAGTGAATTTTGGACTGCACCCACACAAAATTCTAATAGAAAACACGCATTAAATAATTTTCTTAAGTCAGCGACTCATTCAAGCAACTTTGGACTGTCGCTCGAACGAGATGGACATCTCGCTCAAACGACTGGTCAGGTCGTTTGAACGACGCAGTGAATTAGAGTTCAACTAAAACACTACTCTAATCTATCCTTAATAGAATAAAATGAAGTGTAAACCATTTCAAACACTTTACAAATATTTTTAAAACATTTTTTTAATAAAATAACATCTTTAAACATTTGAAAATAAATTCTGAGTCCCATTAAAATTACGCATTCATACATAAGTGATCGAGGAATGTAATTGAACTTGACAACGAAATATGCACCACGAATCGGCATGATATATTCTTTGAAGCTTTGCTGCAGCGTTTTCATGAACTTCAACATGTCATAGCGTTAGTGGGATCATGACAATAAAAATACGACCTATGACTCAAATGTGTTTTGTTATATGAATAAGTCAAATAAACATACAACGGGCTCATTTGGAAATTTTGTCCTTACACTTATAAAATAAATTTATATTTTTAAGTATTTTGTCTAATTTTGATTCCAATTATAGCTCCAAGTTGATGGTGACCCAATAAGCGGAGAATAGGGTTGCACTGCAAATCTATTTTTGAAAAGGTATCATCCACAACTCAATCTTTTACCAATAATTTTTTTTAAACAATACTTCGTTTATTATAAATTTTATTTTCTATCATTGATTAGCATAGCTTATTGTTATATAGCGTTTTTGTTTTCTAATTTTGACTATTGCATAATTTGATTGTGTAGGGCACAAAATGTAGATTGGCGATTGAAATAAAAACCAATATTGTTGCAGAAGGGTTGGTGTTTGAGAAGGAAGGTTTAAATGGGAAAATTCACAACACCCCTCTTGGCGAACATAATGTCTGTGTCCGTTTAAAAAATATTTTCTACAGAGGCCTATCTACTTGTACTAGTGCCTGATAAATTGATTCCAATTAGAGATGCACCTAATTCACTTGTTGCTTGGCCAAATGAGTTTGTACTACTTAGTGTTGAGGTAACAAAAAAATTAGCATTAAGTACATATTACATTACATATGGAATCAATTGATGTTGTATTTTTTCATTATCAAAAATAGCACAAAAAGAATAATCGTAGTGGTGAGAAATAGGAAAGTGAGAAATCGGGCAATGATCATGTTATGGTTATTTCCTTCACACAAACATTAAAATATATGAAGAAAAATCATATTACGATTCCACTTGGGAAGGAAATATTTGGAAATTATAATCTCGAGATATTTGTCTTCAAGAATGACTCGAGTTTTGTGCGATGAAACCCATAGATGTCACAATTATTGTTGCATACATGAGGTATGAGATTAAAATTCTTTTCAATTACTCACTAATTTTGTCATATCATTTTTTTATTTTCTTATGTAGGCACTTATATGATAAGTTTTCAAACTCTCGAGAAAACATTAAATTTATCAATCCTTCGTCCATTAATGTTACCCTCGATGTGAATCTATCTCAATTTCTCACTAAAAGATTGGAGTATCCAACAAGAAATCATATATTTGCTTCCTTACAACCTTCGAGAAATGTGAGTATTAATTAATTTTGTTACATTTTAATATTTTAACTATTAATTATGTATACATAATGTATGCATGTTATATACTTTCTTTTCTAGTTTTCATTGGATTTTGATTGTCGTTGATTGCACTTCGATGAATGTTTATTCGTTGGACCCTTTGTGTCACCCAATCGATGAATCAATTAAGTTCTATTTCAATGCATGAGTAAAATTTCATCTCTATTTTGCTTCGAGTGTAATTAATCATTCACAATTAATCATAAAATTCCTGCCTTGTAGTGGGCTCATTCCATTGGTACTTTATGGAAATAAAAGACCCACAATACCACATTGGAAGGATGTAAAGGTAAATAAGTATTAGTAATATTGTAATATTTCTTCCCTCACTTCCTATTAATAACATTTTAGCATTTGTGTCATTTAGTGCCGTAAACGAAAGTTGAATGCGGATACTATATCATGAAATATATGAGAGAATTAATTGAGAGTCCTTATAAGTTTATTGATTCAAATATAATTAATTATACTTATTTCCATCATCTCTTAATATATATCTATGGTGACAATTATTATGCAACACAAATATATAAGAGAAACGCAATCACCAAGTAAGGATAAGGAATGAAAAATGACAATCACACAACAAAAGGATGTACGTGGTTCAACAAAGATGCCTACGTCCACGGTGGTGCAGTCAGTATTATTTATGTGTTCTCCGGAGAGTGATTACAGAGAATACAATGTGTCCTTTTCCCTGAACCTAGGGTTTGTTATATACATGTTCATTCTAGTGAGTGGGGGTATGGGACTCCTCCATGTTTCCCATCTCCTCTTAGAGTGCCCCTTAATGGAAACGTGGGAAGAGACTAAATCATAATCGGTTTAAGGTATAAGGGGCCTGGACTTTGGGCCACTACAATTGAGCTACTCGTCCAGGCCCATCATTCTAATTTTGGGTACACACAATTGCCCCTAAGTTTGTTGGGTCGTGCTTTGGGCTCAATAAACTTAAATGATATGTCACAATGGATGAGTCGTGTATCGTGCAACTTTTCCCAAAATTTGAGGACTGATTCTGGTGGCACCCGCTTCGTGGTTTCTGCACTATGATTAGTAATACTTCAAGGTTTTATTCAGAGCAGCCACTTTTCGACCGTCGTTTCAACCTTCTCAGCATTCTTCCATTTCCTGTGAGCTCTAGCTATTCACACTCTCTTTGTCCAGTCTTCATTTTCATCGCTTTCGATCTTCTTCGTCGTTTGGGCTTGTGAATCTCCATTATTCAAGTCGAACTTTCATCTTGTAAGTCTCATGTGCCCTCTCTTTGTATTTTTTTCTTTAAATTTGTAGTTCCTTTAGGGTTTTCCGATGGCAAAGATTGGTAATAGGTCGATCTCTGAGTTTAGGATGTTTTATAACATTTCTGAGTGGATAGATATTGAGTGTGCCTCTCCCCCTAGAAACGTTAGAGAGATAGAGGATGCCCATTGGATCCATGTCTTGCTGCATTCCCAAGGGGGACTTACTTTTCCTCCCAACAATCTGTTCTTGCATTTCTTTGGTTATTTCAACATTGTTCCCGCACAGTTTTCACCTAATGTGTGAAAGATAATCAATGGTGTTCATAGAATAAACCAGTTATATGGTACCAATGGTGTTCATAGAATAAACCAGTTATATGGTACCAAGTTAGGGCTCGTCGAGATCTGTTTATGCTATTCTTTCTCTCGGACTAGTTCTAGTGTTCTCTATCTCAAAGTCAGGAGTCCTGATAGGGTATTGGTAGTAAACCTACCTGATTCCCATAAGGACTATTGGCAAGAGGGCTTCATTGCTAGAAATTGGCAGTTTTCTCCCCAGTTTAAGGGGTTAAGGGCTGACAGGTTCTCTGTTCCCCTTTTTGGGGAAGAATACATAGGTAGATTTTTCTCTGTTCCTTCAATTTCTTTTACTGATTTGTGATTGTTCTGACTTTTCTTATTTTTTCTTCAGCGAGGTCGAAGAACTTGGACCCTGCTCTCAACAAGGTTCATCTTTCTGAATTGGTCAAGGCATGGAATATCAGGGAGCCTTTAGTTGAATGTGAGCATCCCCGGTCTACTGTTTTCCTGCTCGAATATAAGAACGTTGGTTCTAGTTTTATAGAGAGGCCGGTGGACAGTATCCCTGAGTTTGATACCTCTCAAGAGACTACTGCTGATCCTATTCAGTTGGACGAGGAGGAGAGAAGTTCTAAGAGTGATATCGCAGGTGGTGCTGAAGGCAACTTTGGTAAAGGGAGCTTCGGTGGTAGTAGCTCTTTTAATTCGGAGAAAGTATCTGAAGCTCGAGAATCTTTGAGCGCATCTAGAAGTTCAAGTGAGGAGATGGTTCCTCTAAGGAAAAACTTGATCCGGGATGATGATGACGATGATCACGTCCTCCTTGCTCAGAGGTCAAAGAAGTAGAAGTCCAGTGCTGGGGCTGTTGCCACTGGCTCTTGATTTTCTGCTCAAGAGCAGGAGAGGAAGAGGAAAGAAGGAGAACAGTTGAAAGAGAGAGAGAGACAGACGGAAGAGGAGAGGAAGAAGATGGAGGAGAAGAAAAGGATGGAGGAAAAAAAGAGGATCGAGAAGGAGAAAGAGGAGGAGAGGGGAAAGGTGGAGTCAAGGACGAAGGCTGGGAAAGCCTTAGTCCCAATGTCCGCATTGCCTGAGGGGGCCTCAGTTTCTATTTCACCTCAGTTGGCCCCCGCGCTGCTTGAGAGGGCAGTTCTTCTTGCTGATCGTCAAAGGGAGGAAGGGACTGACCAGTTAGCCCTACAGGCGAGCCAGAGGCTGGCTTTGGTAAGTCCATTTATTTTCTTCAATATCTCTTAATTCCTGTTTATTTCCTCTTTCTAATATCTTCTTTATTTCTATAGTTTGTGACTGACTTTGCTGTGCTCTATCGCTCTCGCGACGAGTTGGTAAAGAAAAGTGTCGAGATGGAGCAGCAGAATACCGCCTCAAAGTTGAAGGGTACGGAGCTCGTGGCTGCTCTTAAGGTTGCTGACACCGCCCAATCTTATTCTGACCCGACTCTCGTTAATTCCAACGGAGAGAGGGATGAGGCGGTTAAAAAGTTGGTCGAGCTGAGGTAGGCCTATGATCTGGTCTGCTCAAATAAGTTAGCCATCGTAGAGAAGAATAAGGTGTTGGTCAAGAAACTGAAGGACAAAGAGTCCCAGGCATCCACCATCAAGCAAGATTCATATAACTCCGGGTGGGCTGCGGTATATGATGACGTCGAGGTTCAGATAGGCTACATCAGCTGCCTGAACTTTAAGAAGGGATGGAATAAATCCCTCTTAGATGATGGTGTTTATGCTAACTCTCCCCTATTTAACGAGCATGACCCGGGCCTGAAGCCAACTTTTGATGACGAAGCCCCTTCCCCAGCCATCGAAGGAGTCGGTTCTGCCTCTCAGACAATTCCAGCCAATGTTTGCCCTGCCCAGTCAACTGAGGTTATTTCGACTGAGAAGGGTGCTCCTGCTGATGCTGATAAAGGGAAGCAGTCATCGACTTCTGGGCAGCCTGAGGTTGCTAGTTAACTTTTATTTCTAGGACTACCTTGTATCTTTGCTTCTTCCATTTGTAATTTTTTCTTCTTGCTGCTCGATGTACTTTCATCTTTTTTAAAATGGAAAAGGTTTCTCGTTCCCTTAGTGTGCTGAATAAATTTGTCTTTCCTTGCTCTTTTATGTCTTGTAGTTGGTTGATGTAGAAGAGTATATTCTCGCCACATCTCAATTGGGCAGGACCCTTGGTCCCAATGCGAGCCCTCAGGTTCGCTAAGCCTTTGTTAAGATTTGCAAATACCTTAGATCAAGGAATCAGAAGTATAAATATCAGTCTGAGCTTGTAGCCAAGTTGAAGGACAGGCTTCAAGAGATGGAAGAAGTTAGTGCTTCAGTTCAAGAGGAGGTGAATATATTGAGGGCGAGGATCCTGGATGCCTTTGAGATCAATCAGGTCGGGGAGGTTCTTCAGTAAGAAAATGAAGCTTTAAGGAATGAGGTCTCACGTCTTAGGGAGCATGCGCCGAGCATCGCTCCTGCTGTATTGTGAGGGTCTTCATCATCGCGAGCTGGGGCTGGCTCGAGCGATGTCCCTCCTGTGCTGTGAGGTTCTACTGGTCCATCTATTTTGCGAGCTAGTAGGAGCATCAGGAGTTCAGATAGGGAAATGGAAGAATTTCGCAGTGATGTCCAGCGAGTATATGTAATTACTGCTGGCCTTCAAAGGGATGTTACTCGGCTGCGACACCTGTTTAAAAAAGGACCTCGGCCAATATGGGCCGACGGTTATGACTAGAGTTGGCTAGATGCTCCGACTAGGCTGATAGAATTTAAAGAGCTTACCTTCATCGGGGGGTGGTTGAGTTCTTTGAAGGAGATGCAAGTTCCAAGGAACTCAATGCTTTGTTATAGCCATGAAATATCTCCTTCCATTTGGATGCCTAATCCCTTCCGGAGAGATGATCAGTGGATACCTATCGATGGCATCCCTCTTAAGTTATTGGAGTCGGATGCTAACGAAGTTGAAGTTAGTTCCTGCTCCTGATGATGGACGAAGAGCTCAAGTGGATGATTATGTCGTTCAGAGGCCTCACCCCCACTGAGATTTTGCCAGTAGTTACTCTGTGTATTTTGTATTGAAATGATGTCATGTCAATGTTTTGGGCGAGCTCTCCGACTTAACATGTACTGTACTTGTTGTAAATATGGTGGATTAATATAAAATTTATGTTTTGGGCTAATTTAGTCGACTAAACAAGTGTATTATATTCTCCATATTATCGCTCCTTTAGGATATTTAAATTTGTATTATTATGCAAGTGTCCTTCCAGTCCAGTATACTATCGAGATACCATTGTGCACCACTTTACCTTTTAGGTCGTGTCGTCACACTCCCTTAGGCCGAAGTGTGGAAATTGGCAAGGACACACTGGTGTCGGATGTTCTATCCAATCAGGATTTTATTTAACCAAAGATGGTTTGGAGACCAGCTTTAATTTGGTCATATTGCCTAAGGATCTCCTGTAGGGCTTCATATATTGCCAGGGGCTATGCTAAGAGGTCTTTCGTGTTTCATAACGAAGACTTGAGGAGGGGCATTTCCCTGCTATGGTGTAATGATCAGTGTGTGTCATAAAATTTATTTATTGATATCTTGTAAAATGCAAGTTAGTTGATTGATACTTTGTAGAATGCAACTTCCAAACAACTTTTTATTAACGACAAGGAAATAAACTTCTAGTTTCACAATTAAAAAAAAAAGAATCTAGAAATATAATTTCTTAAGGTTGGCTGCATTCCATGCTAGGGGTATCTTTATGCCTTCCATTATTTCCAAGTGATAGGCTCCTTGCGGGTCGTCTCTAATTATATTGAATGGTCCTTCCCAATTTGGCCCTAGCTTGTCGTCTAATGGTTTAACTGTGCTGCCCAGGACTTTCCTTAGGACATAGTCCCCAACTTGGAATGCCCTTGGGTTGACCCTTTTGTTATAATGCCTTGCGAGTTGTTGCTGATATCTCGCTAGTTTTACTCGGGCTAGCTCTCACCGCTCGTCGACTAGGTCGAGCTCAGCGAGCAATGCTGCATCGTTATGGCCCTAGTCGATAAGGCTGGACCTCATTGTTGGTAAGCCTGCTTCTAATGGGATGATGGTTTCCATTCCATACGTCAGCGAAAATGGAGTTTCCCCTGTTGCTCGTCGTGGAGTGGTTCGATAGGCCCATAGAATATATGGTAATTCATTTACCCATGCGCCTTTGGCTTGCTCTAATCGTTTCTTTAACCCGTCGATCACTGTCTTGTTGGAAGGCTCGACCTGGCCATTGCTCTAAGGATAGGCCATCGAGATAAAATGGTGTCTGATTCCATGCTCATCACAGAAACTCTGAAAGGATCCTCTCTCGAACTGCGTTCCATTGTCAGTGATGATGGTTCTGGGGATGCCAAAACGGGTAATTATATTTCTCCATATAAACCTTATCATATCTTCATCTTGGATGTTCGCTAGGGGTTCTGCCTCGATCCATTTGGTGAAGTATTCAGTCGCGACCAGTAGGTTTTTGCGATTGCCGGTGGTAGTAGGAAGTGGTCCTACGATTTCCATCCCCCATTGGGTGAACGGCCATAGGATTGATAATGATTTTAGGTAGCTAGCAGGTTGGTGGACCATAGGAGCGTGAAGCTGGCATTTCAAGCACTTGCGGACATACACCGCAGAGTCCATTTGCATATATGGCGACCAATAGACCTCCTTCATTTCTTGAAAAGCCAAAGATCTTCCTCAAATATGGCTTCCACGGATTCCTTCATGAAGCTCATGTAGAACTTTCTCGACATCTTTTGGGTGAACGCATTAGAGGTAGGGACCAAAAAATGATCTCTTGTATAGCCTGCCCTCAGGAGATAAGTGAAAGCAAACAGCTTTGACTCTTATCTGGTGAGCAGTCTTCTTATCATCTGGAAGTGTGCCGTCCTTCAAATAGTCCCCTAATGGGTCCATCCAGCTGGGTGTGAACTCAATTCGGAGCATCTGCTCCAGGCTTGGTAGCTCGCTGTTACGGTTAATGCTCGGGTAAGAGAGGAAATCGATGGGGATTATCCTTTTTAAGTCAGAATTGATTGCTGAGCTTAGGGCTGCTAGGGCGTCAGCATGGATGTTCTGCCCTCTGAGAAACTGCTGGATATTAATCTTTTGGAATCTCACCATTAGTCTTCTCACTAAGGCGAGGTACGCTGCCATTCTTTCATCTTTTGCACTGTAATCTCCACTTATCTGATTGGAGACTAATTGAGAATCGCCGAACACCTGAAAATGCTTTGCTCCCAAAGTGTGTGCCTTCTGGAGTCCGGCTATTAAGGCTTCGTATTCTGCTTCGTTATTGGAGGCTGCAAATCCAAGCCTGATTCCTTGTTCAAGGATTGTAACCTCTGGACTAATGAGGACAATGCCTACACCTGTCCCCTTGGAGTTGGAGGCTCCATCAATGAATAATTTCCAGGTTTCCTTCGTTGCGTTGTTCCCCTTTTGTCTTGTTGGTGGAGGTTGGTTGGAAGGTTGCTCACCTGTGAACTCGGCTATGAAATCAGCAATGATCTGCCCCTTAATTGCATTCGTTGGTTGAAATTGAATGTCAAATCGTCCGCGCTCGATTGACCATTTAGATAGTTTGCCCGACAAATCTGCCTTCCTCAGGATAGCTTTAAGGGGGTGTGATGTAAGGACGATTATAGTGTGAGATTCTAAATAGTGCTTGAGCTTCCTCGAAGCCACCACTAGTGCAAAGGAGAGCTTCTCCAGGGGTAGGTACCTCTGCTCGGAGTCTAGTAGGGTCTTGCTCGCATAATAAACGGGGTGCTGGATTCCTGCAACTTCGCACATTAATGCAGAACTAACAGTATGGTTGGAAACGGAGAGGTACAAGTACAAGGGATTTACTTCTTATAGTATGACGTGCAGTGGTGCGAAACTGAGGTAAGCCTTTAGCTCGTCCAGTGCCTGCGAGCAATCTTGGTTCCTTTCTACTGTTTTGTCTCCCTTTAGAAGCTGGAAGAAAGGCTTGCACTTCTGGGAGGACTTTGAAATGAATCGGTTTAAAGCAGCAAGCATACCGGTGAGCTTCTGTACGTCCCGGATCATGCGAGGAGGTTGTACCCTATTTATTGCATCGATCTGGTCTAGGTTGGCCTCGATGCCTCTTTTACTGACCAAGTACCCAAGAAATTTTCCTGACTGGACACCGAAAGAACACTTGCTCGTGTTAAGTTTCATTCGGTATTTCTTGAGGATTTCGAAGGTTTTTGATAGGTCTGAGAGGTGGTCTTCTTTCTTCTTGCTTTTAACGAGCATATCATCGATGTAGACTTCCATGGTGTCTCCCATTTTACCCTTGAACATCTTGGTAACCAGCCACTAGTAGTTTGCCCCTGCGTTTTTTAGCCCGAAGGGCATGACCTTGTAGAAGTATAGTCCAACTGAGGTGATGAATGTTGTTTTATCCTGGTCCGGGGCATACAACGGGATATGATGATACCCGGAGTATGCATCTAAAAAACTCATTCTCTCGTGAGCTGCAGTAGCGTCTACCAGTTGATCAATTTTTGGGAGGGGGAAATTGTCCTTAGGGCATGCTTTATTGAGGTCGGTGAAGTCAATGCAAACTCTCCACTTCCTGTTGCTTTTTGGAACTACTACTGGGTTGGATAACCATTCGGGGAATTTTACTTCCCATATGGATCCTGCATCCAGCAATTTTTTTACTTCTTTTTCTACGGATTTTGCCTTCTCGGGTGCAGTTCGCCATGCTTTCTGCGTGATAGGTTTGAAGGTGGGATCGATGTGCAGATGGTAACAAACCATACTAGGATCAATCCCAAGCAGCTCGTATGGTTCCCATGCGAAAACATCTATGTTGCGTCTCAGCAGAGTTGTTAGTTCCTTCTGTTCCTCGTCAATGAGAGAGGCTCCAATCAAGAAAACTCTGTTACTGTCACTATCCCTAGCTGTATCCTCTACCAGGTCTTCGATGACCCTTTCAGAGGGGAGGAGTCTGGTCTCCTCTACTCTAGGTCGCCCGTACTTTAATTGCTATTTAGAAGGTGTCAGACCTTCTTATTCTTCAACTTTCTCGTTGGCCTGATTGACCTTCTTCTCTGGTCTTGGTCGGATGGCTTCTATGAAGCACCTTTTCGCCATTTCTTGGTCGCCGTGGATTTCCATTACTCCTCGCTCGATTACATACTTGAGTTTCTGATGGTAGGTCGAGGAGACTGCCTTCATCCCATGTAGCCATCCCCTGTCGAGGATGGCTTGGTATGGCGAGTCGATGTCAACCACCAAAAACTCAATCATCTTAGAGATGTTTCCCGCGCACACTGGCTGTACGATCTTTCCCAGGGGCATAGTTATTTTTCCAGCGAAGCCAACTAAAGGGACAGTAGCTTCCTTTAGGTCGGCGATGCTTAACTTCAATTTTCTGAATAGGTCGAGATACATTACTTCGGACGAGCTTCCTTGGTCGATGAGCAACTTGTCATCATCAAAGTTAGCTATCCTGAGGGTAATGATCAAAGCATCGTGATGTGGGGTTCACACTCCCACCAAGTCTTCATCTGTGAAAACGATATGCTTATTATAGTTGACGTCATCTGCTCATCGACGCTTTCCTGACTGTGACTTTGCTGGATCGATCTGAAAAACTTGCATTATCGCTGTAAGCTTCTTCATCTCCATTCGAGCTGAATTTCCTTGGATCTGCTTGGCATCAGATGCCCTGTGAATTTCCGTGAATTCATGTCCAGCATCATCTTCGAGCACGTTGTCAGGTCTCGCCTCTCTATTGGTAACCCCTTTCTTTGCCTTCTTTTCCACAAACTCGTTCAAATGCCCGGATTGACTTAAGGGCCTTGCAATGCTCGGTCTTATGTCCCCCCTCTTTATAAAAAGTGCATCTCAGCGCGTTGTTTCTTTTGGAGGGATCGCCCCCCATTTTCCTGGTCCACTTGACGAATGGTTCGTCTTTGATTTTCGCGAGAATTTTGTAAATTGGTTCTCGAAAGACGGTGTTGACCGCCTAAAATGCTCTTGACACATCGTTGTTACCTCCGTTCTTGGAGCCATTTTTGCCCCCGTTCTTTCCTCCTTTCTTCTGGTTGTCAGTTTTGTCACTGCCCTTGGCAGTGAGCTTAGCTCGACTGTTTTCTCCTGTAGTGAGGCGGGTGACATCTTCCACCTTGGCATACTTCTCGATGCGGGCTATGAGGTGGTCGATGGTTATGGTTTCCTTCTTTGTCAAGGACTGGTACAGAAGGGAAGAGCTGGGTAGCCTAATTTTGAAGGAGGCCACTGCCACTTGCTCCGAACAGTCCTCGACCTCGTTGAACAATTCCCAGTTCCTCTTCGCGTAGTCTCGAAGGGTCTCTTAGTGCATTTTTTTCATTGTCAGTAGGGCATCCATCCTTTTGGGATGGGAGCTACTAGTAATGAATCGGGTCGTAAAGAGCTCGGCCAGGGATTTGAAACTTTTGATGGACCGGTGGGGGAGCCTTTCGACCCATTTCTACGCTACGTCATGTAGGCTCAAGGGGAAAATTCGGTACATTAGCGAATCTCGGTGGTTCCAGAGGGTCATGGCTTGTCGGTACTGCCTGACGTGATTAATGGGATCAGTCTTACCGTCATAAATTTTGAACCTTGGAATGGAAAACTTCTTGGGGGCTTCTTCTTCTTTAATTTCCCTCGAGAAAGGTGATTTCATCTGGGTTTTGAGAGCTCACCTAGCGAGTTCTCGGGTCGATCTGGTACCGTGATGGGCAGGATGCTGGTCCATCTCCCTTCGGACCAGATTTTGTATGTTCCCGTTGCTGCGAGTAGGGCTCTGGTAACGGCGAGCTTTTCGCAGTTGCTCGCATTGGTCGTCCTCTGACTCGTCTCCCTCAATATTTTAGGATCCTCACCTGGGGCTCCTTCCTCGACTGCAAGACTTGCTCGCCTGAGGGCTAGGAGTGCGGTACGAACGTCTCCTGGTATCATGATGGAGATCTTTCTCTAGTCTCTCTAATCTTCTTTTCAAGCGAGCAGTCTCAGCCTCGTGTCTGCGAGAAGACTCCCTCTGCTCGTGGAGCCTTGCCTCATATGCATCGATCAGTCTGGATATCTGCGTGGACCTTACTGGTCCTTGGATTTCTTGTGAGGCTGGCCTCTCTAAACGAGCCCTCTGATCTGAACGTCGAATTTTGGATCTAATCTTGCGAGGAACAGGTGGTTCTTGAATATCCTCCGCCTGGGGAGCATTGCTACTGTGACCGAACATTTTAAACTCCTTTTTTGGTGTGGGCTTTCTTAGGGAAGATAAACGCTTCCCACAGATGGCGCCAATTGTGGTGACAATTATTATGCAACACAAATATATAAGAGAAACGCAATCACCAAGTAAGGATAATGAATGCAAAATGACAATCACACAACAAAGGATGTACGTGGTTCAACAAAGATGCCTACGTCCACGGTGGTGCAGTCAGTATTATTTCTGTGTTCTCCGGAGAGTGATTACAGAGAATACAATGTGTCCTTTGCCCCGGACCTAGGATTTTTTATATACATGTTCGTTCTAGTGAGTGAAGGTGTGGGACTCCTCCATGTTTCCCATCTCCTCTTAGAGTGACCCTTAATGGGAACGTGGGAAGAGACTAAATCATAATCGGTTTAAGGTATAAGGGGCCTGGACTTTGGGCCGCTACAATTGGGCTACTCGTCCAGGCCCATCATTCTAATTCGGGTACCCACAATATCTTTAAAGATGAGCATGTTATCTAAGAAAGAGACACACATAAATGATGAGATTGATGATTTACGAATTGATTTCATTCAATTCATTTTAAGGCACCTAAAAGAATAGTAAGTCTCCCTATCTTCCTCGTACGCATGATATTTATATGAACTAGCTAATGATATACTCGCCATTCATGTGCAATGCATACTATTAAATAATAACATGTATGTGTGCTTGTGAGAAACAATATTTTTTTCCTTGGTTTATTAAAATTCAAAAAGTGATATGATGTCTATGTAATGGAGATCAGCGAGAGTGGGAGTTGGCAAGGTTTGGGGGGATATTGTCGTTGTGAGTGAGTGGTTGTGGTGGTGTGTGGTGGGTTTGGGGTTTGGAGGGCACTACCGGGGGGGGGGGGGGAGGGAACTGTCGAATTTTGTTTACTTATGCTAAATCAAATTGTTATTATGTAGTTATTTTGGTTATATGGATTTTCATAAATTGGTTTCTTGTTGCAAGTGATTATAATAATTTCGTTATTTATTTGTAGGCTTATGTAAAGGGGTTTTGTAAAGAAAGAATGGAGCGGGAATTTGAGGTGGAATATCGAGGACATATTTGCTTTATAATAGTTAAATTCTTTACTATATGAGATGAAATTTTTTAGTTTTAACTAATTTTAGATTGAAATGTAATTGGACCAAATACCTTTTTGAATGTATGTATTACTTTGACAGGACAACTTTTCAATGTATATATTGGTAGGACAATTTTTGGATGTAATAATTGGAGGACAACTTTTGAATGTATGTATGAATATGACTAGTTAGAATTGATTTTGAGGACATTTGTGTTGATTTTATTTCGTAGGAAAACTTTTGAATGTAATATATAGATATGCATTCAAGTGAAACATCCTATGAAAACATATTTAGGACGCTTTTGGGCAAGTGGTAGGTAGTGGGGGTCTTTTTGCAACCATTGTAAATAACGCGTCTTAAAAAGATTTATTTTTAAAATACTTTTTTTTAATATTTTGCAACCCTTGTAAATAATGCGTCTTAAAAGGCTCTATTTTTTAAGACGTTTTTTTGAATTTTTTTATGAAAGTGGTTTTTAAGACGCTTTTGATTATAATTTAAAGTGATGTAAATAGCTTTTTATGACACTTTTGGGCCGTTGTAAAAAGACTTTTTTCTTCTAGTAGAAGCATTCGGAGTAAGAAATGACTACATATGCACTTTCAAGGGCAAAATGGTAAATTCAAATGACAAATTTTGGGCATAGACAAATCAAAGAAATTGTAGGCCTTGAATTAAAGGACGGATTCAAGCGATGTGTCAATCGGAGTTCAAATGAAGAAGTTATAATTGTAAAAAAATTCAAAACCGATAGAGAGTCAGAGTCAAAGTCAAAGCCTGGGGTCCAACTCGAAGACCGGCCCCGTGACTCGAGAACTGTCGAAATATTGTTGGACCCAAAATGTGGGTCACGTCGGTTCTTGTGATATATCAATGCGAGGTCATATGAAGAAGTTATGAAGATTGGGGCATAAATTGTAATTATGGGATTCTGGACAAATATACTTGTTATATATAGATAATGTTATATATAAAACAATAACCGACAATGATTTATTGGTTGGTGCGTTGGTTAGTTTAACTTGCACTAGTTGGTTTAAGTCTCCTGAGAATAAAAACCATTTTTTTAGTTCCCATGCGCGTGGCCCCAATGCAAGGACTCCCTAGGTGCGTTCCCCCTCCCGGGTCTCTACACCCCCACCCCCACGTGCACAAGCTCCCATGTGCGGGGCCTCTTTCCTCTTCCCAACTGAGCCGCGATTAGTCCTTTCTCCACCTATTTGTTTCCTATTTTCATTCTTTTATTTTGTTTTTTCTTTTGTTTTCTTTTTTTATTTATTTTTGTTGTTTTTTCCTAGAATCCTTTTTGTTTTCTTTTGGTTGCATCAATCAACTTTTACCCATTAGTTGTTTCCCAAGATTTCATGTTTTTTTTATTATTTGAACCATGTGACACCTTTTCCTTTCCAGCATTTCTCGCAAAGACCAATCCCATCATTCTTTTTCTTTTACCAATTCTCCCACTTGACCACATAATGCAATTCCCATTTTAACCCCAAATATAATTTCCCATCCTATAAAAGGGTCATTTGTGTTCAGCAAGAGGATCCGAATTTAGGCAGATATCCAATTTTTAGATAAATTTCTATGAATTAGTTTAGAGTAGTTTAGTCCCAAATTTTAGTTTGTAATTTATTTTCAGTTCTAATAAATTATTCTCTCCATTTATTTAATTTCTTTATAGTCCTTTAATGCTTTATAATTAATTGTTCACTCTTAATAATTATTTTCTTCTCCTTTTAAAATACGCTCTCACGCAGTGTTTTATTTTATTATTTAAAAATGTTTCTAGGTAATTTTAATTAGGTTGAGATTAATGAACTCATTTTGAGTGTGTAATTGCTACGCTATGATAGGATTTAATCAACTTGTTTTTGACGGGTTAATTACTTTTGAAAATACACCAGGGACTTTAATACGGTATATCACATATGCACCATATTTGCGAACCCCCGCGCATAGTTTTGGGATTATTATTGATGCCAAACTTGTATTTGGACTTTTATGAAAATTTGGAGAGTGGCACTCCGAGTTTAAATAATTATTCAAATGAGCATTAATCATATTTTAAAACACATCTAATCGTGTAATCATTTATGCTACATAATTCAAAGTGACAAATTTAATTCTCAACCTATGCTTTTTATAGTTTTAAATTAATTTAGTTTAAATATTCACTTTGAATAATTATAGAGTTAAAACATTTTCAAAAAAATCAAAAATCATTTTTTACACTTTCTTTTCAAAGTAATAAATTAATAAAAATTTAATTGACATTTCTTGTGGATTTGATACCCGATCTCAGCGCTATAGATATAAAACATGGTTGTTAAAGTTTAGATTTGTTTTGTATTACGGTGCAAAATCGACGAAAACGACAAGCGTATTTACATGATGCTCGATTTTCACCCTGTCAAAATGGAACCGTTTACGGGGATTTTGTTTAAAAACTTGATTTATTATTTTTTTCTGTATACTTTTTTTTGCCAGTCATGCATAACTGAGCTTCAAAAACTATCAATCTCACTTCCGTACACAAGTTTTGGAAAATTATATCTCCAAATCACCGGGTAATTATTTAGTATCCTAGTATTTTCGGTGATTCTAACTATACAATTTTGTCAACAAAATAATTTTGAAATCCCTCCCAAACCTATGTCTTTTGGCGAATACTTGCAAAATGAAAAAAATAAAAAATGCAAAATGGCTTTAGGCGAGTATTTACATAAGCAAGAAAATTATTTGGGGACATACGGAAATTATTCGAATGACAAAATTCCTCAAATTTATTATTATAATGATATTAATAAATATTTAAACAATAACTCTCTGTAACAACCCGAGGTCTTGGAGACGAGGATTTATTTATTTTTGGAAAAATAAGTAGTATTTTATTGGAGAATAATGAAATTTGGCACTTGAGGTCAAAACTTGGAGTCATTAAGAAGTGTGTCGAATGGCAATTCTGAGGGTGTAGTTATGTTCGAAAGGGTCAAGAAAGTCAAAATGACTGTACTTGGGATATATTTAGGTTTTCAAATATTTTTAGGACCATGTGACTCGAATTAAAGTTATCGGGTCATTTAAAATGGGTATTATCATTTAAAGATGCGTATCTTGGTATTTAGGGCTTATTAAGCCTACGGGAGATATTTCTCCAAAGAGAGAAAGAGAAAAAAAAAAAGAGAGAAAAAGAAAGAAGAAGAGAAAGAAGGAGAAAAGAGAGAGAAATAAGATTTTCCGGCCAATACGTGATCTCAAGGAGGATTCAGACCCTACGAACCCGAGGCAAGTGATTAAACTTGCTAAATAATTGTTGTGTACCATTTATTGCATGATTTGTTGATTGAATCTTTGGGTTTTAGGTTTAGTTTATCAAAACTTAACTTTTGGGTATAATCTTAGATTTTATATGTAGATCTTTGATTTGAAGATAAAAAATAGTTTATATGTATTCTAGGATGAATATTGATGATAAATATGTGATTGGGTTGAAGGGAAATGAAGAAAAATGATTTAAACAAATTTTGGGATTTTGGCTTACTTAAAAAGTAGCCATTTTTGAGGTTTCTGAAGGGCCGAATCGATTCGGCCTCCTACCGAATCGGTTTGAAAATATGAAGGTGCCCAGGTCTGAGTGTACGAATCGATTCGGACCCCAACCGAATCGATTCGGCCTGAGACAGAGTCCCAGGTCTGATGACCCGAATCGATTCGCCTTCCTGGCCGAATTGATTCGCTGGGCCTCATCGATTCGGAATAGGCCCGAATCGATTCGGAAGCAGGGCTTTTTGAGGGATGTTTTTCTAAGGAGAATTTCATTCCGTTTTGATCGAGGTTATCGATTGGGAACCTCTATAGGAGATATTTGAAGTATGCTTTGGAGAATTTTAGAGAGTTTCCCTTACAAGAAATTTTGGAGACATATTGACTAAATTTTAGGAATACTGATTAGAGATTTTGGTATTTTTCTAAGTGGGGAAGCCCACTTTTATTGGGGATTTTATTTGGAGATAATAATGATCTCATATTTAAAGAATGAGAATAACTTAGAGATAATGGATCTTAGGATCCAATCCCAAATGGGATAATTTTAAAAGTTCATAAAATAAATTGAACACCATTATGGATGGAAAATTATAAATGCTATTGATGTGCATATGGATATAGAAATATCCTTATTGATGTTTGATTTGGGAGATGTCTCACACAATGAGAATTGCTAATTGAAGAGCATTAGGATAAAAGAATATCCTTAACATGAATTGAAATTATAAACAATTCATTATTAGAAGCGACTTGTGAGCTTCAAGCGAGAAATAGTATAATGTATACTAAGTGGGGTTAATATGTGAGATTTGACGGTTAGTGTATCAAAAGAGAGTGATATACTAAACAATGATATTAATTGAATTGTGCCGATGGGAGTATAATAAAAATGTAAATGATGTGGCAGGTATACCTTATATGACGGTATATCTTTATATGATGTGATGATGTATGTATACCTTATATGATGGTATATATATATATAGTGAAGCATACCCCCTCCTTGCTATCATTGGGAAGTTGCCTGAGTTGAGGGTGAGCATCCTGGCTCAAAGAGCAGGGTGTGGATATTCCACAGGTCATAGTCGTCCATTGTTATTATTATGCGATATATATATGCATTCTTTTGGGGGTGAGAAGTCGGGGGTATGTGAAGTTCTCACTTGCCGGTTAGGAGCTATGACCTCTTCCCGGGACGTTGTGTGCATGAGTTGATCACGAGGTGGGTGTCGTTGAACCCCACCAGGTGGCCCCAGTTTGCTACGTTTATGGGCTGCTGGAAGATGATAGCATGTGAGCCTGCGTCCTCGAGTTATAGCTCGATTGTATGGTTATTGTTGATTGTGCTTGTACTTGGTTGTCAAGGGCATAATGGACCTCAAGGACTAACATTGCCAGGACTAGTGTATCGGGGGGGGTTCCTTGTTTGGATTTTGCCTCAGCGAGATGTCCCACACACTAACCGCAGTATAATGTTGGAAATTGGGGAGAAGTTAGTCCTTAATGCTCATAATTATATATATATATCACCTATCCCGACAATCGACGGTGCCAGGAGTTGTGTAACGCGGGGGTTCCTTGTTTGGATTTCGCTTCGGCGAGACGTCCCACGCATGAAACGTCGTGTATTGTTGAGAATTAGGAATATTAATTAATTAAAACAGGATAATAAGTTGGGTTACATGCATCATGCATTGAGGGCATAATGAGCCTCGAGTATCAATACGATCAGGAGTAGTGTAACGGGGGGGTTCCTTGTTTGGATTTCGCTTCGGCGAGACGTCCCACGCACGAAACGCAGTGTCGTGTTGAGAATCGGGAGGAGTTTAGTCCTTAACTCTTGATGCTAATAACTCATATATAATTATATATACTGTTTACATGCTAAATGAGGGCATAACTAGAATATATGAAATTTTAGTAAATGAGAATGTTGATGTATTGTAATGATGTGGTTGATTATGCAACCTTATATGTTCAATAAATGAACAAATATAATGAGAACTATGGCACATTAAATGTAAAGAAATGTTTTAAATGAGAATGTAGATAAGTGTAGATTTCGAGTTAAGTTATATAACCTTAATCGAATATTTATTTTGGGATCTAGTTAGATTTTATTGCCTAATATACATTTGGGCATTTGTTTGGAGACTACGTGCATACGTTTAGTGCGCGCTCTAGTTGAGAGGTGAGTTGGATTTTTATGGATAGGATGATTCCATTAAATCATGTAATAATGCATTTATAATTATTATGCATTTTAATACACTTGCTATAAAATGTTTTTCAACTCGGGCTCTGACACGTTTATATTTTCTCCCTCCATGTATATATTGTACTACTTCAGGTGTTCCCCCGCAAGGACGCCTTTGATGTTCATCCATTCAGGATTCGTGGAGCTGTGGCAATAGCGGACTGTCGCGGCATTTTTCTTTAGTCGATTCATATCTTTGTATATCTAGATTAGGATTAAGTTGTATATGGAGTTAGTATTCAAAGTGTTGTAGATTAACACTTTCTTGTTTCATTTCTCAGATTATTGTATTGTCTGTGACCCGACAGCATATTCGGGTATTTCATTGTTGAGATTTTGTTGTACATTGTATTGTACTCATCATATTATTGGAGTTTGCACTTATCACTCATCATAGTTAGACGTGTATTGTTGGTTAAGTTGCATTATTGGTTTTGTTGTTGTTGTTAAATAAAATTTTTAAAATTTTTGGCAATCCACTTTTAATAGTTTCTTGTAGTTAGCCTTATATTATTAGTAATGTTAGTTGATGTTGAGACTGTTCCATCTGAGATACCTGATTTAATGTAGTATAGGGATGGCCACCCGTTATTATTTTGAGCGGGTTGTCACAGATGGTTTCAGAGCATCAGGTTCTAGTGTCTTTAGGATTTGTGTGCGTTACTGCGATCTTCCGTAAGCGTTCTTGATGTAGAGCCTTATTAGTAAGACGGTTGTATTCACACGTCCATATCTTTCTATGATTCGAAAACATTTGAAAGGCGTTCTGATGCAATTATTCTTGTTTCAGATGCTATCGAAGGGAGGTCGTTCAGTCAGGGCAAATAAAGGGGATGTGCAACCCCAAACACCTCAAAGGAACATGACTACAGATGATGTTGCCAATATTGTGGCACAAGCAGTAACTTCTGCCATTTCCACGATGGCGCAGTAATCTGCAGTTCAAGCAGCCCAACCCTATTTAGGATTATCTTTATGGGAGAGAGTGACGGAAGATTTTAGTCAGGGGCATCCTCCCGAGTTTGCAGGGGGGAGTTGATGCAATGGTTGCAAGTCAATGGAAGAATAGTATGGAGAGGCACCTCCGTATGGTTAAGTGTAGTGAGGTACAGAAACAATTTTTAGCCACCTTTAAGTTATCGGGTGCAGCTCTTCAATGGTGGGAGTCCGTCACCACATCTGAACAGAGAGATACTTTGCCTATAATAGAATTTTGGGAGCTTTTCGATCGAAGGTATTTTCCTTCCTCGAATCAGAATATGAAGATTTTTCAAGGTAATAGAACGGTGGCAGAATATGAGGAAGATTTTTCTAGATGGATGAAATTAGTACCTGATGAGGTAAATACGTAAGAGAAACGTATATCGAAGTTTATTCGAGGATTAGTTTGGAGAATCCATCAACATTTGTTAGAGATTCCTAGGTTAGTGACTTTCATTGAGGTAGTGAATGCGACACTACTAAAGTGTCATGAATATCATCTTCGTTCGCAAGAGGAAAAGAACTTTGGAGATTCGAGTTCCTCAACTAAGTTTGGTAAGGAGAGTGCCAGTAATGCGAGTGGGCAGAAAGAATTTGTGGGTAAGTGTTTCTTTTGTAAAGGAATAGGTCATAAAAAGAGAGATTGTCCTAAAAGAGGTAATGGACACAGTTTGATAAAATTTTGGAAGTGCAACCCCTACAACAGATTCGAGGTCATTTTAGACCGGGGGACTTTGTTTGGGAGCCCATTGATGAGGATGGGCAATCGGACTAGAGTTGGATGATGTAAGTTATTTTCCTTTATGAATAGGAATATTAAAATATGAAGTTTTGGTAATATCGTATGAGAGATATTTTTTAGAGGGTAGTGCTATAACCCTATTATGTATGTTTTGACCCTAAGGGGAATTTTGAGCAAGTTAGGATCTTATGTTATTATCTTTTGTGAGATTAGATAATTTTGCAAGGTGCTCAAAAAGATCTATAAACCTTGTGGAAAATGTAAGAATGGTTATGGTGTGATAAGTAGTAATGATAAAGATACTTCTTTTATATAGTCATGTTAGACTTATATAATTGTTGTATTCCAGTTATGGATGAGCCTTATAAATGGCAATATGTTAATATGATATGAGATATCATTACTGAAAAGAGTTTTAAAGTTTGTGGATTGATGGACGCAGGAAAGATTAGCTCACAATTATGCTAATTTTTGTGAGCTACATATTGTTATATGTATGATGATTTAAAAGACCTTGTGTGGGACATAAGGCACTTTATGTAAATATTGTAATACATAAACCAAAATATTTTTTATAAACTGTTTTCAAAATAAAACTTTTTCTAGGCCTTGGGCCATATCAAAATGATTTTTCCCCAAAATATTTTCAAACTCTAGTCCGGATTTAACAAACTCTCAACCCCCGACGTCGCCTCATAGTAGTGTATTGGGAGGGTTCCTTGTTTGGATTTCTCTTTTGCGAGACGTCCCCCCAACGAAATTGGCGATTGTCAGGAATTGAGAGGAGTTATTTCTTGGACCATTCAAAAAAATTTACACTATTAAAATGTTAGTATTATATTTACGGAAATGTGGGATTTTGGAGGCAAATGAGGCTTCATTATGATTGGTACGAGCGATAGCTCGAATATAAAGGGTGTATGGGCGCCCTAGTTGTGGAAGTTGGTTTTGCATAACTCATAATCAACTAAAATAAAATAAATTAAATTAATTCGTGTGGGAAGTTAGAGATTTGGAGAAAGGATTAGTGAGGATGGGTGTAGTAGAACTAGTTGAGCTTTGGAGAATTAGGCTTAGATAAAATTTCGAGGAAAAAATTTTTATAAGTGGGGAAGTTTGTAACAACCCGAGGTCTTGGAGACGAGGATTTATTTATTTTGGGAGAAATAAATAATATTTTATTAGAGAATAATCAAATTTGTCACTTGAGGTCAAAACTTGGAGTCGTTAGGAAGTGTGTCGAATGGCAATTCTGAGGGTGTAGTTGTGTCTGGAAGGGTCGAGAAAGTCGAAATGACTGTACTTGGGGTCTATTTAGGTTCCGAAATATTTTTAGGACCGTGTGACTCGAATTAAAGTCACCGGGTCATTTAAAGTGGGTATTATCATTTTAAGATGTGTATCTTGGGATTTAGGGCTTATTAAGCCTACGGGAGATATTTCTCCAAAGAGAGAAAGAGAAAAAAAATAAAGAGAGAAGAAGAAAGAAGAAGAGAAAGAAGGAGAAAAGAAAGAGAAAAAGGATTTTCCGACCAATACGCGATCTCAAGGCGGATTCAGACCCTACAAACCCGAGGCAAGTGATTAAACTTGCTACATAATTGTTGTGTACCACTTATTTCATGATTTGTGGATTGAATCTTTGGGTTTTAGGTTTAGTTTATCAAAACCTAACTTTTGGGTATAATCTTAGATTTTATATGTAGATCTTTGATTTGAAGATAGAAAATAGTTTATATATATTCTAGGATGAATATTGATGATAAATATGTGATTGGGTTGAAGAGAAATGAAGAGAAAATGATTTACACAAATTTTGGGATTTTGGCTTACTTAAAAAGTAGCCATTTTTGAGCTTTCTGAAGGGCCGAATTGATTCGGCCTCCTACTGAATTGGTTCGGAAATATGCAGGTGCCCAGGTCTGAGTGACCGAATCGATTCGGACCCCAGCCGAATCGATTCGACCTGAGAAAAATTACCAGGTCTAATGACCCGAATCGATTCGCCTTCCTGGACGAATTGATTCGCTGGGCCGAATAGATTCGGAATAGGCCCGAATCGATTCGGAAGCAGGGCTTTTTGAGGGATGTTTTTCTAAGGAGAATTTCATTCCATTTTGTTCGAGGTTATCGATTAGGAACCTCTATAGGAGATATTTGGAGTATGCTTTGGAGACTTTTAGAGAGTTTCCCTTATAAGAAATTTTGGAGTCATATTGACTAAATTTGAGGAATACCGATTAGAGATTTTTGTATTTTTTATTGGGGATTCTATTTTGAGATAATAATGATCTCATATTTAACGAATGAGAATAACTTAGAGATAAAATGGGATAATTTTAAAGGTTCATAAAATAAATTGAACCCTATTATGGATGGAAAATTATAAATGCTATTGATGTGCATACGGATATAGAAATATCCTTATTGATGTTTGATTTGGGAGATGTCTCACACAATGAGAATTGCTAATTGAAGAGCATTAGGATAAAAGAATATCCTAAACATGAATT
This sequence comes from Sambucus nigra, assembly GCA_949130495.1. Classification (NCBI taxonomy): domain Eukaryota; kingdom Viridiplantae; phylum Streptophyta; class Magnoliopsida; order Dipsacales; family Adoxaceae; genus Sambucus; species Sambucus nigra. Next base: position 219,173,220 of record OX422215.1, read on the forward strand.
GAAATTAGAAACAATTCATTATTAGAAGCGACTTGTGAGCTTCAAGCGAGAAATAGCATAATGTTACTAAGTGGGGTTAATGTGTGAGATTTAACGGTTAGTGTATCAAAAGAGAGTGATATACTAAACAATGATATTAATTGAATTCCGTCGATGGGCGTATAATAAAAATGTAAATGATGTGGCACGTATACCTTATATGACGGTATATCTTTATATGATGTGATGATGTATGTATACCTTATATGATGGTATATATATATAGTGAAGCATACCCTCTCCTTACTATCATTTGGAAGTTGTGTGCGTTGAGGGTGAGCATCCTGGCTCAAAGAGCAAGGTGTGGACATTTCCCAGGTCATAGTCGTCCATTGTGATTATTATGCGATATATATATGCATTCTTTTGGGGGTGAGAAGTCGGGGGTATGTGACATTCTCACTTGCCGGTTAGGAGCTATGACTGCTTCCCGGGACGTTGTGTGCAATAGTTGATCACGAGGTGGGTGTCGTTGAACCCCACCAGGTGGCCCCAGTTTGCTACGTTTATAGGTTGCTGGAAGATGATAACAAGTGACCTTGCGTCCTCGAGTTATAGCTCTGTTGGATGGTTATTGCTGAGTGTGCTTGTACTTGTGTATGGAGGGCATAATGGACCTCAAGGACTAACATTGCCAGGACTAGTGTATCGGGGGGGTTCCTTGTTTGGATTTCACCTCGGCGAGACGTCCCACACACGAACCGTAGTGTAATGTTGGAAATTGCAGAAAAGTTAGTCCTTCATGCTCATAATTATATATATATATATATATATATATATATATATATATATATATATATATATATATATATATATCACCTATCCCGACAATCGACAGTGCCAGGAGTAGTGAACGGGGGGGTTCCTTGTTTGGATTTCGCTTCGGCGAGACGTCCCACGCATGAAACTCTGTGTACTGTTGGGAATTGGGAATATTAATTAATTAAAACTACATAATAAATTGGGTTACATGCATCATGCATTGAGGGCATAATGAGCCTCGAGTATCAATACGGTCAGGAGTAGTGTAACGAGGGGGTTTCTTGTTTGGATTTCGCTTCGGCGAGACGTCCCACGCATGAAACGCAGTGCCGTGTTGAGAATCGGGAGGAGTTTAGTCCTTAACTCTTGATGCTAATAACTCATATATAATTATATATACTGTTTACATGCCAACTGAGGGCATAACTAGAATATGTGAAATTCTAGTAAATGAGAATGTTGATGTACTGTGAGGATGTGGTTGATTATGCAACCTTATATGTTCAATAAATGAACAAATATAATGAGAACTATGGAACATTAAATGTAAAGAAATGTTTTAAATGGGAATGTAGATAAGTGTAGATTTCGAGTTAAGTTAGATAACCTTAATCGAATATTAATTTTGGGATCTAGTTAGATTTTATTGCCTAATATACATTTGGGCATTTGTTTGGAGACCACGTGCATACGTTTAGTGCGCGCTCTAGTTGAGAGGTGAGTTGGATTTTTATGGAGAGGACGATTCCATTAAATCATGTAATAATGCATTTATACTTATTATGCATTTTAATACACTTGCTATAAAATATTTTTCAACTCGGGCTCTGACCCGTTTATATTTTCTCCCTCCATGTATATATTGTACTACTTCAGGTGTTCCTCCACAAGGACGCCTTTGATGTTCATCCATTCAGGATTCGTGGAGCTGTGGCAATAGCGGACTGTCGCGGCATTTTTCTTTAGTCGATTCCTATCTTTGTATATCTAGATTAGGATTCAGTTGTATATGGAGTTAGTATTCAAAGTGTTGTAGATTAACACTTTCTTATTTCATTTCTCAGATTATATTATTGTCTGTGACCCGACAGCATATTCGGGTTTTCATTGTGGAGATTTTGTTGTACATTATATTGTCCTCATCATATTATTGGAGTTTGCACTTATCACTCATCATAGTCAGATGTGTATTGTTGGTTAAGTTTCATTATTGGTTTTGTTGTTGTTGTTAAATAAAAAGTTTTAAATTTTTTACAATCCACTTTTAATAGTTTCGGGTAGTAAGCCTTATATTATTAGTATTGTTAGTTGATGTTGAGACTGTTCCATCTGAGATACCTGATTTAATGTAGTATAGGGATGGCCACCCATTATTATTTTGAGCGGGTTGTCACATTTTTTGAAATATTATAATAATAATTCTTATAATTATTATTCTAATAATTTTGAAAATAGTTGCGATAATACTTTTTAAAATTTTCTTTTTGGTGAAGTTTCTCTACCATCAAATTCATTTACTGTGTATTTGTAAAATAATAAAAATGAAGAATTTGATAATTATTATCGCGAAGAAGATTATTATTGCAAAAATGAATTACATGCTTTATTTGAGTTCAATAATAATTTTTCTCTTAATAACATAGAAGCCAAAGGATGTTTTAAACTAAATGAGAAATCCAAAAATTTTGAAGAAATTTCTACTTTAGAACAAACCATTTTTCGTCTCACCCAATTGATAAAGGAGACTGAAAATGTAGAGAATGGATAAATTCAACCCACACTTGATAACAATGAATTGATTGAAGTTAAATTTTTATCTTCACCATTTTCATTCACCGTTATTGAACACGTACAAGTACCGCCAGTGCCAGGTGAAAGTCTTAAGGACTTTGACCCGATTCTTGTTAACAAATGTTTTTTGGAAATGATTTTCATGATGGGATTTTCACATGAGCATGCCCCACCTCCCACTCCAATCAAAAAAAATTTGGGTAAATTTTTTTATTTTCTTGGAATCGAGTTGTACTTGTCTCTAGATATATACAAACAACCCATCACCTAAAAATATATTTATTCATAAATTGTGATGGTTCATTTTTTTGCCTAAAGCATGCCCCACATTGCATAAATGGAACTTTCATTTTTCGGAAGACCTAAAAAATTGTGGGAGTCCACCATTGATCCCATAAAGTTAAAAGAAATTCTGGGTGGACCCCCAAAAATTTCGTTTTCGAGTTTATGGTAAATTAGAAGGTGATATTTTTATTTTGTACATATTTTATTAAAATTAAAAAAATTATTTTTGTTTGTTTTCTTGTTACTACCGTGTTTTGTAGGATTATCGAATGTGATATCCGGGGATCGCCCTGCAACATCTCTCTGTAACTTGAATTGAATATTGTTCTTAAAGTACATTGAGGACAATGTAACGTTTTAGTTAGGGGGTGTCATAACGTATTACACACATCATATTCATTTTCCTTTAATAATTTTTTTAAAGAATGAAATTTTCTTTAAGTGATTATTGGTGGAAGTTTCACAGTCAAACTAAGTCTAATTATTTAAATAAAAAAAAGTTTTGAAAATTTTTGAAAAAAATTCAAAAATATTTTCTTTCTTTTTAGGCATTTTGCCTATAATTTTATTTTTCTTAGATTTTACTATCTAAAGTTGCCTTATTCTTTTAATAAAAAGTATTAAACTTATCTAATAATTAACCAACCTAAATCGCGCGTTAGTGTATTTACCATTAGTATTATGCTTTAGCAATTTATATGATTCATGTATTGACACTTTAAGCACATCACGAATGATACTTGCATAATTGTTATACGTACACTGTGAGCTTCGTGTTCTCATTCCTATTTTGAGTGATGTATACACTTATTCGTTATTCGTTGTAAAAATTCTTCAAGTCATTGGTAATCCCAATATTCATGTTTTGACTGTCAAATAAATAATGGTGATATGATATTTTCCCCCAAAAAATTGAAAATTATGGTTAACTTAACTTTTGATCAAAGGCAATTCATTTCATCATTTAATTTGTTTCACCAACACTTTAAAATATGATTCAATAAAGAAACGCATAGTGAAATAGGGATTGAAAAAAATAAAAGAAGAGAAGAAAATAGACAAAATAAAATAAAAATAAAGGAATTCAAAAAAGCAAAGAATTCCAAAGAAAAGAAAAGGAATTTACTCTTCAAAAGTTCACCCTTTCTTCAAATATACAAAAATATTTTTTTCATCCATATTCATATTTTCAATCTTGAAAAGTCCTTAAATATTCCTAGGGTCAACTTGATTTCTCAACATTGAAAAGATTAAGTTTTCTCATTCGTTAGAAAACAGTATCATTTCATGAGATTACATTTTTCTTCTTTATATTTAAATGTCTCTCATTACTGACATGTACAAGGCTTTGTTTCCAATTACATTTACTCCTTATGCCTACATGTCCCGAGTGACTTACAACAATTTAGAGTGTCTTAATTTTTTTAGTGTAATCACTAGAGAGAATTGAACTGATGCGCTTTATTATAATCATCGAGTCATTAAAAGCTACAAATAATATTGCCTGTAAATTTTGTGACGCACACCATGCACTCAGTCAATACATATACTTCTCATGAATTAGTTTAAACATAATGATTATAGTAAATAAACTATTGGATAAATCTGTTAGTCGTTACTATTTACCTGTCAGAACTCAAGATTATGTATAAAAGATTTTTGATTTGAAAAATGGGTAACACTCTTGAGAAAATCAGATGTTTGTGAGTATCATTACCATAAACTCTCAGGAGACAAAACTCACCCACTAGGGAAACCTAGAGGTTTAACGACTTGTTGTATTAGCTAAATACAATCGTGTATCCCACAAAACTGGATCTTTATCCCCTTTTATACTTATTTTGAATAAAATGAAAAAATTTGACACGAGCAAATATTTTACTATGCTGATAGGGACTAACAATACGTTAGTTAGGGGGTGTGATTCATGTCAAATATTGCATTTTATTCCACATTTTACTATACAATAATGTAACCTCATGCTCATTAAACTCACGTTTTGTGCTCATTGACTGTGTAATTTTAAATATTCATCGGTAATCGCTTCTGCAAGGTTTATTTGAGTATTTATAGGATGTAACACCCCGCCCGCCCGGGGAGAGCGAACGGAGCACTACTGTCGATAAAACTAAACTAAATCCATCAAAAGCAAGTATAGAGCATCTAAATTCTACGATAATATGAATCCACTAATCACAATACTCAAATTTAAATACAGTATTTGTCTCTCGAAATAATATAACTATCTATCTCAAAATAAATAAAAAATCACCAAATGCTCAATACAACAAAAATAAAAAAAATCTTCTCTCTCGAATATTCTTCCCAAAATATCCAAGATAAAAAAATCTCCAATTAATCCATAACGCCCAAATCCGCGCTAACCTGCCAACTAAAAGAAAATATGGGGAAGCACACAATACGACAGGAAAGATGCTCAACAAATATATTAGCGGTGAATAACATGTAATAACACGAGTACGAATATTCAAATTAATCTTATAATCATTTATCAATAAATTTCTCAACAACACATCAACGGGTCACTAGGCCTCACCCCATCCGCATATGCTTTATCAAGACATAGCCCGGGAAGCAGGAATTTTGGTGGTTGCCCAACATCCGTGCCATATTAAAATCTCATGACAACATGCTCAATAACAACATGACTAATACCTAATGAATCAAAATAATTCCAACAATTATTTTTCTAGATTTCAATGAATTTAGCATTTCAAATATGAGTCGATAGTCACAAGAAAACAAAAGGGAATAACTCTCGAGAGATTTAAAGAGCATATTGTGTAAAATCCCATACCTCAAAATCATCGCATGAATCATTGCATAAATTCAGCCTCAAAATCTGATCGAGCCATCACGTTCCTCTCGCGAAAACAATCAAATAACGTTCTAGCCCCAACACGAGATAACCTCAAATAGTCCTGTATTAAAAAATCTGAAAAATCAGACCCAAAAATTACTCGAATCTTTAATTCGACTGCAGATTTGGATTTTAGATGAAAAATTGAGTCAGGTATATGTTTTGAGTTTTTCTTAAATATCATTCGAACGCACTCAAAAAGAAGATCTAAACATTCCAAATTGGCTCTTCTCATTCCACTCGTTTTTGCCTCTTTCGATTTTGGTTTTGGCCCTTCTTTTTCATCTCCCTTTCCTTATAATCACCCATAGTATTCCTTATATAACCCCTCTCTCGAACCCTAGCTTGGTACCTAAGCTAACGCATATTAATATATTGCCCTTAAAATTATCACCTTTACATATTTAAACCAATACAAAATGTCCAAAAATAATTTAAATTTAAATGTTTGATTTGATTTCAAACCAAAATAAATTATTTTATCCCCGATTAATAAAATAATAATATTACTGAAATCTTGTATAATATTCATAAAAAATCCTCAAAATAACGGGGTATTACATAGGATTCACGAGACTATTGGTGAAAACGGGAAGCATTCGGGGCAAGAAATGGTCACATTTGCACTTTCAAGGGAAAAATGGTAAATCTAGATGATTAATTTTGAACTTGAAAAAATAATGGAAATTATAGGCCTTGAATCAAGGGACACTTGGGTCTAAATGGCATGTCAATCAGAGTTCAGATGAAGAAGTTATGACAGGACAAAGTTCAAAATCGAAAGAATGTCAAAGTCAAAACCACGAGTCAAACCCAAAGACCAACCCCGTCACCTGAGCACTGTCGAAATATTATTGAACCCTAAATTCGTGTCACGTCGATTTTTGCAATACATCAGTATGAGGTCATACGAAGAAGTTATGAAGCTTGGGGTGCAAATTGAAATTATAGGATTCTGAACTAATATACTAGTTATATATTATTAATGTTGTATACGTGATAGGAACCAACTTTGGTTTAGTGGTTGGTGTGTTGGTTCGTTTAACTTATGTTCGTGGATTCAATTCTTCTGAGAATAAAAACCATTTTTTGGATCTCGTGCGCGTGGCACCCATGCTAGGACTCCTCAAGTACGTCCCCCCCGGTGCGTCTCCACACCCACGCGCACCAGCTCCCATGCGCGGGGCCCCTTCCCTCTTCCCACCTGAGCCGTGATCAGGCTTTTCTCCACCTATTTGTTTCTTCTTTTCATTCTGTTTTTTTTCTTTTCTTTTTTTGATCCTTTTTCTCGTTTTGCCCAAGAATCCTTTTGCCTGTTTTTGGTTGTATTAATCAACTTTTACCCATCAATTGTTTCCGATGATTTCATGTTCTTTGTTTTTTATTTTATTTTCTTTTTGTTTTTTTAATTATTTGAACTATGTGACACATTTTTCTTTCCAGCCTTTCTCCTAAAGACCCATGTAACACCCCGTAATTCTGAGGACTTATAATTTAATTATTTTTGAGAGAAATAAAACTTATTTAAATTGGAGAATTTTAAATTTATAATTTCGAGAGTTTATTTGAATTTGAGGATTTATTTAAATCTGACAAATTTAGATTTAATTATTCATATTATTGTTGTATCGCATTTTTGAGGTAAAAAATTAGAGAATGTTGTAAAGTATTTTGGATGACAATTCTGAGTGCACGATTGTTTTCGAAAGGGTCGAGATAGTAGGAAAAGAGTACCCGGGGTAGTAATTGGGTCTTAGGGCATTTTTAGGCATAACCGGGCCCACATGGGAGTGTTCGGGTCATTTGGGCTTGCCCAATATGCCTAAAAACGGGATGAGGATTTATAAACTTAATTGTAAGTGTCTGGAACGACAGTTAATATAACTCTATACCTAGTAATTGAGAGCAAGGCAGAGGGAGAAATTGGAGATTAACAGGGAGTCTTTGGGAGACAAATCAAGGAGCAATTGAGGGTGTTCTTTGCGGAATCATCATTAATACTAAAGGAATCAAACTCTACGATTGTTAAGGAAAGTGGTTAATTTGCTGCAGTTGTAATTTTGTGATAACCAATTCATATTATGGTGATCTGTATAATCAATTTCATTTTTGGGTGTGTGTTGACAATTAAAATGGGTCTTTCGAATGAGAGTAATATGTGTAGATTAATTACTAAATTGATGTGAGACTATGATATGGGACTGTTGAAAACAGATTGCAGGGTGAAAATTACTAAGTATTGATGACAATGAAATCGGTGGAATAAAACCGAAAAATATTCAAATTGGCAAACATTAGATTTATGTAAATTTATTGATGATTCAAGGTTTCTAGGGTGTTTAGAACTTAATATTTCATTAATTTAATGTTGATTGTGATTGGGTAAATGTTTGGGAGAGAATTAAAAATCTTGAGGATTCAAAAATGGTGGAAATAGAATTGGGGAAGAAGATGGATATCTGATATATCAATCGATCGACCTAAGGAGTCGATCGATCACCCCCTTCAATTATTGTAAAACATGAAATTGTATATCTTTTTGTCATGGTCGCGTGGGATCCAACCTCGTATTTTTCTAATTTTTTTGATTTGATATGATTTTTCTACAAAAGTGTGCGTGAGACCGACATCTTTGGGGAGAAATAAATTTGGTTATTTGGAGATGTCTGTAGATGAGTGAAGGACTTTGGAAGAATATTAAGGAACATAATTGTATCCTTGGATTAGATAGGGATGCATCCAGAGGTATGAATTTAGGAGTATTTAGAATAAACGACACTCAAAAATGTATGAACGTGTTCGAATGGGAATTTCGGATGAATTTAGCATACGGACTGGTATCTTAAGGTGGAATTTAATTGATAGAAATTAAATGGAACCTAATACTTAGAGTCTAATGGGATGAGTATTAAGGGTGTCAAACTTATTAATGAAGTTTGGTGAAATAAATTCTAAAGGGTTTAATTACGGACCAAGTGAATACGTCCGGGTATTGTAGTTCAGTGCCACTACTTAAATAAACTAATTAATGTGAGAAATTAATTAATTTGGAGTCGGAATATAGACTCAAGTAGTATTGAAATACATGCTAAGTGAGTGAGTCCGGGTATATTGGCTGGGTGACACCAAGGTAATGAATTAATAAATGGGTAAATTAATTAAATTAGAGTCGGACCATAGACTCGGGAATATTTTAGGCTAGTGCTACGAAATTTGTACACGGTAAAGCCGGGAATTAATTATATATATATATATACGGTGTGTGATAGTATATATATATATATTGTGTGATTGTAAATATCAATGACTATGTATTTGATTAAATTATATACTCTAGTGCTATCAAGGGAGGTTGTGCGATGTGAGTGAATCCTCTAGCTTGAGGAGTAGGGGGAGTATATCCCCAGGTCATAGCGTCCAATTATAGAGGTGGGGCAATGCGATGATGTCCTCTTACTCGGGGGAATATGGCTGCCTCCATTATGTTTATTATTTACGTTCCGATTCGACGGACCATAGTTGTCTCGGTACTCCAGGTGGGACTGAGCAGACCTTGGATGATAACACTTTAGAGCATACATCCGGTGAGGTATATATATATATATATATATATATATATATATATATATATATATATATATATATATATATATATATATATATATATATATATATATCCTACTCGGGGGAATATGGCTGCCTCCATTACATTTATTATTTACGTTCCGATTCGGCGGACCATAGTTGTCTCGGTACTCCAGGTGGGACTAAGCAGACCTTGGATGATAGCACTTTAGAGCATACATCCGATGAGGTATTTCTCGGGAGGATGGATTATATATATATATATATATATATATATATATATATATATATATATATATATATATTCATCTCATGTGTGATTATTGTAATATAGCTTTACGTATATAAAGGGATGAATAATTATATACGGGTAATTTAATACATGGGGAAAATTTTATTATTAATATAACGAGTGAGTGTTATATTGATTTCAAGGAAAGATGATTAATTTAGTTAAGGTGATTATTTAAGTTACAGTGATAAATAATTTATAATTCATATTAAACATACTCGGGATAGAGTAGTGTGGCTAGAACATTTATAACAAGAACTAGTTACGAGGTAGATAACTAGGTAGGTTATAATGAAAGCGTTAGGTGTGCACATTAGTTGAGGGGTGAGTTTTTCCTCAAGAGAGTGAAACACTAACCTAAATATGAAGAGCATTCATGCATTTTAAATTGCTTCATTTTAATTCACTTGCTAAATTTTTTTAAAATATTTTGGGTTCTAACCCTTGCTATAAAAATATTTTCAAAACCTTTTAGGTGTCCAGCCACAGGGACGCCAGTCTTAATATCTATTCCAGGGACACGCAGCTGCGACACATGTGGATACAAGCAGGGTTTGTATTACACGCTTCATTCATTTGTTCCTATATTAGCATTTATTTGGTTTGGAATTTTAGATGATAGTTTATTCGGCAAGTCTTTTATTAATTATTCTGTTTGTTCGGTTCTAAATGGTGTGATTGGTTTAGTTTATATTTTTGCATGTTGGGTTGTTTAATTAAAAATATAGAATTGGTCACCAGTTTTTTTAATACTAGGTGGTTAGTAAGTTTTAAAAAGTTTTCGACAGTGATGCTAAGAATGAACCAAATGAGATTCCTGTTTTACTTTGATATAGGACTAATCACCCGGTATTTTGTTAGGCGGGGTGTCACAACCCATCGCATCATTATTTTTCTTTTACCAGTTCTCCCACATGCCCATATATTACAATTCCAATTTTAATCCCCAAACATAATTTCTCATCCTATAAAAGGGGTCATTTGGGTTCAGTAGGAGGATTCGAATTTAGGCAGACATCCAATTTTTAGACAAATTTCTTAGAATTAAATAGAGTAGTATAGTCCCAAATTTTATCTTGTAATTTATTTTTAGTTCTAATAAATTCTTCTCTCCATTTATTTAATGTGACAACCCGCCTACTAAAATAAGAGGTGGCCAGCCCGATACTCTAATAATCACGGGAATCATATATGGTCCATTCTTAGCATCACTGTCATTAAAATAGTAGTACGAGATAACCACCAATTATTTTAGAAAACGGACTGTCAAATTAAATTTTGTAAGTTAAAAGAAAAGCACTTAGACAGTCCAATTTGCAAAGAAGGTGGATAACAAAAAATCAATGGGTAATAATATACCAAAATGCATAAAGTAATAACCGAATAAGCTGTCGGTTAACAGACTAATACAAATAGGTTACACCGAGTATTATAATTTAATATTACATTATAATAAATGAGTACAAAGCATGGGAAACATGCCCGAGTAAATAAACTGAACGTATCTAGAGTACAAAGATAGAAGCATCTATAGCAAATGTCCTACAACATCCGCAAAATGTTATAGATCCAGGACAACTGGAATGAAAAGGTCAATACGGGAGTCCTTGCAGTAGAGCACCTGGACGGACAAGGAATTCATGCAAAACAAAGAGATATAGATGGGTCAGAGCCCGGTTTGATATGATCACCATGTGAATAAAATGCATGACAGTTATGAATATCTAAATATAAACGTGAACTTAACTTTCTCTCATAATTAATCATAAAATTTCTCACCCCCCAATATAAAAGCATAACCTAACGCAATATCAATGAAAAATGCTCAATGATCATATAAGAATGGGAGAACTCATCTACTTTCTCAATGAAACTTCATTTGAATATTACACAGTTCTACATGCATAGTTCCTTTTTGGAAAAAAAAAATATATATATATATATATATCAATTCATTTCACAAAATGTTTTACCAATTCAATTTCATCTCATATCTTCCCATTTCCTTTCTCACCTCCAGGAAATGTATTTAAAACAAATTTATTATCCTAAAATTCTTTAACATCAATAAGGTCCACATTATTATGAATAGTTATATTTCATATCATATAACGATTCTAATACCCCCCCTTCCGGGTTTCCCCACTGTGCGTGCCCCTAAATGGCTATCATATTCTAGGGCCTATCAAACAAGACAGCCTGGGCATCCTACAATGCAAGCCGTCGAGAAGTGTCCATATACCTACGACAATGAGTCATAACCACACCCGGAATTACCTCACTTCGCAAAATAAACATATAATATAACAAAAGGTTATATGGCCGAGGACTATATTCACCCTGAATTCATTAGCCAGGGGACTTCACCTCATGCGTGCAACTTCCCTTATGATAGCGATTGAGAGAGGTGTGTTTACGTCAATTATCATTTACAAAAAATCATTTTTCCAATTTGAAAACATTCACTTGTTACATTGTCAAAACTATTTATACTTAACCATTAAGTACCAAATTTTAGAATGTGCATTTCTTATTCTTAAAGTCATGTTTTATTTATGACCTAGGACCCAAAGTTCCATTATCCTCACACTAGCCTCCAAGAGTCCAAAGAAATATCAAGATTCATCAAAATAATTTCCCACAATACTAGTCTCCCAAAAGTCCAAAACTTTATCAATCTACCTTCTATTAATTCTAGGTTAACTTCCTATATCATATGGAACATTAACCTCTATAAACTAACCCTTGAGATAAGCCCAATTATCTCCATACTAACCTAGGATATTTATCTACTCAATACAAACCTATAAAACTCTTTATTACTTCCCAAGAGAAGGTTCCTAAGCCTTGAACCTAAAAGAAAAGGACTAAAAATAAAACTAGAAAAATCTCACAAAAACATGGCATCCAAATCGATTTACCCCAAAAGTGAATCGATTTGGTGAGGAAAACCAACCTACCGTCTCAACCCGAATCTATTCGGCCCTAACCCGAAGCGATTCGGTCTCCCAGACCTATATCCTTCCCTATAGGCGAATCGATTCGCTTAGTGGGCGAATTGATTTGGCCCTGCAGAATTGCCCAGTGTGGGCTACGGGTTAAAGAACCCTCAATTTCCCCAAAACTCAAATCTTCAATTTTCTCCAACATCAACAATAACTAATTCTACCAAATCATTTCTACACAACTACTAACTAATATTCCCAATTCAAATCAAATTAAACTACAAGATTAAGGGTTTAAACACCAAAATCTTCAAAAACCCATTTATGGTTAAAACTCCCAAAAAACATGAATATACATGCAATTTATCACATTAAATCATATACTATCAAGTTAGAAACTTGCCTCAAGTTTGTAGTCTCGGATTTTCTTCCCGTAGCGACGATTTCTAGCTCCAAATCTCCATTTCTCTCTCTTTTCTCCATTTTCTCCCAAGTTCTCTCTTCTCTCTCTCTCTCTTGGCTTATAACATAAGAATGAGAAATAAAAAGGTGTTGGAAGACTTATACGGGCCTTAAACATAATTTCCCCTCATTTAAATGTTGATACCCCATTAAAATGACTCGTAACTACATAATTGAGTCATAACCTATCAAGAGTGCCCGAAACTCAAAAATACAACTTGGCCTTTATTTTGACTATCTCGACTATTCCAAAACTAACTGCACCCTCTAAATTGGCATCCGGAGTATTGTGAAATATTTTTAGCGTCCAAAGTCATTTTAATTCATTAATAATACTCAGATTTGAATATAAGTCACAACCGTCGCTTAAAGCACAACGATGCAATAAAACACAATATAATGCTATTTACCTTCTCATAATAGTAAATAGGCAAAACATGGTAAATATTATCTCTTAAATCACTTAAAATAATATTTACCCCAACTTTCTCTATTTTATAAAATTAGCCTATCTGGAAAAATAATATAAAATAGTCACGCAAAAGTCTAGGTTGTTACATTTAATTGCTTTATAGTTATTTAACGCTCTATTATTAATTGGTAACTCTTTATAATTGCTTTCTCCTCATTTTAGAAATCACTCTCTCACACATTGTTTTATTTTATTATTTAAAAATGCTTTCTAGGTAATTTTAATTAGATTGAGATCAATGAACTCATTTTGAGTTTGTAGTTGATTCACTATGATTTAATTGAATATACCGATTTTTGACGGTTTGATTATTTTTGAAAATACACTAAGGGGCCTTAATGGGTTATATTATGTATGCACCATATTTGCGACACTGCGCGGGTAGTTTTGAGATTATTGTTGACGCCAAACTTGTATTTGGACTTTTATGGAAATTTAGGGAGTGACACTCCGCGTTTAAATAATTAGTTAAACGAGTATTAATGATGCTTTAAAATGCGTTTACCCGTGTAATCATTTATGTTACATATTTCAAATTCTTGAATTTAATTCTCAACCTAGGCTTTCTATAGTTTTAAATTAATTTAGTTTAAATATTCACCTGGAATAATTGTAGTGTTAAAACTTTTAAAAAAAATAAAAATCATCTTTCACATTTTCTTTTCAACATAATAAATCAATTTAGTTTTAAACGACATCCTCTGTGGATTCGATACCCGAACTCACCGTCATACATATAAAACATGTGTAGTTAATGTTTATGTTTTTTGTATTTATGTGCAAAACTGATGACAACGACAAGTGTATTTACATAACACTCGGTTTTCACCTTGTCAACTAGGGTTTAGGATTTAGGAGCGAGGTGCAAACCCTACACCCCTCCCATAAACCCTAGTCCTGAGCATGATGCAATCCTCATATACATGTAAAATGAATTGGTTTGTTGGGTGTTAATAGGTTGTAAAACCCTATTTAGGGTAGACGAACCCCGGGGGCACGGTGGCATTAAAGTTAGAGCTCAACATACCCATAAAAAATGAGAAATATATAAAATTCCCAGTGTAAAAATTATTTTACATTGCAGCGCGAATTCTATGTAGCTAATACATTGATATTCTATGGTCTACACTAGGTGGTCCTAATGGTTTACAGTTGTAAAATAATTTTTTTTGTCTTGGAATGAAAAACTTTAGAGTTACAGAAATAAATTTCCAATCCAACATTTGGATTGCATAATGCATGTTTTAATTTCATAAGCGATTGTAAACATTTATGTACCCAAAAAATAATGGTGTGTCAAGGATATATGTTTTAAAACCCTATTTCGGGTAAGTGAACCCTATGATATACGATGACAATAAAAATGGAACAACGCTTATGTGTAAAATTTTGATCAATATATCAGAATCACATTGTAAACTAAAATTTGGACATTAATGAAAATTCAATATACGTAATACAATTAGATTATGTGGCCAAAACATGGTTGTACTGTGGAAAATAAATGAAATTGTCTTAAAACAAAAAACTATCGAGTTGCAAAATTATATTTGCAATCTAACACTTGGATGGAATAATGCATGTTTTATTTTTTAATTAATTTTATAAAATTCCAATGGCAATTATATTGAAATAAAAAAAATAAAGAACAAGCAGACAAGCACCCAAAATGTCAACAACCACGACCTAAATGCCTTTATAGATAGGCATGTACATGAAGTCTAAAATATTAGGGTCAGTTAACATAAGATCCTAAATAGGTTGATGACTTATCTTATCTAATGCCAAACAAGAAAAAATAAATAAAGTAGGTGTTTTCAAAATACAGAAAAGGAGGATACAAGTGTAAACTACACAAACTACCAAATAGATTAACAAACTATGCACCAAAAGTAATTTGTTGTATACATATGAGTAGTCAAGTAATGTAAGATATAGAAAGGAATCAGTAAAGGAACTGTAAGTCTACCGAGGGGGTATTTTTGACACCCTAAACTCCATATAGCAATGGCAGCAAAAAGAGGGGAACCATAATAGCAATGAAAATGGTTATAAAATTGGGCACAACACCAACATTTGAGATAACGGCCATATACAAAGCCAATGGTCAAAACTGTGACTTTATCAATTGAAAGAATATACACAAAGTACTCATCTACAGCCATATAGGCAATTAACTGATGCAGAGAACACATAAGACTCGAAGATCTTCTCACAATTAAATGTGAAGTAATGGACAGTCAATTGAGAATCCAAAAAATACTGCAGAAAATACCATAATCTACACAGCAGGAGGAGATCACATATGCTGATATATTAGCTTCTAAGAGAGCACATCTGTTGATATATTATCTTCTAAGATCATTAATGTGGAACAAATGAGCATTAGTAGGACTTGGAACCATCGAGAGTTAGAATGTTACTTTTACTCTTGTTAACAAAGAGAATCTCAAAAATGCAGCTAGAACCAAAATAAGTGCTTGACCTTCTGAACATTTATGAATACAAAAATTATCACGTCAGAGGTTGAGATGCTTAAAAAACAAATAGGGCAGTGTGACATTAAACATCGCGCACCGGACCAATGTAAATCATTAAAAAAGATTTAAAATCTACATTCAAACTAAAATTTACAATGATATATTACATTAGCAGCTTTGTAGATTCCTATACATATGCAATATTACTTTCCAATAAGATTTCATACAAAAAAAAAACATGGTGGTACCAGGGTTATAAAGCTGAGAAAATAAACATAATTTTTTTTAAAAAAAACATTGCAATTGCAAAATTAAATTTCAAGTCTTAAAATTAAAATGGAAACAAAAAATATAGGGACCCTCACTAAGAAAATTTTAATATTCTCCTCTTCATCACTAAGAAAATTTTGTAGACAATAGGAATTTACCTATGTAGTATGGTTTGTATACATGTTCACATAAGATCACGCCTGTTGTTTATGTCACCCAACACAATTATCGACTTCATGAAAACGTACACTGCTTATATCAGCAATTGTAGGTTTATTTGCTTTATCATTCACAATTACAAGCATTATGAAACAATCATAAAATGCAGCATTATGGTTATTTTCTACATACTCCATCAGATCAGAAAAAGCATACTTTCTTGTGGACCTTGCCATCCCTTTAAGGAAAGACCATCTTCTTATTCAAAAATTAATATCTGAATAATTGAATTGCATTGATGTGCAAAAGAATCTCGCTGAAGCATGAGATTCATATAACCTCCAATAACAAATATTATCAAAAAAACTTTAGACATCAAATTGTAAGAGCACAATAATTTATAACTGGTAAAAATACACAAATATATCAGAAACATAGACAATAATAAAAATTTGTAGCAACATATCATAAAGAAACAAAATATTAGACTATGACAAATAATTTCACTTGAATAATCATCCATCTTTCAAATCATGATGAAATCTTCAATACAACTTGAGCTTCAGGTATATAACAAAAAGTATGAGAAGGAAATAAGCACCAACATATTAATCATAATAAAAAAAACTATGAAAATAGGCTTTGAACATACGACATGATAAAAAATAAGCACCGCAAAATGATTTTAGCATATTTCATAATGAACTTTTACTTCTATACTTTTCATTTCTAATGAATGCAAAATATCAATAAATAATTGAAAAACAACTGAATTAATGAATGTCTGTTTTTTATGGTTGTACCAAAAAAAATCAACTATTATTTACACAAGTAGTAATATCAGTTTCCCTTGAGGGTTAAAGCATCACATGATTACTTATTATGGTTTACATAACACTTGCATCTGCTGTACTTGTGAGGATTCTTTGGCAATTCACTGGTGCTCTCAGTCCTTTTTTTGTGTGGTCTTCCAGGAGCCCTTTTCATTTCAAGCACTTTAAGGAGATTTTTTTAGTGACAATGATAACATAACAAGCTCCCTAGCAATCAGAATAGGATCTGAGGGTTATGAATAAGAATCACGATATGTTAACACAAAAAAGTAGGGATGACAATATTTGTAAACATTTTTCTTATAACCTATAATGCAATGAACAACATGTGCACATGTAAGGCCCTCTATATGCCACAAATTACAATCATTATGCATTTGTCTAAAATCAACTTGATTAACAGTATTTGACTAAACCTCAAACACATATTCACTAGACTTTGTTCCATTCCAAGTCCTTCCATCTTCAACATTGATGTTGATACCAAATTTAGTCTGCTGGCATGGCTCAATTAAGTGGAGACACGTGGCAATCTACGTGGCAATAACAAACACTTCTGAACAACACCTTGACTTCGAGGAACTCAATTTCCCCGACCAACTTAGACACTCCGAGCAGTAGGTGCTCTCCGAGGAACTTTACTGCACCGAGCAACTCATGGATACCGAGATACTTAGGCAATCCGAGCAGCTTAGGCGGTCCGAGCTGCACCTCGATCAGAGCATTTATTATCAGACGATTAAGAGGATTAAATGCACATTAAATGTTGATTATTATCATACGGATGTATACGCTTATTGAACAGCTATGTATTACCCATTCACATGTACAGCCTCATGGCTATAAATACATTGTATCATCCTCATTGTAAGGGGACCGGAATTTCTTGAGATAAACCCTACTTCGAGAATTCCCAAACAGTCAATAATAACACAAATAGTGGATGTAGGCCATTCGTTCAAGGCTGAACCACTTTAAAATCTCTTGTCTTATTTATTTTTTTTATCTGGGATTAAAAAATTAGAGATAGTCTAATTTTTTACATCAACAGATTGGCACCGTCTGTGGGAAAACGACTGTAATTTTCGTTTTTCACCAAAAACAATTCATCACCAATGACTGACAATCCTGAATCCAGCAATCGAAACGCTGGAAACCCCCTAAATCCATCTGCTCCTCCAAATGTCCAAGATCTGGCTGGAATTATGGCCAGTTTGGCTCAAGGTCAGATGGCTATGCAAGAAACTATACGATAACTCATGCAAACTATCCAAGGTGGAGCGTCGACCTATTCAGGACAACGAAGTGTTCAAAGAAATACTCATTTACTTTCTTCACACATTAGGCAAAGCGATTCATATCGCACTGAGAAATCTAAAGATTTTTCTTATCAACCGGGTCAAACTTCGTCAGTACGAGCCATAGATACTGAACAACACATCACTCTCTCTCTAGAAAGGACCAGTACACTGGAAAGATTAAGTAGGGTCTCTCCTTTTGATCGATTGGGCCCTAGGAAGAATAAAAGTCCTCCTAAGGCTATGTCGAGAAACTTTTGATGATTATTTGATCTAAGAGAGGGTTCTGCCCAATCACAACGAGTTGCTCGACAAGATGGATCCCAGGAAGCGACTTCAACACGATCAATTGATCGAACCAGTAGACCCGAGGAGGGAAATGATGCGTGGACAGGCTCTATTCAGAGGTTGGAGGATAGAATAGGGGAAATGGCTAAGGCTAAGAATCCTCTACAAAGGACTTTTGTCCAAGGGACACCTTTTGTCCAAGCAATTGTGAATTTTCCCACACCATCAGATTTTAAAGCACCTATTGTAACTCCTAAATATGATGGAAAAATCGACCCGGTCCTTCACATAGAGAAATACCAAGCTGTTGCTGACATCTATGATGTGCCAGATGAAATGAGATGCAGGGTATTCTCGGAAACTCTTACAGGACCTGCTCAAATCTGGTACAATAATCTTCCTCAGGGTAAGATTTCAACTTTCTTTCAACTGGCCGAGATCTTCATTGGAAACTTCTATTTTGGAGCAAAACCGGTTAAATGAGTAGCACACTTGTTAAGTGTTAGACAAAAGGAAGGTGAGAGCACCAGGGATCATATAACTCGTTTCAATAACGAGAAACTCGAAGTTATTGATTATGAGGAAAAGACAGCGATTACTGCTCTGATGAGTGGGTTGTTGCCCAACAAGTTATACTACACTTTGGCCAAAGATCCACCCAGAACCATGTTAGAACTGATGGAAAAAGCGGCCAAAATCATGAATGCCGAGGAGGCTATGGCTGCAAAGAAGAATATGGATACCAAAGAGACCAAGGTGTAGGTTGATAAGGCCAAAAAGAAAGAGCATAAGAACAATGGTGGTGACAAGCACTCAAAAACAAAGCCATCATGGGAGGTATTAAAGAAATTTGAAAATTATACTCCTTTGAAGGTAGACATCAACCATGTCCTATAAGAAATCAAGAACAGCGAGGAGTTAAACTGGCCAGAGAAAATAAAGTCAGACCCTGACAAGAGGAATAAGGCCAAATATTGCGAGTTCCATAAAGATCATGGCCACACGACCAAAAATTGCATAGCTTTTCAGAATGAGATCGAAGCACTCATTAGACGAGGAAAACTGGCAAAGTATGTTGATCGTAGAAATGAAAGAAGAAACAATGGCCGCGCAAGAGAGAGGTCTAGATCTCCTCGTCGAGCAGAGGAGAATAAGAAAAGAGACCATGAAGATGATCCAGAAGACGACCTCGATCTTCCAAAAAGACCAAGACAGCCATAACATGAGGTATTTTCAATACGTTTTGGATCATTTGATTGTAATGTTATTACAGGTGGAGATGCAGGAGGTGGAAACCTTACTGCAGAAAGAAAAGCTTACCTCAATGAGGCTCAAGCTTGTTCATATATTCAATGAATAAACTTTGCTTAAGATGATCGCCCGAGGAAGGTCAACAAAGAAAAACTGGTCATCGATTTCTCAAAGAATGACCTCGCAGGTGTGCTGTATCCTCATGATGACCCATTGGTGATCAAAATGAGAATGAAGGAAGTGATGATCTTGAGAGTACTGGTTGATAATGGTAGTTCGGCTGATATTATGTTCTACTCGTGCTTCGATAACTTAAATCTAAAGTTTTCTCAGTTGGAGCCTTATAACAGGCCCCTCCTCGGTTTTGCTGGCGAGAAAGTTTTTTCACTTGGGACGATTAAGTTGGATATGTTCATTGGTACATGGCCTGCTTGTCGAACAGAAATAGTACGCTTCTTCGTGATAGATAAGAATGTTCAATCAGCCTACAACATCATCATGCGAAGGGTAGGATTGAAGAAGTTCGAAGCAGTACCATCTACGGTACATTAATGCCTAAAATTTCCAACCAATTTTGGAGTAGGAGTTGTAAAGGGTGATCAAAAAGTAGCTCAGGAATGTTACAATTCATCTGCCGAGCAGGAGGAACTGGAGGAATCTAGGAAAAAGACTATTACCTATCAGGTGGATGAAGGTGCAGAAATTGAAACATTGGATCCTAGAGACGAGTCGCAACTCGTGAAAGGTCATGTGGTGGAAGCTACTGAAAACATCATTCTGGACAACGAGCACCCTGAACGAACAACCCAGATAGGTTCGTCGTTAGATACCTCACTAAAACAGGAATTGATAGTTTTCTTAAAAAGCAGAAAACAAACTTTTGCTTGGCGTCATGAGGATATGCCCGGAATAGACCCAAATTTCTTATATCATGAGCTCAATGTGAATAAGGAGATCAAGCCAGTGAAGTAGAGAAGAAGAGTGTTCATCCCCGAGAAGAACCAAGCTATACAGGAGGAGGTCGAGAAGCTCCAGAAAGATTTCTTTATTGAAGATGTTAAATATCCAGACTGGTTAGCAAATGTAGTGATGGTGAAAAATAAGAACAACAAATGGAGGATGTGTGTAGACTTCACCAACCTCAACAAGGCATGTCCAAAGGATCATTTTCCCTTTGCCCAAATTGATCAATTAGTGGATGTTACCTCGGGACACGAGCTGTTGAGCTTCATGGATGCTTATTCTGGTTACAAACAGATTAAAATGAAACCTGAAGACAGGGAGAGTACTTCTTTCATTACCCCTAAGGGAACTTATTGTTATATTGTTATGCCTTTTTGTTTGAAAAATGCAGGTGCAACATATCAGCGGCTGATGAATAAGGTGTTTGCAGAGCAAATCAATTGCAATATGGAAGTTTATGTTGATGATATGTTGACAAATAGCAAGAGAGCTGCTGACCATCTAGTTGACTTAGGCCAGACCTTTGATCAATTAGATAAATATCAAATGAAGTTGAACCCAACCAAGTGCATATTTGGAGTACAAGAAGGCATGTTTCTCGGGTATACAACAAAAGGAGAGTTGATGATTAAGTACCATGCAAAGGCGATGGAATTGGTATCGGAATTTGTTACTGTTCAACTGGTCAGAATATCAAGAATGGAGAATGCAAGAGCAGACGCTTTAGCTCAATTAGCATCGGCTACTCGTATCGAGCTACGAAGAACAATCCCAATTGAAGTTCTAGCTGGTCGGAGCATAGATGAAGATCTGACGATGAATTTTATTACCCTTGATTTAGGGCCATCTTGGATGGATCCCATCTGGGCATATATTGAGGAGGGAGAATTACCGATTGACAAACTCGCAACCAAGAAATTAAAGTTTAAAGCGGCTCGTTATGTACTGACTAATGGTATTCAATACAGACAAGGAATTATGGCAGGTTTGCAAAGATGTGTGCATCCCTCCAAGGTGAAAGACTTGATTGAAGAGGTCCATGAAGGGTCCTGTGGAGCTCATGTAGCAGGTCAGACGCTTTTGCAAAGAGTGATGATGCAAGGATACTACTGGCCAACAATGAGGGTTGATTGTATAGCCTATTCCAAGAAATGTGACAAGTGTCAACGCTTATCCACTATCCGAAGAACTCCCCAAGTATTGTTGACACCCATTACTTCCCCTTGTCCATTTGCCATGTGGGGAATTGACTTGGTTGGGCCACTTCCAACGACCAGAGGAAGATTTAAATATCTCGTCGTCGCAGTGGATTACTTTAGTAAGTGGGTGGAAGCAGAGCCTCTTATCGACATGACGTACGAAAAGGTGTACCAATTTATTTGGAAAAATATCATTTGTAGATATGGTCTTCCCCATGCATTCATCACCAACCACAGAACACAATTTGACAATGAGGAGTTCGCTGCCTATTGTCATTAGTCAAATATCTTGAAGATCCACTCGGCACCAGGCCATCCCCAACGCAATGGACAAACTAAGGTGACAAACAGAACCCTGCTAAATGGCTTGAAGAAAAGACTGAATGACGCGAAAGCAAACTGGATCAACAAGCTACATTCAGTACTGTGGGCTTATCGTACTACTCCCCGAGCAGCAACTGGAGAATCTCCATATATGTTGGCATTTGGAAGTGAAGTTGTTATACCTGTCGAGTTGGGTCTCCCAACACACCGAGTACTGAATTTCAATTACCCTGTTAGCGATTTAATGAGAAGGTTAGACTCGGATATGCTCGAGGAAGTTAGAGAAGAAGCAGCCATCAGGAATGTTGCCTACCAGCAACGAACAACTTTGTTCTACAACAAGAGAGTGAAGAAATGCGACCTGAAAGAAGGAGACTATGTGCTAAAGAAAGTGATTCAAAAGCACAACAAACTGGAAGTGACCTGGCATGGACCTTACCGAGTTACAGAAGTTTTTGTAAGAGTTATAATTTCCTTTTATCTAAAATTCAGGATGATGCGGAAGCGTAAAACGTGATGGTTCAACTTTAAAACAACAAATTTTAATTTCTTAAAACAAATTAAAATTACACCAAGTGAAGTAAAATTAATCAATTAATATATTCACTTAAACCGATTAATTCAATCCAAGTCCTAGAATTTGCCTAAGTCACATTTATTGATATTAGCAAATTAGGCGAAACCAAATTTTAGCAAATGAATTGAATTAAATAAACTTTACCCAATATTTAATTTAGTCCCAAATTAAAGTGAGTGTGATAATTTAAATCGAATTTTATCTTGAATTATCCTAAGCATGCGTTCTAAATTATTTAAGCAAGATAAAATAAACCAATCACACTATGCCGCGATGTACGAGGAAAAACCCAAGACGGGAAACAACCTCGGACGGCCCTAGCCACAAATCCACTAGATACGGAATTACAAGTACAAGACAGATAGACTTACAACGCACGACTCGATCCCTCTCAAGCCTCGACGCTTCTTCTTGTAGACACCTCTTCCTACCGGATAACCTTGGAATACCACCACGGTCTCGAAATCCACCGATGGGACTTTATACGGTCACCGTCACCCGTACATGGAGCCTTTCTCCATGTGGGTAAATTAACATAGAAACACTTCTTCTTTCTTCGTGGGAGGTAGAAGCAAAACTCGAAACTTCTCTTCTTGAATTCGGTAGAGAAAACCGGTGCCAAACTCCAAGCAATTTGATATGTATATAAGAACTTGGATATACAATATGGGTGTAAAACACTAGAGTGATAAAATATTTTTCTCTAAAAATCTCACTCAAAACATGAACATTTTCCTAAACAATTTTTGCTCTCAAACTCTCTCTAAGAGATAAACTAGGTTGGAAAGTTCAGTTGGAAAATGTCATTCCCGCACATATTAAAGTCTGTAAAAGTTGGTTAAAAACCAAGTGGGGAAGTGGGTGCAAAACGGCCAAAAAACTGCCAAAAACTGTTCCCGCCTGGCATCTCGTTCGAACGACATTTCGTTCGAACGAAATCTCCAGATTGAACTCGTTAGAATCTCGTTGGAAATCTCGTTAGAATGAACAATCTCGTTCGAACGACATTTCGAACGACGGACCAGTATACTTTGGTGGGAACTCGTTGGCAGGTTCGTTCGAACGACAATCTCGTTCGAACGACTATATCGAACGAAAAAACAGAAAGTTTGGAAAATTCGATTTTAGCCCAAAAAACTTTATAAACTTATTTTAAAGTTTTATTTAATTCTTTCTGAAAATTAAAACACAGTTTTTACAAAACCTAACACCCAATAAACTTTGTTCCAAGCTCCTATATATATAATATTGCATTCATACCTTGGGAGCATGGAACTATGGTTGATGACGTAGAAACGAGGCACGCAAACCGGCATATTGATGAAGCTTTATACTCTTTGCTGCTACGTCTTCAACAAACACTTCATAGGCTTGACAATATTACAATTAAATACTATCCTATGAATAAATGTTTTTGTCCGGAATTGAGCCAAAACTATATATGGACTCAATTGGAAATTTGTGTCCTTACAAATCTCCCCCTTTGGCTATTCCGGGACAAAAACCAAACAAAAATCCTAAAGGGTCGTCAAGCTCACTAGACTCAAAACATAACCCACCCAAACTTGACTCAACCGTAGGATCAAACGCTTTGCCATAAAACAATGCCGCTTTAGAAGAAATCCTGCACACTTAAGCAAACTCATCAAATGCATAGGGAATATCAAAGTATTAAATGCAATTTTAATTAATTACTCCCCCTAAATTAATTCTCCCCTTTATAAACACATGACCTACTTAGAAAGACGTCTCCCCCTAAGATAAATCTCCCCCAAACTAAGATATAATAATAATAGGATTAGATACCATTTCTCCCCCTATCATCATTCTCCCTCTTTTTGTTCAGGAATAGGCAAAGGATAAATAACTAATAAATATAAAAGCATGTTGAAGCTTAAAGTGATAAGACATGAAAGCATATGGGCAATAAAAGCATAGGCAAAGACAAAACAAATATCATATATATATAAACTAGAAATATACCAATTAAGCACTTGCATATATATATATAGATATAAACACACATATAACACAAAATACAATAAGTTTGCACACTCGTATGGTAAAAATGTGTCATATGGAAACGTAAGTGTTGAGGTGTGAACTAGCAACAATTAAATTTAGACCCAAACACTTAATAAATATTCACGGAGTTTTCATTTGATTACAAACTTCATCACATTTAAATATAACCTCATGTGACAATATAAATTGAACTCAATGAACAAACATACACAATGCATACAAGCCTAGCATGATGATGATTCTACAAACCAAATAGAGTCATGACATTAAAGACAACTAGGATAAACGGACATTGTGCAAACCGTTGATATACCATCCAATTATCCCTCAATAAGCATATATATTCTATTTGAATGAATGTATCAAACAAACATAGGCCTTGGCAATTGTTTTCTTTTTAATGCCAAATATTCTGTTTTTAGGCCTTTGGATCACGTATTTCTTTTAGATCCAATAAACGGTGGCTTACTATCGCAAAGGATTTAATTCATCCTTTCGGAGCCCTTCCCCGTGCACATTTAGATATATAATTTTTATCTCACAAAGCTCACGTGCAACGAATTTTGACATGCACTAGTCCTCCTAGGTCATAGATATGTAGATGACTAGATTGGTAGGAGAACACCTCAAAAAGCTCAAATATAACATGTGACTTTAAGATTTCAAAAGAGCTCGTGCATGTGTGAAAAGAGGCATATAAAAATAGAATCCATTTAATCAATACAAAATCTAACTACTCCATATAAAACATGGTAAAGAACATTTTAAGGATTGAAAATCTAAAACAAAAGTTCTAGCCACGTGGGAGCGTAAAAGATGGGATTCAAACACAAATATATGCCATTTAAAGTGTGTCAAACTAAAATACACACATAAGAAAAATCTTTTTGAGTTTTTGACATTTTTAACAAAAAATAAAGATATATACTCAAAAGAATAAACAAAAATCATTTGTATTTTTCATTAAACTTAAATGAAATAAGTAAAACACAAATGATAAACAAAAATCTCTTTATATTTTTCAATTAATATAAACACAAAATATAATACAAAAAGATAAACAAGTCATAATTTCTAGCATGTGATATGAAATAAGGCAATGACTAGAAAATGACTCAGCAAGCATACATTTAGCATGTGAATGTAGCATGAAGTACAAAAGCTAAAGTATGCAAACACTAACATAATCATCCTTTAGATTTAGCAAGGGAGGAAGCATGTGAAAGTAAATGAGAATCAAAAACCCTATTTTGCAAGGCAACCAAGTCGGATTTCCTAACCCAAATTAATGAAGAATGATTATCTTGGGGTGTAGGAATTTTAAAAACATTTGATGCATTGCGTTGGGATTTTCTAGGAATTCGTTTAAGATCAAAACAAAATTTCCTAAGATGACCTTTTCGACCACAATGTGTACAAGTGAAAACATGTCGAAAAGATTTACTTAAGGAGTGATCTTTGAATGTATTCCTAGTAGATTCTCCTAAAACATTGGTTTGGCCATTATGAGAAAATTCATTACAAGTATTGAAGCCTAAACCACAAGTGTTATTTTTAATTTGGACCGTTCCTAAGATTTTATCTAATTTTTTCGAACGACACTCCAAATCAAATTTGACATTACTAGAGTCTTTTAATTTATTTTGCAATTCTAAAATGTTAGACTCTAATAAAACATTTCGCTCTTCAAAAGCAAGAAGCTCCTTTTTCAAGGATTCCATTAAACCCTTAAGGCTATCTCTTTCGCCTTCTACATATTCTAGCTTCTCTCGAAGAATCCTCTCACGAGTCCTAAGGTCTTCTATTAAAGCATTTTCATCAACGACCTTGACACTCTCTCTTAAACTAGCTTCTAACTTCAAATTAGCTCTTTTCAATTTAAGAGATTCTTTATAAAGTTCTTGAAAAGCATTTTGAAGTTCACTCACATTAACCTCTTCTTCATTTTCACTCTCTCTTTCTTCTCCACTCTCACTATCATCAAAAACAAGAGAATCATAAACAATGACCTTGGAAGTGTCATGTGTTAAAGTTTCATCAATCGATGAGTTCTCACTATCACTCACATGACTAGCCATAAAAGCCACAAAATTTTTCTTAGTGGGGGAATCGGGCTTCTCTTCCTTATCACTATCACTAAGGGTCGCATTATATGAAATGGGTCGCTTACCCTCTTTCCTTAGTTTAGTGGGGCACTCATAAGCCCTATGGCCATAACCTTCACAACCAAAACACTTATTAGACTCGTCCCTATCTAAATTTTCATTACTAGGTTTAGGGATCTTCTCGGCTTTAGGAATCTTCTCGGCTTTAGAAATATTTTCGCCTTTGTCATGCTTAGAAGATTCAAATTTCTTAAAATCATTTTTAAATTTATCTTTGTTAATTTTAAGAAATTTTCTAAATTTACGAGCAAATAAAGCCATGTCTTCCGAGTCACTATCACTATCGCTCTCTACTACTTGTTTGACCTCTTTTCGGGCTTTTAAAGCAACGCCCTTTTCGATTTTCTTTTCAGTTTTAGAGGGAAACATATCCAGTTCATAGGTTTGTAAATCACCTACAAGCTCTTCTAATTTCCTAGAGGCTAAAGTGGGTAAAGAATTTAAAACGGTCACTTTTGGAATAAATCTATCGGGTAGGGACCTTAAAATTTTCTTTACAACACGGTCGTCAGGTATTTTCTCTCCCAAGTTAAAAGATGAATTAACAATATCAGAAAGTCTAGCATAAAATTCATCAAAAGTCTCTTTTTCATTCATTTTGATAGTTTCAAATTGAGTGGTGAGATTTTGGAGTTTTGAAGCTCTAACGACACTAGTTCCTTCATGAGTTAATTGTAAAATTTCCCAAGCTTCTTTAGCGGTCTCACACGTCATAATACGTCGGAATTCATCCAGTGTGACAGCGCTAAACAAGGCATTTAAACCACGGGAATTGAAATTAGCATGTTTAAACTCATTTTCAGTCCATCTATCGGTGGGTTTGATAACACGTTCATTTTCAACTAAATAAGTTGGTGGGGACCACCCATTAACAACAGACATCCAAACTCTTTCGTCGATAGATTTTAGTGCCGATTTCATTCGCGCTTTCCAATACGCATAGTTTGAACCATCAAAAATAGGAAATTTTGAAAATGGGGAAAATTCCATTTTAGCCAAAAATTTAAAGGATCTTAACGAAATAATTTATCGTTTTTGGCTCTGATACCAATTTGTAAGAGTTATAATTTCCTTTTATCTAAAATTCAAGATGATGCGGAAGCGTAAAACGTGATGGTTCAACTTTAAAACAACAAATTTTAATTTCTTAAAACAAATTAAAATTACACCAAGTGAAGTAAAATTAATCAATTAATATATTCACTTAAACCGATTAATTCAATCCAAGTCCTAGAATTTGCCTAAGTCACAATTATCGATATTAGCAAATTAGGCGAAACCAAATTTTAGCAAATGACTTGAATTAAATAAACTTTACCCAATATTTAATTTAGTCCCAAATTAAAGTGAGTGTAAAAATTTAAACCGAATTTTATCTTGAATTCTCCTAAGCATGCGTTTTAAATTATTTAAGCAAGATAAAATAAACCAATCACACTACACCGCGATGTACGAGGAAAAACCCAAGACGGGAAACAACCTCGAACGGCCCTAGCCACAAATCCACTAGATACGGAATTACAAGTACAAGACAGATAGACTTACAACTCACGACTCACGACTCGATCCCTCTCAAGCCTCGACGCTTCTTCTTGTAGACACCTCTTCCTACCGGATAACCTTGGAATACCACCGCGGTCTCGGAATCCACCGATGGGACTTTATACGGTCACCGTCACCCGTACATGGAACCTTTCTCCGTGTGGGTAAATTAACATAGAAACACTTCTTCTTTATTCGTGGGAGGTAGAAGCAAAACCCGAAACTTCTCTTCTTGAATTCAGTAGAGAAAACCGGTGCCAAACTCCAAGCAATTTGATATGTATATAAGAACTTGGATATACAATATGGGTGTAAAACACTAGAGTGATAAAATATTTTTCTCTAAAAATCTCACTCAAAACATGAACATTTTCCTAAACAATTTTTGCTCTCAAACTCTCTCTAAGAGATAAACTAGGTTGGAAAAGTTCAGTGGGAAAATTTCATTCCCGCACATATTAAAGTCTGTAAAAGTTGGTTAAAAACCAAGTGGGGAAGTGGGTGCAAAACTGCCAAAAAACTGCCAAAAACTGTTCCCGCCTGGCATCTCGTTCGAACGACATTTCGTTCGAACGAAATCTCGTTCGAACGAGACTTCTAACGACGTTCCAGATTGAACTCGTTAGAATCTCGTTGGAAATCTCGTTAGAACGAACAATCTCGTTCGAACGACATTTCGAACGACGGACCAGTATACTTTGGCGGGAACTCATTGGCAGGTTCGTTCGAACGACAATCTCGTTCGAACGACTATATCGAACGAAAAACCAGAAAGTTTGGAAAATTAGATTTTAGCCCAAAAAACTTTATAAACTTATTTTAAAGTTTTATTTAATTCTTTCTGAAAATTAAAACACAGTTTTTACAAAACCTAACACCCAATAAACTTTGTTCCAAGCTCCTATATATATAATATTGCATTCATACCTTGGGAGCATGGAACTATGGTTGATGACGTAGAAACGAGGCATGCAAACCGGCATATTGATGAAGCTTTATACTCTTTGTCGCTACGTCTTCAACAAACACTTCATAGGCTTGAGAATATTACAATTAAATACTATCCTATGAATAAATGTTTTTGTCCGGAATTGAGCCAAAACTATATATGGACTCAAATGGAAATTTGTGTCCTTACAGTTTTTCGACCAGGAACCTACAGAATAGAAACTTTAGAAGGGGAGGAGTTTAAGAATGCATGGAATGCAGAACACCTGCGCAAATATTATCAGTAATATAAACCCTCATGTATTGCAGTTTCTTCAGTATAAATAAAATGTGAATATTCTACCCAATTCTCTCCTTTTATTGAAATTTTTTCGCGGAATAAACTAGTGTTACACACTACTCAGCAAAATCCACCAACTCCGCTTGGTCGGGAATAAAAAATATTTCCCAGAAATACCAACTTCGGTTGGTTGGGAAGAAAATCCACCAACTCCGATTGGTCGGGAATAAAAAATATTTCCCAGAAATACCAACTCCGGTTGGTTGGGACGAAAATCCACCAACTCCGGTTGGTCGGGAATAAAAAATATTTCCCAGAAATACCAACTCCGGTTGGTTGGAAAGAAAATCCACCAACTCCGGTTGGTCGGGAATAAAAAAATATTTCCCAGAAATACCAACTTCGGTTGGTTGGGAAGAAAATCCATCAACTCTGGTTGGTCGGGAATAAAAAATATTTCCCAGAAATACCAACTCCGGTTGGTTGGGAAGAAAATCCACCAACTCAGGTTGGTCGGGAATAAAAAATATTTCCCAGAAATACCAACTCCGGTTGGTTGGGAAGAAAATCCACCCACTATAGTTGGTCGGGAATAAAAAAAAAATACCAACTAAGGTTGGTCGAGGATTAAAAACACCAACTCTTTTTGGTCGGAAATAGTTGGTTAAACAAATAATGGCTTAGAATTAGAAAGTGATCAAGTAAAATTTTAATACTTGAAACATTTCAAATTACCACCAAGTTGGTCGAGAAACATAATATCATCAACTCTGGTTGGTCGACAAATGATTATCATCAATTTAAGATAGTCAACAATAAGTTTCACCAACTTTAGTTGATCAACAAATAACACAATGTTGTTATCTTTTTAACAGATATACATGCACATTCATTAGTAAATAAGTAAAGTGTTTTACAAAATACCTAGAAGACAACGGCAATCAAGATTGCAAAGAAAAATAGAAGTTTTTCATTAAATCCAAAACAAAATACATTGAGAATAAAATACATAAAAAATTATTACATCAGGAATCCTATTCTATGGGTTTCTTCCCCTCTGCCTTTGAAACAGGTTCTTCACCAGCAGGAGGATCGTCTAAGGCATAGGGGGAATTTATGAAATTAAGGTCTTTGAGCATCCTGATTTTCATCACAGATGGCCGATCAAGAAGGTGCTCTGGGAGAGATATCTTAAAGTTGGAGTGAAGATTGTAGTCACCGAGATACTTTGAAATTAGGCATTGTGGAATGGCCCGAGCAGGAATCCAGCTCATATCAAGCTTTAAAGGAGGCACTGGTAGGTCAAGCAACCCAGGATTGTGGTAATCCCACAAGTAATGACCTTGTTCTAACTGCAGCACGCCCAAGGCATTTATCCATCCTTGCTTGTAACCCACATTATTCGCATTTTGTATCCAGTCGTCGAGATGATAAAGTGCTTCATTATAACCAGCCATCTAGAACTCTCTAGGCTGTTTGTGGAACTGGTAGGTTAATCTTTCTAACTAATCGTGAAGATTCTTCACCAGATTCGTTTTATTCTCCAAGGCAGAATTTTGGGCAGCCAGTTGCTCGTCTAAGGCTTGGATCTTCTTAGACATCTTAGCCAATGCCTGGTTCTTTGCCATCAATTGGAAGGCTTGGTTCTCCAGAGCCGATTGAGTTCTTTGTTCCTTAATAGTAATCTGAGCAGCTCTTGCTCGTCCCCGAGCAGAGGTAGAAGGCCCAATCCTCTTCAAGGTTTCTAATTCATCTCTCAGATTGGCATTTTCGACCTCCAAGAAAGAGAATCCCTCGTCGTTTACAGGGACCAAAGCGTTTGAGGTAGAGGCTACAGACCTCAGCTGGGATACCTCTCCTCGCAGGTTATTATTTTCCTGTTCCAGCAACTTAGCTATCTGCATGTGCTCTTCGACCTCGGTCTTCAAAGTTCTCTCCCTCACATTGTAAGCAGTAAACAGCTTATCATATCCCTTATCAGCATTCAGTTGCTGATACTTCTTCTCATATCCTTGGTGCAAGAGGGCTGTAGATTCCTTGTATTGTTGTTGAAGCTCCTCGAGAGTGCCCTTGAGGTCTTCAATCATCTCATAATATGCTACATTATTAGCCACTGCCCGGTCGAGCAGACACTTTAAATACTAGTAGGCTTCAACTGCTTGCTCTGAAGCATCTTGACCGAGGATATCAATGATTTGAGGTTCAGTCATATCTGTATGACCAGCTTTGAAGTAATCATTGCATTGTCTCAACAATTTAGTATCATGAGCAGATAATAATTCCATCCTGACCATAAACTAGTAAAAAGAAGAGATAGCAAGAATCAATAAGGAGCAAGAGGAAGAGAATCAATGAATAGTTAAAATTTTAAATTTATTACATCATAAAAGTGAAGTACATAGTTCAGAGTTACAATTGGCAAAAATAAACAGAGAGAAAAATCCGAACAACTCTACACTTTCTCCTTGTCTCCCAAAACTTTCTCGGGAGGCTGGGACGAGGAGGTAGGTTGCTCGGATGGCACAGATGGTTGCTCGGTGGGTGCTGGAAGCTGCTCGGTTGAAATAATGGATGGTTGAAGTTGCTCGCAGGAGGACTGGATAACTGGGGGATGAGAAATTTGATCTCCCATCACCATGGAGGATTCCTTAGAGGCAGCTTCGTCCTCTTCTTCTTCTTCAGGAGTTGGAGGGGGGCCAGGGATGTGTCGCTGAAACAGGTCGAAACTTTCATCAACATTCATCTCTTTCAGAGCAGCGACCCAGCCATCCCTAAAGTACTTAAGGCTACCATATTCCACTTGCGATATCATGGCAGCCATACCCTTATTCCATCCTTTATCCCAGTCAGCACTGAAAGACTTCTTAATAGCCATTTTCCTTTTCACTTTCTCTGAAGAAATCTTCTCAGCCATGAGTTCCTCGACAGATTTCAATTTCTTTTCTGCCTCGTCCCTCTGGAGATCCACCTCACGAAGTTTTCCCAACTCTTCCTCAGCAGACTTGAGCCTACCTTCAAGCTCCCCGACATTTTGGAGCTTCCCTTGGAGCTCTTTATTTTTACTTTCCAAGTCTTTTATTTTCTTCTCCAATCCTTTGGAGACCTCAACAACCTGATCCCTCTCCTGCTCGATGGAATTAAGCTTCTTCTCCCAAGCATCTTTATCATCAACATACTTCTGACGAGAATCCTTCAGAGACTGCGTCAGACCCACCAAAGCTTCCTCTACACCTGAAGAGGAACTTGAAGCTTTAATAGCTTCATCCTTCTTCAAAATTGTATTGAAACAGGTTACCAACTGGGAAAAGAAAATAATAGCAAGTCAGTAAAAAGATATAACAGTGGAAAAATGAAAGTTTAGGACAATAATACTTACATAAGCAGTATGACGAGTAGCCAATGTGGTAACCATATCCCGAGAAAGATTTTCTTAAATACCTTGGATCTCGGGGATGATCCAAGATTTCACCGAGCTCATGGCAGAGCTCGGAGCAATGAAAGTGGGAACACCACTTCCAGTAGTTGGAGGCTGAGAGATGGATTCAGCCAAATTGACCGAGGAGCTCTTCTTCAGCCTCCTCGGAGGAGCATCAACGGTATCGACCAAGCATGTAGTCTTAGTCGGGGATATGACTATAACAGCGCTTGGAGCAGTGACCTTGCTCGGAGCCACTAGGGGCTTCTCGGAAACCTTCGCATTAGCAGCCGGAGGAGGTGCATTGATTTTTCTTGTCCCTTCTTCTGGGACATCATGTTTGCTTTTCTTTACCTCTCCAGCAATAGAGGCAGATTTCTCGAAGAGGGCAGGAGCTCTTCTTCTCTTCATTCTTTCACTCAGAGGAATATGTGACTCAGGTGAGGAACTTACAGAAGCTGGTACTAGTTCTACGTCACTTATCACCGGACGAGCAATGAAAGACGAGGTGTAACTCTTATACTGCAGAAAATATGAAGCTGCTCTGATATGCTCGTCGACAACAGTCTGATGCAAACCCCAGATAAGTTTCAGATGTTTTAAGTTAACTTCTGTCTCTTTTGGAGACCTTCTTTTGCTGTCAACTGCAAATAAATAAAAATTAAAATATCAATGACACATTTTATCAAACACAAAGAAAGCATTATTTCAAAAATAAAGTAAAGTAAAAACAACCTATCCCATTGCCATAGGGAGGGTATCTGGGACCCTGATACACATCATTTCCAGTTAGTGGAGCATGTTGCCAATTTTTCATAACAACACCATGCTCGAAATAATCCCTATTGGCATCTGGGAGATTGACCACTAAAGCTCTATTTAAAAACCTAGTTTTCAAGTAAAAAGTACTGTCGCTGACAGCCCATCTATAGCAAAACATAATTTCTGGAATTCCTATACGAGTTCCATGAATTTGATTTAATCTATGAACTCCATTAACTATTCTTCATGTATTGGGGGCTATTTTTATAGAAACACGTCAAAATATTGACAGAATTCCAGACACAAAGGGTTTGGGGGAAAAGAAAAGCCACATTGAGCCACAAAGAGACTGGGGAACCAATGTCCCCCAACCAAACGGAAATAATCTGAAGGTTCAGAACGTTCCTCCAAAATAACCCAAGAAGGAATAGAGAAATCAGAACAAAACTTATCAAGAGACTCAACAAGGTAAACCATGATGAATAAAGGAAATAAAAGAGAAAGAATAAGATCTTACAGGAAAAGGATGGATCTGTTGACAACGAACGATGAAAAGGATGAACGCACAAGACAGAGAGAAAATGGAAAACTCAAAGATACAGATTTGAAAAAGTAAAAGACGATATGACTTTCTGCAACGCTTAAATACCTTACCTTGGGAAAAGGTAAAAATAATGATTATAAAGGGAGACGTTTACGCTACCGGTGGCTAAAAGGACAAAAAGGGTGCGGAGATCGAAGCAGTTAGAAAAATTCAAAAAGTCTGATTCTATGAATTCGAAAAGAAAAATAAATGCGGAGAAAACACTCCTAAAATTCAGGATGACCATTTAATCCCGCCATATTTGGAGAAGAATGTTCCACACTCCTCATTCTCGAATTGTGAAACATTGGGGGCTTATGCTGATACCAAATTTAGTCTGCTGACATGGATCAATTAAGTGGAGACACGTGGCAATCTACGTGGCAATAACAAACACTTTTGAACAACACCTTGACTTCGAGGAACTCAATTTCCCCGACCAACTCAGATACTCTGAGCAGTAGGTGCTCTCCGAGGAACTTTACTACACCGAGCAACTCATGGATACCGAGATACTTAGGTGATCCGAGTAGCTTAGGCGGTCCGAGCTGCACCTCGATCGGAGCATTTATTATCAGACGATTAAGAGGATTAAATGCGCATTAAATGTTGATTATTATCATACGGATGTATACGCTTATTGAAAAGCTATGTATTACCCATTCACATGTACAACCTCATGGCTATAAATACATTGTATCATCCTCATTGTAAGGGGAACGGAATTTCTTGAGATAAACCCTACTTTGAGAATTCCCAAACAGTCAATAATAACACAAATAGTGGACGTAGGCCATTCGTTCAAGACTGAACCACTTTAAAATCTCTTATCTTATTTATTTTTTTTATCTGTGATTAAAAAATTAGAGATAGTCTAATTTTTTACATCAACAATTGACAACCAATTTCTTCTCTTAATTTGGACATTACTGGATATTCCACTACCATGATCTTTCTCGCCCATTGGACATAATTTCCATCAACCTCTTGTGGATGTTTTCTATTATTAACATGATTGGCATGATTCGTTCATCCTATATTCAATTATTCAAACTCTCAGATAGGTGTGAGCATATTTTACCATACCTATACCCTTGAAAGTAAGAATTTTCCCAATGCTCGAGAGCTATTCTTTCCTATAAAATCAATAACAACATCCCCACTAACTACCTTCAAATATGCTTAGACGCATTACGAAACTATCATGTGTTGCTGCATAGGCAGAATCAATAAACAACTTTAAAATAGAAGAAAGCCTAGGAATTTTCGTAGGTATTGTAGCAATAAAGTTTCATTTCAAATGCCACAGTAATAGCCATGAAAGGAGTTCTGGAAGACCTTCAAAATAGATGACAGCAGCCCCTTATGTCTATCTGGAAATAAAAGTAAGTGTTCTAGCATCTGACATAATTAACTTTAGGTTATCAAGAAACCAAGACCAATTTGCTTCAATTTCACCATCAACTACAACAATTGCTAACTAGAAAATTTTAACCTAAAATAATGCATGCAAAACAGTTCATTACCAAGCATTAACAGATGAAGACTAAATCATAAAATAATAACTAATGTACCAATTATATATAACCAAACATATAATCATATATAATACAGTGTCAATTAAATAAACTAGAAAATATCAAACTAAAAATAAAAAAGAAGACAATTAATTACCTCCATTCCCAGTTTTTTCCATTGCCGCCAGTGTACAACCTTTATATTTTCCTTTTAAAAATGTTCCTTCCAAGCAAATAAAAGGACGACAAAAAATAAAACCATAAATTGATGTCCTCAAAAAATGAAAAGTCACTCAAACTCGTAGTCTCGTTATTTGATTCGAGAACAACATGACTACCTGGATTTATTCTCCTCAAAATATTGATATACCAAAGTAGTTGATGATACGAAAGTTCCTTGTTCCCGTGTATGTCCTTTAAAGTCATCTCTTTCCCACTATATGCAAAATAACAATTCAATTTCAGCCCATAATCTCTTCTAAATACATCAATTATTTATTTAGTCTTGCCCCAATGGATTATCATGAACTTCTTCCATTATCACAAACATCACAAGTCGGGTATTAATAGGTGGATTATTCGGGTCCTTATAGCCAATACCACATGTATGCTTAGTTGTGAAAGTTTTTATTTCAAAGAAATGAGGAAGATTAAAGCTCTATGAGGCATGAATACTCCATTGACAACTATTAGCATACTTGTAAACAGTATATAGCTGTAACACTATGAGTGTCATTCTTCAAGTACTTGTAACCAAAGCCCTTCTCAATAGAATACTTTTTCAACTTTATATGAAATTCAACAACTCCATCAGGAAATCTCGAATCTCTAACCAACACCAATTATTATATTAGTCCAAGCCCCAGACTTTAGTGGTTGTCGATATTCATATTCATTATCTTAACCTAACATGAACTTTGAAGAACTTAAACCAACATCATCACCACTAGTCAGGCTACTGATATTATTAATCAATTTCAAAGGAACATTCACATGTGTTTCTCCATTTACAACAGAAAAAGACAAAAATTAATTGGATATCTGAAAAACTATCAATAACAGACTTCTTTTCATCACGAACAACCGATAACTTAAAAACAAAGGAGTAAGATCAGTCCACATCTCACAAATTTCCTCAGTTCACTCACGGTTGATTCCAAACAAACTCGTACTTCAAAAGTACCGCCCTCAAACGAAATCAATGCCAAAACACCTCTACTAATATGCCTGCATAATAAAACATGAATAAGATGTGAACATAACACTAATAAATTAGAAACACAGAAGCTCAATAATTAATACTACACTACAATATTTACATTACTCAACACTTAGAAACACAGTAACTCCAGCATTTAGAATATTGTAATATTGACCAAAATCATTTTGCAATGCTCTTTTTCATCTCATACATATTGAATACAAAATGTTTAATGTTTTCATCTCATATAAAACTAATAAATTAGAAACATATAAACTCAACAATTACAACCTTGAACATTTACATTTGTAACATTCTAAAATCAACTTAAATCATTTTCCAATGTTTTTTTTATCTCGCATATATATATATATATATATATATATATATATATATATATATATATATATATATATATATTCAAAATAAAATGTTTAATGTTTTTGCATCATATATATGAAACAATAAAATGCAAATAATATAAGAGGGAAATAAGAACATAACTCATCCCACAAACTTTTACTAGATTAAAACTTCATAAGCAACAATAAATAAGTCAAATGAAAAAATTTCTAGAAAATCGGATTCTAAATCTTTAATACAAATTATATTTCATCAATTCTTGTTTTCAAATCATGTATTCTAAGAAAGGTTCCAAAACACTATAGATATTGACTAACTTAAGAAATTTTCCATACACAAAAGTATGTAAATCATCTTGAAACTGTGTGAGCGTCCATCAAACCAATATAAATGCATACTTCAACCACTCAAAACGAACTATCCTCATTGATTCAATCTAAATCTGAAAATTAATGGCACATATAACATAAATGTTACACAATCAACAAAAATACACTCCACACAGATATATTATAATCCGTAAGAAGGTTTAACTTTAGAAAAACTCAAAATTCATATTGAAATTAATATACCAAATAAATTAAATTATTTTGACCCCGACACAATATATAAAAATCCTACTACATACAAACCACATAAAGAAAACTTAAAATGAACACCAATTGTTTAATAAAAAAAATACAAGTATAAACAATATTAAACAAAATAAAAACTCAATTTTAACATCAAATTGATAAACTACAAAAAATCCACAATTTTTGTTTTAAAAATGTATATAAACCCTAAATCTACTATATTGAAATCAATAAACACTATATCTAATGGAGGAAGATTAATCATATAACACTGTAATAATCACGCCAGTTTCAATCTGGTTTTGCAATCAAGATTCAAAAGAAATCGAAGAACAATACATGTTTGAAGAAGAAGACGAAGAAGACGAAAATATACTGTAAATGGATCTCTAATTTAAACAAGAATAACAAATCATAATATTATTTGTCAAAGGAAAAAATTAGAATTTTACATTTAAATCAGGTTTATATAGTGTTTACTAGATTTGTGTATTAATATCATTAGAGGTATCACACAAATAAATGTTATTGTATAATAGAGACTATATTTATAAACATCAAAACTAGTATCCTATAAATTCGATTATAGGTTGGAACATAACTTTGGATCAAATTGTCTAATAAATTTAGGGAGTTTCTAGGGGCACCATAAAAATTATTTCAAAATACCACAAGGTTTTAAAATTTGATTTTTGCTAAGGGCCACCACTCAATATATATATATATATATATATATATATATATATATATATATATATATATTAACACAACTAAAATACATAATACCACTACACTCTGAATTCTTACTTTAGCTCTCTATCCACTACACTCCAAACTCTCTCTTTCTCATCTTCTCTTCGCCCAAAAAATTTGTCTCCATTAATATAACCTATCTTCTTCAACAGCATCTTCAATAACTTTATTAATGTTTTGGTCCCCACGCATCATTATTAACCCCCACCAACCATCTTCAACAACATTATTAAATATCTAGGGTTTATTCTTTAAATAGTCACATACTAATGGATATCCCACCATTATACAATGACAATACCTCAAAAACAAATGACAACTCTACAAATTCCATTGCTGAGGTAAAATTTGGGTCCCATTACTTATATATTTGTTTTTTTAATAAGGGTTGCACATTAAAAAATGCAACAAAGGTACAATTAGTTTGGGATCGGGGCCCCTATTTCATGGCAGAAATTCGGGATAAACCTCCCAAACCATCTGTATATTTTTTTTATCAAAGTAGGTTCATTCGTTATGATCATGCCGAACATGAAGTAGATATTTGGCATAATTACCCCGAATTTTTGTCCAATTTTCGCTATATACATCCCGAACCACTTTAACATTATTCGTTTGGATCACCCAAAAATAATGAAACATATTCGGTATATTCATGCCGAATAGAATTCAAACACAATGTAATTCAAAGACATAATGCAATTTAAGTTTGGTACCAAGTTTGGTTTCATTGTAATTCAAAGACACAATGTAATTCAAACATAACATGTAATTCAACTACATTACAAGCTTGTTATGAAATCATATCATGATGTGTTTCAAACTGTTATTAATTATGTTATGAAGTATGTTATCAATGTAATTCAAACATACGTTGTGATTATGTTATCAAGTATGTTGCAAGCTTGTTCTCAATATTGTTATTCAAGTTCATTGATTGTGAGTACTAATAATATTTTTACTTATGTAGGATGCTTTCATGGATTTCAATGAGCTGTTATTTGATCAGGCTTTAGCGAACATCAATATACCCCAAATTGTGGAAGGTGGTGCAGTGTTAGTAGATATTAATGCGACGTTCTTTACGGAGAAGGTATTATAATGTCTATTATTGATGTAATATTTTTATATATTGTAATTAGGTTGTACTGATTCATTATATTCTTAATTCTCAGGTATTTCCCACCCGAAAAGAGTTAGTTAATTGGGCTTAAGAGAAAGCCCGATCTATTAAAATAGTGATAGTCATAACCAAGTTTGATGCATCTTCTGCAACGCGTAAGGGACGTCTACACATTGGTTGTGATAGGGGAGGTGAGTACCGCGATCATCACGGGAAGAATGTTGGGAACGAAGGTAGGAAGAGGTACACAACCACTCGAAAGTGAAACTGTCCATTTTTATTGAAGGTCAATCCAATGGACAGTGGATGTTGTATGTTATTAGCGGCATTCATAATCACCCATTGCCAGAAAACTTAGTTGGACATGCATATGCAGGTAGACTTACTTCGGTGGAAAAAAAATTGTTGAAGAGATGTCCTTGAGCAGTGTAAAGCGAACCTCCATTCTAACGATGATTATAAGTCGTAATGTTAGTCATGTTTCGACCATGAAAACAATATACAATGCCAAACGGAAGTTGAGGATCTCAGAACGAGAGGTTACAATGATAATGCAACAGTTAATGAAGTTGCATGGGGATATAAACATTACGTGTATTGGTATAGAACGAATGAGTCTACCATGGAAGTGAAAGACATTTTTTGGGCGCATCCAAACTCAATCCAACTAGCCAAGTGTTTTTCGTTCGTTGTCATTGGTCACTGCACATATAAGACCAATCGATAAAAGATTCCTTTATTCGAGATGGTTGGAATAACGTCGTGCAGTAAGACTTTCAATATTGCCTTTGCCTTTTTAGCAATGGAGAAGGTGGAGAACTATCTGTGGGCATTGGGACATTTAAAATCCCTATTCGACCCATTTGCATGTCCCAAAGTTTTCATCACAATTTGGGAGTATCTGTGCATAAACGTATTACGAGTTGTGTTCCCCGAGGCGAGAACTATAGTTTGCACCTTCCGCGTTCATCGCAGTGTGTAGATCCATGCTAGGAAAAAGATCAAATATGTGGATACATTGAAGAAGTTCATGAGGGATTGGATGCATTTGGTTGAATCACCCACCGAGAGTGATTTTAACGAATAGTGGGTGATTTTTCACTGTGGTTGGTATGAGTTCCCGAACATGATTCATTACATAGATTGTACATGGTAAAATCTAAGGGAGAGCTTCATTCATGCGTGGACAAATATTGTTAGGCACCTGGGCAACCAAATAACTAATCGTTGTGAAGGAGCGCATGGTAAGTTGAAGACGCACTTGGAGAGTTCTCAATTTCCTTTTGACAAGGTTTTTTTTGGCATGAACAACTACATTAGGTTGCAAGTGACGGAGATCGTGAGGGAGTTATAGGATTCTTTGCAAAAATTAAAGCACTCGCACAATATTTCGATTTTGTGAGAGCTCATAGGTCGGGTTTCTCTTTATGCCATTGACCTAATTCTTAAGGACATGAAGACTTGGGATACCGTTGGCATGGATGTAAATCGTTCCTACACTTGGCACGCAACATCTATGATCTACCTTGTGCTCATGAATTGGTCCTCTACCTGATGGAGGGAAGGGAAATACTATGGGAGGATGTTGATGCACATTGGCACAAATTAACAATGGTGCTCGAATTAGCGAAGTACCATATGGTTGACTATGAGACGAAAATGATGCTTTTTAAATAATGGTGGTAACAGTAAACTATCGACGAGAAAAAGGCCATGTTGCAAAAACTGAATAACATCGGGTGTCCCACAAC
Organism: Sambucus nigra; assembly: GCA_949130495.1. Lineage (NCBI taxonomy): Eukaryota > Viridiplantae > Streptophyta > Magnoliopsida > Dipsacales > Adoxaceae > Sambucus > Sambucus nigra. Next base: position 219,215,379 of record OX422215.1, read on the forward strand.
CGCTAGATTATTTGAGCCATCCGTGTTAAAGCATTGCAAGCGTCGCTCGAGAGGTCAAAAGCAGTTGCTAAAGATCAAAAGCATGAGAAGTCAACTAAAAGGGATCCCTAGGGCTTCAAACTTTCTAGGCAATTAACAGTAAATGAACACCCCGCGATTCAAAGGCCTAAGAAGAAAATTGATTTTACAGAGTTCACCCGCCCAGCCCCATGGTGCCCGGACTACTCCCCCACATATAAACAATATATCAATAAGATATCGATTTTTTTATAAAGATTGCGTAGAAGATATCATTGAGGTTGAAGTTGACGAAAATTGTGCATTTAGATGCATTTCTAAATGCCTCAGATTTGGCCCTGATGGATGGAAACAGGTGAGATCAGACTTGATTGAAGAAGTCACGAAAAATACTAACTTCTATGCACATTGTTTTGGTGAATGGTTTCCAAACACTGTTCTACATATGTTGGACAATTATTCAAGCCCATGTATGACCAAGTCATGGATGATCAGGCCCGAGTGAGGCTATCTTTTGGAGGAAACTTACAAGTGCGTGTCCATACTTATTTCGAAGAGACGGTGTCTCACATTTCTACCAATGAGACATGAATGAATCGTGTATCCCTTGTTCATAGAGATTGCTCATGTATGCGGGAATCATTTTGTAAGTTCGAAGTTGAAGTACGATTGTCCAATTCCCCCAGTAGCAAGTCACTGGCATAGTTGCTCATTGCCAGAAGTAAAATCATGGATTGATAAATATGCGCAGCAAGTATCGGAGTTCCAAAAAAATTTGCCCCAACGATGAGCCTATCCATATCGACTAGTTTGGTGTATGAAACGTTTTTGTATAGTGTGAAACAAACTTGTATGATATGATATTAAAACAAAGTTGTATGATATTCGAATTTAGTTGTATAATTTGTTGAGATTGATTAATGAAGTTGTATTTTTTTATTTGTTTTGTAATTTGTTGTTTAATTTGTTGTATAATTTGTTAAGATTAATTAATCGTGGATTGATAATTAATGAACCATAGTTTAGTTGTATAATTTTTTGATATTGAAACAAAGATGTATGAATCCTATATGAATTGGTTCGCTACATACATCCCGAAATATTTTACTTATTTCGCTATATACATGTCGAATGGACCTCATGTTCCATTATATATCGGATTTCGTTAGGGATGTATAAAGAGAACCAACTTAAACCATAACTGGTTCGCTATATACATCCCGAAATATGTTTCTTCTTTCTCTATATACATGCCGAATGGACCTCATGTTCCATTATATCTCGGATTCTGTTAGGTATGTATATAGAGAACCAACTTAAACCATAACTGGTTCCCTATATACATCCCGAAATATGGTCCTTCTTTTGCCATATTGATCTTGAATGGATATATTACACAACAAACAATTAAGGGTGAGAGTTTCAAAGTAAAACACAACCAACGATAAGGGATGTTTATACAAAATAAGCCACAACCAAGAAATTAATTTCAAATTCACCAAAAAATATTATCATTAAACCAAGTATTCATACAACCCAAAAAAATTATCATTAAACCAAAAATTAAAAGATATCCGACCTATTTCTTTTTTCTACTTCTATGCGATCCCTCATCTACTTTATCTTTTCCCTTAGCTTTGGTATTTCTTTTCTTCACCATCCTCTCCTCAATGACAACACGTCTGCCTACCCCGATGGCCGCAGCTAGGATATCGTAGTCTTGCACATCGCGTGCAATTAATATGGACGAATCAGTTGTAATTCCATCATCAATATTGTGCTTCATCAAGTCCGTAGCCTTACGCAACTCGTCCATGTATGAAACAATTAATAACACCGTGGGATTAGATTAGCCAAAAAAGGGTATTATAATCACATATAGTAGCGGATAAAGTTTAGACAAAAAACTTACCAACGACGTATGTTGTTGTTTCACGCTGCGAAACTTCGGATTTAGGACTCTAGGGTGGGGTTTGGAAATGAACCAAGCCATATAATCATTGCTGCAATCCCAGGGGCTAGATACCGAAACAACCCTAGATTTCACGGATATGAGGTGGTCTTGCCAGTTTTCTTGGTACTATTTTTGCATATCAAATTTAATCTTGTACTGAGTTGCCTTGTCTCCCCTATCATCTTTTAGGGATGTCATTGGGTTATGTGGTGTGATTTGTAGCCGGCCCATTTGTCTAAGGCATCTTTTAGAGTAATAGGGATCCCCCACCTCAAAACAAATCATAATCCCGCTGTATGACAAAGCTTCATGAAAAGGATAAGCAACCCTAAAGTCTCGATAGGGTTCCCAAATGACCTACAAATAAAATGTTACCAACAGTCATATCAAAACATAATTTGATGTTAGAAATATAAAACGTTAAAAAATTATTTGAATTAACACACATCACCAACAATCATATCATCCCATTTCTCTCAAAAATTGATTAAGTTTGTAAATACATTTTTTAAGAGGCGGACTGCAACGACCAACGTGCGATCCTTGGCTTCATTTCATCAAACTCCATATCAACTCATCCGCCAACCCCTGTAAAATGCTCATATATCCATGACTACAAAGCTAACACACATTAAGAATTTATTAGAAAAAAACCAAGATATTGATAAATATATATAGACAAAATATGTTGTGTGTTATTGGTTACCTGTATGAGAGAGAGGCAACCGCTCATTTGTCGGACACCTGAACGTGAGGCAAGTCCTAACTACCTATAGACAGGCACTAAGATGCCCATACCCATGCTAGTTTCCCCACCTTCTTCTAGTCTCTAAGAACATGAAGGTATACCACAAAAATCTCGTTCTTGGTCTTGTCGAGGAAAACCGTGCACCCGATAATGTATAGCAAGTAGGCTCTGGCACAATAGTCTTTGTATTCACTCGATGCGTTGGCATCGCGTGACCTCTCCTTGAAATTTGCAGTGAGCTAATTCAAACGGACTGTCGCATGCTCCCCACATTCATCCAATACAATTTCCTTACTCACTCCTAACAACTCTACCACCAAGTCCACAAGTGATGGGACCACTACGTCCTCCTCCTCCTCATACTTTTCAACTTTGGGATGTGGGTTATACAAAGGTGATCCGATGAGAGGAACACCCAAGATCGTTGATACATCGTCGAGGGTGATTTTCATCTCCCAAAGGGCATATGGAATGTGCATGTCTTCAGATGCCACCTATCGACAAACACATAAATGAGGGCTTAATCTAAATAACAGTGGCTAGATGAGATAAGCCCCCCCAACTTAGACCTCTGAACCCTCTTTTGAACACTTGTAAAAAGATCACTGAATTGCCACTCCTTGATCTTAGTCCAGTGATTAATGCATAATAACGACACCCGCTCCACCTACAATATAAGAAAAATATTTATTAAGGTTTATGAAAGAAACACAAAATAGAAAATATTAATGTTATAACATTTAAGGGAAATGAAATTGCCACTGATCCAGTCCAAATACTGTACGCCATATGATGCTTAAAGTGTTTTAATAGGCTAAGATCGGCAGGCCCCCCATATGCCCGAGTAGATGTGCCTTCTTCAGGGACCTTCTTCTAACTATAAGCTATTGTGGTCTTGTGTAAAATGCTAAAAGGGTTTTTAGGCCACTGAGGAGCATCATACTCCGACTCGAAACCCCCATTCATCATCTCATGACCCTCATCGGCCTCCTCCCCAACCTTTGCCTCCTCCTCAACCGCAACCTCAACCGCAACCTCCTCGTTCTCAACCTCGATCGCAACGTCCTCATGCGCCTCCACCACTTGGGGATTCACCTCCATCACATCGGGGACAGTAGTAGCAAACAGATCATGGATCTCTTCTCGACGCTTCCTCTCTGAGGTAGTCAACGGCTTACGGTAATTGCGAGAGTAAGATACAAGGTTATCCATGTTTGACCTGCATTCAATACAAACATAAGTCAATTTGTAACAAAATATGTAGAAGTTTGTTCATAATGTATTGATTATAAACATAAATCAATTCGTAACAAATCATAGGTGATCATGTATTGATTATAAAGATAGGTCAATTCGTAACAAATCATAGGTAATCATGTATTGATTGTGTTTCGATTCATAGGGAATCATGTAATGATTATAAACATAAACATAAGAAACAAAGATAATTCTACATAATAATAGTAAATCATGTATCATTTTATACGTATTCATTTGATATGTATTCATTTGACAAGTATTCAACAGAGATAATAAAAGTTAATCATGTATCATTTGATAGGTATTCAACACAGATAATAATAGTTAATCATGTATCATTTGATATGTTTTCATTTTATAGGTATTCAACACAGATAAAAATAGTTAATCATGTATCATTTGATAGGTATTCAACATAAACATAAGAAACAAAGATAAGAAAACAATTGATTCTATTCGGGGCAAAGGTGTCGAACTATGGTGGTTAATTCGGCATACATATAACGAAAAGTGTATGTTAATTTGGCATAAACATCATGAATCAAACATAAATATATTGAGTGGCCTTGGGCATAAACATAGCAAATTAGGGACCTCATTTCTATATGAATGTATATAATGAATCGCTTAATTTGAAATCCATCGATTCGCTATGTTTATGCTAAAACCTTACACTTAATTCGGTATGAATATAATGAATGAAACCCTTGTTAGTAAAAAAAATATTCTTCATAAACATATCGACTAAATGGAGTTCATTCGATATGTTCATAATGAATGAAACCCTAGTTCAGTGGCTTCAACATTTTTAACAGTCCAAATGATGTTTAATAGTCCAAACCCTAGTTAGTTTTCTAGCAGTCATTAAATGAACAGGCATTGTAAGATCTTTAACAGTACAAACCCTAGTCCAAACCCTAGTTCATTTTAACAATCCAAATAAAAGAGATTAATTGGTAATGAAGATGATCGTGGGTGACAGACCAACGTACGATGCCTCTGATTTGCGAGAATGGTGTAATTTGATCCTTAGTAATGTGTGAGAGATGCTGGTTGTAATTCGTGGGTGATTGGAATGATATTCAGCGGGTATATATATATATATATATACACACACACACACACACACTAGGGTATGCCCGTGCCTGAAGGCACACTGATAATTTCCAAAGTATAATGGCAAAAATTTCCAAAGAACATATTGCAAAACGGAAAAAAAATTATTTTAAAAAAGTTGGCAAAATTTCCATTGTTTATGAGATAATCCATCATGTTTAAGAACAAAAATGCCAACTATACTATTATTACTGTTGAATTATAGAACAAATCGCCTTGTTTAAGAACTAAAATATCAACTATACTATTATTAAGTCATGTATAATTTAAGTTAAAAAAAATTATAGCATGTTCTTTTTTATATCACTTGAGACAATACTACCAAATCAATAATATGGACTCAAAAGTTTGAAATAAAGTCGAGGAGAAAAGATCATGAGAATGAAAGCACCAAGTATAAACAAAAATAAAACAACTCATATCAGCATTAAATAATTTTTTCTTTTTTTTTATAAAAAACATTAGTTTCTTCATAGAATTCTCAAAATACACAGCATTTTTTTAAGAAAAAAGATGCATACATAGTTTATCTTCTCTCCTCTATATAATATGAATATTCTCTCTCGGGACCAACCAAAAAATTACCCATAAAATAAAAGAAAGCTAAAGACTCGGGCATACCCTCGTCATTTATTCCATTTAAAAAACTGCCATAAAATAATATGAATATACAAATTCCCCTTTATGAATGGCCTTTGGTATATAGGCATACCCTCGTCATTTATTTCCCAAAATTGATTAGTCTTAAGACTTCCCCCGGGTTCAACTTAATAAGGAGCTTCCTGCCATCCAAATGAGTCAGTATGAATTAAAATCCACATAGATCCTCGGTGAGAGCCAACGTGCGCACTACAAACAGGTCATCCCCATTTCGCTTAAACTTTAGATGCTCCTTTTGTTGCAAGACAAAAACTATATCGCTTGTCATAGTATCAGACCCTTCATCATCCTCTCCTGGAAATGTGATCTTCTGCCCAGTATGCATAAACTTATCAACATGGACTTTCAACAACTTTCTCTCCTGGAAAACCTTCTCCCCTTCGCACTGAGAAAGGGGAAAACAGAGAACAAAATTTACTTATTGACCTGCAAATATCATAATCGTCCCTGTGGAAAATTTGTGTTTGACAATCTACAATTTGTATTCAATCAGCCAAATGAAATATGGGAAGACTTATTGAAACAAAAGAAATAAGTTCATAACTTAAATATGTTTAAAAAAATTCATCAGCTATATTTTGGAAAGAAATGTGTCCATAATTGAATTTGTTCCTTGTTATCTCTCAAATCATTCGAGAAATCAACAAATTAATGACCATTTCAAGTATAATTTGTCAACAAAATCAACTGGATATAGGCTGGAGTCCCATGTTGAGGAACATCAGTAGTATCACGCCCATGCCTTCAAGACAACATTGTGTAGATATCAAAAACACAGTCTATAGGTGTTTGTATCTCCACATAATAAATAGGTTCCAAGAGCCATGGAAATGACATAAGGGATGCAGAATAGGACATCACTGATCCCTAAAATTATTACCTAAGTATAATTTCGTATTCAGCTGATGTTGGGTTATCAATCCATCATCACCCCAGTTCAAATGGATCCACTTTGTTATGCATAAACAAAGAATTGTGTCATACGACTTATCCTCTGCTGAATGCCAAACTCTGTACAAAATTTTATTTTTGGAAAGTGACTTTATCAAAAAGAATAGAAGAGCGTAGACCCTCAAAAATATCTAGTATCCCTTCACTTAGAGGTTCAGTTGCATCGGAGGTCTTTGGAGGAACCTTAAGAGAACTCATCTTCACAATTTTTCTTAGGTTCCAATATGCATCCTCAATTCGAGCAGAATAATTGTCAACTTCAAGGATGATCTGGCAATAAAACTTCTTTGCAATGGTAATAGTGATCAACCCACTATTGCAGCTAATGTCAAGACAATTATTGCCTTCAAACCATTCCTTCTTCATGTCCTCCATGTCCTGATCAATGCGATAGCCATAGTAAATTCTATAGTTCCCAAAGATGGCAAACTCTTTAGGTTTTCTCTTCTTGGTTGATTGTTGGCCCGGTGTATCAAGCTTTAAATTCTTCTCAATTTGATCCTCGATGTCCATTATTTGGGGCTTCGGTGCTTTTATTGCTGTGATTCCATTGATTACTTCCGGGTGTGTCACTGTGTGCTTCCGATGCCCGGAACCATGGATGTGATGTCTTGTTGTCAGCGGCTGAGAGAAGGTGAGAATCCAATTATATTTCTAACCACCCATGTCAGGATAAAATCACACAGGCTCAGTTAGTGGAACAAACCAATCTTCTCATCTAAGATTCAGATATCAAAAAATTCATTTTTTAATTGCTTGCAACTTTTCAGGCTTTATCCGAAGGTTGAATCTTTTCATCGTTTCACAAAGATTCCAAATCTTAATGCAACTTTCATTCTTTATTACTATTAAATAAGTAATCGCAATTTCATGCATAAAAAGTAATGGGGATTAATACTGGATAAAATAAGTTAGAAGTCCCATCCTTGCAAACGTTTTTGTCATTGATCTCAACATCTCCAAGATCCCATGAAGTTTTCCAAACCTACACAGAATTACATGAAAGTAAAGGAAATTGAATGCAACTCTCGTGAACCCAAATTCACAAATTGAGTTTACAATTTGCATTGGCCAATACATTTGTTGCAGCAAAATAGTTAACTATCAAGTCTGTTCCACGTTCAATGAAAGCCCAACTCCATACACCCCCATACAATGTTAACAGAAAAATAATTAAAATATATAAAAAAGAGCGTGGCCTCCACTAACTAATGGCAATAAATTTTAAACAATAAATATAGTTTTATCAGAAGTTCACTCCCATTAAGCCTAGAAGATATATTTTCATAAAATAATAAATAGTGATTTTATATTTTGGCAGTGGCATATCTCTAAAGACACTAGCTTTAGTGATGGACCAAAAACTTTCAGAGATATCACGCATGTAGAGCATGACACCCGTCAAATATCAAGAAAGGGTCAATTTCCTAAAAGGTACTAGATATTTTGTCCAGTCACATCTACATAATTCAAGTGGAGGGTAATTAGGAAACTCGTGTTGGGATTCCGATAAAATAACTCGGCAGGAAAGGTGTAGCAGTCATTCCAATTAACACGTGGGCGTTATAAGTTCAGCTCAAGCTATCGCACTCTCTTTTGTAGAGCAAAGTTAATCCAGTCATCAATATAGGATTTAAAATGTACATCTAAACCAAAATAAACTCAGAATGCGTTAATGGTCACACCCTTATGTGAGGTCAAGATTTGGTCACACCATTAGACATCAAAGATTCTACTTTCAATTAGGAAAATAATTTGGACTAATAATGATTTTCTTTCACCCTTTAATTATATAATTTCTTTGATTTCTGAATTGTGTTATGGCAATGTAAGAAGATGGTTGAATGCAGAACAGTTTCTGGAAACATAAAAAGGGGAAACAAGCCAAAGAATCAAACTCATCAACCAAACCTCCAAATACCATTTGTACTAATTTTTTAACAGTGTAAACCTTGTTTTAATAGTACAAACCCAATTAGTTAAAAGCATACATAAAAAGAAAAAATATATTAATTTAAAAATAAAAATGCGTATAAAAACATTACTATACATAAAAAGAAAAAATATATCAATTGGATGTTCATACTTGAGAACTTAAGGGTTATGAAAAAGCGTTTCGGAACATAAAATTTGTGAATGGGTCTTTTTCTCTAATTTTCATAACAAATTACTCAATGTAGATTATTAACCAATTTCTCAACTAAGGAGTCTATTATGAAAATCAATGAACCTGATGTGAACTATCAACACAATAGGCTAATTGCAATATCTTTTATTTGTATTCTCGTATTATATTTTTTTTCTTTTTTATTATTTCTTTTGGTGAATATAAACAGACATGGGCAGAAGTTTGAAAAGATAAAAAAGCTAATACATACTCGAATTTGTATCAAATGATACTCGAATCAATTACTAACCGTGTTTTTGATTTGTTAGCAAATACATACTCAAATTTGTAGAAAATACACACCTATAAATCAACCTAAGGCCTTCTATGTGAGATGTTTTTAGAACTGGTGAAAAGAACACACTTCGGTAGAAATACTTGATGAAAATATTAATACAAAGTCAGTTAATAAAAAACAAAATGTGTGATAATCCCATATATGTAATAGTATTGTTTGTAAATAAAGAATAATGGATATTGGTTAAAATTAAGAAAATACTCACTTTGGTAGAGCTCCTTTGAATGTGATTTTGAATGTGATGATCCCAGGTATGCCTTGAAGCTTCTTTGAGTGTGAATCATGAAAAATAAAAGTAAGAAATAATTATTTTTTACAAATATGTTTTATGAAATTAAAACTCAGGAACCTTTACTTTAAAAAAATTATACTCTATTGCATTCGATTAAGGAATTTACTAAAGTCAAACTTTCTTAGAACTGATATCAAGAACAACTAAGAGGTCATGTCGTAAGCCTTATACACATCTAACTACAATATCACAATTGAGTCATGAGTTTCTTTCCCATAAGCCAATCAAGATTTACAAAAAAACAAAAATTACAGATCGTAGAAAAAGAAGGGGCAGATGGTGTTCATGAATATACCCTTTAGTGTTGATGAATAAAAAAATGGTGTAAAAAAGTAATGAAACCCTAAAATTCTAACATCTACGATACATAAATAAAGAAATGATGTCAAACTAACACAAATTTAAAACCCTAACCCTTAAATTTAAAATCAATGCCTAAAAGTCTAAAAACGCGGATTAAAGAGTTCACCTCAGAGATATTAAAGCCATTGTGTCCAGAGGAATAGATTGGGTAAACCTCATTTGCGTGGGTGAGAATAACATAAATACATATGCATGATTAATGGAAGCTCTAGAGATAGGCCTGCAAAAGAAAAAAATAAACAACAAAACATAAAAACTAATTAGATCCCAACACAAAACATAAATCGAAATAGATCTTAAGAAAAATCAAAATGAAGAAAGCCCTAAAATGAAGAAATACACGTAGACAAATATGTTAAAAAAACAAATCCCTAGGATGACTATTTTTCAGAGAGAGATTTAAGCAATGGAGATGAGTAACTGATGAATGAGGAGGCGCGGGTAGCAGAGGTGGGCGGGAGGAGACAGAGGTGGGCGGAGAGTAGGGTTTTTAGAATGTGTGAACGTAGTATTGACAAAATGAGAAAAGTTTTGGAGAATCCAATCAATTTACATTCTTACCCATGTTTTTGAATTTTGAAGAAGGGAGTAAATGAATTAAAGTGTGTTAAAAGAGGGGGAATTCAAAATTTTGAAGGGCAAAATAGGAAATGCAAAAAAAACTCAAAAGATGACATCATCATTTAATCTTATGACATACATAAGTTTCCTACTTTATTATATATATATATATATATATATATATATATATATATATATATATATATATATATATATATAAAAAAATAAGGAGTAAAATTTTTTGCACTATTCCATAAGTTGACAACTTAATCAGAGGCTAGGATTGAGCCAACAAGAAAAAAAATGAAAGGTTGAGATTGTTTTATTCCATTTTACTCTTTTTCCCCTTTATTTTTAATTTCCCTCTCATTTAACTCACTCTAAATTGATTTATCTCTCTTACATTAATTCAAAATAAGGGATAAAGTAGGAAGTGTACACACAAAATTTGATCTCAACTTTGTTTCTATCCTTTTTGACCCCATATCTCTCTCGCTCACTATTCTATCAAGTCCTTCTAATTCCTCTCTCTCGCACTCACATTTAACAAACCCTAGCCATCCATCACAGTACACCCCCTTCCAACTGATGTCCTCGCCTCCAATGGTTCCACCCTCACATCAACCGATGCCCCCCTCACGTAGACTCTCTCTCCCCTCTCAACACACATGTAATGCCTTTGTCTCTCTCATCCTCTTACGCAAAGGTAGAATCGTTTAATTTTTCCATAATTATATTTTGTCCAGATGTAATGATTTTTTCGCAGATCGTAATGTTTTTATGGAGCTAGGATGGGAGATTTGGTTTAGATTTGTGTGTTCGGTTCAGATTGTATGGGTGATCTTGATTCCACCAGGTATGAGAGATTTGGTTTGTTTTATGTGTCTATTGTAAAAAAAAATCATTAGTTTTTTTTCCTTTTCAGACAAAGGTTATATTTGTTTTCCATTTCTAACTCGATACATATTCAATTTGTTTTTGCAGATCTGACCTTGAATATTTGCTATATATTCAACATATGCGGTATATTTGAATATTTTTATGATATTTAGTGTTTTGGTGTAATAATCGAACTTCATAGATTTTATTCTCTTTTTAGATCTAAGATTGTTTTAAATTTTTTCAAATCTATTGTTTTTCCGTTCTAATTATATCTTACTATCTCAAAGTTATTCTCCATCTCTCTAAAGGTTTAAGATTTTTTTTATTAACTTGGTTTTCAAAATAATATGGATTTTCTTTGTTTATTTGTGAATCATTTAATTTTTATGTTTCAGATGTGAGATATGTTATATATTTTTGGTGATTCTGACACTTATTTCAGTTATCTCTTACACTATAAATAAGTTACTAGATTTGTTGTATTCAGGGCTTCAACCATGGTTATATTTATGAGGGTTTGTTTTAGTTTTTATAAGCAGAAAAATCAGATTCACTAGGATATGTTGGTTCTTTTTTTGCAAGTCTCGAGTCAAAATGATCTTTTGGGTATATTCTTTAATGTCTTATCTATACTAAGGATGGAGGTGTATTTTTAATTAGGAGGGTTAGACATCATTATTATGAAAGAGTGCGTGGGTCTTTTAGGTTTATTGGAATGCATAGATGTAATGTGTTTATTTCTATATTTTATTGTTATTTGTAAACCTCTCGCACTCTTACATTTAGATACATTTGCCAACTATACATTTGGGTTTTAAGGAAGAATATTACCATTTTCTTAAGCATGAACTATGTATTAGTGTTTTATTAAGCATGAATTATGTATATATGTATTGTGCACACACACACCACCCAAACATATAGAAACTGTTATATTTTTGTTCCACGCTATTTCAATTTGAGGTTTTGATTTATTTATTTTATTGATCAATATAAAAGGGGACTCTGGGTTGTGGGAGGCGGTGAGGTGTTGGTAGTAGCAGGTGGTAATTGGTTGTTCTCCCCAATCTCTGTTATGAGCTTTCCTCATACATACAGATTTATGGAGAGAATCCCTATCTGCACCAGTGGCCAATGTTTCTGTTTATACTCGCCTCTTTCAAGTATACTTTTAAATTATGATTCTGATATTGTTGTTGTATATTTGTTGAAAAAAGGTTTGTTGAAATGATTGTGTTTTTTTCCTTATATGTTTGAAGTGTTGGTTGTTTGATGATAGTTTTCGCAGGTTTTAATGAAATCTGTTGCAGGTTTTGTACGGTTTCGGTGATGAGTTTTTTTTCCAGATCTGATCTCGAGGTAGAAAACCATTTTGACTTCTTTTTTTTATGTGGGTGTCACTTTTACAGATCCTCTGTTTTGATTAACTAGGTTTCAGGAGTTCCATTTTTTTCTCCCCATTTGGATTTTTAGCCTCGGTTGATTCTCAGAGAGCTAAGAAGTCCTCTCTCTCTCTCTCTCTCTCTACACTTACCATTTTGTAGCTGAGATCCGACATCCCAAATGGTGTGGGTCTATAGTTTGGCTCGAAATATTCGACAACGCTATTGAAGCAGCAAAGGCCTATGAGTCTACGACAGAGTTTGTACATGAAGCATGTTTGTTCTGGAAGCTGTTACAGTGATATTTTATGATTGGGTTACCCATCACAGTTAAATCAGTTTTGGACACTCCCAATCTCTCCCTCTCATTAGTACTGCCATATTCACTTTTAACTCAAATACCCCTTAGACAGGAGGTGGGCCAATACTGATTTTTTGGTACACATGTCCCTTCTGACGGCACGTCTACTGTCATGGGGGATTTCCTTGCCCCAAACATCCCACAAAATACTGATACGATCTTCTGTTCAGTGGGTAAATCTTCTTTTCTTAACCAAGATATGGACCATGCTAATGTCAGTCATGTATTTTCTGTTCAGTTGTGCCTCCTGCCATGCTACAACCTGCTCCACTAATCTTTAGAGTCCCCAAAAAAAAGATAACGCACTGCTCGAGGTAAGGAATCTGACTTTAATTCAAAAATTAACTCTCTTTTTTGTCTTCCCATACAACCTCATCACCCCTCTTTCCCATACTCAGATCTCTACAAAAACAACCCATGTCTCATAGGACCTCCTCACCCCTCTCTCTCATACCCAGTTCTCTTTTGTAAATACATGTCTTGCAATTTAATTTTTACGGCATTTGTTTTGTGTTCAACATTCTTAATAATTTTCTTACCTTTTTCTTTGTGTAGGTCACAATGAATAAAAATTGGTGTATAACAGATACGGTATGGGTATTATGATAATTGTGCATAGTACTACATGTGTAGTAATGGAGAGTCCAACATCAGATGATCAACACACACATATTACCAAGGTAATTATGGAATTACCTTATTTTAGTATCTATTATTGTGTCTTTATCATAGACAACTGTGATGAGAGCATCTCTGAATATTTGAGTTTCGTGATGGTTATTGTGGATTCTGAGGACCTTCCCCTAAGCATATCGAGGGAAACGTTGTAGCGTAATAACTTTAAAACAGTGTATATTCCTTTTTTATTATTTTATTATTAAATAGCTTGCTATACCATGAAAGAAGCTAATTATGTTATTACTGAATAGTTTTTGATTGCTTTGAATGTTGTCAGTATGGAGTAGCATACAAAATGTTTGAGCACAAAACTTGGGTATGATGACAGGAAGGTAAGAGTGCTTCTTGGTGTTTCATAGGCTTGAAGCTGACCCTGTTTTAGGCACAAGTGATTAAAACAAATATGATAGGCTTGAAGTAGGCCATGTTTTAGGCACAAGTGCTTCTTGGTGCTGACCATATAGTAATCAAAAGAGGCAGGTCTTTTTGAAGCCGCTGCCAAGGAGGCATGTCTTTTTGGTTTTGATTCAGTGTTTAAAATTGATTGTTTCTATTTTTAGCCGAAAAAGAAATTCGTACATTTTTTTAGTGAAGAGTCGATGTGATATTACTATGCATATGCTATTCTTTGAAAATCCATGTACAATTCATATGTTATGATGTGAGTCACATTTATGAAAATCCATGTATAGAACGTCATCATTTTTTAGGTATTTTCTGGTTGTTTTACTAATGAGTGTCAATAATAGTTTTTTTTGTTTCGTCTTTTTGCTTCCAAACTAGAGTTTGGTTTATGCATTTCTGAATTTATTTTTGTGTGCTTGTTAAGCTGACTGAGGTGTCTAAATTTTCATGCAGCATTAGATGTATAGCTGACTGATAGAGGGAATTCCTGAATTTATTTTGTCTAATTTAGCGGATGTATAGCTGATTGCCTGAGGCATTCATATAGCAACATATGGCTTAGTCCTTGAATTTATTTTCGTGTTCGTGTTATAGCTGACTGACTGAGGTATTTAAATTTTCATTTCATCATAAGTTAATAAACAACTATAGCTCTTGCAGCAGATGTATAGCTGACTGAGGTATTTAAAATTTTAAAATTATGAATAATCATTTATTTTGTTTTTTCCTATTTTGCAGGTGAAGAAGTGAATGGAATTTTGTAATTTTTAAGCATTGTGGTTAATTAGATGATATGGAATTTTTTCTCTTTATAGGATTTAGATGATATGTGGTTAATTAGACAACTACTATGATGGTGGCTGAATTTTTGGTCCAATTTTTGTAAGTGACCATTACAGCCTACTATGATAGTAGCTGATTTTTTCGTCTAATTTTTGTAAGTGACCATTACAGCCGATATGGTGCGCACCGTATGCCTGGGTATATGGGAAAATTCATGAGAATTTGTGTCGATTTTTGTATTATTGTATTAATTTAATATTTTTTGTTCCTGGAGTCATTATGGAGATTTTGATTTATTACTATGTTAGTTGGTAGTGATTGAATATATTGTGGGGCATATTGAACTATTTGGAAGTCTATTATTTTGGAGTTTTAGGTACATATTGAATGGTACTTGAGGTTTTTTTTGTTGGTTTATATTCTCCAAAAAATAAATACATTTAAATGTTCATGGATTCAGTCTGATATGGTTAGTTAAAAAATATGTTGTGGACTTTTAATTTATGGTTTCACCTTTTCTTTTCGACAACTAATTCAAATATAGTAAGGATTACCCTGTTACAACTGTTTCTGTTTCGAACACCATAGTGTGTCCTTTATTTCACTTTAATATGGCCATGGGATTTCCATTAAAAACCCCAAAAACCAATACTAAAACTTTGAGTCTCCTTGATATTCAGACCTATGCACAACCTATGATCTATAGCTTTCAATATTGTCAGCTCCCAATCTTAAAATCCCCACAACGGTAAATCAAAACTCTACGCCCAAGTCAAATGAATTAATAGGTTTTTATCACAGTGTAAGTTTACTATGTAACTTTTTTAGTGTCGAATTATTGTCCCGTTTATGATAACTTATTCATATTAATGCTGAGTATTATTTTATTAACGTATAACAAATGTCAAATATTATTTTATTTACATACAATTTTTATCTTTTTCCTAATATTTATTGAATAGTGCAGCCCGATATGTGTGTTTCAAAACAAAACCAATTTTTTTCCCATAAACATTATCCAACTTTTAATTAAGCACCAAACCAAGTTGTGAAAATCCAATTCTTACTTTAAACCAATTTTATCTTGATTAATCCTAAACATGCATCTAGTGATTAAAGCAAGTACCATAAAGTAAAGAATATTCACAACGCCGGATGTATGAGAAAAAACCCCAAAGCGGGAAAACAACCTCGGACGGCCCAAGCGAGACAATCACTATGAATAATGGTTTTACAAAGATAGATTAGCCTTACACTAAGACTTGATTCCCACGGGTCTTGATGCTCCTTCTTATCATCTTCCATTCTTCAATAGTGCCCACGCAGAAATTTCGTCTTCCACGATAGTTGTCCACAACACACGCATCCACGTATCTCTCGGTGTCCACCGAATGGCTTTGATTCGTCTACGCTGTCGAACAAGAAGTCCTTCTCTTTTTTTCAACGCAAAACCCTTTGATGTTCAATGTGTAGAACAAAAAACTTTGGTGCCGCAAGATCACTAAAACATATAAGAATGATATCTCGAATCTTTGCAAACTCCAAGGATGTTTTTAAACTTTGTAAACCTTATAAAACATGTGCAAACAATGTACTGGACTGTAATCTATTTTTTCCTGTTGCACACCTACAAAATTCTGAAGCAATCACTGTTTAAATAGGATTAAAAATGTCGCCTCGATTTCCGTATCATTCGAACTACAATTCAAGTCGTTCATGCGACATCATCATCTCGTTCGAACGAGACCTGATGTCGTTCGAGCGAGTTGACTTTTTGACTTTTTGTTCAAAATGTCTCTTCCAAGAGAGATCCAAATAAGTTAAACTCCTATTCGAACTTATCAGAATAGAAACGTAGTGTAAACCTTTTAAAACACTTTAAAACATTTCTCTTTATAAAAATTACATCCTTATATTTTATAAAACAATTTCGAGCACCATTAATTATACGCATTCATACCTGAGTGATCTCGGAATGCAATTAACTTTGAAGACGATTAAACTTGCCCCAATTAAACATCGGCATGATTTAATTCTTTGAAGCTTTGTCGCAACGTCTTCAATTTTCTTCAATACGTAATAGACCAAGTGGGATCGTGACAAATTAAAAATCTCCCTACGACATATTACAAACAAGTTTTGTTCACGAAATTAAGTCAAAACAATACAGGGACTCAATTGAAAATTTATGTCATTACAAATCTCCCCCTTTGATTATTCCGGGACAAAACTAAACTAGTGAAATGCCTAATCGGGCCGTCAATCCGTATGATGCCTAAATCCCATCCCATAAACCCAAGATAAAAAATGCAAGACACAGACTAGAATATGTAGCACCGACAAGCATGAACTGTCTGAATGTGATGTAGACTTGTAAACTGGAATCGCTGAAGCATACCTACACACATGAAACAGACAAACACATACCCAGTGAAGTATGGAGGAACAAATGATACCAATTTATATTTTTAATATGAACAAGTCATTTGAAACAAGTGAGAAATTATTTGATACCAATTAGGAAATCTAATCAAACAATATGTAAATCGAGATATCAATAAAAACACTCAACAAATATCCTCCTATATCACATACATCTCTCCCCCTTTTTATCTCGGATAGACAATTCGATGAAAAGATAAACCAATTATGAAATATCTAGCATGAGAATATAAACCAATATGAATCAATGTAATACCAATTTGAGAATTGAAACCGCTAGATAATCATGAAACAACCAGCTAAATATGATCATGTAATGACAAATCAGTAGCTAGTAAACCAATGAATCACATAAAGAATATAGCAATCAAATCGGGTGTAATAAACGGAAGATATGCAAAAACCCAATTTTGAATCAATAAAACCTTCATATAAACCAGTCAGCCCAGAAAAACTTCCAGCAGTACCAAAAATATACCAAATTAACCCAGAGGACTGCAAACCTAACAGAAGTCACAATTCATCCTGTCGTTTGAACGAGACAAGACTTCGCTCAAACGAGATGCGAAGTCGCTTGAACGAAGTAAAGGTCATTCGCGCGACATGGGATGTCATTTGAATGGCTTCTTTCAACCTGCCAAATTTGCACAGTTTCCCATAAATATGTTATATTTTTATCCAGTGAAAAAATTTCCACAAAAAAATCCAGGAAGGGCCTGACAGAAACAAAACAGTGTTAAAACAGTAGGCTTTTAACACAAAACGCAAAAACTCATAAAAACTAAAAATGTGAGTTTTTTGCAAACATAGTATTGATGTTCTCAAACATGGATATGGAATGAATGAGCGTGAAACTACAACAAATGAGTCATAATTCCAAAATATCTAAACGATTAAGAAGCTCTAATTGATAGCTATAAATCATCAAACTTTATCATAGCCATATGACAATAAAAGTGGGAGCATAATTGTAAGGACACAAATTTCCAATCGAGTCCTTTGTAGTTTTGGCTCAATTTCGAAAAAAAATGTTTAAGACATAGGATAGAGTTATTGACCATCCTTCAAGCCTATGACGTACTAAAGTTGAAGACGTAGCGGCCAAGTTTAAAGCTTCATCAAAATACCGAGTTTATTGTGCCTCATTTCTACATCATCAACATGGTTCCATTGCTCCTAAGGCATGAATGCATTTTATTATATATATAGGAGCTTGGAAGAATAGTTATATGGGTGTATTTTATTTTTAAAACTATTGTTTATTTTCAGAAAGATTTTATTAAAACTTTAAAATAAAGTATATAAAGTTTATGGGCTAAAATCAATTTTTTATACTTTCTGAAAGTTTGTTAGAAATTGTCGCTCGAATGAGTTTGTCGTTCGAACGAGAATGTTGTTCGAACGAGTTTGCCAACGAGTTCCCTTATTGGCCACTGGAACATCGTTCGAATTGTCGTTCGAACGAGATGGCTGTTCGAACAAGAATTCCAACGAGATTTCTAACGAGTTCATCTTTTCATACACTGGAACTTCGTTAGAAGGTTCGTTCGAATGAGACTTCGTTCGAACAAAAATCTCGTTCGAACGAGATTTGGCGGGAACAGTTCATTTGGCAGTTTGAGCAGTTTTTTCCCACTTTCCCACTTTTTTCCCACTAACTTTTTACCTAAATAACTAAGTGCGGGAACCAAGTTTTCTAACTTAACTTTTCATACTTTTCCAATTCCTAGAGAGAGTTTTTGAGGGTTCATCTTTCCAAAGAAAAGTTCATTGTTTAAAGTGTTAATTCTTTCAAGAAAATCTTTAAAACACTTTTGTTTACACCCATAGTTTGTTTATCCAAGTTCATATATATATATATATACTTTGCTTGGAGTTTGGCACCGATTTTTATCTCTACCTTTGAAGAGAAGTTTGGGTTTGCTTCTAAATCCCGCAAAGAAGAAGACGTTTGTGTTGACTTACCCACTTGGAGAAAGGCTCCTTGTTTGGGTGACGGTGAACGGAAAAAATCCGATCGGTGGATTTCGAGACCGCGGTGGAGCTCCGTGGTTATTCTCTAGGAAGATGTGTATACAAGAAGAAGCGTCGGTGCTTGGACGGAGTCAAGTCGAGTGTTATAAGTCTTACTATATTATATTTTTAAAACCGTACTTAGTGGATTTGAGGCTAGGACCGTCCGAGGTTTTTTCTCGTTGTGGGTTTTTCCTCGTACATCGCGGCGTAGTGATTCATTGTTTATTTTATCTTTTGCAATACTCACCTAGAACGCATGCTTTGGTAAAAAGATAAAATTGGGTTTATATCACTACTTATGTTTAATTTGGTGCTACATAATTAATTGGCTTAATGTTAATTTAATTCAAGTCGTCACTTAATTTGTTAAAATTGGTTTGGCCTCAATTGGTAATATTGAAAAAATGACTTAGGCAAATTTCTAGGACTTGGGTTGAATTATGTTGGTTTAAGTGAAATTAAAATTTGTTTGGATTTAATATTATTTCACTTTGTTTAATTTTAATTTGAAAAGCAATTAAAATTTGTTATTTAATTGAACCATAAATACTTTCGCATATCTATAAACGGAAATTACTCTTTTTGAAGTAAGAAGATTTTAAAATTGGGGGCCTACCTCATTTCAAATTGGTATCAGAGCCAGAGCGCTAATTTATCGCGTCAAAGATCTGTTTTCGACTTTTATAATTTTTATGCTCCTTGTATTTTTAGGTGGTTCATTTTGTTACTCACTCTCAATTTTTTGTATCTCTCGATGAAATATCTTAATGATAATTTGTCCATTTCTAATCATAATGAAGTTTTTGCTATTCGAGAGGAATTTAATGAGCTTAATAAGTGTAATGAAAAATTAAGATAATTAAATTTGAGATTTGCAAAAAGAATTAAATTTCTTGAAAATGAAAATTCTTGTTTTAAATCTAAAGTTGAGTTTTTGCAAATCTCCCTATCTCAAAAAGGTATTTTTCATGAAAAGCTCATGGACATAAATCACAATTTTAATATTTTAGAAATGTCCAAGAAAGAGAGTGATAGTCGAGAAAAGACTCTTAGGGACAAGTTTGCTCACATTGAGGGGGAGCGTGATAACCTTCCAGGAGTTATAGAAAATTTAAAGAAGGAGTCCCGTAAATTTGAGGAGCCTAATTTAATACTTGAGTCCGAAATTTTAAATATGAAAAATGATTTAGAAGACTCGAGTATTAGTTGTAATGGTTTTAGCTCATCTAGTTCAAGTATTTTCGTTGCTAAAGCTAAGACCATTGTTTGCTTTAGAGGGTCAACTTTATCCAAGGACTTTAGAAAAGGTCACACCTTAGGTATCATTCCACGTGTTTTCACATGCTTGCATTGTGGTAGGAAAGGTCACCTTAGGTCATTTCGTTTTGATCTTAAAAGAAGTCCAAGGAAGTCTATGTCTAGCATTTCATTAGTTCTCAAATCCCATAATTTTAAATATACATCTATATGGGTTCGAAAATCATTTTTAGACGCGCTAGATATTAGATTTGTTGATTCTAATTTGTTTTCACACGAAACCTCCCTTACTAAATTTAAAGGTTGAATGAGTTAGTTTTATTTGCATACTTTATATTTTGTACTTCATGCTATATTATCATGATAAATGCATGCTTGTTTAATCATTTTCTAGTCTATGCTCCATGCTTAATCACATGTTAGATAGTGATTTTTGTTTATCTTTTGTATTATAGTTCTTTTGTTTGCATTAAATAAAAAATACAAAAAAGATTTTTGTTTATCATTTGGGTTTTATCTCTTGGTAATTAAGCTTAATGAAAAATTCAAATGATTTTTGTTTGTCTTTTGAGTATATGTTTTTATTTTTGGTTAAAAATTTCAAAAAACTTAAAAAGATTTTATTTTGTGTGTATTTTGGCTTTACACACATTTTGTGGCATATGTTTGTGTTTGAATCCTCATTTCTCTTCCATGTGACTAGAACTTTTGGTTAGAATTTTAATCCTTAAAATGTTCTTTATCATGCTTACATGGAGTAGCTTAAGTTTGACTTGCTTAATGAATTCACTTTTATATGCCTTTACACACATGCATGAGCTTTTTGAACCTTAACGTCACATGTTATATTTGAGCTTTGTGAGGTGTTCTCCTACCAATCTTGTCATCTACATGTTATGTGACTTAGCATGACTAGTGCATGTCAAATCCGTTGCACGTGAGATTTGTGAGAAATAAAAATATTATATATAAATGTGCACGGGGAAGGGATCCGAAAAGATTTATTATCCTTTGCGAATAGTAAGCCACCGTTTGCTTGGACCTAAAAGAAATACGTGGTCCAAAGGCCTAAAATAAATTATATGGAATTAAAATAAAAATAATTTGCCAAGGCTTGATTTGTTTAGTTGATTTATACGTTCAAAAGAATAATATACCTGTTATTGAGGGAGTTTGGATGATATATCAACGGTTTGCACAATGTTCGTTTATCCTAGTTGTCCTTTCATTGTCATGACTCTATTGGTTTGTAGAATCATCAACAGGCTAGGCTTGAATGCATTGTGTTTGTTTGTTCATTAGTTCGCTTTATCCTGTCACATAAAGGCTAAATTCTAGTTGATAAAGTTTTGCAATCAAATGCGAACTACGTGAACAAATTTAAGTGATTGGGTTTTAATTCATTAGTATATTTTTCACACTCCTTCACTTCCATTTCCATATGACACATTTATGCTATAAGAGTGTGGAAAATCTAATGTTATTTAGTTTTGTGTCATTTTGGTGTTTATATCTATATGTGTATACCTATGCTTAGTTTAAATCTATTCTGTATACATATATATGATATTTTGTTTAAGTCTTTGCCATGTTTTGCTAGTCCATCTACGCTTTAATTCATTTTTACTATCTACCTTGTTTGTTGCGTAGTTTGTTTGATATCACATGCTTAGAATCTTATTTGTCAATTTGGTATCATTTGTTTTCGTATCATAGTTGGTATTCATCTGTATGGATTAGTTATGTTATTGTTGCCTATGTTCTTTAATGTTCTCATCACTTTATGCACTAATGCATGTTTAGCTTGTTATCCAAATCTATTTATCCCTCGTTTAGTGTAAGGGGTGTATTTTCTTTAATTGGGGAAGATAAGTTATATTTTGATTCTTTAGCCTTTGTCTATTCCTGAACAAAAAGGGGGAGAATTATAGGAGGAGAAATGGTATCTAATCCTATTGTAATCGTATCTTAGTTTGGCAGATTTCACTTAGGGGGAGTCGCGACCTTCTTAGGTAGATCACAGTTGATAAAGGGGAGAATTAATTTAGGGGGAGTAATTGTGTAATTGCATTTAATATTTTGATATTTCCTATGCGTTTAATGTGTTTGCTTAAGTGTTCAGGAATTCTTCTAAGTGGAAAATTTCATCATCGGGCAAAGATATTGATCCTTTGGGTTGTTTGAGTCAAGCATTGTACTTTTATTTTGGGTGGAACATTTTTTATGCCTAGTAGAGCTTGATGGCCCTTTGGGATTTTTGTTAGTTTTTGTCCCGGAATAGCCAAAGGGGGAGATTTGTAACGACACAAATTTCCAATTGAGTTCTTTGTAGTTTTGGCTCAATTCCGGACAAAAACATTTGAGTCGTAGGATAGAGTTATTGACCATCCTTCAATCCTATGACATACTAAAGTTGAAGATGTAGCAGCCAAGTTTAAAGCTTCATCAAAATGTCGAGTTTATTGTGCCTCGTTTTTACGTCATCAACATGGTCCCATTGCTCCTAAGGTATGAATGCATTTTATTATATATATAGGAGCTTGGAACAATAGTTATATGGGTGTATTTTGTTTTTAAAAATGTTGTTTATTTTCAAAAAGATTTTATTAAAACTTTAAAATAAAGTATATAATGTTTCTGGGCTAAAATCAAATTTTTATACTTTCTGGAAGTTCGTTCGAATGAGTTTGTCGTTCGAACGAGTTCCCTTATTGTCCACTGGAACATCGTTCGAATTATCGATCGAACGAGATGGTTGTTCGAACGAAAATTCCAACGATATTTCTAACGAGTTCATATTTTCATACACTAGAACTTCATTAGAAGGCTCGTTAGAACGAGACTTCGTTCGAACGAAAATCTTGTTCGAACGAGATTTGGCGGGAATAGTTTATTTGGCAGTTTGAGCATTTTTTTCCCACTTTCCCACTTCTTTTCCCACTAACTTTTTACTTGAATAACTAAGTGCGGGAAACAAGTTTTCTAACTTAACTTTTCATACTTTTTCAACTCCTAGAGAGAGTTTTTGAGGGTTCATCTTTCCAAAGAAAAGTTCATTGTTTAAAGTGTTAATTCTTTCAAGAAAATCTTTAAAACACTTTTGTTTACACCCATAGGTTTTTTATACAAGTTCATATATATATATATATATACCTTTCTTGGAGTTTGGCTCCGATTTTTATCTCTATCGTTTGAAGAGAAGTTTGGGCTTGCTTTTAAATCCCACAAAGAAGAAGACGTTTGCGTTGACCTACCCACTCGGAGAAAGGCTCCTTATTTGGGTGACGGTGATCAGAAAAAGTCTGATCGGTGGATTCCAACACCGCGGTGAAGCTTTGTGGTTATTTGCTAGGAAGAGGTGTATACAAAAAGAAGTGTCGGGGCTTGGACGAAGTCAAGTCGAATGTTATAAGTCTTAGTGTCTTGTATTTGTAAAACCGTACTTAGTGGATTTGAGGCTAGGGCCGTCCGAGGTTTTTTCCCCTTGTGGGTTTTTCCTCGTACATCGCGGCGTAGTGATTCATTGTTTATTTTATCTTTTGTAATACTAACCTAGAACGCATGCTTAGGTAAAAAGATAAAATTGGGTTTATATCACTACTTATGTTTAATTTGGTGCTACATAATTAATTGGGTTAATATTAATTTAATTCAAGTCGTCACTTAATTTGTTAAAATTGGTTTGGCCTAAATTGGTAATATTGAAAATATGACTTAGGCAAATTTCTAGTACTTGGGTTGAATTATGTTGGTTTAAGTGAGATTAAAATTTGTTTGGATTTAATCTTATTTCACTTTGTTTAATTCTAATTTGAAAAAAAATTAAAATTTGATGTTTAATTGAACCATCAACTCTTCCGCATATCTATAAAAGGAAATTAATATTTTTGAAGTAAGAAGATTTTAAAATTGGGGGCCTCGACTTTTCATTAATGAACTAAACATACTACATGCACACAAATCCATAATTTAGACGATTCTACAAACAATAACGTCAAATTGCAATGTTTCAACATTAGGATTAGTTGTGCAAACCCGTTTAAATTTTTAAGCCATCCAAACTCCCTCAATAATATCATATTTTCTTTGGAATGAACTAAACTAATTTGGCCCTTTTCTTAGCCTATTTCATTTTCTTTTGGCCTCTTTTAAACAGTGGATTTCACGACGAGTCAGTTTTGAACTCTGGCAGTCCTTTCCCATGAATCACTCATCATTTTTACCAAGTTATATCCTCACGGTAAACGGTTCTTGCATGCACACTTCTCTTTAAGTATACTTACGCATAGATGACAAGATTGAGATAAGAATGCCTCAACAAATTCAAATATGCAAGAGAAGTCAAACATCCATATAAACTCGTGCATGTGTACAATGTTTGCATATATAAAAAGTCGAATCAAAATGCATATCAACTTCGAAACAACCCCATTTAAACAAGGGTTGAGATCATTCTAAGCATCGATAATAATGACCAAATGTCCTAGCCACATGTATAATGAAACAATGGGGGGGGGGGGGGGGGGGGGTCCAAGCACACCAATATGCCACATCAAACATGTAAAATCAAATACAAAAACCAAAAATCTTTTTGGATTTTCATATTTTAACTCAAATAAAAGAAAAATCATTCTGGGTTTTCAAAAAATTTCTCAAAAACAAAATCTTTTTGGATTTTCATAAAATATTCTAAAAAAATTAAAATTATAATACAAAATGATACACATGCCATAATACTAGCAATGAATAAATCATGAAGAAAACTAGCATATGACAAACATGGCAACACTATCATCCTTTAGATTTAGCATGGGAAGAATCAAGTGCACCCAAACAAGAATCATGAAGTTTAATTCCTAAAGCCACTCAATACGATTTCCTAACATAAGTAGGTGTAAAACGACGCACTGGGGTTTGGGGAACCGGGGAAACTTTATTCCTAAAATTCCTAGGAGCTTGTATAAAGTCGTAACAATAACGCCTAAGGTGACATTTCCTACCACAAAACGTGCAAGTGTAGCGGTGGTGGGAATGATTACCTATATGTTGACCTTTTCTAACCTTCCTAGTGTTTCTCACACGTGCGAGGGGAATGGGAACAACTCTCTCACCAAAACCTATACCTCCCCTATCTCCCTTAATTTTGACAGTGCCTAGGATCATATCTAACTTCTCCTACCTAGCCTGCAAATCAAACTTGACTCTAGATGAGTCTCTCAATCTCTCCTCCAACTCATGAATCCTAGACTTGAGCAAACGCCTAGACTCCTCAAATTCAAAAAATCTCCTTTTTCAAGGACTCCATCAAACCACGGATATTATCTCTCTCTTTTTCCACAAACTCTAGTTTCTCCCTAAATTTCTTCTCTCGTGCCCTTAGATCCTTAATCAAACTATCATTATTTTGTATGCCATTCTCATTCAACTTAGATTGCAATTTTGAGTTAGCCTTTTTCACCTTCACCGTTTCGGCATATAACTCATTAACCACATTTTGCAACTCTTTCACATCTACCTTCTCATCACTCTCTTCACCCTCACTATCATGGGATTCACTCAAAACCTCCTCGAAAGTGTCATGCACATGAGAATCAGCGTCACTCACATGACATGCCATAAACGCAACAAAGTTATGATCAATGGAGGAACATTCTCCCTCTTCCGGATGACTATCACTTAAGGTGACATTGTAGATAATGGGTTGCTTGCCCTCTTCCTTAAGTCTAGTAGGACACTCCTTAAATTTGTGACCGTACCCCTCACACCCAAAACACTTATATGACTCATCTCTTTTAGGCTTCTCAAACTTATCCTTAGAGGTGGGATCTACTTTGTTGTTCTTGAATTTTTCAAATTTCTTGGCATCTTTCGATTGATTTTGAAACTTAATAAATTTTTAAAATTTCTTTGCCAACAAAGCAACATACTCAAAATCAGAATCGGAATCCGAATCCGAAACTTTAATTTCCTCCTTTCGGGTTTTTTAAGCAATACCCTTTTCTTTCTTAGGCACTTCCTTGGAGGTAATCATGTCGATTTCATAGGTTTGTAAGTCACCTACAATCTCTTATAGTTTCGTCGACTCTAACCTACCCAGGGAGTTTAAAATGGTCACTTTCTCATCAAACCTACTAGGAAACGACCTAAAGATTTTCTTAATGACAAGGTTATCGGGAATTTTCTCACCTGGGTTAAACGATGAGTTGACAATATTGGACAACCTAGCATAAAACTCAATAAAAGTCTCACTTTCTAACATCCTAATGGTCTCAAACTGTGTAATGAGATTTTGAAGTTTTGACGCCCTAACCGTGCTAGTGCCGTCGTGAGTGACCAACCTTTCTCAACTCCTAGCCACACACACTCATCAATAGATTTTAAAGCACATCTCATTCTTATCTTCCAATAAGTGTAATTAGTGCCATAAAAAACAGGAGTACGAGAAAATTCATTATATCCAGAATTCATCTTTGAAAACACACGGGATCACAAAATAAATAAAAAATATTTTCTAAGTCTAATACCAATTTGAAGAGTGCAGCCCGATATGTGTGTTTCAAAACAAAACCAAATTTTTCTAAGAAAAATTATCCAACTTTTAATTATGCACCAAACCAAATTGTGAGAACCCAATTCTTACTTTAAACCAATTTTATCTTGATTAATCCTAAACATGCATCTAGTGATTAAAGCAAGTATAGTAAAGTAAAGAATACTCACAATGCCGGATGTACGAGGAAAAAACCCAAAGCAGGAAAACAACCTCGGACGGCCCAAGCCAAACAATCACTATGAATAATGGTTTTACAAAGACAGATTAGCCTTACACTAAGACTCGATCCTAATGGGTCTTGATGCTTCTTCTGATCTTCTACCATTCTTCAATAGTTCCCACGCAGAAATTATGTCTTCCACGATACTTGTCCACAACAGACGGTCCACGTATGTCTCGGTGTCAACCGAATGGCTTTGATTCGTCTACGATGTCGAACAAGAAGTCCTTCTCTTTTCTTCAACGCAAAACCATTTGATGTTCAATGTGTAGAACAAATAACTTTGGTGCTGCAAGATCACTAAAACATATAAGAATGATATCTCGGATTTTTACAAACTCTAAGGATGCTTTTAAACTTTTTAAACCTTAGAAAACATGTGCAAACAACGAACTGGAATGTATTTTGTTTTTTCCAGTTCCACACCTACAAAATTCTGAAGCAATCACTGTTTAAATAGGATCAAAAATGCCGCCTCGATTTTTGTGTCATTCGAACGATAATGCAAGTCATTCGCGCGACATCGGCATCTCGTTCGAACAAGACCTGATGTCGTTCGAGCGTTAGAGTTGACTTTTTGACTTTTTGTTCAAAACGTCTCTTCCAAGAGAGATCCAAATAAGTCAAACTCCTATTCTAACTTATCAGAATAAAAACGTAGTGTAAACCTTTTAAAACACTTTAAAACATTTTTCTTTATAAAAATTACATCCTTATCTTTTATAAAACAATTCCGAGCACCATTAATTATACGCATTCAGACCTGAGTGATCTCGAAATGCAATTAACTTTGAAGACGATTAAACTTGCAACAATTAAACATCGGCATGATTTAATTCTTTGAAGATTTTCCGCAACGTCTTCAATTTTCTTCAATGCGTCATAGACCAAGTGGGATCGTGACAAATTAAAAATCTCCCTATGACATATTACAAACAAGTTTTGTTCACAAAATTAAGTCAAAATAATACAGGGACTCAATTGGAAATTTATGTCTTACATTTATTTTCGTCCTTTTACGATTATGTACTTGGGAAATTTTCATCGTTTTATTATTACGCACATAGAAAATTTTTGATGTGCCTTCAGGCACGGGCATTCCTCTAGTATATATATATATATAATAAAGTATAAAACATATGTATGTCATAAGTTTGGCTGATGATGTCATGAGATGAATTAATTTCTGCACTACCTACTTTACCCCCTAAACATTTGAGTTCCCCCTATTTTCTCACACTCTAAATACGTTCCACCTCCTTCCTTTATTTCAAAAACAATGATACTTTAGTAAATAAACACCCTCACTAAAGCCGTGATAGAGGAGCGTGTCTTTGTTTCTCTTTCACGCAATTTCCTCTCGGTTTATCCAGACAAACCCTACCCACCCTCGCAAACCCTCTCACCTCACTCTCTCTCCTCAAGCTCCCCACTTTCAAACCTTCTCTCACTAATTGATTCAAATATAAATCGAAAACTCAAAATCGAGCTTGGTTTAGATCTGAAATCGAGTTTGGTTTCTCTATCTAAGGATCGGGTTAGATCTCTCTCCCTCTTTATGGATATTTGATTTTTTTTATTTTGTAGATGGGTTTTTTAATTTTCAAGGTTTTAAAATGGGGTTGGAAATATTGTTGATGGTGGCTTGCGTTGGTGCCTTTGGTGGTTGAATGATGATGATTTGTGGTTAATTTCATATAATAGTTTTTAGAGGGATGAACTCTATTTTTTAGTGTGCTGATTATATTTCCTTATATGTTGTATCTAACATGGGTGATTTCGTTGGTTTTTCATATGAGTTCTGGTATTTCCAAGGTTTTAACATGGTTACTTCACATTTCTATGAAACGAGTTGTGTATGTTAAGTTAAAAACCCCAATAAAATCACATGGTACTTACATTACACTCTATTGAATCTCTGCGATCTGCACTACGCAACCCCTGCTCTTTTGTAATTTTTTAAATGTTGGAGATCGGTTTACTAATTGTTGGAGATGGGTTTATTAATTGTTCACAAATTTGGTGCTAACCGTTTTGGTTCTTCCATTTGGGATTTTTGGGTTTTCATATAGGGTTTGCAGATTTGATGATGTGGCGATGAGGATTGAATTTTTTTTCAGTGGTATTCCTCTCTCTTTCTCTTTCTCTCTCTCCCTCTCTATCTCTATCTCTATATTTATACACACACTCTAGAACTGATGTTGGTATATTTTTCTCTCTATGATATATGATAATAACACAAAATTCAAGTACATGTGGGCTAATATATGTTCATTCTGGTAGATATTTCCTAGGGCCGATGATATTCACTTCCTCAATGTTTTGCACTACGTTGGATGGAAGAATGGTTAACGAGTTTTTCAAAGGTACGTCCTTGATTTGGAAAGAATTATAGATAAGGACATCTTAACATGCCAACGCTTATTGAGATGAAAGCGTGTTATTATGATTTTCGAGCGTTATTGTGATTAATAGATATGCGTACCTGCAGAGATGATTTACGTTTCATTATGATTTGGATCTTATCGTTTTGCAGTTACATTCCTTTCCTTTTGCGGCTTTATACATTTGCGACTTTATTTTTAATTTGCGACTTTATTCATTATCCTGATTCTACTATCATAAGATTGGATAATGAACCTCAGTGGAGGTAAGTTTCATGCACTGCAATCTTTATTCCACGCTAGCTAATTTCAAGTGTATTATAACAGTTACAGTTAGCTTGAACGTCTAGCATTTATTATAACAGTCATCTACATGTTTAAAATTTGTTCAATCGAAATCAGCTACACTTAATTTTGTTGGCCCTGTTGAACAATTATAACGATTTATTATAATTGTTAGCTTGAATAGATAGAATTTATTATGTTCATTTCAAGTAAATTGAATGTTGGAAGAAAATATGTTATTAAAAAGTAAATTTTATCTTATATACCTCTTAAATATTCCTATAATATTGATATGCCCCAAGTGTAACCTCGGCACAGAGACACCAACCTCGTCCGAGATATTGATCGACCCTGGATAAGCCATGGGCCCACGATATCAGCCCTCGGCCTTAGTAAGGTCAGCCCAGGCCGACACTTCCACCTACATTTCCAATGGACACTACGCGCATCACAGGCATCAACAGCATTCTCATATACCTGGGTATGGCAACCTCGGCCGAGTGTAGGCCGAGGTGATAAGAAGCCTTGGTGGCCCTCAACATGGAACCAGACCAACCTCGGCTGGGGTCGACCCCAGCATAATGTCTCGGCTAAGATCAGGCCGAGACTCCCTATGGCACATCTCGAAAGACGTTTATCGAGCCTTTACAGCTCGGCCTCTCCCAGGCCGAGTTCATGCACCAATATGGCAGCTGAGCATCTGTTGACATCTGGATAAGGACACATGGGCACCAATCAGTTGTAACAAGATTATTCTCCACACGTGGGGAGAATATTTCATCATCATTCCTTACATGTGACAGTGACAGATGGCACTCCCACATTGGTGAGGCTACCACACACATGCTCATTACATGCATAGGGGGTACATTACACCCCCTAGGTACTATATATAGGGGTCTTCCCCTACCTTGCAAAAGGATCCTAGATATCCAACCCTAGCTAAAACTCTGTCTAAATATACAGTAGAGAGAGAAAGCTTGAGAGGTTGTATCCATGGCCATTAGTGCCTTCATTCAGTGATATTACTCACACACACTCACAGTGGACGTAGGCCAATTTAGGCTAAACCACTTATATATCGGTGCCCTCTCCTCTTATCCTCATCTCATTCTCTTATATCTTTATATAACTGTGCTGCCATTGTTATTCTTATATTGAGCTTGAAAACACCTTACACGGTGGTGCTGATTCTTAGCATCATCATTTTGGCGCCGTCTGTGGGAACGAGAAGCTATCTCTTCCTCTTTTTCTGCTTAACCTCACCGGAGACTCTGGTGGTGAACCAGGCGTCCCCCTAGCGTGGAGCTGTTTCACTATTGAAAGAGGTCCTGTGAGGTGCTAAGCTCATTTGCTACTCAAACTCTATAGTGTTAACATATGGCACCAGACTTACCACCGCCTCTTCCGCCGCTCGGAGGTGGAGGGCCTAGCTCCAGTCAGGCGCCCCCCCAAGTCCGAAATGGCGGAGGTAGCAGCAGCCGTGAAATCTTTGGCTGCAACACAACAAGCCATGAAGGAGCAATTTGCCCAGCTCAGTCAAACTATGATGAGGCCACCTGGAGTCTCACCGGATATGATCACTCTGGCGGCAGTTCAGCCTCATCCTGATGCCAGGGGACCACCCCAGGCGCCAATGAAGGACCAGCCTGCACCCCAGCGAAGAAGGGACATTGCTGACCCTAGGCGCTTGCGCCTGGGGAGGCAGGGAAACCCTTGCCCAGAGGACAGGTATGATGACCTAGAAGCTGAAGAATCCCCAGAAGCCCCAAAAGACTGTTGGGAGCCATATGAGGTGTCAAATGACACTATACGACCTCTTAGGCAGAGTCAAGGATGTGTCGGCCGAAGAAGAGAAGAGGCCCAACAAAGAGGGTCGTCCTTTGATAGGTTGAGCAGAGGGTCAGCCTTCGAGAGGCTGGGCCCGGTGAATGACCTAAGATAGAGGCTATCGAGGTCGAGGAGCGCAGAAGGCTCTCAGAGAGGGGGTAGGCAGGGTCGTCCAGACCAAGGCCGACCCTGTGAAAGAAGAGCTCGAGAGCAGGAAGAGGTCAACAGCCAATGTGTCGCGGCTGGGGAACCCTCTGTCCATCGCAGGGAGGTGGCAGGGGATAACCTCGGCCAAGTTGATGACAGAAGACCATGGAAGGATTCTATCCAACGCCTTGAGGAGAAAATAGGAGACCTCATTAAAAGCAGGGACCCATTACAGAGGGGTTACTCAGAGGGCTCCCCGTTTGTGGCTAGGATAGTGGGGTTCCCAACCCCCAAGTTCAAGCCTCCTACAGTGACTCCCAAGTATGATGGCAGCACTAACTTTGTACACCATATCGAGATGTATCAGTCGGCAGCAGTCATTTACTCGATACGCGATGAGATGAAGTGTAGGGCCTTCTCAGGGACCTTGACAGGGGCAGCTCATAGTTGGTTCACCTCCCTTCCAAAGAACTCAATCGAGAACTTCAAAGGCTTGGCTGAGCAGTTCATCCACAACTTCTGCTTTGGGGTAAGACCCCAAAAGAAGACTACCCACCTGCTGTATGTCAAACAGGCCAAGGGTGAGAGCCTAAGAGACTACATAGCAAGATTCAACAAAGAGAAATTGGAGGTGGAAGATTATGAAGAGAGCATAGCCATGACCTCCCTTATAGGAGGCCTCCAAAAGGGGAAGCTATTGTGGAAACTGGCGGAAGACCCCCTAGGTCCATGGCTGAGCTGCTGGCAACCACAGAGAAAGTGATGAATGCGGAAGAGGCAATGGTCGCCAAGTATGAAGAGGAGAACCGCGGTAGCACGGGAAACTCCCAAGGTAAGAAAGAGGGGAAGAAGAGGTCAGGAGATGACAAGTTCGCTCATTACACTCCTCTGACTGTGAGCTGTGAGCACATCCTCAATGAGATTAAGACTGATCGATCTCTGAGGTGGACAGAGAAACTGAAGGCCCCGCCACATAAGAGGAACAAAAACCTATGGTGCGAATTCCATCAGGATCATGGCCATGTCACAGATAGATGCTTCGCTTTAAAGGATGAGATTGAGAAGATGCTGAAATCTGGAAAGCTGAGGAAGTATGTGGATGGGAAGGCTCCAAAGGGTGGAAGAGATGACCCTAAGAAAAGAAGAGATGACAGATGCCGTGGAAATATCCAAGCCAGAAGGGATGATGATTCAGAAGGAGATGATGAAGACGACCCGGATCTTCCACCAAAGGATGACAACACCCCGATGAAGAGGGTCGGTATGATCTCCTTTGGTGTTAGCACCATATGTGGGGGATTTGCAGTAGGTGGATCTGAGGTAGCCGATAGGAAGGCTCATGTAGCAGAGGCCAGGTCATTGGCCAAGATTGAAGTTGTGAATCTAACGTCTTCCGATGCAGTGCAGAAGAGGAAGAAGGTAGACATGGACACCCTCGTGGTGGGGTTCTCCAGACTCGACTTCAAGGGCATCTTAGCCCCCCATGATGACCCTTTGGTCATAACAACAAGGGTGCATGGGTGTGAGGTACGGAGGATCCTCATAGACGGGGATGTTCTGGCCTTGCTTCAAGAGCCTGGGTCTTAGCAGGGCAAGGCTGGTGCCCTATCATCACCCATTGATAGGCTTTAGTGGCGAAAAGGTCCACCCATTGGGCATGTATGAGATGGATGTACGGATGGGGGATGAGTGGCCTAGGAGGCTGACCAAGAAGATAAACTTTTTCTTTATGGACGAAAACGTCTTCTCGGCCTACAACCTCATCATATGAAGGGTGGCCCTTAAAGAGTTTGAAGTCGTGTCGTCGACGGTCCATCAGATGCTAAAATTCTCGACTCCTTATGGAGTAGGAGAAGTGCAAGGGGACCATACCACGGCGCGAGAGTGTTACTTCAACTCGGCCAAAGAGAGAGAAACCCATAAGAGAGCAACCACTACTTACAGCATTGACACTCTTGACCCAAGAGACGAAACAAAATTGAAGAAGGGTGAGGCCGCGGAAGAGGTAGAATCCATCGTCCTCAATGAGGACGAGCCGGAAAAAACCGTCCAGGTCGGTAAGGCCCTAGAACCAGGAATCAAGGAAGAGCTGATAAACTTCCTCAGGAGGAGACAGAGTGTCTTCGTATGGAGTCACGCAGACATGCCTGGCATCGACCCTGAGGTTATGAGCCACAAACTCAATGTGGACAGAGATGCCAAGCCAATCAAGCAGAGACGAAGAGTCTACTCCAGGGAGAAGTACGACGTCATCCGGGAAGAGGTAAAAAATTTGGAAGAAGCCGAGTTTATAAGAGAGGTTACCTACCCGAAGTGGCTCTCAAATGCAGTCATCGTGCCTAAGGCCAATGGGAAGTGGTGAATGTGTGTAGATTTCACTGACCTGAACATATCTTGCCCGAAAGACAGCTATCTCTTACCTAGGATAGACCAGATGGTGGACGCAACGGCAGGACACGAGCTCATGAGCTTCATGGACGCTTATTCAGGCTACAACCAAATCTTCATGGATGCTGAAGACTCTGAGAAGACAGCCTTCATTACTGACAAAGGGACGTACTGCTACAAGGTGATGCCCTTCGGTCTGAAGAATGCGGGGGCAACGTATCAACGTCTTGTCAATAAGATGTTCGAATAGCAAATAGGTAAGACCATGGAGGTATACGTAGACGATATGCTAACGAAGAGCTTGAAAGCATGTACTCACGTAGAGGACCTTGAGAAGACCTTCGACGTCATGGAATCGTACAGAATGAAGCTCAACCCGGCAAAGTGTGTCTTGGGAGTAGGAGCTGGGAAGTTCCTGGGATTCATCATTAATCAGAGGGGGATTGAAGCGAATCCTGAGAAAATTAAGGCATCGCTCGACATGAAGACTCCTAGGAGTATCAAGGATGTCCAGAGACTCACGGGAAGAGTGGCTGCCCTAAACAGGTTTGTTTCTAGGGCAACGGACAAGTGTCTTCCATTCTTTAAAGTTCTAAGAAAGGCCTTCCAATGGGACGAAGAGTGTGAAAAAGCCTTCACCCAACTCAAGTCCTACTTGGGGTCTCCCTTATTTCTATCTCGGCCCATCACGGGGGAAAGGTTGTTTGTGTATCTGGCAGTCTCTGAATCAGCCATCAGCGCGGCCATCATACGGGAAGAGAAAGGGGTCCAGAGGCCTGTTTACTTCAACAGTAAGGCCCTTCAAGGGTCTGAACAAAATTATCCCCGAATGGAGAAGTTGGCTTATGCCCTGATACATGCCTCAAGGAAGATGAAGCCTTACTTCCAAGCTCACTCCATGGTAGTCCTCACTGACTCCCCACTAAGGCAGGTTCTGCACAAACCTGAGAAGTCTGGAAGATTGATGACCTGGGCCATTGAACTAGGAGAATATGATCTTACCTACCAGCCTAGGACAGCCATCAAGGGGCTAGCCCTCGCAGACTTTGTCGCATAATTCACCTAGGAAGAGGTCGAGACATTGAAAGGCTTAGATGACGATGAAGAGACGAACCGTAGTGTCTTCCGAGATTCAGAAGAAACGGCACCTAACATCTTCCGAGATCGGGAAGAGGTCATCTCAGGCAAAACCCGGAGCGGAATAGAAGAGAACTAAGAGGATCAATACCTCTTTAAGAAGGGGGTTATGAGAGAAGGGGTCTTTTCATCGGATACAGACGTCTGGAGCCTCTTCGTTGATGGCTCTTCCTGTGACAGTGGAAGCGGGGCGAGACTAATACTCTCGGCTCCAGATGGTGCCAACATTAAATACGCCTTGAGATTCAACTTCCAGGCCTCAAACAACGAGTCCGAGTATGAGGCCATGATAGCAGGCCTCTTATTGGCAACAACCCTTCGAGTAAAGCGACTCCTACTCCATAGAGACTCAAGGTTGGTTGTCAATCAAGTATTTTGGGTATACGAGGCCAAAGACGAAAGGATGGCCAAGTACTTGAAGAAGGTAAGAAGGTTGTTGGAATATTTTGAAGAGGCAAAACTGAAGAGAGTGCCTCGATTGAGCAATAATCACGCTGATGCGTTGGCAAGGCTGGCCTCAGCAGTGAAGACAGATATGGGAAGGACCATTCCAATTGAGGTCTTAGGAAAGGCAACCATCGAGGAGGACGAGGTATGTAGCCCTTGTCATAACGTAAACCTAGGAGACTCATGGATGGACCCGCTTGTCAGATACCTAAGAGAGGGGGAGCTGCCTGAGTCCAAGCTAGAAAGGAGAAAGTTGAGATATAGGGCTGCCAAGTTCTCAATGATAGGAGATGTCTTGTACAAAAAGTGGTTTCTATTACCCCCTCCTCAGATATGTGCATCCCGTAGAAGTACCCCGGGTCTTATAGGAGGTTCATGAGGGTTCTTGCTCTAGCCACATAGGGGGAAGGCCCTTAGCCAAGAGGATCATCACTCAGGGATACTGGTGGCCTACCTTGTCTAAGGACGCTGCAGACTATGTGAAGAGGTGAGACAAATATCAAAGGTTCGCCATTATCCCTCATCAACCCCATCAGCCTATGACGTCAATCTCTTCTCCATGGCCATTTGCGGTATGGGGAATTGACTTGGTAGGACCTTTGCCAAGAGCTGTCAATAATTATAGATTCTTGATAGTTGCCATTAACTACTTTTCAAAGTGGGTGGAGGCAGAACCGATGATAACAATTACAGAGCAGAAGACCTTCCAGTTCATTTGGAGGAACATCATATGCAGATATGGCCTCCCAAACACTCTCATCTCGGATAATGGGACCCAGTTCAAGAACTCCTCCTTAGAAAGGTATTGCCTAAGAGTGGGGATTAAACAGTTCTTCTCTTCTCCTGGTCGACCTCAGGCAAATGGCCAGACCGAGGTCACAAACAGAACCATCTTGGACGGAATCAAGAAGAGGTTAGAAGATGCGAAGGGGAGATGGACAGAAGAGGTCTACGTTGTGTTATGGGCCTACAGAACCACGGCAAGGACACCAACAGGAGAAACCCCATTCATGCTGGCACATGGCTCAGAGGCCGTCATACCAACGGAAGATGGACTACCAACTCATCGAATTAAGACCTACGACCCAGACAGCAATGGGGAAGAGAGGAGGCTAGACCTGGATCTTATCGAAGAAAGAAGAGAAGACGCAGAGGTCAGAAAAGCAGCCTACCAACAGCGGGCAGCGAAATTATACAACCAAAGGGTGAAGTCAAGACCCATTGCAGTAGGTGACCTAGTGCTAAAGAAGACCCTACAAAAGCCAAATAAGCTACACCCGAACTGGCATGGCCCCTACAAAGTAACAGAAGAGGTTGTGCCTGGCACTTACAGGCTAGAAAACCTAGAAGGAGAACCTTTCACTAACCCATGGAACGCTGATCACCTAAAGAGATATTACATATGATGTTGCGTAGAATTTTATGTAAATGTACTATCTTACTGAGAAGAGGTTATTAATAAAGATCAGTTTCCATATCAGTTCTTGTTTCGTTCTTTAGACCAGAGATATATTATGGGGATAACATCTTAGGTGATGACCTCAGACCCTCATAACATCACTCGGTGGTGACGAGGTCTAAGCTCAGACACCCTAGTTAGGTGACCTCAGACTCTTAACATCATTAATTTGGTGAGATTAATTATGAGGATAACGTCTTAGGTGACTACCTCAGACCTTCATAACATCACTCGGTGGTGACGAGGTCTGAGCTCATACACCTTGGTAGATGACCTCAGACCCTTAACATCATTAACTTGGTGAAATTAATTATGGGGATAACATCTTAGGTGACGACCTCAGACCTTCATAACATCACTCGGTGGTGAAGAGATCTGAGCTCGAACACCTTAGTAGATGACCTCAGACCCTTAACATCATTAATTTGGTGAGATTAATTATGAGGATAACGTCTTAGGTGACGACCTCAGGCCTTCATAGCATCACTCGGTGGTGACGAGGTCTGAGCTTAGACACCTTAGTAGATGACCTCAGACCCTTAACATCATTAATTTGGTGAGATTTATTATGGGGATAACATCTTAGGTGATGACCTCAGACCCTCATAACATCACTCGGTGGTGACGAGGTCTGAGCTCAGACACCTTAGTAGATGACCTCAGACCCTTAACATCATTAATTTGGTGAGATTAATTATGAGGATAACATCTTAGGTGACGACCTCAGACCTTTAAAACATCACTCGGTGGTGACGAGGTCTGAGCTCAGACACCTTAGCAGATGACCTCAGACCCTAAAACATCATTAACTTGGTGAAATTAATTGTGAGGAAAACGTCTTAGGTGATGACCTCAGAGCCTAATTACAACCCAGTGGTGAAGAGACCTGAGGTCAGAATTATTGACTGAGTATAAACAAGACATCACTACAACAAAATAAGGGAAGAGATCCTATAGCATTTAGAGGCATTGTTACAAATATTCCTTGAATACAAAATACCACGGTGTTACAAGTTATAAGTTACAAATTATAAATTATTTGTTACAAGTTACAAAATCCTAAAGGTTTGAGAGGGGGGAACATTAACAGCCTCGGCCTCATTGGCTTAATCAGCATTAGTCACCTCGGTCGCGTCATCAGCATGGTCTGCCCCTCCGACCTCGGTCCCTCCCAGAGTTGCAGTCTCAGCTGGAGCAGCAGCCTCGTCCTCCACCTCTTGAAGCGCCTGAGCAAACTGGGGGTCAGCAAAGCCGAGACCTACAAAGTCAGAGGCCTTTAGAGCACCGATCTCCTTCTCTCTGACTTCAGCCCATTTGGTAGTAGCCTTGATACCTCTTTCGATATATTCAAAACCAAAACCCATGAACTCATCAGAGGCTTTGTAGTCAGAAATTATTTGGGCCGAGGCATCTTCAAGAGCAGCCTTGACAGCCGAGCTGACCTTCTGCTGCAGAACGTCGTCTTTTGCCTTCAGGGCTTTGGCGTGATCTTTGACAAGTAGAGAAATGTCTTTCTCCAACCTCTTAACCTTATTTTCAGAGTTCTGCAGCTCTGATTTCAGACGGTCAACCTCAGCATTTAGGGTGCCCTGAACCTTCTCGGCCTCTTACCCCTTCTGGATGAGGGGCAACTTCCTCAGAGCCCAATTTGATAAGTGGTGCATAGCAGTCACTCCCTGCACATTTAATGAAGAGGTTAAGCTAGAGAAAAGTCAGATATTGCACTTATAAAACTTTGACGAGGGGACAAGTCATACCTGGATAGCTCTGTGAAGGCCGAACTCAACCAGCAAGGGGTGTCCATAGCCCTGTAAAAGCGCTTATCAGCCTCGATCATTATAGAGCCAATGGCATCCACGGCCTGCATGTTGTGGCCGACCACACTATCGGTTAACTTTACCTGATTCAGACGTGCCGTCAGGATGTCGGCCGAGGAGATTGGAATTGTAGCATCAGAGGCCTTCTTCTGCCTCAAGGTCGGCCTCTGATCCTCAGAGGCATGGGCTTTCAGGGCCCTTTTCTTTGAGGCCTGAGATTTGGATGTAGAGGGAGCTGGGGGAGGAGCGTTCAGACCAGCTTTTTTGGCGAGTCTCGCTAAGCTCGGTACAGCCATCTCCCACAGTTCGTCTGTAATGCCTTGAGGCCGCTCTGCAAAAGATTAAAAGATATGGGTTAAAGATCAGATATGAATGAGTTCAGAGGTTAAACTTAAAAGAAAAATCCTTACCAAAGTCAACAAGGGGACTTCCACTTAGGCCCGTCCCCGAGAGATAATGGGGGGTCAGCAAATGTTCAAACTTAACAAAAAGACCATGTGCCCCTTGGTCTTGCAGGGCCTTCACCTTCTGGATATTCTGAAGACTTAGACCAAGGTCGGCCCTGGCAGACATGGAGACCTTACCCCATCTGAGGGGTATCCTCGGCTCAAGTGTGGAAGAGGGAACGCATGGGCCAAATTCCCATGGTCCAGAGGCAAAAAAAATAGCGGGGCTTCCAATTGTGGTTCGAGGTCTGAGTCACTTGGAGCATTTTCTTCTCTGGCCTCCGAGCCACAAAATGATAGTAGCTCGGATGGTTTTTGGCCGAGGTTGGGACATAACAACCAGTAAAGACCTGAATTGGGAGGTCAGAGTGGTGGACAGCCCTCCATAAAATAATGGCCCCTATGATAACTCTCCAGGCATTGGGAGATAGCTGTGAGGGGGCCAAGTTGATATAAGAGAGAATGGATCTGATGATGGGGTGAATGGGTAGGCAAAAACCTAACTTAAACATCTGCTCGTACAGGCAGATTTCTCCATCTCGGCCGTGATAGGCCCTCTCCTCCCTCAGAGGTCTCCTTAATTTTATGGAGGGACTAATGGAGTATAAATATCTGAAGCACAGAAGATCCACCTCAGTTACCATGCTCTCGAATCCGGCCGCCTCAGAGATGTCCACATCGCTTTCAACATATTCATCATCATCAAGCTCAACGTCGGCCGGAGAAGATGTAGATGGGTTACTAGCAAATCTCTGAACGAACTCTGCCCCTGTGGCGGCCGACAGGGGGATGGCGTCAAGAATGGGTGTCACATCCACACTCGGCTCAACAATCTTAACCTCTGAAGAAGAGGCTGAGGTGCTTGCGCCACTATGGGATGAAGCTCGGCTGGATACCTCAGCCTGATCAGGGGCCTGTCCAAGCCGAGGTGTGAAATCCATGGCTTTCTGAAAAGAGTCCACAGACATGGGGTCTGAGGTAGAAGACTCAGACTCAGACATAGGTGTTGGATCAGCAGGAACCCCTGTCTGATAGAAGTTCTCCGGGGGGTCAGGATATATCACTCTCAGAGGTGGTGGAAACAAGGGTCTAATGGGAAACTCTTGAGACCTACGAGCTTCCTCCTCAGATCTCTCTATTTGCCTAATATTTTCTAGGGTCTTCTCTCTGAGAGAGGGGAAATCCTCAAGAAGCTGGTATAAACTTCTGAGCATCAGAGGACGACCCTAAACTTAAGGAATAACTCCTAAAACTACAAACAGGATTGACTTGTAAAATAAAGGGGTCTAAAGATCAAACTTAGAAGTTTAAAGAGAATATCGTTCGCCTGAAAATATGATGCTCGCCGGAAAACGATGAAACTCGCCAGAAAATGCAAACCAAATACCAGAAACAAAGGAAATGGAAAGGAAAAAGTACCTGGAAATGAATCGATGAATGAAATGAAGAAAACTCGCAAGAAAACCAACAAAGGCCTCGGCAGAAGAGCGTTGAGTAGAGAAGCTTTAGAGAGAGAGAAATCGCAAGAGCAAAGCGTGCACAGGAATGAAGTGATGAAGAATGAGAGAAAAGGGTTTTGAAACCCTTAAATACGTGGGCACATTGCCCAAGGCACATCATTGCCTTGGGAGCCCCAAAGGACGGCTGACGGCACACGCTTACCAAGTAAGCACGTTCTAGCGTTGGACAGGTGTTAGGCAGGTATTGGCTTGGAACAGACAGGCCTCGGAGGTGTAGTAATCACCTAGACACTTGCTCTCACATATGACTAAGGGCTAGGGGTGATTGATATGCCCCAAGTGTAACCTCGGCACAGAGACACCAACCTCGGCCGAGGTGATGGCCGAGATATTGATCGACCCTAGATAAGCCATGGGCCCACGATATCAGCCCTCGGCCTTAGTAAGGTCAGCCCAGGCCGACACTTCCACCTACATTTCCAATGGACACTACGTGCATCACAGGCATCAACAGCATTCTCATATACCTGGGTATGGCAACCTCGGCCGAGTGTAAGACGAGGTGACAAGAAGCATTGGTGGTCCTCAACATGGAACCAGACCAATCTCGGCTGGGGCCGACCCCAGCATAATGTCTCGGCTAAGATCAGGCCGAGACTCCCTATAGCACATCTCGGAAGACGTTTATCGAGCCTTTACAGTTCGGCCTCTCCCAGGCCGAGGTCATGCACCAATATGGAAGTCGGGCATCTGTTGGCATCTGGATAAGGACACATGGGCACCAATCAGTTGTAACAAGACTATTCTCCACACGTGGGGAGAATATTTTATCATCATTCCTTACATGTGACAGTGACAGATGGCACTCCCACATTGGTGAGGCTACCACACACATGATCATTACATGCATGGGGGGTACATTACACCCCCTAGGTACTATATAAAGGGGTCATACCCTACCTTGCAAAAGGATCCCAGATATTCAACCCTAGCTAAAACTCTGTCTAAATATACAGTAGAGAGAGAAAGCTTTAGAGGTTGTATCCATGGCCATTAGTGCCTTCATTCAGTGATATTACTCACACACACTCACAGTGGACGTAGGCCAATTTAGGCTGAACCACTTATATATCGGTGCCCTCTCCTCTTATCATCATCTCATTCTCTTATATCTTTATATAACTGTGCTGCCATTGTTATTCTTATATTGAGCTTGAAAACACCTTACACGGTGGTGCCGATTCTTAGCATCATCAAATATATACTAAGAAAAGTTATTTTTTATGTCCTGCGATTTTCTTCTAAATGAATACACATGCCATTTGAATTGTGTATCTTAGGTTTTTTTCACGTGCTAGACAAGATATCAAGTGTCGTAATGGGAATTTATTTCCATGAATAAAATATTTTACACCTTGGAAAATAAGGTCATGAAAGTTACAAAGATGATTTAGTAATTCCAAGTGATATGTGAATTTAACATGGTTTTTTCTTTTTAAATTATAGGTAACATATTTGGTGTCATTCAAATATGTTCAAGAAATTCTGAATTTGTGGAGCACAAGGCCAAAAGGCATATTGGTAGAAGTGAAAGTAGAATGGACTTTCGTGTATTTGGAATGAGAATAAGTAGACTGAGAAGGTACTGTTCAATATGGCATACTGTTCAATAGGGCATACAAGAAACATCGGTTGTACACAATGCGATTTAAAATCAACGAATTCGAAACATGGGCTATAACATATTTGGCTGTACACATGCAGATTTAAATGGAGATGGATCTGAATCTCAACAGGTAAAGAGGACCATAACTCAAATGGATTAGAATAGATTGAAAGCTGGATTCATCACCAGCTTAACCGGGATATACTTGCAAAAATAGAAAGAATCCCCTGAGAAGAGAGTAGAAGAATTACAGAAACATCAGGTTAGAACGTATCACCTCCCCCTTTCTTATATCCCTCTCTTGGAACATCTCTATAATTAGACTTTGTTTTTCAACCCCCTCCCCTTTATTTCACAGGTTATCAGGAGTAGGTATGTATGGAACACATAAAACCTTCATTTCCTGCAAAACGCTTAAAGAGGACGTGAAATCTCCATCACTGAATCAAAATAAGAGGTAATCAGAAGAAGAAGCGAATGGGAAGGTCGAGGAAACACAAAAATATGAGGCAGAGATCTACGTAACTTTATCTTTAGTTAGTTGCAGTTTTTTCGTTTACGTTTTTAGTTTTTTGCTTTGCTTTCTGGCATGTGATTCCCTTTCGTAATGGAGTTGTTCTGATTCTACTTTGACAAAAAAAGGAGCAGATCTTATTCTCTTGCCCGAGTTTATGTAGTTTTGAAGGCCCATATTTTATTTTTATTCTAGTGTACTCTTCATCAATCCTATTTGAATAATGTGTTCCTAAAGCATTTTGTTTTAACCCAAAACATTTAAAATATATGGTTTTCTCATCCAAATCAGCTCGAAAAGAATTTTGTGTTAACCCAACACAATTTTCCAGGTTATATGACTTCTTTGTCTCCCCCTCTTTTAGTTTTATAATTTCTATTAGCGAGATCTAGATATTGTTGGTATGTTTTATAGCATTTGAGCTTATGTTTTCACTGTATTTCATAAGATTGAGGCTGATGTAACACCCCGTAATTTTGAGGATTTAGTATTTAATTATTTTGGGGTGAAAATAAAAATATTTAAATTGGAGAAACTTAAATTTATGATTTGGAGAGTTTAATTGAGTGGAAAGAATTATTTTTAATTGGCTACTTTTAGTTAAATTGTTCGAATTAATGGGTGTCGCATTTTGAGGTCAAATTTGGAAATGTCAAAAATTATTTCGGATGATAATTCTGAGTGCGTGGTTGAGTCCGGATGGGTCGAGATAGTCTGAAAAGAGCGCTTGAGGGTAGTAATTGGATCTCGGGGTATTTTTGGGCATAGTCGGGCCCACACGGGGTGATTCGGGCCATTTTAATTAGGCCCATGTGGCAAAAAACGGGATTAAGGGTTTTTAACCTAATTGAGGGACTAGGAACGGCAGATAGAAAATTCTAAACCTAGGATTGAGAGAGGATTAGGGGAATCTAATCAAGAAGCCAATTGGGGGTCTTTTGGAGCCAAATTAAGGGACTAATTGGGGCGTTCTTCATCAATCAATCTCTACACCAACGGATCAAACCCTACAAACAATTCCAGGCAAGTGGTTAACTATTGTAGTTCTTAAATTGATGATAATCAATTCATATCATAACATGTGTATATGAAAATTCGTTTTGGGTGTCTAGCCATAATTAAATTGGGTTTTTCTGAATGTAGAGTAATGGATAGATGTAATTACTCAAAGGATGTTAGGTCATAATTTGGGACTGCTATGATTGAATTGTAGGGTGGATTATAGTAGGCATTTATAAAATTGAGCGAGAATGGCGAGGTTCATTTCGCTAAAAACGAAACCCAGATGAAAAACCCAAATCGGATATACTTAAGGTTATGTATAATTTTAATGATGGATTAAGGTCTCTAGGGTGTTTAGAACCTTTTTCTTGCGCGAAAATAATGTTGG
The DNA here is from genome assembly GCA_949130495.1 of Sambucus nigra. Taxonomy (NCBI): domain Eukaryota; kingdom Viridiplantae; phylum Streptophyta; class Magnoliopsida; order Dipsacales; family Adoxaceae; genus Sambucus; species Sambucus nigra. The sequence goes on from OX422215.1 coordinate 219,260,116, forward strand.
TTGTTATCTGGGTAAGAGTTTGGGAAGAAATGAAAGCTTTAGGGTTCATCCATGTCCGAACATAGGCTGGAGAAGACGATTACTGGAACGATCGATCGATCGACCCCAGGGGTTAAATTTATTTTCGAGCAGGGAGAGATAGCTCGGGGTTTATTTTGCGCAAGAGCTAGTGATAGTAAGGGCGCGGTATTTTATGTTGCCTTTTGTAGCATAAGAGTAGGCGTGTATGATTTTGTGTTAATAGACAAGTATTTGGGGGTACGTGCTATGGACTGAGGGTCTAACGGATCTCAATGATCGACAATATTAGGTAGTAGTATATCGGGGGGTTCCTTGCTTGAATTTCTCTTGCGAGACGTCCCACGCATGAAACTTAGCGCAAGGTTGGAAGTTGGCAGATGTTTGATCGTTAGTACATGGGTTGGGTACCCCGGCCATTATATATATATGTGATATAACTACGGGTGGGAAGCTATATTACGGGTCACGACTAGCATAGTTGGATAAATTTCATGTGGTAAAGCACGGGGATAGGGTGTATGGGCACCCGGATTAATTAAGGCAACTTTTGTGCGGTCAAGCACGGGTACAGGGTGCATGGGTGCCCTGGTTAATTAAAATGCATATTTGTGTAATTTATAGTTAGAAGCGGGAGAGATAAATATAGAGAGCTTAGAGGCACGTGACTAGAGAGTGATATTTGAAGCTTGGAGCACTAGGCTTATCTTAATATCGAGGAAGAAATTCCTTTGTAATGGGGGAAGTATGTAACACCCCGTAATTTTGAGGATTTAGCATTTAATGATTTTTGGGAGAAAATAAAAATATTTAAATTGGAGAAACTTAAATTTATGATTTGGAGAATTTCATTGAGTGTGAAGAATTATTTTTAATTGGTGACGTTAGGTTAAATTGTTCGAATTAATGGGTGTCGCATTTTGAGGTCAAATTTTGAAATGTCAAAAAGTATTTCGGATGACAATTCTGAGTGCGCGGTTGAGTTTGAATGAGTCGAGATAGTCAGAAAAGAGTGCCCGAGGGTAGTAATTGGGTCTCGGGGTATTTTTGGGCATAGTCGGGCCTATACGGGGTGATTCGGGCCATTTTAATTAGGCCAATGTGGCCGAAAACGGGATTAAGGGTTTTTACCCTAATTGAGGGACTAGGAACGGCAGATAGAAAATTCTAAACCTAGGGTTTGAGATAGGATAGGAGGAAGCTAATCAAGAAGCCAATTTGGGGTCTTTGGGAGCCAAATTAAGGGACTAATTGGGGTTTTCTTCATCAATCAATCTCTACACCAACGGATGAGACCCTACGAACAATTCTAGGCAAGTGGTTAACTATTGTAGTTCTTAAATTGATGATAATCAATTCATATCATAGCATTTGTATATGAAAATTCGTTTTGGGTGTGTAGCCATTTTTCTGAATATAGAGTAATGGATATATGTAATTACTCAAAGGATGTTAGGTCATAATTTGGGACTGCTAAGATTGAATTGTAGGATGGATTACAGTAGGCATTTATGATTAAATTGAGTGAGAATGGCGAGGTTGATTTCGGTAAAAATGAAACCCGGATGAAAAACCCAAATCGGATATACTTAAGGTTGTGTATAAATTTAATGATGGATTAAGGTCTCTAGGGTGTTTAGAACCTTTTTCTTGCGTGGAAATAATGTTGGTTGTGATCTGGGTAAGAGTTTGGGAAGAAATAGAAGCTTTAGGGTTCATCTATGGCCGAACATATGCTGAAGAAGACGATTACTGGAACAATCGATTGATCGACCCAGGGGGCTCGATGGATCGATGATACAGAAATTTTGGCAGTGACGCCAGTTTTAATTACAGGGAGATGTTTATTGAAAAAGGGTCTTGGGTTGATTTAAATGATGAAATTTGATTAAGGGTATGACTCTTGATAATTATAAGTAAATATAATTGGGAAATTTGGGAGAGATGAATTTGTGACACATTATGGACGAAAATTTGGGAATGAAATTCTGAGATTTAAAAATGGACCAAGTGAGCGAGTCCGGGTAGATTGGGTAAGTGACAGCAAAGTATTAAATTAATTATTGAAAGAATAAATTAATTTGGAGTTGGAATATAGACTCGAAAAATATTAAGTTATGGACCAAGTGAGCGAGTCCGGGTATAATGGTTGGGTGACACCAAGTAATAAATTAATTGATGTATAAATTAATTAAAATAGAGTCAGACCATAGACTCGGATTGGTATTAATATATTAATGTGTAAATTAATTTAATTAGAGTCGGACCATAGACTCGGATTAGTATTAATTAATTAATGTGTAAATTAATTAAATTAGAGTCGAATCAGGGACTCGGGTAAATATTATATAAATCAATGTGCAAAGTATTTATATGAGAGTCGAACAATAGACTCGGGAAAATATTATATTAATTGACGTGTGAATTAATAAGTGAGAAAATTAATTAAGTTTAGTCGGGCTACAGACGCAGGAAATTACAGGCTAGTGTTATGGGATTTCGAGTACACGGTAAAACCGGAGTTTATATTATATATATACGGTGTGGTGATAGTATATATATATATATATGTGTGTGTGTGTGTGTGTGTGTGTGTGTGTATTGTGTGTACTATTAAATATCAGTGACTAGATATTTATTTAATTTATATACTCTAGTGCTATCAAGGGAGGTTGCGCGATGTGGGTGAATCCCCTAGATTGAGGAGTAGGGTGAGTATATTCCCAGGTCATAGCGTCCGGTATATGGGTGAGGGGTTTATCTCACTTTCAGGGAAGGAATATGACCGCCTCCACTACGTTTTAGTTCGGGCTAGGTTGGTGAGCGATTCCAACTTGGGTAACTAGGTTATGTGATCACACCTAGTAAGATAGCACTTAAGAGGGAATCATTCGGTGAGGGTATACTCGGAGGGATGGATATACGTATGGTATATGTGTGGATGTTTTAGTAAAGGTACGCATATAATGGTATTAAATATTATATGTGGGTAATAATACAGTGTGTGATGTGTTTATTTTATATAACTTGTGTCACGGTTATACGCTATTATTTAAGAAGGAATTAATTAAGTTAGTTAGTGAGATAACTTATAACCCATGGATAATAATACTCGGTTTAAAGTGAAAAGGCAAGGGAGGATTACAAGGACTAGTTGGCCGGGTTAGTACAACTAGGTGGGGTTAAGGTAACGGTTAGGTGTGCACATTAGTGGAGGGGTGAGAATGTCCTCAAGAGAGTGCGACACTAACTTAAATATAAAGCGCATTCGTGCATTTTAAATTACTGCAGTTAATTCACTTGCTAAATATTTTCAAAATGTTTCGGGTTCTAACCCTTCCTATAAAACTATTTTCAAAACCTTTTAGGTGTCCAATCACGGGGACACCAGGATTGATATTCTATTCCAGGAACACGGAGCTGCGGCATATATGGATGCTAGTAGGAGCTTGGATTAGACGCATCGTTCTTTCATTTCTACAGTAGGAATCATTTATCAGTTTCAAATTTATTTAGGGCATGTCACCCAGACTTTCAGTTCAGTTTTCAGACTTATTTTATTCTGGTGTTGAATAATTGTGTTGGATTATTTACCTTGGTGACCGATGGTTTATTCGGCTTGTAATCATTATTTATTCAGTTGATTTAATTCAGTTGTGTGAATGGATTATATTTATTTCCGCTTGTGGTGTTTGGTTTAGTTAACAAGATAAAATTTGGCACCAGCTTTTTGGAATACTAGGAGGGTTAGTAAGTTTTAAAAAGGTTTTCGACAGTGATGCTGAGGATGAACCAACTGGGATTCCTATTTTAATTTGGTATAGGACTGATCACCCGATATTTTATTAGGCGGGGTGTCACAACTGACTCACAGTTTGATAGTGTATTTGGTTGTTTACAGAGGGCACCAATGATTGAGGCCAAGCCCCCAACATAGTAGACCTCATGTGATGGACAGCAATCCACCACTATCATTGGTGTTTATTTGAAAATTTAAAATGAGATTTCAGTTTTCTACAGTTTTGAAATCGATATATATTTTGAAATGTGTTCGAAAGATTGATTCAGTGATTGTTGATACCAAATTTAACCCGCTGACGTGGACCAATTATGTGGAGACACGTGTCAATCTACATGGCACCCGAGCACACTTTTGACAACACCTTGACTCCGAGGAACTCAACTTCCCCGACCAACTTAGGCGCTCCGAGCAGCAAGTGTTCTCCGAGGAACTTTATTGTACCGAGCTACTTAGGCGGTCCGAGCAGCTTAGGCGGTCTGAGCTGCACCTCGTACAGAGCATTTATAACCGAATAATTAAGAGGATTGAATGCACATTAAATGCTGATTATTATCATACAGATGTACACGCCGATTGGACAGCTATGTAATATTCTCTCACATGTACAGCCTCAAGGCTATAAATACATTGTAACCTCCTCATTAGCAGGGGACTCGAAATTTCTTGGTAAACTCATTATCAAGAATTCTGCAAACAGTCAGCAATAACACAAACAGTGGACGTAGGCCATTCTTACAAGGCTGAACCACTTTAAAAATCTCTTGTTTTATTTATTTTTATCTGTGATTAAATAATTAGAGATAATCTAATTTTTTACATCAACAGATTGGCGCCGTCTGTGGGAAAACGACTGAAACTATCATTTTTCACCAAAATAATTCATCCTCAATGGATGATAATCCTGAATCCAGTAATCGAAATGCTAGAAACCCCCCAAATCCATCCACTCCTCCAAGTGTCCAAGATCTGGCCGGAATAATGGCCAATTTAGCTCAGGGCCAGACCGCCATGCAAGAAACCATGCGATAACTCATGCAAACTATCCAGGGTGGAGCACCTGCCCAGTCAGGACAACAAAGCATTTAGAGGAATACCCAATTGCCTTCCTCACGAACTATATGAACATTAGTCCCAGAGGAATCTCGATCTAGACATGTCGATTCATATTGCACTGATAGATCTAATGATTTTTCTTATCAACCTGACCGAACTTCATCAGTACGAGCCACAGATACTGAACAAAACATCATTTTATCTCCAGAAAGGACCAGTGCTCTTAAAAGATTGAGTAGAGTTTCTCCCTTTGATTGTTTGGGTCCTAGGAGGAATAAAAGTCCCCCTAGGATGGTGTCGAGGAACTTTCAACGATTCTCTGATTTAAAGGAAGGTTCTGCCCAATCCCGACCAACTGCTCGTCGTGAAAGATCCCAAGAGGCAAATTCAACACGATCAGTTGCTCGGACCAACAGGCCCGAGGAGGCAAATGACGCATGTAAAGGCTCTATTCAAAGTTTGGAGGATAGACTAGGGGAAATGGCTAAGGCAAAAAATCCTCTACAAAGAACTTTTGTCCAAGGGACACCTTTTATCCAGGCAATTGTGGATTTTCCCACACCATCAAAATTCAAAGCCCTAGTGGTAACACCAAAATATGATGGAAAAATTGATCTTGTTCTACATATAGAACAATATCAGGCAGCTGTTGATATCTATGCTATTCCAGACGAGATGCGATGTAGGGCGTTTTCAGGAACTCTCACTGGATCTGCTCAAATATGGTACAACAATCTTCCTCGGGGGAAGATTGCAACTTTCTTTCAACTGGCCGAGCTCTTTATTGGAAAGTTCTGTTTTGGAGCAAAACCAGTTAAGCGAGTAGCACACTTGCTAAGCGTTAGACAAAAAGCACGTGAGAGCACCAGGGATTATATTACTCATTTCAATAACGAGAAGCTCGAAGTTATTAATTACGAGGAAAAGACAGCAATCACTGCTCTGATGAGTGGATTGTTGCCAAATAAATTGTACTATACTTTGGCCAAAGATCTACCTAGGACCATGTCAGAATTAATGGCAAAAGCAGTCAAAATCATGAATGTTGAGGAAGCTATGGCTGCAAAGAAAAGCATGGATACTAAGGAGACCAAAGTTGAGGCCGAGAAGATTGAGAAGAAGGATCAAAAGAATGATGGTGGTAACAAGCAGTCAAAAGCAAGGCAAGCATTGGAACAATTGAAGAAATTTGGAAACTATACTCCTTTGAAGGTAGATATAAACCACGTTTTGGAAGAGATTAAGAACAGCGAGGAGTTAAACTGGTCTGAAAAAATGAAGTCAGATCCTGACAAAAGGGACAAATCCAAATATTGCGAGTTCCATAAGGAACATGGTCATATGACCAAAAACTGTATAGCTCTCCAAAATGAAATTGAAGAGCTCATCAGGCGAGGAAAATTAAACAAGTATGTGGATCGATGAAATGGTAGAAAAAGCAACGACCAAGCAAGGCAGAGGTCTAGATCTCCTCAATGAACAAAAGAAGATAGGAAGAGAAATCATGAAGAAGACTTGGATGAAGATCAAGATAACCCCGATCTCCCCAAAAGACCAAAACAGCCATAACGTGAGGTATTTTCTATCCGTTTTGGATCATTTGATTGTAATGTTATTACTGGTGGAGATGCAGGAGGTGAAGACCTTACTGCAGAAAGGAAAGCTTACCTCAACGAGGCTCAAGCTTGTTCGTATATTCAACGGATAAATCTAGCTGAAGAAGATCGCCCGAGGAAGGTTAACAAAGATAAATTGGTCATAGGTTTCTCTAAGAATGACCTCGCAGGTGTGCTATATCCTCATGATGACCCATTGGTGATCAAAATGAGGATGAAGGAAGTAGTGATTTCACGATTCTTAGTGGATAATGGTAGCTCGGCAGATATTATGTTCTACCCATGTTTTGATAGTTTAAACCTAAAGCTATCCCAGTTGGAGCCATATCATCGACCCCTCCTCGGTTTTACTGGCGAGAAAGTTTTTCCACTTGGGACGATCAAGTTGGATATGTTCATTGGTACAAGACCTGCTTGTCGAACAGAGAGAATGCGCTTTTTGTGATGGACAAGAATGTTCAATCAGCTTACAATATCATCATGGGAAGGGTAGGATTGAAGAAGTTCGAAGCAGTACCATCTACTATACATCAATGTCTAAAACTTCCAACCAACTTTGGAGTAGGAATTATGAAGGGTGACCAAAAAGTAGCTCGGGAATGCTACTATTCATCGACCGAGCAAGAAGAACTGGAAGAATCTAGGAAAAAGACTACCACCTATCAAGTGGATGAAGGTGTAAAAATTAAAACGTTGGATCCTAGAGACGAGTCGCAACTCGTAAAAGGTTAGGTGGTGGAAGCTACTGAAAACGTCATTCTGGACGACGAACACCCAGAACGAACAACTCAAATCGGTTCATCGTTGGAAACCCCACTAAAACAGGAATTGATAGCCTTCCTAAAATGCAGAAAACAAAATTTCGCATGGAGCCACGAAGATATGCCAGGAATAGACCCAAATTTCTTGTGTCATGAACTTAATGTGAACAAGGAAATCAAACCTGTGAAGCAGCGAAGAAGAGTGTTCAACCCCGAGAAGAACTAAGCTATACAAGAGGAGGTCGAGAAGCTCCAAAAAGATTGCTTTATTGAAGATGTCAAATAACCAGAGTGGTTAGCTAATGTGGTGATGGTGAAGAAGAAGAAGAACAAGTGGAGGATGTGTGTAGACTTCACCGACCTCAACAAGGCATGCCCAAAGGATCATTTTCCTTGTCCCCGAATTGATCAATTAGTAGATGCTACCTCGGGACACGAGCTATTGAGCTTCATGGATGCTTATTCTGGTTATAACCAGATTAAAATGAAACCTGAAGACAGGGAGAGTACCTCTTTTATTACCCCTAGGGGAACTTACTGTTATAATGTTATGCCTTTTGGTTTGAAAAATGCAGGTGCAACATATCAGCGGCTGATGAACAAGGTGTTTGCAGAGCAGATCAGTCACAATATGGAGGTTTATGTTGATGATATGCTAATGAAGTGTAAGAAAGTTGCTGACCATCTAATTGATCTAGGTCAAACCTTTGATCAATTAGATTATTATCAAATGAAGCTAAACCCTACCAAGTGTATATTCGGAGTATGAGAAGGCATGTTCCTCGGGTATATTGTCAACCAACGAGGTATTGAAGCAAATCCAGAAAAGATCAAGGGTCTATTGGGGCTACGATCTCCAATGACGAAGAAGGAAGTACAAAGTCTCACAGGGCGAGTTGCAGCACTTAATAAATTTGTATCACGAGCAACTGATAGATGCCTCCCATTCTTCAAAACACTCCAAAAAATGTTTGAATGGAATGATGAATGCGAGAAGGCTTTTCAAGAGTTAAAGAAATACTTGGGATCACCCCCACTGTTGTCCAAGCCAGTGATAGGAGAAAGATTGTACTTGTATCTGGTAGTTTCGGAGAATGCAGTTAGCTCGGCATTGATAAGAATGGAGGATGGAGTGCAAAAACCAATTTATTACACTAGAAAGGCCTTCCTAGGGGCAGAGATCAGATACTCAAGACTAGAAAACTTGGCACTAGCGTTGATCGAAGCAAGTAGAAGAATGAGGCGGTACTTCCAAGCTCATACCATAGTGGTGTATACCGATATGCCACTGAGGCAAGCTCTTCATAAACCAGAAAAATTAGGGAGATTGATGTACTGGGCAGTAGAACTTGGTGAATATGATATAACTTATCAGCCTAGGTCGTCACTTAGAGGGCAAGCAGTAGCAGATTTTATCACAGAATTCACTTATCCTGACACCTCCGAGGAGCAAAAGCTGAATACCGACCAACCTGTGGATGTTACATGATCATCAAATTTAAACCACGATCAACTTAAGTCAGTTGACGATCAAGGGGGATGGTCAACGAGCAGCAAGAAGTACTAGAGGAGGATAAAAGGAAGCAACAAATATTCCACCGAGGAACTTTATCCGATAAAAAATTAAAGGATGAGGTACATATATGGAATCTATATATGGATTGTTCATCTTGCATTACAGGCTGTGGGGCAGGGATTATTTTGAACAGCCCAGATGAGGTCGATGTGGAGTATGCTTTGCGCTTCCAATTCAAGGCTTCTAATAATGAGGCTGAATATGAAGCTATGATCACAGGACTTGGCCTAGCAAAAACCATGGGGGCGGAGCAGGTTATAATATTCAGTGACTCGCAATTGATCGTAAATCAAATGCTGGAAGTATATGAGGCCAAAGGAGAATTAATGATTAGGTATCATGCAAAAGCAATGGAGGTTTTATCAAGCCTGATCGCAGTACAGATAATTAGAATACCAAGATTGGAGAATGCAAGAGCGGATACCTTAGCTCGATTAGCTTCAGCTACACGCACCGAGCTACGAAGAACAATCCCAATAGAAGTCTTGGCTAGTCGAAGCATAGACGAAGATCTAATGATGAAATTTATTACCCTTGAGTTAGGACTATCTTGGATGGATCCCATCAGGGCATATATTGAGGAAGGGAAATTACCAACCGATAAACTCGCAGCCAAGAAACTGAAGTTTAAAGTTGCCCGTTATGTATTGACTAATGGTATTCTATATAGACGAGGAATTATAGCAGGTATGCAAAGATGTGTGCACCCTTTCGAGGTGAAAGACTTGATTAAAAAGGTCCATGAAGGGTCATGTGGAGCTCATGTAGCAGGTTGGACGCTTTTGCAAAGAATAATGACGCAGGGATATTATTGGCCGATGATGAGGGCTGATTGTATAGCGTATGCTAAGAAATGTGACAAATGTCAGTGCTTCTTGTCCCTTCAAAGAACTCCGCAAGCATTTCTAACACCCATAACATTCCCTTGGCCATTTTCCATGTGGGGAATGGACTTGGTCGGGCCACTCCCGACGACAAGAGGAAGGTTCAAATACCTCGTTGTCGCTGTGGATTATTTTACTAAATGGGTGGAAGCTGAACCTCTTGTTGATATGACTTATGAGAAGGTGTATCAATTTATATGGAAGAACATCATTTGTAGATATGGTCTTCCTCATGCATTCATCATAGACCATGGAACTCAATTTGATAATGAGGAGTTTGCTGCATATTGTCATCAGTTAAATATATTGAAAATCCACTCGGTACCAGGCCATCCCCAGAGCAATGGACAAACTGAGGTGATAAACAGAACGCTGCTGAATAATTTGAAGAAAAGACTGGATGATACGAAGGCAAATTGGATCAACGAGCTACATTTTATACTATGGGCTTATCGTACTACACCACGAGCAGCAACAGGAGAATCTCCATACATACTGGCGTTTGGAAGTGAAGCTGTTATACCTGCCGAGTTGGGCCTCCCCACACACAGAGTGCTAAATTTCAATTCTCCTATCAGTGACTTGATGAGAAGATTAGATTTGGATATGCTCGAGGAAGTTAGAGAAGAAGCAGCAATCAGGAATGCTGCATACCAACAACGAACAGCTCTGTTCTACAACAAGAGAGTAAAGAAATGTGACTTGAAAGAAGGAGACTACGTGCTAAAGAAAGTAATTCAAAAGCAAAATAAATTGGAAGCTAATTGGCATGGACCTTACAGAGTAATAGAAGTTGTTCGACCAGGGACATATAGGATTGAAACCTTAAAAGGAGAGGAGTTTAAGAATGCATGGAATGCAGAGCATCTGCACAAATATTATCAGTAGTTCAATACTTATGTAATGCAGTTTCCCTCGATATGAATAAAGCTTTGGATGTTTTACCCAATTTTCTCCTTTTGTTGAAATATTTTCGGAGTATTAGCGCTACACACTATGCATCAAGTTCAAAATAAAACCCTACTAACTACGGTTGGTCGGTCTACCAACTACGGTTGGTCGATAAATAAAATCCCTCCAACTACGGTTGGTCGGTCCACTAACTACGTTTGGTCGGTAAACAAAACCCTACTAACTACGGTTGGTCGGTCTACCAACTACGGTTGGTCGATAAATAAAATCCCTCCGACTACGGTGGGTCGGTAAACAAAATCCCTCCAACTACGGTTGGTCGGTCCACCAACTACGGTTGGTCGGTAAATAAAACCCTACCAACTACGGTTGGTCGGTCTACCAACTATGATTGGTCGATAAATAAAAATCCTACCAACTACGATTGGTCGATAAATAAAACCCTACCAGCTACAATTGGTCGGTCTACCAACTACGGGTGGTTGATAAATAAAACCCTACCAGCTACGGTTGGTCGGTCTACCAATTACGGTAGGTCGATAAATAAAAACCCCTAACTACGGTAGGTCGGGGAATAAAATTTCACCAACTCCGGTTGGTCGGAAACAAATATCTTAATAGTTGGTCGATAAATAAAACCCTACCAGCTACGGTTGGTCGGTCTACCAACTACGGTTGGTTGATAAATAAAACCCTACCAGCTACGATAGGTCGGTCTACCAGCTACGGTTGGTCGATAAATAAAACCCCCTAACTACGGTAGGTCGGGGAATAAAAGTTCACCAACTCCGGTTGGTCGGAAAAAAATATCTTAATAAATTCTAGTTGGTCGGTAAGCCAATTACAATCATCTCCAGTTGTTTAAATTAAACAGGATCATGAGATAAAGGATGTTTTATCACATAAAGATCAAAGATTGATAAAACACTACAATGAAATAAGCAACCAACAAGCAAAAGCATTCTACAAATTATTTAGAAGAAAAATGAAATGACAATTTTTCATTCAAATAAAATAGAATTACAAAAGTGGTTAAAAGTACAAGTCATTACATAAAATCTTATTCTATGGGTTTCTTTCCCTCTGCCTTTGAAGCAGGTTCCATTCCGATAGGAGGATCATCTAAGGCATAGGGGGAGTTTATGAAGTTTATGTCTTTCAACATTCGAATATTCATCACAGAAGGACGAGCAAGTAAGTGCTCCGGGCGAGATATCTCAAAATTAGAATGAAGACTGTAGTCACCGAGATACTTTGAAATCAGGCATTGAGGAATGGCCCGAGCAGGAATCCAGCTCATATCAAGTTTGAAAGGTGGCACTAGCAACTCGAGCAACCCAGGGTCATAGTAATCCTATAAATAGTGACCATGTTCCAACTACAGCACACCCAAGGCATTCAACCATCCTTGCTTGTACCCCTCGTTGTTCGACTACTGGATCCGATCATCAAGGTGATAGAGGGCTTCATTATAACCAGCCATCCAGAATTCTCTAGGTTGCTTGTGGAATTGGTAGGTCAACCTCTCTAACTGCTCGTGAAGATTCTTCACCAAATTTGTTTTGTTCTCCAAGGCAGAATTTTGGGCAGCAAGTTGCTCGTCGAAGGTTTGAATCTTCTTAGACATCTCAGCTAATGCTTGATTCTTCACCATCAACTGGAAGGCCTGATTCTCCAAAGCTGATTGATTTCTTTGTTCCTTAATTGAAATACGAGCAGCCCTTGCTCGTCCTCGAAAAGCTCTTGCTCGCTCGCGAGCAGAGATAGAAGGTCCAATCCTTTTTAAGGTTTCCAGTTCATCACTCAAGTTGTCATTTTCGACATCTAAGAAAGAGAAACCCTCGTCGTTGACAGGGACCAAAGCACTCGAGGTAGATGCTACAGATTTCAGCTGAGATATCTCTCCTCGCAGGTTATTATTTTCCTGTTCCAACAACTTCGCGATCTGCCTATGCTCTTCGACCTTGGTCTTCAAAGTCATCTCCTTAAAATCATAAGCAGTGACTAACTTATCATATCCTTTGTCAGCATTTAGTTGCTGATACTTTTTCTTATACCCCTGATGCAAAAGGGCAGAAGATTCCTTGTATTATTGCCGAAGTTCCTCGATGATACCCTGGAGATCTTCAATCATCTCGTAATAAGCCACGTTATTGGCAACAGCTCGGTCGAGTAAGCATTTCAGATATTGATAAGCTTCCACTGCTCGCTCAGAGGTATCTGAACCCAGGATATCAAAAATTTGTGATTCATCCAAATCTGTATGGCCAGCTTTAAAATATTCATTATATTTTTTCATCAGCTCAGTTTCGTGAGCTGACAAGAGTTCCATCCTGGCCATAAACTAGCAAAGAAAAGCCATAAATAGGATTAATAAATAATAAAGGAAGAGCAAGACAAAGAAAGTCAACATGAATAATAAAAACTCGAATTTTTATTCATCAAAAGACAGGTACAAGGTTCAGGGTTACATTCAAAAGAAATAATAAAATTAAATCCCGAGCAACTTTACACCTTCTCCTTGTGTTTTGCGACTTCCCCAGAAGGCTGAGATGAGGAGGCTGGTTGCTCGGAGGATATTGGCAGTTGCTCGACAAAAGTACTGGTAGATTGAAGATGCTCGGTAGGAGTAATAGTTAGTTGGGGCTGCTCGTAGCGAAGTTCAACTGTAGGGACCTGATCCCTAACCATCATTGAAGATTCTTCAGAGGCATCTTCGTCCTCTTCCTCTTCGCCAGGGGAAGGAGTAGGATTATGAACATGATGTTGAAACAACTTAGAACTCTCTAAGACCTTTAACTCCTGCAGAGAAGCAATCCATTCGTCCCTAAATAATTTGAGGCTAGCAAAATCCAATTGAGAGGACATGGCAGCTAGGCCTTTGTTCAAACCTTTGTCCCAGCCAGCACTGAAGGACTTTTTAACAACCAGTTTCCTCTTCACCTTCTCCAAGGAAAGCTTCTCAGATAGAAGTTCCTCGGCAGCTTTCAATTTCCTTTCTGCCTCTTCCTTCTGACTATCAGCTTCACAGAGATTGCCCAGTTCTTCTTCAGCAGTTTTAAGCTTGGTCTCAAGCTCTCCAGCATTTTTGAGATTTTTCTCAAGCTCAGTATTCTTCTTCTCACATTCTTTCATTTTCCTCTCCAACTCCTGAGAGGCCTCCACAGCTTTCTCTTTCTCTTGCTCAATGGCTTTTAATTGCTTTTCCCAAGCAGTTTTATCTTCGTCATACTTCTGACGAGAATCCTTTAATGACTGTGTCAGACCTATAAGAGTTTCCTCCACACCTGACGAGGATCTCGAAGCTTTAATAGCTTCATCATTTTTCAAAATGGTGTTGAAACAAGTTACCAACTGGAAAAAGAAAGCAATTGTAAGTCAGTGCAAGTACATAATATTGAAAAGTGAAAGTTTAGATTAGTAATACTTACTGAGGCAATATGTTGAGCTGCCAAGGTGGTAACCCTATCCCGAGAAAGAGTGTCTTCAAGACCTTGGATATCAGGGATAATCCAAGACTTCACAAAGCTCATGGCAGAGCTCGGAGCAACAAAAGTGGGAACACCACTTCTAGCAGTTAGAGGCTGAGAGATGGATTCAGCCACTTTATCCGAGGAGATTTTTTTCAACTTCCTCGTGGGAGCAGGGACATTTTTTACCAAGGATGTGGTCTTGGTCGGTGATATAACTATAACCTCGCTTGGAGGAGAGACAGCAATAACCTTTCCCGGAGCCACAGGGGGCTTCTCGGCAATCTTTTTAGCAGCAGCAGGAGGGGGTGCATCAACTTTTCTTGTCCCTTCCTCTGGGACATCCTGCTTATTTCTCTATGCCTCTACATTGGCAGAGTCTGATTTGTCAAAGTATAAGGGAGATCTTCTTCTCTTCATTCTTCCACTGAGAGAAATATTTGATTCAGGAGAGGAACCTTCAGAAGCTGGTGTTGGTTCTATGTCACTTATTATTGGACGAGCAGTAAAAGATGAAGTGTAACTCTTATACTGCAACAAGTACGAGGCTGATCTGATATGTTCGTCAGCAACAGTTTGATGCAAACTCCAGATAAGTTTCAAATGCCTCAAATTGACATCAGTTTCTTTAGGGGATTTCTTTTTGCTATCAACTACAAATAAACAAAAATTAAAATGTTAATGACGCATTTTATCAAACACAAAGAAAACATAATTTCAAAAATAAAATAAAATAAAAACAACCTATCCCATTGCCATAGTGAGGGCATTTAGGACCCTGATACACATCATCTCCATTTAATGGAGCATGTTGCAAATTTTTCATAACAACCCCATGCTCGAAGTAATCCCTGTTGGCATCGGGGAGATTGACAACTAAAGCCCTATTTAAAAACCTAGTTTTTAAATAAAAATTTATATCACTAACAACCCATCTATAGCAAAACATAATTTCTGGAATTCCTAAACGGGTTCCATGAATATGATTTAACCTATGGACTCCATTAACTATTCTCTAGGTATTGAGAGCTATTTTTGCAGGTACCACGTCGAAATATTGACATAATTCCAAACACAAGGGGTTTGGAGGAAAAGAAAGGCCACATTCAGCTACAAAGAGACTGGGGAACCAATGTCCCCCAGCCAAACGAAAATAGTCAGAAGGCTCAGAAAGCTCTTCCAATATGACCCAGGAAGGAATAGAAAAATCAGAGCGAAATTTATCAAGCGACTCAACAAGGTAAACCATGATGAACAAAAGAAATAAAAGAGAAGGAAGAAGATCTTACAGGAAAAAGATGAATCAGGTGACAACGAACAATGGAATAAACGAACGCACAAAGACGGAGAAGAAAGTGAAGAAATTATAAAGATGCAGATTTGAAAAAGTAAAAAATGATCGAGTTTTCTGAAGTGTTTAAATACTTTACCTCGAGAATGGAGAAAAGCAGTGATTACCAAGATGGACGATTGCGTATCCGGCGGTTAAAAAGAAGAAAAAGTCACGAAACACGAAGCGGTTAATTAAAATTCAAAACACTTTAAAAAGCCTGATACTATGTACTCAGAAAAGGAGTTATGTACAACGAACGATTGTCTAAAATTCATAAAGTTTAGGTGGTATAAATGTTCCATACTTTTCTTCAACATCAAACCACGAAACATTGGGGGCTTCTGTTGATACCAAATTTAACCTGCTGACGTGGACCAATTATGTGGAGACACGTGTCAATCTACATGGCACCCGAGAACACTTTTGACAACACCTTGGCTCCGAGGAACTCAACTTCCCCGACCAACTCAGGCGCTCCGAGTAGCAAGTGTTCTCCGAGGAACTTTATTGTACCGAGCTACTTAGGCGGTTTGAGCATCTTAGGCGGTCCGAGCTGCACCTCGTACAGAGCATTTATAACCGAATAATTAAGAGGATTGAATGCGCATTAAATGCTGATTATTATCATACAGATGTACACGCCGATTGGACAACTATGTAATATTCTCTCGCATGTACAGCCTCAAGGCTATAAATACATTGTAACCTCCTCATTAGCAGGGGACTCGGAATTTCTTGGTAAACTCATTATCAAGAATTCTGCAAATAGTCAGCAATAATACAAACAGTGGACGTAGGCCATTCTTACAAGGCTGAACCACTTTAAAAATATCTTGTTTTATTTATTTTTATCTGTGATTAAATAATTAGAGATAATCTAATTTTTTACATCAATAGTGATTAACCTATGTTTGATACGAGCTTATTTTTACTTTTCTTCTTTATTTATAACTAATGTTGTCATCTATGGTGACTTTAAAATAAAGATCTAACTAGATTCTATTTCTATTTTGTTCAGATTGGCTTACGAATTCTCTCATTCTTACTATTATTTTTTTTGGACTTCTTGCAAAATTAGATGGAAGCACGATGTCGGATTTTTAGTAGGGTATGGCACTAAATACCCACTCTGTTTATATCTATATTTGGTAGAATTTTAAATATTCCATTTCCTTTATTTTAGTGGAACCATTAGTGTGTGCTTGACATAAAATATAGAAGATAACACATTTTTCTTGGAATGTTTTTTACTTGCTAGCATTTTCAACTCATAAACTGTAATCAGCCATATTTTGTTTGCTTTTTTTAATGGAAACCAAGCATAATTTGACAAAGTTGTAGTTATTGTCATACAATTGACGTTACGCTACTGCACATTTGAAATCTTATTTTTTATTAGACATGTATCTTATCATGAAAACAAGATGCAACTGTCATGCCGAGCAAATGAAAAAAAGATGCAACTGTCATTTGAAATCATGGTTTTTACTGGACAGTGGACACATGCTTAATTGGTATTAATTTTTCTTATCATTTTGTTATTTTTAATTTGTATAGGAATCCTCTCAAGAAACCATTGAACTTTTAGGTGCATTTGATAATGACAGTGGACATGGAGAGTAAAATGATAATTTAAGACCAGGATTTCTATTTGATTAATAATGTCCCTCATTCTCTCAATTGGATTTCTATTTGATTAATAATGTAATTTGTTTGATAATGTTTATTTCGAAAACATTTACAATGATTTTTTTTATTTGAGCAAGTGTTTGCTTGGGAATTTAGTTTCCTTAATATTTTTTCTATGTCAGTGGTGTTTTGTTTTAACGAATACGTTACTTCAACTCTCCATTGGCAAGTTATTTACTAATAGTTATGTTCTTTAACAGTCATTTTATTTTTTATATATCTATTTAAATTTTTAACTCTGGTAAATGAGCGTTAACAATATTTGATACCATATTATTTATTTAATGATACCGTATTTGGTGATTAATATTCAACTATTTTGGAATTGGTAGATTTATTATGGACATTTGAAAAGTGTTTGACCATATTTTTGTTCTTATAGAATATGTTGTATATTCAGGTTGTTCAAATATCTTTATTTTGAATATAGGATTGAGGGACATATTCTATGTCAGATTTCAACAATGAGGTCCGCTGATGGACCACGGGGGTGGCAGTTTCAAAATCATGCCCCAATTGTGAATAGGCAATGCTCATCAGATCCTTAATTTTGATGATTTTGAGCAGATTCGAAGCACTGTTTTGATTCGGAGTAGATTTTAGGCAATGCTCATCTGATCCTATCTATTATGTTCAGTAAGTTAAGGTCTCTTGGGTCATGTTTATCATGTAGGACTTATGGCGACAAGTTTCTGTATTAGGTAGTTTTCAAAAGCCAGAGTAGGCTTTTAAGACTTGAAACAATAAACCCTCTAATCTGGATGCTACTATATATGTCCTACTTTGTTTTTTATATCGAACAATTTATGTATTTTGCAGTTGTTGATATTCCAAAAGAGAAAGTTCTTAGATGTTAGCTGTTAAGTACAAATGTATTGTAATGAACGTCAGTTGTTAATATTTTGTTGTTAGTTGTTCGCTGTTAAAAAAAAAGTTGTTAGCTTTTAGCTGATATTCCAAAAAAAGTTGTTAGTTGTTAATATTTTGTTGATATTTTGCACTCGGCAGTTTACATATTGATTTGCCTTGAACACAAATGCATTCTAATGAATTAAATCGGGTCAAATGTTATTTCGGAAACGAAATGATAACAGAACACAAAACGAAATGAAATTGACACGGTATTTTGTGGTCGGGTCATGTTGTGTTTGTGTCCAATTTTTGTCAAGAGATTGACCTGACAAGGACACTAATGACACGATAGTGACCCAATTAAGGTTATATGATACTGACCCAGTGTAGATCTACTATCGACCCTATTTAGATCTACAATTTTTTTAATTTCTTACTAATTGGTTTAATTACGTCCAATCGTGTTGTGTTGGGTCAGATCTAATTGTGCCTATTAACACCTAATTTTGATACAGTTAGCAATTTTTACACCCAATTTAGCATGACAATTTTTACACCAATTTTGACACGGCTAATAATTGACACTCAATTTAATACGAGGTTCAAGATGGACTATTATTATTGTCCTAAGTTTTAAAATTTATTTACAATTGTGTGTTGTAAAAAAATATTTTGACAAAATTTTACATGAGTAAAAATTGCCCCTTTTTTTAAACTAATAGGTTTGTAATATAGGTTATTTCATAGAACACTTATCTGTTGCGAACTAAATACGATATATGGTCTTATCATTGACGTACAATTTTGAAAATCTGCATCGTGCCTTCAAGCACGGGTATATCCTATTTTGAGATATTTTTAATTAAATTATATTTTGAGTTATTCCCCATTGGAATCTATTTGTACTGTATAAATTATGTCAAGAGTGATGTAGTTTTTTATATTTTTTTGTGTAATTCTATTTTTATTTTTATTTTTCAAAATAAAAATGATGAGAATGTGTATAAAATATTTATTATTTACATTATACACGACTTTTTACTTTTCAAAATTATTAGCGTGTCTTCAGGCACGGGTATACCCTAGTATATATATATATATATATATATATATATATATATATATATATATATATATATATATATATATATATATATATATAAGTTGAAAGCTTAAAGATGAAAGGTTAATCTTTAGTTGAAGGAGAATGAAGTTGAAGATGAAAGGTTTGGGGATTTGAATGTGCAAAGAGATGGTGGGAAAGTGTGTAAATGATTTTTATAACTTTAAACTTTTAGAATTAAGTGGTATTTTGTAGTAAAAATAAAGTTGTGATATTTTGGAGCACAAAATGAGGTGCCTTTAGAAACTCCCTAAATTTATTGTGATGGAAAGAAAAACTTCTCTTTATAACTACTCCGTAAGGCAGCATAAAAAATATATTAAGTATAGATATGTAACAAGATTATATTAAATATTAATAAAATTATCCTTTCAATGTAACATCAAGCCTTCTAAAGTTTGATGTACCACAATGTTTTCAAATATGCAATTAGAGCATTAAATAAGACCAAGTAGTGTAATTCATAGTACAATAATTTCTATTTACTAATCTGGATATTCAATAATTAATCATTTATAGATGAGAGTGAAATTTTTTAAATGAAGCAGATTCCGACCATACATAAATTGAAAACTGGAATAGTTTCAAAAGAAAATTGGAAGGTGACATGATTAAGGTTTACAAGTTTATTTCCTTTGGATTCATCTGAAAAATCTCTTCAGTTGCTGCCACTTCGTTCTTCCAAACGTGGACTTTGAATCTCTGAAAATAATGAATTTCGAGCCCAGTATTTTCACTTAGGTGAAAAGTGAATGGTCAAAAATATTTTCACCCACTAGGAATTAAATTTTATTTACTATTTTGCCTAAAATCTTTATACCTACGTAATATAAGCTAAAAAATTTTACTCTGGACAGATTAAAATAGAGTTTTCCTAAAATCTTTATAACCTAAAACCTTATCTCTATTAATGGATATCTAATTACCCATTATCAGTAGACACTAGTGAGCTCTTTCCAGGAACTATGGGCTAAGAAATACTTTGTGCACATTTGCAACCCTGACTTAGATGATTCATATGGCATGATTAATCACAAAACATATTTTATGGAATTGCCACGTACCTGATCTGCATATTTTATAAAGGGTGTTTTTATTTAAACCCATTTTTCTTTTTTTAGTCCCACTTTTATTACACCTACACAAATTGGTTGAAGTGTATTTACCACACCCAAGAAATGAGGTGCATTGAAAAATTTAGAGGTAACTTCCGACATATATCTCTACATGAACAATACAGATGGTGAAATAACAATTTAATTCTCCCGTCAGCTGCATATTTGTTCGTTTGATTGTTCATAATTCTAATCATGATTATTAGTCATCCATTCAGTCACTCCACATATGTTGAATTCACTTGGTGGGTCATCGAAAGTAACTAACAGAATGACTGTAAAGGTTTTTATTCAAAACTAGACACAGTCACGATTGAACAGTTTCGTTATTTTTTTCCATTAAAGCGAAAACATATTATGCCTAGTTCAGCCGGAAGGAATGGAGACAAAAAGGTATTACAGATTCTTTTGTAATCTTTAATCAATTTGACCTAGAAGAGGCCTTACTCCACCAGTGTACCTTTTAATCAATTTGAATCCCAAAAAGAATCCATTTGCTGTTGGAATACTCCTAAGAGTCCATCCGCTGCAAGTACCCATCCATTGTTGGAATACTACAACCCATCACTGTTAATTGTCGGGGTGATAATAATAGGATATTATTGTCTATTTATACACTTAAACCTTTAAACCTTAAAAAGTTAATATAGGTGTGGGGAAAGAGAATCGATTGGTGTAAATAAAAACATCCTTTTATAAATCAATAGACATAAGGAAGATTGTCTCCAGGTTAAGCTAATGTATTGCATAAAAAGAATTTCTTTACAAAATCATCACTTTCAATCCAGCATTAAAGTAGAGTTGGTACAAGATCTGCTATAAGATTATGTCAATTTTTAATGAAGTTATCCCTTCCTATCAAAATCAAGCGTTCTCAATTTTGATGGACCACTGTGATAACATTCTTATTAGATATGCATACATCAAATGATTTTTTAATCCATTTTAACAACTTGTACTTCTTTTCTATAGTGTATCTTCTAATTTTGCCACAAGGGTTCTCATTCTCATTACAACACATGAAATTAAGTATAAATAAAGTCACTTGGTAATCTTCAAACTCGACTAATTTTGAGGTCATAACTGAAAATTATGGCTCCGGTTGAATCTCAATTGGATTTAGCAGATTATGAACTATAAATTAATTTACAATGTTCTTTATATATATATATATATATATATATATATATATATATATATATATATATATATATATATATATATATATATATAGACAGACAACTAGCAGGATTTCATAAATAATTATAATCTTTCTATCACACACACACACACACAGACAGGGATGAATTTTATCAATTTGCATGGTGCACAAGCCCAGTTGTTTGTAACGGAACCAAAGCTAATCAAAGAAATAATGAAAAATAAAGAGGGAATATACCCGAAAATGAAGATGGAAGGGTATGCAAAGAAGCTCTTAGGTGAAGCACTTATCACAAATGAAGGCAAAAAATGGGCAAAGATAAGGAAACTAGCCAATCACACTTTCCATGCAGAAAGTTTGAAGGTAATTAAGGATCATTACTCTTTCTGGTTCAAGCAATATTTGTGTTATATAATCAGATTTGAAATCAACATCATCATATATATGAAATCTTGGATGAAAATGAAGAGACAATGTATCTGCAGAATATGGTTCCATAAATGAGTGCAAGCATTGAGAAGATGCTAGAAAGTTGGAGATATTACGAAGGGAAGGAAATCGATGTGTTTAAAGAATTTGGGGTATTAACAATGGAAGTGATCTCAAGGACAGATTTTGGGAGTAGTTACTTGTATGGGAAACATATATTTCAGATGGTGGCGAAGCTCACTGCCATAACTGTTAAAAATATTTATAATATTATATTTCCAAGCATCAGGTAAGTTATTCTCTCTTTGAACAATAAGGTTCCATTTTTTGTCTCATATATGATTATCAATGTCCAATTTTGTAGTTCAATATTGAGAACTGAAGATGAGATTGAAGCCCAAAAACTTGAGTTCGGAATAAAGAAGTCAATTTTAGAGCTTGTGAAAATAAGAGACCAGAAGGTGAAGAATGGAGAAGTTAACAACTATGGAAGTGATTATCTTGGACATCTTGTGAAAATTGCTAACGACTCGGATAAGAACAAGACGATTACGATAGAACAAATGGTTGATTATATTAAAGCTCTGTATGGTACTTGACACCTAACATCAACAAACTTACTTGCATGGACTGTTTTTCTTTTAGCAATCCATCCAGAATGGCAAGAGAAAGCAAGGAATGAGGTGATCGACTTCTTTGGCCTAAAAAATCCAACGTCCGATGGCATTGCAAGAGTTAAAAATGTAAGCAAATCGCAATCTGTAATTAAATTATACAGGGAAAACTGCAAAACCCTCTGCCTATCCCCACCCACACGCACCTCTCTCTCTAACTATGCATATGCATTTTGTTTCAAAGACCTAGAAATGGGGACATTCTTAAAAAAATTGCATAGTTCAGACTTTAATTTTTGCACTTTTCCAATTATATACATCACCTAGTAAAAAGATTCTAAATCATTCTTTGCTTCCAGTATTTTCAACTAAGATAAATAATACTCCCTCCGTCCCAAAATTAAGAGTTTCGATCCATTTTTTTTTGCATAAATTAAGGATACACTCAATCAATAGCCAAGACTAACACTTCTCCAGTATTGTGGAATATGGTTCATTGATTATGTCCAAAAAAGGAAAGTGGACTCTTCATTTGGGACAAATCAAAATAGAATAGTGGACTCTTCATTTGGGAGGGAAGGAGTAATTCAGTTTCACCCAACTGAAAATTATTTCATTCTAATCAGAAACGGGGCCATCATTTTGAATATTACAACACCTATTTTTTCATGTAGATGAACATGATCATTAAGGAATCACTCAGACTATACCCACCTGTGATTACCGTGACAAGGATGGTTGAGAGGGAGGCTAGATTGGGGAACCTCATTCTGCCTCCGAATATAAATGTTTTTGTTTCAATTCTAGCACTTCATCACAATCCTGAAATTTGGGGCAAAGATGTCCACCTCTTTAGACCAGAAAGATTTGCAGAAGCGGTGGCTAAAGCTACAAACAACAACACAACCACTTTTGTTCAATTAGGAATGGGGCCTAGAACTTGTGTTTGTTTGAATTTTACTACCAACAAAGCTAAGATTGTGCTTTCAATGATTCTGCAACGATACAAGTTCACTCTGTCAACAAATTATGTTCACTACCGAGCAGATATTTTTATTTTGACACCCAAAAATGGAGTTCAAATCATCCTCCAAAAAATTTGAAAGAGGTGTTTATTTTTAAGTAAATATATATACATGAATAAATTTTGTGGGGTTCAGTGAACGATGAGAGTACAAGAACCATGATGTAAAAAGTGGGTGAGAGAGATTGTATAGATTCAATGCAGTTCTAATCTGGTCTTATATTCCTTAGATAGACCGTTTGTCTGAATATTTTGAACCCACCGATAAAATATATCAATTGTCCCATCCATATATGTGGTTCTTCACTATGTTCAAGGAGTTTCAATCGGGATAGTCCAGTACATTTTGTAGTGCTCAGCATCTGCTAACTTTTGGAATACTTAGGAGACTCAAGAATCTTCATGAAAATGAGAATGCTAACTATCATCCATTCCTATTGTGCCCATCTAGAAGGCATCTAGGTAATATGTAACTCTATTATTCCTACAATGGATTTGTAACAAACCTATACTCCACCTCCAAGAGATGTAATAAAGGGCATAGTGTTAGTCTAGAGAGCCCTGAACGACCTCGTAAACATAATGCAAAGGCCAGAACCAGGAGTGGAACAATGATCAACTTTTCAAATTAAATTAGTGCAAGAAATGTCTGTAATCTAAAAGGTCAATATTTTATGTCACAATGTCATCTAAACTCTCAATCTATTAAATCGTGGACCAACAATGTATATTATGCTTTAACACTCCCCTCATGTGCCATTTGTCCTAAATAGTAATAAGATTATTTTTCAAAATAATAAAAAATGGCGCGTGTCAGCGGTATAAAAAAAAATACAACTCCATGCCACGTCGCATTTTATTTGGGTCGTGATTATGTTACTTAAAAAATAAAAGATTCATAAAAAAATATTTATTTTGTAAAAAATGGTTTTTATTTTATATAAAATATTTTTTTATGTTATATAAACAGTTTTCAATAAAAAAAAAAAGATAACAATTTAGTTAAACAATTGAAATGTTTTTTTTAAAACAGTTATGAAAAGTAATTTTTTTTAATTAAAAATAGGCTTTTATAAAAAAATATATATTTTTTATTAATAATAGAAATTTTGTCCTTACTTTTCATATACATTTGTTTTAATTGAAAGCAAACAAGTGAAAATTTAAATTTTATAAATGCAAAGGCATGATTGACATTTGGTAAAAAATTGGAGTGTTGGAAGAATTTTAGGAGTGCTAACAGCCGGTCCAAAAAAAAAAGCTTAATTATACGTGATATACATAATATATGCATACCATCCAAACTTATCTCCCAATTGAGACTTCTTTTTTAAATAAGTGATATAGTTTAAGAACTAACTTGAGTCAAATAAAATATTAGGGACTATTTAAAAATGGAAAAATAGTTTAAAGACTAAAAGCGTAATTTACTCAAAGAAAATTATTTATGTATTTTCAAATCAAATTGAGTGAAGAATGATTTGAACACCATATTGTGGGTGAATCATAAAAAGCTGAATTGGAGAGTGGACATAAGTTGGTGAAAGGGTAAACGAATACCGTTGTAGGATCATTGAAAGTGCAATTTTGGCTTCAATGATGGCAAAATTTAATCCTACACAAGTTGGAGGTCCATAACCAAAAGGCTAGAATGCTGTTGGGATATTCTTAGTAGCTTTAGCCACAACTCTTGCAAATCTCTCTGCTTTGATCCTAATGAGTTGGGGTTTGATTTTGATGACATGGAAATAAAAGAAGATGAGTGTAATGATGAAACTCGTAGGTATGAATGTGAAGATGAAAAAGGAGAGAATATAAATGAGGTAATATAAGAGAAAACAAAAGATAAAAGGAACGAAAAATAAAAAGTTGGATATGAATGAGGAGGTATAAGTTAATACAAATGAAGTAACTTGGGATTTATGTCTAATATGGATGACTCTGGTGAGCTTATTAGGTTAGGTTCTTCTGAAGATAAGGTAGATAATGCATGTAAATCTAGTGTTAGATGTTCTAAGTTTGATACAAAATAGGATATGTTAAATCCTTAGTTTAAACTTGGGCAGAAGGTTGCAAGTATACATGTGTTTAGACAAGCAGTCGGGGAGTATACAATTCCAAACGGAAAGAACATTATATTCATAAAGAATGATATCAGATGGACTTAGCTAAATGTGTTGCACCTTGTGAATGAAGGATATATACTTATAATATAACGCGTGAAGAAACATTTCAAGTGAAAAATTTGTAAAATGTACACAAGAATTGTAAGCCAACCTACTTCACTAAGTTTGTGATATCAGAATGGTTATCAAATAGGTACTTGGACATATTCAAGTCAAACTCAAGTATGCCTTTGATATCAATTAGGGAGACTATTAAATAGGACCTTATAGTTGGTGTGTCAAGAAGCTAACAATGGTTTTTGGATCGGATGGCTTCTTTCTAAAGGATCCCTACCATGATCAACTTTTATATGTTGTTAGTATAGATGCAAACAATGTAATTTGTCCATTTTCTTATGTTTTGATGGAAAAAGAGTGAAAAAGTTCTTGGGTAAGGCTTTTGGAGTTGTGTGAGTATGTTATCATGAATAACCAAGCTAAATTTACTTTCATTTGTGATCAATCCCCATATTCACTATGCATGCACGGTTTGGTACAAATTCTTCATCATGCTGTGCTCCAATGTGAGCATAGATTTTGTGTTAGGCACCACTGCAATAATTTTAAGAAGGAGTTTAGGGGAAAATAATTAAATGATTTATTTTGGAGATGTGCCAAAGAAAGTACTCCATGATATTTCAACAGCTGCATGGAATAAGAGAAGAAAGTTTGTGGAAATGGATACAAATTGATGGATACAATGCTGCCAACTAAGAATCGGAGTAGGTAACACTGCTTTATTATGACATATTGTGATATTCTAATAAACAAACACTATGAAGTGTTCAAAAATTTCATATCTCATGCAAGGGTTAAGCCTATTGTCTCAATTCTGGAAACAATTAAGGAACTGATAATGAAAATAACTAGAGCATATAGGGATAACATGATTCAACACCTTACTTTAATTTGTCATAAAGTTGAGGAAAATCTTAACTTCCTTCTTAAATAGATTGTAGGGTGTATATGAAAATGGAATGTGGGATCTCTTGTATTCACGGCTTAGGTGCAATACTATACACATGGGAGAAGCCTGAAAGTTATGTGGATGTGTGCTACAATAAAGAAAAATATCTCCAAGCTTATGTAAAGATCCTCATGATATTGGATGGCAAAGACTTGTGGACTGACTTTACAAAGATAACATTATCACCACCAGATGTTGAGGCCGCTCATTTAGGAAGACAAAAAAAAAATAGGAATACAAACTAAGGTAAAGTTCATACTAGTGGAACAAAGGAGGGTAAACAGGGGTTATGCTGAAATGTAACAGGTGTGGTTATTTTGGCAATAGTATAAGGCGCTCCCCCCAAAAGAATGAGATCGGTGCAGGTGGTAAAGGTGTAAGGAGTGTCACAAAAAAGGGTAGGAAGAACATCATAACAAAGGCTAGAAGTGTAGCTACAACTGAAAGTGGAAGTGGCTCAAAAAGAGGAAGGTAATGGTTCAATGGAGCCATTGTCGCAAAGAAGAAAATCAAAGCAAGTCTCATAGCTTAAATTCATTTATGAAAAATGTTAGCATTTATTTTTTAAATTGTAGGCCCTTATTTGAAGTGTTTAAAATGCAGACGAAGAAGAAAAAATATTAAGAATGTATACAACCTCAGAGCCAGTTGCTAAATTGGAAATGAAGAGTTGTTTTTTTCCTTTTTTGTTGACTATAGTTGACTGTTTTTTAGATGTTTAGTTCCAGTATATGGATAATGACTATTTTTTATATGTAGTGACTATAGTTAGACCTAGAAGTTTAGGCTGTTACGATTGATAGTTTTTTGGATGCAATAACTATATTTAGAACTACATGTAATGACTTTGGATAATTATGTATGTAATGTAATGTAATGACTACGACTACTTTTGAATGCCATTTAATGTGGTTTACAGTTGCTAAATTTGTAGATTTTTATTCATTCACAAAATAGATCATAGCTAAACAAATTCATCATTTCATTCATTGATTCATACATGCATACATTTCATTCATTAACAAAATAGACCATAGGCAAATAAATTATGCATTTCATACATTGATTCATTATTTCTTTTCACACTTATATTCACTAACATGAGTCCCATACAATAAAACCCGAATTGCATTAACACACGACACCAACACAACCCATAACAGGTTATCCTCACTCTAAACTCTTTTAACTTTGATAATCCAGTTAAGTATGTCCTCCCAGATGAAAAATCCACACCCACCATGTTCAGCACGACTTGGACATGCTAAAAAGCTTCTACGGGGATTTTGTTGGGTCCCTGAGGTACGTCTTTATGTTAAATGGCCACTATAACAAATAACCATCATTTCTTCTTCCTACTGCTTTTTCTTTAAGAAAATGAAGTGGGAGAGAGGTTTTGTTGATGAGTTCGATGGTAAAATGAAGTGGAATGGTAGGGAAAAGATGTTGGTTGGCTAATAAAGGTGTTAAATGACGGTAAACTTGGAATTTTATATATTTTTGTCTAATTCTAGCGAGCTGATTAATGGAGTCTTATTTTTTAAAATAACTGATATAGTTTAAGAACGAACTTGAGTCAAATAAAATACTAGGGACTATTTAAAAATGGAAAAATAGTTTAAAGACTAAAAGCATAATTTACTCAAAGAAGTTTATTTATGTATTTTCCAATCAAATTGAGTGAAGAATGATTTGAACACCATATTGTGGGCGAATCATAAAAAGTTGAATTGGAGAGTGGACATAAGTTGGTGAAAGGGTAAACGAATACCGTTGCAGGACCATTGAAAGTGCAATTTTGGCTTCAATGATGGCAAAATTTAATCCTACACAAGTTCGAGGTCTAAAACCAAAAGGCAAGAATGCTGTTGGGGTATTCTTAGTAGCTTTAGCCACACATCTTGCAAATCTCTCTGGTTTAAAAAGATGAACATCTTCTCCCCATATGTAAGTGTCGTGATGAAGTGCCAAGGGTGGAATATATAGCTCCATATGAGCCGGAAGAGTGAAGTTCCCTAATTGAATTTCCTTCTCAACCTTTCTTTTGATTGCGGGCACCGGGGGGTACAATCTTAAGGACTCTTCAATGATCATATTCATCTACATAAACAGATGTAGGAAGAAAAACTTAAAAATATGATATTTAATGCATTGAAGTGGAGAATACCTCCTTGAAATATTAAATTTGGCAAGAAACCCTTAAACTATTGTTAATGCCAGACTCCCTATGAAGTATGCATTGGTTTGAAAAACTCACACGTGTCGCTAAAAGTTCTCAATTGTTGTCACTAAAAAGTCCCAAATAAAGGTCTTTTAAACGAAATGTGAATTTTATGCCTATTTTGCACTAAAATAGTTAGGGGGTTCTTGTAGAAGTGCATACCTCAAGGGTTCTATTTTTTCTTTTTAGCAGCCTCCCTATTACTTTTAAATATCGTCAATCAGTGATGAAAAGGATATGTTAATAAAGTTTATCAGAGATTCTGAATTTCTTGCAATGGAATCTGATGAATTGGGTTTTGTTTGACCAAATAACTCAGTGACCTCCGTTCTTGCTTTTTCTTGCCAATCTTTATGGATAGCTAGAAGAAGAACAATCCATCCAAGCAAGGATGTAGTTGTCTCATGTCCAGCAAAATAAAATGTCTTGCACTCGTCAACCATATCATTTACCGAAATCCACTTGTTCTTGTCGGTATCATGATTGGCTTCTAATAGTTTCCCAAGAAAATCACTCTCTGAGCTCCTTTCATCACCACTAGTCAGTTGTTCTCTCTTCTTTATAATCTCTATGATACAATCTCGTATTCCTTGCTCAAGTTTCTCGGACT
The DNA here is from genome assembly GCA_949130495.1 of Sambucus nigra. Taxonomy (NCBI): domain Eukaryota; kingdom Viridiplantae; phylum Streptophyta; class Magnoliopsida; order Dipsacales; family Adoxaceae; genus Sambucus; species Sambucus nigra. The sequence goes on from OX422215.1 coordinate 219,289,512, forward strand.
CTTTATCGTCAACAGTCCTTAATATATGACTGTAAACAAGTAAGATTATTAAGTCAAAAAGAGGAGAAAGACAATCCAACTAGCTTCCCATGGAAGGAATGTTCACATTCAAGGATGATTTCAATGGTAATTTGAATCATCTCAATGCATTTTTAAGGTTTTTATTATCCATGGGGAAGTGTAAACCCCCCCTGCATAATGCCCTTTTGTAATAAGCTCCATTAACTTATTTTCAATACAAAAACCATGAATTATGAATTTTGTTGTAAAAAATTTCTTCCAGATAATGCATAACATAGGGGATTTCTCGAGGAAACTGCAGAATTCCACGATTTTCTGCACTCTAACCTGTCATATATTATAGACTTCTTCTTTACGATAAACATCCTTTGATATAACTCACAACATATATTAGCAACTTAAACTTGGTTTCCCTGTAAAGGACCTAGGATTGATTATATGCGAGGAGTGAACTTACCTGATGCCAGGGAACCTAATTTTATGGGCATTTCTGGAAACAATCAAAGTCAACTTCATCAACATTTCAAATATATTCTTCCCCTCTACATAACTGGTCCCGAAAGCTGTCTTGGAAATGATCTCTGATGATAACACCCTAAACTCTTCAAACACCTATATCTCTTTTCCTTCAAACCCTTTCCACCTCTCCAGCATAATCTCCACACTTGTAATCATTGCGGGAATCATACTCTGCATAGTTATCAATCCTTGTTCATTAGATACTAGTAACAATAAGAAGAAAAAAGAAAAGAATTAAAGAACAATTACTTTCAAGCTTTCTGCATGAAAAACATGGTTAGCCAGTTTCCGCAGCTTTGCCCATTTTTCACCTTTCGATGATGAAAGCCCATTTCCTAATAATTTCTTTGCATATCCTTCAAGATCTATTTTTGGATAAGAATTGTCTCTATTGTTAAGTATTTCTCTAATAAGATCGGCTTCCGTAACAACCACTTGAGCTTGAGGACCGTACCAATTAAGGAAAATCATCCCTAATACAAAAATAAAATGAATAGGAAAAAGTACAATGGGGTTTAGTAATTTCTCGAGGAACTAAATATCAGAAAAGAAAAGATTAATCCCTAATGAGACAATTGTTATTCACCTAATTGAGTATTGTAATAATTATTTTAACCTATTCAAAGTTGAAATTTTATAATTTTGTCAAAACCACATAATTACAACATAAACTTATTTACAATTTTATACTAAATTTTCTCCCAGATGACAAATTTTATGCCGAATTGGGTCAAAATTTTGAGTGTTAACTATGTATATTGTTGAGAATAGAGAGAGGCAAGAACAATTTTGAAATATGTTACCGTATATTTTAGCCCATGAGTGCACATGAGGCAGAATCCTGGGGAATATGTCGTGAGATAAATCATCCATGGGGCTGCCCATGCATTCTCTTCTCATTTTAAAGATTTCTTTGGTGTTTCCATGAAGAAATTTGTAAGAAGGACCTCTTATTCCCTGTGACTTCATCACATGTTGTATGCGAATTGGGGTCCACCATACTTTGTGAATAAAGCTATAGAAGGTTAATAGCAGGTAGAAGAAACCCAGAGAACATGCAAGGAAGATGATTACGTTACTGGTTTCAAACATACTTTTTCAATTGTGAAACCAAACCAACTAAATTTTGAAATAAAAAAAATATTTCATCATTATTTCATTTTATGCACTGTAATGAGTAAAGAATCTTCAGGTTGAAAGTAGATGACAAATATGTTTGATACTAACTCAGTTTTCATTTAAAATATTTGAGTGACTTTATCTTTCTATATCTTCATACATGAATAAGTATATATTATTGAAAATAATAATAGCAATAATTGTACTCCTATGAAGTAAACTATTCGATCTTATATCAACCACATTTGACATATGAAGACATAGTGGTCCATCAAAATGGAAAGGGATAACATTCATTAAAATTTGACATAATCTTATCCCAGATCTTGTACCAACTCTACTTTAATGCTGAATTGAAAGTGATGTTTTTCTGAAGAACTTTTTATGCAATACATCAGCATAACCTGGCGACAATCTTCCTTATATCTATTGATTTATATCATATGCAGATCAGGTACGTGACAATTCCATAAAATATGTTTTGTGATTAATCATGCCATATGAATCATTTAAGTCAGGGTTGCAAATGTGCAAACAGTATTTCTTTAAATTACTAAAGTACTTACTTGTATATATTTTAAACTAAAGAGTTTAAACTTTTTTTTTAATTCAAGTACTTACTTGTATATATTTTTTTTAAAATTATTATACCATATTTATCCGTATATGGTATAATAATTATTTTTCCTAAAAAAAAATTAAGGTCAACCCGATCCGATCCGAGTTTGACCCGACCCGACCCGCCCAAATTATTTTGTCCGACTCGCTTTTGACTCCCCCAAATTTATCCATATTCATTTTTGACCCGCTCATTTGCCACTACTAAGTGCAATAGTGAATTTACCGGTGGTAGCATAAGATTTTAGTCTTGTTACAATCTTGGGATATTTGTCTCCCCGAGAATGAAATAAATCAAGAATGGATGCAAATGGTGTAGGAAAGGAAAGGTCATTACATTTCAATGTTTGGATGCAGACATTGAAATGGTGGTTGTAATTTCATTTTTTGGGGAGACAATTTATATGGTGGAATAGATTATATCAAAATATATCTCATCACAGATAAATAAACTTTGGAAACATATGCAATTAGATTATATCAAAAGGGGCCGACTATTGGCACTCCTAAAATTCTTCCCACACTCCATTTTTTTTACCAAATGTCAATCTTGCCCTTGCATTTATAAAATTTAAATTTTCACTTTTTTACTTTCAATTAAAACAAATATATATGAAAAATAATTAAAAAATTTATATTTTTAATAAAAAAATATATTTTTTTATAAAAACCTGTTTTAAATAAAAATCTTTTTTAATTTTTTTTTTTTTTTACTTTTCATAACTGTTTTAAAAGAACATTTCAATTGTTTAAAAAAATTGTTATCTATTTTTTTTTATTGAAAACTGTTTATAAAACATAAAAAATTATTTTATATAAAATAAAAACTGTTTCACTTATTAAAAAAAAACTGTTTTTTTCAAAATAAACTATTTTTTAAGTAACATGATCACGACTCACATAAAACGCGACGTGTCATAGAATCGTATTTTTTTTAATAGTGCTGGCACGCGCCATTTTTTATTATTTTAAAAATAATCATGTTACTATTGAGGAAAAATGGTTCACGCTAGCAATATGTATAAAATATATTTTGTATGTTTAATACGCTAGCAGTATGAAAAAATCGTCATTTTGTATTTTTAATAAAAATCATATATTTTTTTTATAAAAAAACTGGTGTTAATTGTTAAGGATATTTCCTCATGACCTATTCTCACGGTTTAG